>JAVJAQ010000486.1:1488569-2181511 GCA_032362365.1 Zygogramma bicolorata
ACTAAATTATAATCCACAACAATTTGGTAATACCCAAAGACAATATTCCCTAAGTCAACCAATTCAAATGAAACCTCGACAAGTGCCACAAAAATATTTTACAAACCAACAAGTATTTGGCAAACCTCCAAATGTAATCGTCTGGAAGCCAAAAAATCAACAAGTGACCAATAAACCAACACCTATGTCTACTTCTACCAGACATTTGAATACACAACAGAATTTTTTCCAACCACAATCGAAACCTAATTTTCATGTAGAAGAGTTGCATTATATTGGGGCTATGTTACCTCATTCTGCTGATGATGATTTTTACTTTGAACAACCAAGTATTGATTGCGAACCAGAAATTGAGTATCAATCGGACTATCAACAAGAAGTAAATGAAGCTGGAGACATAGCTGAAATCATCAATGAATTTTTGAACGAGCTTCCTGAGAATCATACTACTACAGCACATTCAGCTGATGAAACTCCCTTACTCACTTTTCCCTATGCGGACAAAGCTTTGAATTATTATAAACATCAAGTTATAATAAAAATATCAGAAGCCTCACCAGTACCTCTTTGTATTAAAGAAAAGGTTTTTGACAATAACAGATATTTCATTAATTTAAGAAAGAAAAATATAGAAGAAGATTTAGAAAATTTTATAGCAGACTTGAATAATGACACAACATATCATTTATATTTTCCTGATAAAGAACATAACAAAATACTTTCTGAAAATTATTCAAGACAAAATTATCAACTTGCATTCAAAATTGATTATTTGTTCGACAAAAGTGAAAGATGTAACTTTACAAAATGAACAACAGGAAAAAATGAACTATCACCATGTTTATAAAACAGGCCATAGATGAATAACTACGACCATTGAATCAATTAGAAAAAATTATTATTGGCCAAATATTGTCAAAGATATAACAAATTATATTAATAAATGCACCATCTGTCAACGATCTAAATATGAAAGAAAACCTAATGAATTTCAGTTTCAACCTATTCCTATAGGTACCAGACCTTTTGAAAGAGTTCATATTGATACATTATCTATAGCGAAAGAAAAATTTTTAACTATCATTGACAAGTTTTCTAAATTTGCTCAAGTTCATCCAATAATGGGAGCGAATTCTATAAATATTCTTGATGGACTACTCATTTTTATTTCACATTACGGGATACCTCATACAATTGTATGTGATAGAGGTAGTGAATTTAACAACAATAATTTACAAGAGTTTTGTAAGTTACATAAGATAAATATTCATATAACAACTCCAAGAAATCCCAACTCTAACAGCTACATTAAAAGATTTCATTCAACATTTCTTGAACAAGTACGAATAAAAACAAGACAGTACCCTAAAGAATTCCTGAATAATTTAATACGATATTCGTTATTACATTATAATAATTCTATTCATTCATCCACTGAATACACCCCATTTGAAGTTGTAACTGGACATTTCAATTCAAAAGATCCTTTTGACATAACTGATAAAGATATTGTGACTAAGTATGTTCAAGACCACAAAGAAAATTTGAAAAAGTTTTATGATAAAATGAATACCAATTTGGAAGAAAAGAAAACTGATCAACTAAAAAGGATTAATGCTGATCGCAAAGAACCTATGACAATTACCAAACAAGATCAACTATATCTCAAAGAAGAAACTAGAGATAAACTCGCACCGAAGTTCACTAAAATAGAGCCAGTTGTTCAAACAAAAACTAAAGTTAAAACTGAAACATCTAAATATTCTAAGCATAGATTGAAGAAACGTAAACAATACTAATATGTTCATTTCTTCATATATTTTCAGATGGACTCAATGTTTTTACTCTCAATCCTTTTAATCATTCATCCTATTAATGGATCTATTCAGAAACTAAATAACCCAATCGTACCTATTAAGGTAGGAACAACAAAAATCATTGTGAGCAAGCACACATTTGTCAGTTATTTGAATATTTCTGAATTCTTTGAAATGAAACATCACATTGACACTCAACTGAGTTTCATTGCTAATAAACAAGGCATAAGCAACCAGTCGGATTTACTGTTACGCCAAGCATTCACTTTGTCAAAACAAATTGACCATCTCCTACAGACAATAAATCCACATATTGTAACCAAACGCGGACTAATAAATATTGGCGGAAAAATATCCAAATGGTTATTTGGAACTCTCGATGATGAAGACGGTCAAAGAATTGATATGATTTTGAACCATATAGAAACAAACAGTAATATTCTTAAAGATGCAATAAATAATCAGATATAAATTGCAAAAGAATTCATGGCTCAAACTAATAATACTTTATACCAGATAAAATCAAATATAATAATAACAAAGAATTTGATTGACAAATTTCAAGAGGAAATTAATGAAATTAATATTTTACATTCGCTAATTGACTCTCTCATCAACTTACAAAGTCATTTGAATCAAATTGTTAACGCAATTACATTTGCTAATTTCCATAGAATACATCCTACATTTCTTTCATTGAAAAACTTGAATATTATGATACAAAAAATGAATAAAATATATTCTACTGATCAAATAGCTATATTCAAAAATCAACATAGCTATTATGCATTTATAGGAATACAATTACTATTCACTAATGAGAGGATAATTTTTCTCATACACTTTCCTATTTTGATGCCTATTGTATTCCAAACATATTTCCTTTATCCCATACCACTTCAAAATAAAATGATTTCACCCCAGAAACCTTTCCTTACCTTAAATGAGAGTAGTGAACTTTACCAATATCAAGATGAACCTTGTCCAGAGATTGAAGATTCATGTTACTGCAAAAACAATCTCCAATCCGAAGAAGATTGCATTGTAATGGTCATTCTGAAGAATGAAGCAGCCAACTGCACTACATTGAACATCCATTTAGAACATGCTATTGCAAACCAAGTTACACCATGGAATGTCTTATTTTCGACACCGAGCAATGTCATCATAACTGAAAGTTGCTCCGTCGAAAACCATCATGAAGTCAACCCTGGGAGTTACCTTATTACCATCCCAGAAAATTTTTATTTTCTCATTGGTAATGAGAAATTTACTCATCGAAATGATGAGTTAACACCGATGAAAGTGAACAAGCTTCCATCGCTGAATATTTCCCAATTGTACACTAGACCAGTACCAGTCAAACTTACCAAGATGAATTTGGAAGAGATCCAACAGCTCACAGCAAAGATGAATACCCACCATGACGTTTTCCTGCCAGCCGAGCCTGTAGCAGCATATTCCATGCCCATATGGATTATTATCCTGATTTGCCTGGCACTCTGTGCAGCCACATACTTTGGGGTAACATGTTACTACAAATCCTGTTACCCATACAACTTCATTACCTACCTGAGACAACGGAGACCAATTCCTCCACATGATGACTTCGAGCTGACCAGCCAGCAGTTCCAGCCTAGCCAGCCCAACCTGCCCTAGGCTTCCCTTTTAGGCGGGAGGAGTTACATTATTCCCGAGACAACCTTGGACCAACCTGTTTACTCATAGATAAAAACCGGTATTTGCTGACATTGCATTCTTGCCGAACTTTATCTCTTACAACTATTGTTTTTATGTTTACAGCGTTACATCTCATCAGCATTTTAACCAATAATTATCTTTTGATGAGTATGTATTCTACTCGAGAATTATCTTGCCGAGTAAGATCTTTTCTCGTGAATTATCTCTTTACCTTTACCAATGTCACAGTGTTTCTATATAAACACATGAATTGTTATTGTAATTAATTAGTTTGTGACCAGATTTCTAGTTGAATAAAACGCATAGTAAGGTCTGAATAACTTTTATTTGTGTGGAGTTCAATTAGTCAGAGTGACAAAACTAGTTCAACATTACTGGTGCTTCTACGAACCCCAGACTGCTGGAAGCATAACGTAATTTATATGCTTCATCAAAAATAGACCGGGAGCTCATATTACTTTTTTCATGTCTCATTTGTTTACACTTAGCAGTATAAGACCCTCCCAAATCCTACTTTCCACCACACGGAGATAACTTCGCCGAACATAAATTGTGGACCAAAAGGTGTGGGCCGCGACGATGAAGCTGTATTAAAAAACCCGTGATCTAGAATTGTTACTTACCGTTCGGCGTTTGTCGCAAATAACTGCAAATGAAAAAAAATGGTTGGACGGCATTGCAGGACGTATAGGCGAAAGTGACTGTTTATTGTTGTGAAAAAATTGTTGATAAAAAATCATAACTTGTTAACGTTCGGCATTTTGTTCATCTAATTATTTACTATAACTCGATATAATATGATCGCCAAAAATTTTGGTTGGTTCGGGGATCAGCCTCCTACGCGCACTTTCGTTTTAAGGGTGTTAGAGTATGCGTGTATCTCACATTAACAAAACAGTTGTAAATTATCGGCCCAATGCTCATATATCAGGTTTCCACCTCGGTTATATATGCATCGAATTTGTGTTGAAATATGTCATGAACATTGTACAGCAATGATCAAAGAACGTAAACTTTCACGCCGAAGGTAACTGATTCTGTTTTTTTTCGGGTTTGTTTGCCGTGGTCCACAGGCTTTTACTCCTGATGTTTCGCCTACAGCTGTGGTAGGCATTATCATAGTCTATGAGGTAACGGACGTTGTCACAGTAAATATCACTTTGCTCATGTTTTGGGCCCAGAAAGGGAACTAGTATAGCGAAGCCAAATTCGAACGGGTAATACAGCCAGAGAGAGTTAACGCCAAAGAAACCGTAGATACGCCTGCCAATGAAAAAGCCATATATAACAGGTGTGACAGTTCGCATAGGACGAACGCTAAAGAAACATCATGTAAAAGTAATACTGAGGCCGACACGAACCGTGAGAGACAGTTTAAGGTCAGCTAAAGATCCAAGAGAGCCGTGGGTAACACCATTTCACCTCGGGCATCCCAGTAAACCAGCGAAGTCACAGAAGTCGCTAGGACGAACCATTTATATACTTATTGTTAATTCTTTTTGGGACTTACCAACGACTGTCATAAAATTTCTTGTTGTAATTTCGAATGCTCAGTAAAGTCTTGATGGGAATTCTGTTTGTTACTTACCTGGGAGGTATATGACAAGTTTCTCTATAAACATTCAAATAAAGTACACGTTAGTAAAACCATAGGTCTTGCCCGGATGGTAAAGTTATCAACATTCTGATTGTTACTCAATTGGTCAGTTTTCAGGTATTCGTGAGAGAGTTCCCTGAGAATTATTGTTGTAATTGCCTCTCGATTTCCAACAATTGGTATCTACTTAGGCAAGAAGTAAATTTACGACAGAATTCTCTCATAATGCAAGCAAGCTGTTTTCGGAATTTAATTGAGAATATTGAGATGAATCATTTAAATTTATATTCGAGTGATATCGTTCTCCAGGGCTGCTATTCTTGAAATGAATCCGTATACGACTTTGTGTTGTGTCGCAGTTTATTAACACATCTAGTCCATATATCTCTAAGTCACTCTATTCGTATGAAAACAAATCCGCATGACTCAAGAATTACAGCACAATATATCAAGCCCATTTTAAATTTCGCGATTTGGTATAGTTGGCAGTTTAATATGTTTTTGAAATCTTTGTTCTCGTTTTGTACGGAGGTCCAAGTTCCAGCTTCACTATTGGTGCAATTTGACAACTGTCATTTTTCAATAAGTTTGGTAGCACTGTTAGCACACTGAAAAGATTGCGGATTGACAGTTGACATATATTGGGTTTGCTGCTTGCTGGCTTGCTGGGAATTTCATCGTGATAGTGATATTATCATCTACAATCTTATGATTATAACGTTTTATATTTTGCTTTGTGTGTGTGAATGAAACTGGCAGTGCAATAAGTTTTAACATCAGCAGATCGCAGAATTAAAAGGTGAGACGTTTACTTATTATTAGAATGTAGGTTCATGTTTCATCTTGGATCATTCGTGATCTCAATTAACGAAAACCTCAAAAGATTATTTCAATAGTTGAGAATTGATGAATGAGGTTTCATGAAGTCTGATTTTTGTATCAAAGCGTTGACCTGGTTGAATGTTTATAATCTACATTTTATATATGAATAAACATTGTTAATACAAGTATCAGTACTCACAATAATTATTTATTTCAACAAGGTAATGGAAGAAAGAACATGTCGTAAGACTTGGAGAGAGATGTCCAGTCGACAGAGAAAAAGACTGAAACACTCAGAGAAGAATATTTGTTTCATTTGTATTTTCAATTTTGTTTTTGTAAGTGTTGTTTTTATGCAAAATATATGTTTTTTATGTTTAGTATGTTTTTCATTTGATATCAACACACCTGTCTTATATCAAGACACTCACTTATAGGAGCATGTCTGATCAAACATATTCCTTCATGTGAAGGTCTTCATATAAGCAGACACATGCATCAATGATCGAAGTTGGTACCCAAAAAGAATCACATGTGACTTCGCAAGAGTGAAAAGTATATCAATATGGGATTTCTATGGAATTCACAATGCAGAAATGAATTTAGAGTAATATATGTTATCACTGTAACTTCTCACAGCATTCCTCAAGTGAACTCGCATAAATGTCATACAATGAAATTCCGTTGAACATGGAAGTGCAATGCGAAATAATGTTATTTTCAGTAAGATACAGGGACTCACAAAGTGGATATTTTTAAACATTCCGTTGAACTTCGCAAAATGGGTTTGTTGCTAAGTTTCATGGATTTCCATGGGATCTTCGGTGTCGCGGACATTCGACATCGCCAGGAATTACTGGTTACAGTTTTTTGAACATCGCATTGGAAGTCGTTTTCCTGTTGTTAATTATTCGCGACTTCCCAGGGATGAACTCTGGTTTGCTGCGATATCTGACAGACGACAGTAAATGACAGTTGTCAATCCAGCCTGCTGGACAAACAAACCTGATTTACCTATGCTAAGTGTGTGTTTATGTCATATTTCAAAATCTTTTTTCTCAATAAATAAAGGCTCAATTTTGTGCGATTGTGGAATGTGGAAGTAATAGCGGTAGGCATAATGTTTCATTCCATCGATTCCCTTCTATTTTCGACAATAGAAAAAAAGATTAATCCTCTTGCTAAAAAGAGATGTGAATTGTGGATTCAGGCAACTAGAAGAGCAGATTTAACTTCTTATAAGTTGAAATGGGCAACGGTGTGTTCAAAACATTTTGTAGGAGATATTTTCAAAGAATCTAGGAAACATAGGCAACATATTTATTTTTTTCATTTCAGGCAAGCCAAGCGCACTCAAAGATGTTGACAATATGGACTGGGTACCGAATCAATTACTTGGCTAAAAATCAAATATCAATGCAGTTCAGAGTATTCAGAGATTGTATCGTAGGGAGCAGGGTGATAAAAATGAGATCGCAAATATTCCAGTTCATAGGGATAAAATTGATGATGGTTCTTTGTGTGAATGAACCAGCTGTTCAAAACTTGAATATTATTGATGAGCAAAATCAAACTCTGAATGATATTAATTAACCAGTTGAAGAAGTGGAACATGCACAAAACTCTGGTGAACACCTATGTCCCGATATTGATTTCGAGTTGCAGAATTGTTATCGTGAAATCCATCATCTCCAGGAAACTTTGCAGACTTAATCATTCACATTGGGAAGTTTGAAGCATAACTCATCTAAATGCCTTTTTTTTATACAGGAGTACCATATGAAAAGATGGTTGTGGTTTATAATTTTTTAGAGCCTTATATAACATACCCTAAATCTGTTCATTCGAAATTATTATTTTTTAAAGTACATTTTCAGTATTCTTTTTACAAGCTTTACTTCAATCCTTTCAATCCATTCACATATTGTATGAATCCAAACTTTTATAGCCTTCGAAGTCTTCTGTGAATGCACTCTCATATACAAAATAGTTAATAATGTCATACAATATGTCATGAAACTTCAGGAAAGTTTTTGCACAGCATTACTACAATCCTCAAATTTCAATAAATAAGGATCACATCCATCACTTCCCTTCAGTTTCTCTAAATATCTCTTCTGGATATCCATAGACAAGGTGTTGAAATAATCACTTTTATCAGCCATTTCACATACAATTTCCTTGCAAGCAGGAAGAAAAATGAATATAGATTGCAATATATAGACATTTATATATGTCAGGTACACTAAGGGTATACCCAAAATTAGGGTAAACCCGTAATTTCTTCATAATTACGATCATAATCTCATTAAATTACCATTGTTGCTTATGGAAGTACGGTTTGTTTGTCCACAGGCTGATTGACAGTTGTCTTGTGACGACACATGCCCGCCGTCTATTGTGTACCGGATTCCGTGTAGCTGTGGATCGGTCTACACTGGAACCACCAAACGAAGCATCCAGACACGGCTCTCCGAACATAAGGGAAATTGTCGCCTAGGACAGACAGATAAGTCAGTAGTGGCAGAACACTCACTCGGAGAATGCAATCACGTAATTGCTTTTGTCGAAACCCAAGTACTCGACAGGACTCTTAGCTACTATCCAATTTTACACAGAGAGGCAATAGAGATACACGAACATAAAGACAATTTCAATCGGACAGAAGAAGGCATGAACATCAATAAAGTCTGGTTACCTGCATTGAGGAATACACGACCAAAACCACTTAATAGAAAACAGGCTACGCCCATCCCCGACGCACAAAACGTCTGAAATGAAAGCAGATATAAAGCTAACCAAAACATGAGCGAAGTAGTATATACTGTGGGAACGAAAACATTGCGTCCGTTACCTCATAGACTTTGATAATGCCTACACAGCTGTAGGCGAAACGTCAGGAGCAAAAACCTGTGGACCACGGCAAACCACCCCGAAAAACACCCCAGAATTGATTGTACAGCAATATTCTCTTGAACGAGCGAAGTTTCGAAAGAACGGCACAAACCGCTTTCATTTGCTATGTAGAAAAACTGTACAGATGGTGCTCTATAGTTCGATGTTCTATATAGCATACCACAAAATAAGCTACTGCACAACCCTCTGCTGTTTGGATCCAATATCAACCTCTCAATCTTCCTCAATTTCCTCTTCAATTCATTTCCATCTATAGTTTAGTTCGGGTATTTTCCCAACAAAATATTCATTTGCAAGATTCACTACCGCACTAAAAAACGTAATGAGCTGACCAGGGCTCCAAGAGTGAGAGATTTGCTATCAGTGTTTTCGTGTATTTCTTCTGGCAAGATATTGTGACTACTAGCTCGAAAAAGGCGTGACTACTCATTTTGGTCTATGAGAACGTGGCTCGAAGTATGAAATTCCATTATTTTCAATCACTTTTTAATGGCGTGAATATTTCCAAATGGTGGAGTTATAATTTCAGTGATTTGTTCATTTACTGACAGAACACATTTTGCCATACAACATCTAATATGTTCTCGAAAAAACCTGGAAGTTGTTGTCCACATGATGGGATATTGTATTTCTCTTTCTAGTCGTCCGAATTTCAATATTAGATAATTTCTTTATCTAAGGTCAATGAACATACTCAATCGGTGTTATTTCAAGGACCACAATTCAGTAATTGTCTGAACCTCTACAGCAGGGGAGCCCATTTATTCAGGTTAGTATATCAGAACTTTATACTACACAAAACTGTACTCGAACTTTAATCGACCAAAAAAACTCAGCATAGAGTATAGAATGGAGATATTAGAGTTAATTATCAGCAATTTTTCTGGAGAACTAGATTCTCACAACATTTCAACCATAGGAAGTTTGGTAATGAAAGTAAGGAAGTTTTACGATCAGCACACTGTGTGAAAGTGCCAAGAAAAGCAAAATGAAATAGGAGAATGTAGACGCCAGAGAATGTCTGATGCCAACTCCTCAATTGAATTGGGTGATGCAATTACCCTGAAAATGTGGACAAAAGCGCTCTGAAACGATTAATGGATGTTTAAGTTGATTATGAACGTTCCAGAGCCGTGTTCCTTTTGTTTGCAGTTCACTTTGCTGAAGGTGATTAACATATTGACAAAAAAACGATTAGAACCAGGGTAAAATATAAACTTCATCATTTTGTATAAGATAAATTATTTCAAAATGAATTCATAAAGTTTGCAGTAAGTTAAAAGCCTTCAGTTTCAATCAGATTTTTCTTATTTGGGTTGTGAATTATGAATTTTTTCAATGCATTGGGAACTGTATTCCAAATTCTTTATTGCTAGGTCTTTTTCACTTGAAAACTGATTCGAGACGTCTATTTTGAAACGCAATTTTTCAGATTGATCTTTGTAATTGGTCACAAATATTTTTGTATATTCTTTCAACATGATCTGAAAAATTACTATGACTCAATATTCGAATGGACGAAATAATATCTAACATATCGTACACAAAGCGTTCTGTTCAATGGCGTGAAATCAAATCTCGGAAAATCAGTTATAGGATTGATTACCTCACGGTTCCTCATGGTGACCCTTATTTTTTGAAATTTTTGTGAATGATTCAAAAACACATTTTCCCTGATTAAAGAATATTGTATGTTGATGACACAAATCCAATTGAAACACTATTGTGATGAAGATGGGAAGATGATGAATGTTTCAATAATGAATTCTATGAGATTTTTACCAAAAACAATATCACCTGACTATGATTCATCCTTGAATGTTGATAGTGAATTTATTGAAAGAGAACCCACTTGTGAATCACACATCAATGAAAGGTTGCCTCGAAACTAAGTACCACAAGCTGTGTCATAAAAAATATCAGGAAAACAATAAACTTTTTGATATCCTGGGATAACCCTATTTGAACTGATACAGTCGGTACTTCAATACAGGCTACTGCTCTGCGTCCCCTCATAACATTTAGAATATATATATATATATATATATATATATATATATATATAAAATACTAACTTTACCAAGCCTCAATCTCTATTTCATATGTGAAAAACAATGAACACAAGAAACAGTTGGTTCATACGGTTGCAAAGAATCTATATAATTTTCTTGGAGCACTGTATTGATAAATTTAAGAATTATTATTGTTCGAAAGAACAGTTCCACCTATTTTCGGCCCCTACGAGATTAATACCGGCCACATTTTTCTATCGGAACAGGAAATGTAGCCATCACCATTTTTAGTTGAGATATATTTTGATATGTGAGAATATATTAATTCGCAACCCAAGGGTTGAGTTTACTGCCCGATGCGATGGTGGAGAACATAAAGAAAATTCGTGAAAACACGTTAACATATCTCAAATTGTTGAAACTATGTAATAATCACGCGTAACACGTTACTTGTGATGGAGATGACAAAAACACCTAAGGAAAAGTTGGTTTGAAAGGGGTACTTAGGTCTCATAATTTTTTTAATGTAGCAATATCACAATAAACAAAAATTCAAAGAAACATTCACGTCAATGAAATTAAACCATGACTTGGTAAAAATAATAGAATGAGGTTACCTGAACTTGGTGGAATTTAATGCTAGGAAAAACCCAGGCCTGTCTCTTCTCAAGGAAAGCCAATCTATTATCAAGTATTCAAATGACAGGAGTAACTATTCCTACGAAGTCAAGTAACTCGATGCTAGGAATTACGATCAGAAATAATCTCTCGTGGAAAAATCATGTGAGGTCGATAGCTGAATGTGTTGCCCAGAAACTTGGATTTCTATTTCGTGCGAAGAAACACTTCACATCTCGTCAGCTTTTAACGATCTACAAGGCTCAGATACGACCTGTCTTGGAATATAGTTCTCATGTATGGAGTTTGACACCAAAATATCCATTGAAGCTTCTCGATTCTATTCAGAGAAAGGCAATCCGTCTTGTTGGTGATTCTTCGCTCACAGACTCGTTCACTTCATTGGAGCACCGTAGAAGGGTCGGAAACTTCTGTAGATATGTTCACGGTCGGTGCTCTTCTGAATTTTTATCAATCGTTCCACCCTTGGCAATATCTACACAGATGACTCGACGAGTACAAAATTTCCACCCCTTTGTTGTGAACTTGGAGACCTGTGGAAATTCTCTTGCTCAGGGATTTTTCTTCAATAGAACAGCTGAGCTTTGAAACTTCTTGCAGAGAAAGGTTTTTTCTGAGGCTCACAAACTTCAGAAATTCGAAGTGGATTTTGATTTGTATCTCCTGTCAATTGATTCACGCGGTGTTGTTGGAAAATCACAGGGCTCTCCCTTCGTGTGAATCTGCATATGAAAGAAATGCTGGGACTATTTTCTGGTCGATACCATTTCTTATGCAGACTGCAGAAGGCACATGGGGAAAAAATAGGTATAATGAAAAAGTACCAATTATCGCGATTTATCGACCTGGTTGGATAAAACGAGAGAAAGCTTGTATAGGTTCCATAACGTTCAGCTTCTAGCAAATAAGACACGATATGGTAAATGAAGAAGGATTTTTATTATTCCCAGAAACATAAAAAATAGGTACTCTTTAAATTTTTTCCTTCTCGGTGATGGCAATAAACCTTTTTTTTGTCGACATGACAGCCATCACTGGCAAAGGAAAGCTTCACAAAAAAAATAAAATACGTTACTGTACTAGGGCACAGGTGAAAACTACGTCTTCGTTTTCCCCCGCTCCCACACAAGCTTCATGGGCCCAGCTTTCGGGTTCGGGATACATCCCATTTTTCCCAACCACACAGTGTCCAGTTTTACCCAACTGTGGATTGCTGGAACATGTGAACATATTTTAATAAAGAACAAAACAAATTCCCAAAACTCATTGTGGATAATTATGAATCAAATTCGTGAAGCTTATTGTGCATAATTATAGTAAACAAACACACTATTCTCTAAATCTACTCACCTGCAATTGATTTTGCCTTTGAACTGAAAAACCACTGTTTGATAGCACGCAAAATATTTTTGTTTCGCCTCACCATTCGACACATCCACCTGTTAGATCGTCCAGAGTCAAACTACAGTTGGTAGATGACTTGCTGGGCTAGGGTAGACACCAAGAGTATCAGTTCTGGTCTTACCCGATAGATTGTACCATTTGTCTTGAATTGAAACAGGTTATTATGTTTTATCAGACCGTTTTATTTTACCCAACCTCCCCATATAACCTCTTTGGGAACGGCAATATTAATAACTTCCATGAAAGAAGTACTGAGAATGATACTTCCTCACGTGAAGGAGTACTCCTATTCATCTCACTGTGTAATTCCGATTAGTTAACCACCGTAATCCCGTTCCAGAGTTGCATACTAGCAACTTGCATTCGATCAAGTCGTAAAATAAACCGATTCTCTCGACGGCGTCTTCCTTTGATCGAGGTAGAACGCTCCAGTAATTCAATCAGGAAAATAGAGTACCCATACTAAATGTTTGATTAATTGAGCTGGAAGCGTTGATTTCAGACGCATGGAGAATGTCGTAGAGAGACTCGTTAATCCAAATATAGGAAAGATTTCGAAATAACTGGCTTGATGAGATTTCGTTTGATCAAAATACTTTTTTTTCACCCAACTGTAAATATGCTCGTTTCTTTATAGTTTACTAATCGGTTATTATTGCACGAGTGCATAAAAATTACCGATAATTTTGCAAGAAAGCGTGATATCTAAAAATTGCAAGAGTTCATTTTCATATTTTGGCAAATTATGAAAATAACCGAATGCAATTTGTATAAGATATCACGCTTGCAAAATTATATGGTCTTTTTTATGCACGTATGTAATTTATTGGAACATCTCACGAATAAAGAAATTCTCAAGGAGATGTTATTTTTTGTTTATTTATACTTTCCTCTATACTGCCCTACTAAGCACAGAGGGGGTATCTGCAATTTTTAGGTATATTGAGATATTGATGTCTAGTGAATCCCTGCACTTTCCTCTACAAGTTTTGAAGGTTGTTTGGCTGTAAATACCATTAGTTTTTTTTAAATCGCTTTTTTTCTATGTCGTATCTACAGTTTTGATTTGTTTTCCTATGCATATTTAGTTGTAACCAGCATATACTAAGGTATAAAAGTAGTATCTTCTGCAGATACGTCTGATTGCTTTAGTTTTTTGTAGATACTCCTTTATTACCCTAGTATCTCACGATTTACCACCTTTTCTTATTAGTATGTTGGTAACATTTTTCGGTATTTACAACCATATTCAGCTGCGCTAAGTTAGTTAATTGACTCATTTCAGAGAGTATTATTACAGACTAAAAAACATTGTCACTACTACAGGTGTTTTTTTTTGTGTATTTCTCCCAACCAGTTAGCAATTTTTTTGAATAAATTACGCATTTTATTCATGTCAAAATATATTGAAAAATATTTCTAGAGACAATAATATCCTATTTTCGAAATATTTAAAAGTAAATGTATTCATTATTACTGCATTGTTGGTAGTAAATGACTTTTACTTAAGCAATTCACTCGTATTTACGTGGATAGCGCTTATTTAGCATAGTAAAGTCATGTTTCAACCAAACTATTCTGGTATTCATATTGGCCGCATCTATTGTAATTACTAGGCTTTAAAAGTGGTATACGTTTTTACCTAGGTAATTCAGTAGTATCTACGCAAATATACCACATATTAGGCATAGTAAACTCCAGTTTCAACCAAACTATCCTAGTATTCACTGCCTGTATCCATTGTAATTGCTAAGCTTTATTAGTGGTATGTGTTTTCTCTTAAGTAGTTTGGTCGTAACTACGCAGATACCACCAATTAGGCATAGTGAATTGTAGTTACAACTATACCAACCTAGTATTCTTTAGTATTTTTTGTTTTATTGTTGGCCGTATCTGGTTTAATTAATGTACAATAGTAAATTTTGAGATTGAAACAATAAATTCAGCTAAAGAAAAAAATTAGAAACTCAGTAAAACAATTTGAAGTTTGTATCTAAGTAAAAACACAAAAGAATGAGGTTAGAACTTCAAACCTCTTTTTCTCAATTCAAGCTCTGACGCAGATACCCCTTCTGTGCTTAGTAGGGCAGTATAGATTTTATGGAGCACTCACTAAAACGCGAAATGTTTTTCTATTTTTGAAGTCTATCTGACATTTATTTGTGTTGTTTACTGACGTCTAACGATACGGTTTCAAATGTGTTGTTATGGTGACTTGATACAATGCAATTACCGCTGTAAGTTTTCGATACAATGCAATTACCGCTGTAAGTTTTCGATAATTGCATTGCTCTTATGGGACATTTTATATATGAGGGAAATATTCAGATAAATAGTCAATTGCAATCAACTGAATCGTTATGATTGCATATCCACACAAGGTAGGATATAAATTCCACCAATAACAGAGAAGAAAATACTTAGTTTGTGCAGTCCAAATGGCCTAGTTGGTTGAGGCGTATGCCCATTGAGACGTTCCACTTCATAGTCGGTTCGAGTCTGAAGTGATTTTTTTTTTATCTTTTTTTTCACAACGATTGAAATATTATAAGATTTCAGGTGAGTATAAATTTTTTGAATTCTCGGGGGATGTCGGTAAATATAAATATCGAAAAAATATTCTATATCTGAAATTGATTATCAATATGATACTCGAAGGAGAATTCTGAAGTATTCATCTCGTGCGATATGGCCACCATACCCACTCTTGTTGTACAAGTTTCTATTTTCTACTAGCGTACGGAAAAATCCACTTCTCCGCACTGATTTTAGTGTTGAAAGAGTCACTTTTCCGCACTATTGCGGAAAAGTAAATCTGTTGGATTTTTGGGGAAAATATAAAATTTATCCACCTACTACTCATTCAACATTTATTAAACTAATTAACTTTCTAATTTGTATAATACGTATTCTTATTCTTTTATAATGGATCAGTATATTCGGGATTTCGAAATAGATCACATTGAAACATATCACATAGAAACTACTGAAGAATGTAAACAAATACTGGATATAAATAAAAACTCTAAGAATTTTAAAATCTTGCAAATGAATATCCGGAGTATCAATAAAAACCTAGATGAATTTATAGTGATGCTACAATGTTTGAACTTCGAAATCGATTGTTTGATTCTGAGTGAAACTAGAGATATAATCGATATGGGCACTCTCGACATTCATGGTTATAACATGATATACAATGAAAGTCATTTTAATCAGAATGATGGGGTAGTCGCTTATATCAAATCATGTTATAATTTCACACATAAAACGGCAGTGGTGTATGATGAAATAAAGTCACTTCAAATAAAATTTAACCTAGACATAGAAAATACTATTTTAATCACAACCTTATACAGATCTCCAAACTCAAATTTACAAGAGTTCTATAGACACTTGTATGACTTCCTTGAAAAATGCGACGATACCAATTCTGATGTATCTTTGTTTCTGGGAGATATAAACATTGATCTAACAAAACCCGAAGACAACGATACGGCCGAATATTTGAATACTCTGAATGGGTTTGGATACATTTCCACCATAAACGCACCAACTAGAGTACAAAATAATAGTAAAAGCTGCCTTGATCACATATTCATGAAATCTAAGAGTTCTGATTTGAATGACAAAATAATTCCACTCATATTAAAAACAACAATAACTGACCACTACACAACTATACTACAAATAGTGGTAGGTAGTGCTGGTACAGAATCGAAAAGGAAAGATAGTAAAAATAATTATATAAAATGTATCAATGAAAACAAATTACATGACAAATTAAAGAACATTACGTGGGATAATGTATACTCCGCTCCTACTCCAAATCATGCGACTAAAATATTTATCGATATTGTTGTCAATGCAATAGATGCATGCACGGAGAGAAGACGCAGAAACAGAAAAAAGACAAAAATAGCCCCTTGGGTAACGAATGGTCTCCTGAAGTCTATTAATAAAAAAAACATTATGTTCCGTCAGATGCATAAGCAACCTTATAATGATGAACTGAAAACACAATACAAAAGGTATCGAAATAAGCTAACATTCCTTATAAATAAAACGAAATCCAATTTTTACAAACAGCAAATAGACAACAACAAAAATAACTCCAATAAACTATGGAACGTAACACAACAAATATCTAAGACAAAAAAACAAAAACATTCTGTAGTTCAAATAAAACATCACACAACTGGTGAAATCCTTACTGAAAAAAGTCAAATAGCGAATACATTCAATATAGCTTTCTCAGAAACTGGAAAAACTCTCGCTAGCAAAATCAAATCCAACACGCACTCAAGAATGAAAAGAGTATCCCTTACAAACTCATTTGTATTCGAAGAAATAAGCCGAATGGAAATAAAAAACACAATTTTTGAGCTTAAAAATGGAAAGTCTGTAGGAATTGATGACTTAAAAGCCGAAAATATCAAATTAATCTCGAACTACATTTTAGATCCCTTAACTTATATCCTCAACGAATGTGTAAATTATGGTATATATCCAAACGATTTTAAAATATCAATTTTCATTCCCTTATTTAAAAAAGGTGATAGATCTGAAATTACAAACTATCGTCCAATTTCATTAGTCACACATCTCTCGAAAATATTTGAAAAAATCATGAAGAAAAGACTCAGTTCGTACCTCAAAAAATACAACATAATATCAAAAAATCAGTTTGGATTCAGAGAGGGCATTTCGACGCAGGAAGCTATTTTGACATTGACTTCAAAAGTAGTCGAAGCTCTCAATAAGAGCAAACCTTCTCTCTGTGTATTCATCGATCTGTCGAAAGCCATCGACACTGTCAGTCATCACTTCCTTCTACAGTCTCTAGAAGATATTGGAATACGAAATAACACATTGAAACTATTCGAGAGCTATTTGACCGGAAGATATCAAAGGGTTAGAATTGATGATACATTGAGCAGCAAGCAGGTGATCGACTACGGAGTTCCTCAAGGCTCTGTGCTAGGTCCAACATTATTCAATATATATATTAATGGATTATTCTCCCTTGGTTATGATGAAAACATTGTCGGTTTCGCGGATGATACAGCCATCTTCTATGAAGCAGATGATTGGAACGAACTGAAATGTAAGGTTGAAAATTACTTTCCCCGAATCAAGTACTGGCTGGACAACAAACTGTTGACAATGAATATTGAAAAAACCTTCTTTCTTCCATTCTGCTGCAATTCCTCTGGGATGCCCTCTTTTAATCGACTAATAATTCGCACTGACACACCTTTTCATATTATATCCGAAAACAAAATCAAATATTTAGGAATGATAATCGATCCTCATCTGAAATGGGACTTACACATACAATATACAGTTAATAAGTTGGGGTCAATATTGTTCAAATTCCGAAAACTTAAAAAACTCCTACCAGTGCAATACCTGAAAACATTATATTTCTCTCTGGTGGAGAGTCATATCCGTTACGGAATAGCGGTATGGGGTGGAGCCTTGAAAACGCATATTCATAGTCTTGAAGTTATACAAAGGCAATTTCTCAAATTGATATTCTCAAAAAAAAGGCGTTATCCTTCAGATAATCTCTATGCAGAGACTCAAATTCTAGATATAAGGCAAATGTATTTTCTATGTTCTTGTATTAAATATCATGCAACTAAACAAAGTGCAGCACTTCCCGCTCATCAATATTCTACCCGTCAGAAAAATCATTATGTCATGCCTCGAATGGTGAGAGTAGTTACTCAACGTTCCTATCTCTACTTCGCTCCAAAACTTTACAACTCTATTCCTGAAGGAATCAAATCAATTACAAACATAAAATTTTTCAAAAATCAATTGAAAAAATACTTACTACGGGGTCAAAGAATCGATTTATTGAAAATATTCGAGTAGCGGGAGAAAACTGTTACTATAGTATTATTACGTATATGCCTTGAATATACTTGGCAGTTGCTGCTGTTGTTGTTCAGTCTTAACGTGATATCAATTCAAAATGAATTCTCTAATAATATTTTATTGTGGTTATTATATGTGATATATGTGATTATTTCTTTTTTTATTTTTTTTCTTTTGAATTTTAAATAGTTATATTTTATATGTCTTTTAGCCATAATATTTTGTAATCATATTTAACATGTTATTTGTTCCACATTAACACTATACGAAACAAGTACATATTTATGAACTTATCGTTCTACACAACTTTATTATTTACCAATCGCACTATTACCGAAATTTTATGTACTCCTAAATGTAGTGTGCAATATGTATATGTTTGTGTATTTAATGGTGTAGTAATAAAGTTCTATTTATTATTATTATTATTTATACTGACATTTGAATATTTGAATCCACTTATTTGAATATTTGAATCCACTTCTTCGCACTGATTTTAGTGTTGAGAGAGTCACTTTTCTGCACTAGTGCGGAAAAGTGAATCTGTTAGAGTTTTGGGGAAGCATACTGACATTTGAATATTTGAATCCACTCATTTGAATATTCGAATCTACTTCTTCGCACTGATTTTAGTGTTGAGAGAGTCACTTTTCTGCACTAGTGCGGGATAGTAAATCTGTTAGAGTTTTGGGGAGTATATTGACATTTGATAATTTGAAATATTGATTTGTATGGTTGTTACATAAAGACTGAAAAATGAAGAAATTTATTAGTATTCTCCTATATGTCTTGATGGAAAGGAGAGTATGTTTCAAAGATTTTTCAATGGCCCTGGTATAAGCCTCATCAAATGAGGTCAAATAATGATAAAGCAGTGAGAAACCGAAATCTGACTTCATTGAAAACATTTTAGCCTTTGCAATTGATGATAATGAATTTGTTGATATGTATTTGAAAATTAATGATTCTTTATGTTAACTTTTGTTTTCTTTTCGCACGATAGTATAAAAAATAGTGTACCTAACCAGTGCGTAGAATAACTTTTCCGAACGGAATTGTTGGCCGAACTCCACTTTCGCGTCGTTTGTCCATTTGCATTCGGGTGCAGAAAAGTATCAGTTTCCTCACTCGTTTGGTAAACTACTATTCTGTTTATTTTGGCATACGAAGTGGCACTTTCTGAAATTAATAGAAATGTCAAAACGATTTTTTTTTTCAATTTGAAATATCAATAACGGAACCACCAGGATGGGATTCGCATCTCAGAAGTTGAGGCCTCGTTCATCCATTGCTCGCACATTTCGGATTATAAGGGAAACATTTGTAGGGGGGGGGACAACTGGTAAACGGAAAAAAACAATTTTTGGACCCCCTTTGTAAGATAGTTACTCCATGGAGTGTTTCTCCCTCTTTACAATAATGTTAAAATGTAGGTTCTTCTGCGGTTTGAGATCTACAGCTCAGCTTTCATGAATATCGGCCGTATCTTGGATGAGGAACTTCCTAATGAGCGTACTTGTAGAACGTCTCAAAAAGAAACAAATAACAATTCGAAAGAAAACATAGATATGCCTGAATGAACGAAGGCAAACATTCACAGGACATAATTTTGTTTCTTATGTGTCTTTTCACACATATCTCAATAGTAGTTGCTCTATGGCATTCTTTTTACATCATTAAACTTTTTCTACTCAAATTATTGTTGAAGAAGCTTTCCTTCGATGAAACCTCGAAATATTCATAATAAAATCATCTGACGTTTGTCGATTCCTTGTAACTAACGGATTACGGAAAAGTTTTCCGGGTGCCCTAAATCATCTTCTGCACCAGCATGTTCGGGATGTCACAAAACAATATTTCCCAGGTAAGACATGTGGAGGAAGGATATTCAAAACTAAGAGCATCATGTGGCTATTTATTACTGTTCCAGATTCGTAGCATCATAAGCTGTCACGTTGTTTCCATTTAAATGTAAATGAGACTGAGTTAGAACGTAATGAAGTAACTCCAGGCTGATTATTTAAATGCCGGTTTGCGGGCCGGGCAAATAAAACGTATACCGGGCGACTCAGGATAGAATAGGATAGGATAGGATAGGATAGGATAGGATAGGATAGGATAGGATAGGATAGGACAGGACAGGACAGGTCAGGACAAGACAGGACAGGACAGGGCAGGACAGGACAGGACAGGACAGGACAGGACAGGACAGGACAGGACAGGACAGGACAGGACAGGACAGGACAGGACAGGACAGGACAGGACAGGACAGGACAGGATAGGACAGGACAGGACAGGACAGAACAGAATAGAATAGAATAGAATAGAATAATGTTCATTCGCAGTAATAATAATGTATATAAAGGTATAATACAAAATATAAACAGGGGTACAATTAAAGTATGAATACAGATTTTTGTAAGGTAATATATAAATGACAGTAACAGTTTTTTAAATACAAAGAGTGTTAGGACAAAATTTCGCAGAATAAACATAACAATCACAGAAGCTGTGGTGCCAGCTTGTACGTGATATGAGTATGTGTATTGTATACATTTATTTCTTCATGTTCATCTCTATTACATTATTCGGAAAAAAATAAAAATATCTTTATGAATTAAGAGGAGGGACAATAAAGAAAATAAGAATTTAAAATAGGACACATTGTGAAAACATAGTTTCATAGTGAAGGTAATCAATTGCAGTAAAAGTACATTTACAAATGTGTAAATAGACACATACATTAACATCCATATAGAGACTCATATGCACACACACACACATATATATATATATATATATATATATATATATATATATATATATATATAAATATATATATATATATATATATATATACAAGTATTGTTATAACTCCATACAAATATGTTCATCTTTTTCTAGATTTGTGTATTTCTGATGATTTTGCTGAAAATCGATCTTTCAGTGTTATGCAGCCATTTCTTGATTTCATAATTGAAAGTGCCATGGTTTTTTATAGTTCTAAGCTGTATTGGTATGCAGTTGTATAGTTTTGTACTTGAAAAAAATGAAACTTCTTTGGCCCACAGTTTTTTCGCATTTGTGAATTTTAACATTTTGTTTTTTATGTCTGGTGTGGTGATCTTGTTCCACAGGATGGAGCTGATTTTTTTTTGTGGATATCAATTGAAATTTTTAGGCAATATAGCTGACGAATATCAAAAATATTGCTTTTTTTATGTAAGTCGTCGCTTGGAGAGCTTCTTTTTTTTTGTACATTATTCTCATGGTACACTCCCTGTATCTCCGTTAATTGATTGAAATTTGAAATATTCCATAAACAAAATGAGCAGCACGTTTTGACCTACGAATACCTTTTTTTCTCTTCCAGTTTTGCCGGAAGTGATACCAACTTTTGATTTTCACTCTGTGCGGTAATTTTTGATGATGTTCCACAATTTTTTTTTATCCCTTATTTTTAATGATCATCGAGACACTGGATGGCAGCAAGCAGGTGAAACAATTGTTTGCTTCATGAATATAACTAGATACAGTATCAATCCAAAAACTCTTGAACAATAAATTCCGTAAAATTATCATATTCCATTCAATTCTACAATGATTTCGAAACGAAAATTCGCTGAGTTCACTTTTTGACCAATTGAATGTGGTAATGAGAACAAATTTATCAGTTCAAATGTTACATATCCGCTATTAAATTATAAATGAGCCATTCATCATCGTTTCTCATCATAATCATTTTCACCACAATCGCGACCTTTCTTGTTCGAAGTATTCCAACCGAGGGAGAGTCAAAAATGTCTTCCCTTGTCCTTGCAAAACCAATCATCTGTATCCGCACAATATGGCCGCCACGTTCAGATCGATGTGTCTAAGATCCCGGCTCGCGGTTGTCGTAATAATCTGTGAAAATAGTGATCTCAATAGAGTAACGAAATGTTTTTCATTTCGTACTCTGTGATCCTTCAGAAATTCTCAGTTTCAATTCAATTTTTTCAACAATGCATCGGTACGGCGTGTGTGCTTGAAATAGATTCATAACTGGTTTGTTTCCTGGCTATTATTTGTGATGGCAGTCTATTACCACATTGGGCAGTGCTCATAAATCTGTACCAAAGTGGAAGCCATTCGTTTCATTTATCTCACATATCTCATACCGGTTCACAATGTCAGGGTATAAAAAAGTCGCTATTTCACTACAAAATGGACTATATCAATAAAAATGTTGGGAACCGTGAATAATTTGGTCGTTAACGTCTGACAACATAAATTTCGATGCACCACTTTTTGATACATGACTTTTACTACGTCGCTATCTATATCCTTTCGGCCATTATATTATTGCCTCGTTATTTTTCTCCATATTGAAAGTGGAATCGTTCTGCACTGAACTGATGAAGATGGGTGATCTTCGATTGGGAATATTACACGCTGTTTCTCAGAAACAATAAAATCGAAAATAGTAAGTGGACATACTTGAAGACTGGCTTCAAATCAAATCATCTGAATGAACATTTCTTTCAGGCCAGGGACAACTTACCTATACAGTAGGTTAACGGACTAACACCTACCAAAAAAATACAATTTCTCCCCTTGCTAATACCACGAAGGTTGTTGGATTATATCCAACAGGTGTCAGTGCAGAATTCTTTACAGAAGAAATTTCTGCTCATGCTCATGGCGATACAACTGCAGTCTAGAATTGTTCGTTTAAAGTGATTTGGTTCTGGAAAAACTCGTTCACATTCGAATAATTAGAAGAAAATAGGTGACATGCTTCCTCAATACTTGATATATTAGTCACTTCACTAGAATGCTGTGAATGTTTCCATTATGCTTTGACATACTTTAAGTCAGAGACATGTTAATATTTTGATGAGCCTGAGCAAATAATTTAGGAAACTGCATCAATGATATCTCAATTTTGAAAGTAGCATACCCTGGATGCTCTTTCAGGTAGCTGCACTGATCAAATCCATTCCTATTTCATTATATTGGATAAGAACCAACGATATTTGAATATATATTTTGAGAAATTCCTGGATGATAATGAATAAATTGATGGTAGAGAGTTGTCTTAGGAAACCGGATCATTCTTTCAATAGAGAATTTGAGTAGTACAAAATCAGCTTAGGCACCGACTTTTTGTTATAGGACTATTGAGCTAATGGGCCATTAAGGTCAGTCAACGCACTGCAGCGATCGCACCATAGTTTGAGAGATTATTAAACACTCATTAATAAACCCTCACCTAACTTGAAGAGTCCCTTTGTTAACCCTTCAACGCGCACAATTTTTTTCTGAATGCCCACATTTCAGTGCCAGGTTATATGAAATGGCGGTCCAGGAGTTCGGAAAAATATTTGAGAAAATCTCCGTGTACTGGAGTGGGTTGAGGGGGGCTATAAATGGTGGTAGATATTGCTACCAGAGACCATTGGGATCTATGAACAATACAAATTGGGCAGTGGTAAATATAGCTACCATGAGAAAAATTTATAAAACCAACATTTCATACTGATGACAGGGAAGACGAAACTGATAATAACATCATCATAGTGAGTGGTAAGGAGCAAAAGAGCCTATACACAATGCGACTTTACAAGTTTGTCAAATTGTATTGTTACAGAGGTTTCGGAGGACAGATCATCTTCCAGGTCATCCTTGACCTCTAATTACTAGTCAAAACAATCTCTGTGCATCAGATGTTCTTCTATATCTTCTAAGTCGACTTGAGTCGGCAATTTTATTCTCTACACGTTAAAATATATAGATATTCCATGAAAACCCGCATTTTCCTAGTGTTTTCTTCAAATAATATCTTGTCGCAAATTGTATTCTAGGAAATGCTGATTCAGATGTCATCAAGGTCTTTTGCTCCAGCGTTATTTGAACTGGGTGAATGGGAAAATGAAAACAGCAGCTTTTGGAAGATAGGTAACACTTGTCCATAAATTACGGGTTTTTTGACAGTCATATCATATAAAGGGGATAATTCAATTATGGCAATATTATAGAACCATGTACAGAAGGCGTACTATTATTACTTTCCAATAAAATGAACGAAATACGAATATTTTCCTATCAGACGATGGCAAAACACCGAAAAGGACTACTAGTTGATGTCACAAATGGAGAGTGGTATCCACTGCTACCAAGACTGGGCACAAATGCGAATTTAGCGTGATGTCCACGTGCTTGGTATCAATATTAAACATAAGTTTACCTCGATTAGTGACTTGGTTTGCTAGGATCAAATTCGGGTGGACTTTCAATTGAATGTTTACGTAGAAATTTCTCCTTATTCGGATAATTGAATTGGTTCCATTCGAGCATCAATATTGTGTTCCTGAGTGGATTTTGAAAAAGTTATAATTTATTGAATTAAATCACATTTCCTTGATAAATTGTAATGAAAAACTCGAAATTGATGTATTTTATTTCTAGCGGTTAAGTACATCATTTTTTCTTTGTCGTTCAAACATAAACCAACGCCCGAACCTGGTGTAGATTGCGTAAACCTCTGTTAGGAATGAATTGTTATATTTTTCTAATTGTTAACTTTTTTAGAGGACCCTTTTTCACTTTTCATATATTTGAACCTATGATGTAAACAATCATTTTGAATATTCCTGCAATCAAATAGCATATCCATTCATGACAACCTCAAAGGCAAAACGCCATCTGCTGGATTTCCAAAGACTCAAACTTCTACTATATCTAGTAGAGAAGACCTCTTACAGCGGCACATCGTACGGCAAAGTCATAACAAATAACCCGCCGCGAACGAGAATTGTCTTTGGTCTACTCGCAGAAAGAGCTACTACTTCCGACAGAAATCAGAATTTTTATGTCTGAAATGATTGCATTCTTTGTAGCTTTTCTCCTGATGAAGCTAATAAACATTAGCGAAATATTGAGATCAAGAACAAATGA
Organism: Zygogramma bicolorata; assembly: GCA_032362365.1. Classification (NCBI taxonomy): domain Eukaryota; kingdom Metazoa; phylum Arthropoda; class Insecta; order Coleoptera; family Chrysomelidae; genus Zygogramma; species Zygogramma bicolorata. The sequence continues at coordinate 1,514,303 of JAVJAQ010000486.1, forward strand.
GTTTTATTAGTAAACAGACCGCAAACCTGAGAACTTCCAAATCTAGTATATATATATATATATATATATATATATATATATATATATATATATATACATATATATATATATATATATATATATATATATATATATATATTATATGTGTCGTTTGGTTCTCATTAATGAGGTAGGAAACATTTGATCAAGATTCCTATTTTTCAATCTTCCCTATACACTGTTCGCAAATTAGAAATTTTGACAACTCATATGCAAGTATTCTGCAATACACCAATTTATACGAGGAATAAAATTTTCTGAAGAAACGACAATGAAAAACATTTCCGTATGGTAAAAATTTTTGAATCTTACTGTATAAGTCTGGACCACATTTTGATAGGCAAGCCATTATAGGCGTATACGTCTATTTATGGAACCCTATAAAAAGTATTTTTGATCCGGTAAATAGAAGGGTGGAGGTCGACCTAATTCCATATCTCTTGGACTGGATACTTCGAGGGGTATTTTCAAGTGAACCACTAGAAATCAAAAGGTTGAAGACACAGTGCCGCATACTTTCAATTCCAGTCCAACATTCCTTCCTGTATGCCGGGTCAGCATTTTGCGTGCAATCCGTTTTCGCAGTTCTACAACTTTTGATTACATCCCCCATAAAAATTCATGAGTTTGCAACATTTGCTTCTCTTATTCCGTATCAAAAAAGGGTTTTTTACCGTTTACTTCCTGGCTGGAACAGGGCCATTTGCCTTTTAGTAAACAATGTCACGACCCTTGCACAAATCAGACTCGAATGTGGTGTTTTTTTTTTCGTGATGATGGTGTATAAACATGCAATTAGAGAAATGGAACTGTTTTTGTATTCCGTTCCAAATGCGATCGGATTCTTTTTCAGTGTTCGTAACCTCAGCCGTTGGATTCAAATGAATGTTTTTCACGGAGGAAGGGATATAGAAAATAGTCTATTTCTATTACCACTATTCTAAACCGTCCATTACGTATTTGACAGCTGTTAGGTGATGGCTTGTTTGGGATACAAGTATATTCCTAATTCTGAAAGAATGGCGGTCGCTTCTGGAATTATTATTTTTTTGGAAGATGGGATATGTAACATTTGACATGATGAATTTGATCTCATGAGCACATTCAAATCCCCATTGACAAAATTCAGCGAATTTTTGTCCATTTTCTTTGTGAAATTGAATTAAAAATTATATTTTCAGGAAGTTTATTATTCAACAGTTTGTGTATTGGTATATTGTATATTGTTATATCTCTGAAGCAAGCCATTATTGTTTTACCTACTTGCTGTCATCCAGTGTCTCGTTGATCAGTGAAAATTAAAGATAATGTACGATAATCTTTGGGTTCGTCGAAACAACACTAAACTGATTTTATTATAACTCTCTATCACAATACAATACAACACAATCACTTAAATCGCTCCGATAACTTTCCAATGCACGGTAAAACGCTCTGTACTAAAATTTCTGCCGTCGGCGTGAGCGGCTCCCACTTATATAGGTGCTCAAACAGTGGAGAATCATCCAGACAAATCTTGACAATCGAATATTCTGGGTGAGCCGCGATCACGCAGGTTTAATCTTTCCTGGAACTGCCGCACCAATTCGCATCCATAATAGGCAGGGCCGGCGCCAGCACATTTCATTACAATAACAAAAAAATTTCTTTTACAACAGCAGAAATTACAGCACAAGGATGGTGGATGTGGAAAAAGTACCCAACTCGAGGATAAGGCTAGTTACGTGCACTTGCAAATTGCCGCACTCGGCTATGCCTCGTGCTCACAATTTTTCGCTCATGTGTAATAGGGTAATTATCCTCCTCGTTATGTAATGTACCATTTTGTACAGAGTTGAACGGTAGGGTCCATAGGTTCCCAAAGTGGTCCAGGTGGACCCCAGGGGTCCATAGGAGACCAGGGGTCCATAGGAGACCACACGGGGGTCCACAAATTGTAAGTGGGAGTCCACGAAAAATTTTCTGGTTTTCATAATAAAGAACAAAAATTTTGGCTTGGATTCACCTTTCAACGTAAGCAGGTAGCATTATTCACCAGATATGTACTTAAAAATATTCGAAACTCAGTTCAAACACAGGATTGAATAGAATTATAGGAAATAGTACGAGTAGTTTACACCACATTTCGAGACTTGCAAAGTGCAGCCCGTGAGCCCGCTCGACCGGGATGCTTGTTTTTAGACCTGCAAAGGGATGAAATGCGACTTGCGCTGTGCTTGCAAGCTACATTAGTATAAATACGCCAAGAACAAAACGTGACTCATTTGTTTCCGGTATTTTGAACATAAAAGTGTATCTGTGAGTAAAACGATGTCAGTGTTTGCAGTGCCGGAATAAGTACGTATTTGCTTATTTGTTAAATATAATTTTATTGTATATTGTAATTTATCAATCATATTATAATACATTTAAATACCCTGCATGACTTCAGAGATAGATTTGAAGATATCCTGACGATGGAAATACCATGGATCATAAATCAATTTGAAGAAACGGAAGTGTTGAAGGTGATATTACAAGAAGAGCCACTGGAACTTAGTACCAATCAGGAGCTGAAAGTGAAATTTGAAAGAGGGTATCAAAAATTTTGGCTGCAGGCAGAAATAGCCGAAAAATATCCTGGTCTGTGGGAAATATCGAGAAAATTGGTGACTTGCAGTCTATTCATCAAGTACATCCGTCTCATTAGAAGTATGACTATATTTTATTGTTAGTATAACTACTGCTCTTCGGGCTTGAAGGCCGTCGTACTTTGGAATTTCTTCCTGACGTTTCGCTAGCGCGAGTGGCCAGCTTCTTCAGAGGCTTATTCATCTCCGATGACTAAACAGTTCGATTTCTCAAGGCGTATTTATATTGATGCAGGTAGTCTGATATAGGTAGTCTGGTAGTCTGTCAATATAAATACGCCTTGAGAAATCGAACTGTTTAGTCATCGGAGATGAATAAGCCTCTGAAGAAGCTGGCCACTCGCGCTAGCGAAACGTCAGGAAGAAATTCCAAAGTACGACGGCCTTCAAGCCCGAAGAGCAGTAGTTATACTAATAACCTCGGCCGCGAAAGCCTCAACCATTTTGTCATATTTTATTGTTGATTTACATTTCAGAATTCATTGTTAATTTATTTTAAATTGTTGATTGTGATAATAAATGTTTATAATTTTGAATAACCACGAGTATTATTTCAATAAATAGGACCCAAGATGATATTCTACTTTCTTTCTTCTCAACACTCCCAATTTAGGTTGATACAGTGTGACCCATTTAAAATGGAACCACCCCTGTAGAATGTGCATTTTTCAATCAATCTCAATTTTTTTTTATTGAAATATTAAGCATGAAAAACTGTATCTTGACACTAACTTTCACAATTTTAGTTTCATTTCCAAGGCACTCTATGGTTTTTTTGTTTGTCAAAAACGGCAAAAGTTTATTAGGCAATTTTTGTTTCCAAATTTGACTACACCACTGGATTCGTAGTCGTTATAAATCAAAACTGTCAAATTTTCATTAAAAAATATTTGTTAACAACGAAGTTACAACAACTTCAATTTTGGAAACAAAGTATTTGTTTGTAATTTTCATTCAGATTATAGACATATTTGAGATCTGACAACACTGTCATCACCAAGTAGAACACCAGTGAATTTGTACAGTGAAAATCCGAAGTCAACAGCTCAATGCGTTCTACAGTTATAACTCCTGAAAATATGGTAATGTGAGAGATTTGTGGTGCAAGCGTTTTGTAATAAAAATCTGACTACGCCACTGGATTTGTGGATAATATTCCCCCAAAATCATTCATTTAAGTGTCGATTATAAGTCTATTCGAAAATAGCAGAAAATTAAAAGTTCATTTTCAAGTTACGCAGTAGTAGACCAAGTTCAGAATCTCATGTCATGGGATCTCCCAATTGCGCTTTTACCAAATCTTGATAGAATCTTGAAGTATTAATGGTCATACTTGTAAGCTTTTTGGAAGTTTCCCAATAATAAATAATAGTACTTTTGTAACAGCGCACCTGGAAAATCACATTTTATGAGATTCTGAACTTACTCTACCTTCTTCTATAGCTGATGAAAACAAAATGAATACAAACAAGTTTCAAAGTATTTATTCAACAATTAATTGCCATTAAGAAAAAACTGATACTAAAATAAACATTGATTTAAAACTAAACATTCAAATTTTTGTGGCTTCTACCAAACCTCCATTAAGTTCAATACATTTATCGTATCTCTTCCGAATATTGTTTACACTATTTCTTATTTGTTGAACTGTAATTTCGGCACAAGCTTGTCGTATCCTTTGCATGAGTTCAGCTCGATTCGTTGGTCTTGTTCTGTATACTTTTTGTGTCAGAATACCCCACAGAAAAAAGTCTAATATTGTTAGATCAGGCGATCTAGGTGGCCATTCAATTAAGTCACTACCTCGTCCTATCCAATGATTTGGAAACTGGTTATTTAGCCACTCTTTAACAATCCTCGAATTGTGCACGGAACAGCCGTCGAGCTGAAAATATAAATTTACTTGTTCCGCAAGAGGCATTTCATCTATTTCGTCCGATAATTGGTTATTTAGAAATTCCAAAAAATTTTGCCCGTTTATGTTTCCATCAAAAAAATATGGACCTATTATTCTATTTTGTACTATACCACACCAAACGTTAACTTTTTCGGAATATTGACTTTTACAATTTATGATCCAGTGCGGATTTTCCGTAGCCCAATACCGAGCATTTTGCGATGAAACTACCCCATTGGTGCTGAAAGAAGCTTCATCACTAAACATTATGCAGTTTAAAAAATTTCTTGTATTCAGGTACTCGCCTTGTGCCCACAAACAAAATACCATACGTTTCACTTCATCACCTGCCTTTAAAGAGTGAAGAAATTTAGGTTTGAATGCTCTCATTTTGTTTTGTTTAGAGTATTTAGCCTTTAGTTACGAGAACGTATATCGCTAGATGGCAGAGCGAGTTCGCCTGATGAAATAAATACAAACTCCGCCCTACTTCTAACTTGGCCACGCTCAGGCATAACAGGGCCGAATTCAGTTCACCGTCGTGCTCGTTCTTTCAAATTACATTTCAGATTCAAACCTGTTCGATATCGTATTAATCTCAAAGTTTTCACGGCAATTGCAAATTATTCGAAGATTAAGAAGCTTTTATCAAAATTGATGAATTCAAGATGCGAATGAGATTTGTGATTATGGTCCGCTTCGAATCAAAATTGCTATGAGGATTTTTTAGGGTTTGAGATTATAAATATTTTGTAAAAAATAATCAATTCAAGTTGAACGAGAATTCAATTATAGTCCGATTCGATTCATAATTGCTCTGAGGTTTTCGGGGTTGATTTAGGGTTTGAGATTACAAATATTTTGTAAAAAATTTTTAATTCAAGTTGAACAAGACTTGATTATGGTCTGATTCGATCCATAATTGGTACGTGGAGGTTTTCGTGATCAACATTATGAATCTTTTGTAATGAATCAAAATGACGGCTTCAAGGTGTCTGGCGAGTTTTGTGATTATGGACCGATCCGAATTAAAATCGATATTTTGTAGTCTTCAGGCGTGATTTTTTATGTTGAAATTTTAAAATTCAAAATGGCAGACTAGTTTTGTGAAATATGGTCGCGATCTATGGTACCTATGTAGCGGTTTTTGGGTTCGAAGAAAATTATTTTTCGCTCGTAAATCAGGATTTCGAGATGGCAAACGAGTTTTGTGTTCGATTGTCGAATTATATATGAGTGGTATTTTGGGGTTGAAGGTAAATGAAATTTCCATCAAATTTCAAGAATTCAAAAATGGTAGCGACAAGATAGCTACGGGTTATTCCCTGATTCATGGTCGTGTTTTGTTAAGAATTGCCTTTTGGTTGTTTATGAAAATGAATGCATGAATTTGAAATTTTTCGAAAACATGGGGGTGTTTAGTTGATCAGGTGATAATTATGAATGGAAAATTGAAAAATAAAGTATCAGATTTTGCCTTTCGAGTAAGAGACCTTTCACACTATCAGTTTTCTTTATTAGTTCGAAATGACGGAAAAATTTCATTATTCATAGTCTTTGATTCTAAAAAATATTTCATCTAGGGCTCTTTGGGAATATATTTGCCGGATATATTTTTGAAATCGAATGAAACAGTTGATAATAGTGATCAATAGGATCTCATCGAAACTATCTTGAAAACTTTTCTTTCGATTTGAACGTAATTTTTTGCAGGAAAGGTTCATCGTATACGTATGATTCCATATAAAAGGTAAGACAAAATTAGTCAATATCAGCCATGAATGATTCAATTCAACCGATGTGAATGCATTTATTGGAAATAAATGAAATTGGACAATTTTTTTCTAGATGTTTTATTTGAATATCAAAAGCTATTAAAAAATGCTACTTGTTTCTTTTTTTTGCATTTTTTCTCTTTCAGGAGCATCCCTGATTCGCATTCCTCTAGGGAGACGCCCGTCCAGAATTTCGGGTAGAATACAATCTACGTAAAATGATTTTAGCTTTGGAAGCATTTTTGTTTCCCAGACACATACGTCTCTATGTATTCTTTCTATGCTGAAATCATTTTTGGTGTATATAACAAAATCGCAATATTTTCTTCTGGTTATATTCAGCTGCCCTTGGATTTGATAATAATAATTGTGATTTTTCTTCAACCTAGAATAATTATTGAAATTGAATATATTAGAAGATCGGATTCGAATGATTAATACCTTATTTCATTATCAATAATCTGAAAACACCTAGTGGATGTATTTTCTTCATCTTTCAATTTTCCGTTGATGGAATATAAACATTTCACTTCGATCAGTCCATCTTCTCCTACTAATCCATCGGGAGAAGCAGCAAGAAATGGATTGTTTTCGTCAATGAATAACCCACAATTATCAACTTTACAATGCCTTTCCTCCTCATATTTTTTTATTGCTACTTTCTCTTTTTCTCTTCCAAAAATAACTGCTGCAGTATTCAGTTCTTTCTTGTTATACAAGAGTCTTTTGACCAAATTGTGACAGGGTGTGCTCGACTTTCTTTTAATTACTGTTCCAAATGTAGAAGCAGTCAGATAATTCAACCTGAGTTCGTGCCACATCCTGTTCTCGTGCTGACCCCTCGTCTGTTCTTCTATCATTCTTCTTTTATCTTCACAGTAGTATGTATAAGAGAGTTCTGGGACCGAGATCCCGGTCCTAGAACTCTCCTAGCGTATTTCGGGAGTTTTTGGGAGCATAAGTTCTCATCGGCACGCCTATGTCGTCCTAGCGGGGTCCCAGACTGGTTGGGCGACGGGAAACTGTGGCCCCCAGACCTCCGCCCATGTCCGCTATTCATTCGAGGCATCGACAAGCTGAGACCTGCAGAACTGCGGGTATTCACCGGATGATGTCATCGCTGACTTGTTTACGTAGCCTTATCTGCCTCCGACGGAAAGGAACCGGGCTTCTGACAAATTCCAAGAATTGAACCGCATGTGCGAAGTGATGTTTTTCCAAGAATTGAGGAAGATCGAAAATTCCAGAACACGATACAAACAAAATACGTGGGGAATCCCAGATGACGCAAGCGCTTTTCCGAGAAATGCAGAAGGTCATACGCGGCGTTTTATCGGAAACGATCGGGCGGCATCGTAGAACCGCACCCATTTCGAGCGGGAATATTTGAACTGGAAGCGTCTTTCGCTTCAGGCGGCGTTCATGACACACGTGGGTGGTACGGTGAGGCAATGCTGTCATATTCTTCAGGCGGCTTAGAGGTCAACGAGATGGACGCGTGGCGGCGCGGGTAGGAGATCCAACTTCTCGATTGCCGCGAAGTCAGTCTCCTGCTAGAACTCGTACGATATCGCCATCGAAGACAGTGTTGTGTGTCCGCCATCAGACCATCGAAGTCAGTTTCCTGCTAGAACTCATACGATATATACCGCTATAGAGCGACAGTGTGATCAGACTGAAAAATGTAAGTACCTCTTTTTCCTTCGTGTTCGGGAGTGTTTTTCGCGAAACGGCTCACATACAGGTTGAGAGCTATTCATGCGATCTTCGGCATATACAGCGTGTGTCGAAACTTTTTTCTGTCAAGTGTGTTGGCTCAGTGTGAATTTTTTCGAACTCATCGGCATATACAGCGTATGTCTAAACTTTTTCTGTCAAGTGTGTTGGCTCAGTGTGATATTTTTCGAACGTATCGGCATATACAGGGTGTGTCGAAAATTTTTCTGTCAAAGTGAAGTATCTGCAAGTTGTTGTTGGCTCATACAGGTTGAGTTTTATCAGACGTATACAGTGTGCGTCATAATTTTTTCGTCAAGTGTGTTGGCTCAGTGTGATATTTTTCGAACGTATCGGCATATACAGGGTGTGTCGAAAATTTTTCTGTCAAAGTGGTCTGCAAGTTGTTGTTGGCTCATACAGTGTGAGTTTTTTCAGACGTATACAGTGTGCGTCATAATTTTTTCGTCAAGTGTGTTGGCTCATACAGGGTGAACCAACAGTGTGCGTCAAAATTTTTCCGTCAAGTGTGTTGACTCATACAGCGTGAGCCATTTTGTTTTCGAACGTATGTACAGGGTGTCCTAAAATTTTGATGTTTTTTGCTTCAGATGGACCTCCTTGCAGAGTTGAACACAATATGCAGCGCTTCTGGATACAAGCAGACCGTTCCTATGAGCAGCTTGCAGAAAAACAAGCCCTATCCAATTCAGAAGCTTCGCCTGGTGAAAACCAAGTTCGGAGAGACCATCATAGCCGATATCCAGCTGTACGAGGTATTCCTTCCGAGAAGAGTGTTTGCAATCCTCAGGGGACATATTGACCAATTTACTCCGGGGAAGTACGCCCTGGTAGTCGAAGAAGGAGGGGTCGGAAAGACAAATACCTTCAAGTTCATCGAGAACTAGGCAACAACATGAAGGAAGTTTTCTCTCTCTCTGTGTCCACCCATATCCACATATTTTTTGAGAACTGTAACCTATAGGAAAATATATACTTGTATGTGAAATCGTTTTGACTTTGATTTGGAGAGAATGCGTGACAGAGTAACCATATGACAGACGCAAGACTTTACTGACAGACGTATGACTCCAATGACGTGAACGACAAATGACAGAGGAATGTGGTATGATGTTTGGCTTGGATGACAGACGCAAGACTTGACTGACAGACGTATGACTCCAATGACGTGAACGACAAATGACAGAGGAATATGATATGAAGTTTGGCTTGAATGGTAGACGCAAGACTTGACTGACAGACGTATGACTCCAATGACGTGAACGACAGGCAACACGAATGACAAGACGATATTTCTGACAGCTGACAAATGAATTGACTGATGTGTGATGTGAACGACAGCCCAACACGAATGACAGACGATATGGCTGACGTATGATGTGAACGATAGCCAACTCGAATGACAGACGATATATAGCCTACCTCCCCCCCTGACGTATGACTTGACTGCGACGTATGATGTGAACGACTCGAATGACAGAGGATGTATGTGGTGAATGGCAGATGACTTATGACAGACGCAGGACTTGACTGACCGCCGACGTATGACTTGACAGACGTATGACTTGACTGACAGAGGAAGTGACAGATGACGCCCCTCCGAGGACGCCATCTATCCACGCCACTGTGAGCCAATGCGTAAGTGACAGATGACGCCCCTCCGAGGACGCCATCTATCCACGACACTCTGAACCAATGCGTAAGTGTGAGTGACAGATGACGCCCCTCCGAAGGACGCCATCTATCCACGCCACTGTGAGCCAACTCATAAGTGTGAGTGACAGATGACGCTCCTCTGAGGACGCCATCTATCCACGACACTCATAACCAACTCGCACAGTGATCTGTGTCCCACACTCTTGTTTTTTCATTTTTTTCCCACCCTCTATTCCCCATTATGTCCCACCCCACAATCTGAAAGAGAGAAAAAACAACAACCCTTTCGAAAATACGATTTATTGATCGAAAAAAACATACATTTCTCAACGAGGTAAAACATTATTGGAAAACCAACTGAGCATAGAGTCTACATTGAACTGTGTACACATATACTTGCAGTTGTAGGCGGCGGCGTGGTTCGGGCAAGGCGTCGGCGTTGGCTGCAAATTTTCCATTCCATGCGTCGTACCGTCGAACTGGGAGACGTCCTGGATAGACGGTGGGCAGGTCACTCCAATATCTCGGACTTTTCTCGAGAGGAACTCGGCTTTTTGGCTACCTCTCACATATATGACTTCGGCCGAGTACAGAAGGTATTTCTGCAGAATGGCATCAACGTCGTGGTACTCGACGTCCCCTGAAGAATACGGAATGCCATGAACGTACTTTTCCAAGTACCGGGTGGTCTTCTTGTCCTTGTCCGTCAACAAGACATAGGGCATTGGTGGCTTGAACAGGAAATTCTGCCGCTGGTGACCGATATGGATGGCAAGTTCTTTGGGGTGGAACACCCCGTTGACGACGAAACCTTGGATATCAACGACCGCGATTCTCATGATGTGTGCGTCTTGTACTAGCTGGCAACTGAATGACGATGTGCGCTAGAGAGCGTCAGTTCTCCCACTTCTCCCACCACGGTGGCGCGCGCCGCCTATGATTTCTCATGACCTCGGTAAGGGGAAGTACAATCGTCCGGGATGATGCAACAAGGGGAATTTTGACGAAAAACCGACGTTTTCGACACGGCTGTCCACCACGTCGAACAGACCGAAAAAGATTTGAATTTTCAACTATCAATACTTAGACGTTCAGTGGATGAGAAAGCATTTCAACGCAAAGGTGGACCTTCGAGTTAACCGTGACGAAACGTAGTTCTCGTTGGTCGCCTGAACCAAAAAAGACAAAATGGGGGTGGGAAGGCTGTACTCATCAGGCCGAATGCGACGAAAATATCTCCAATGTCAACCGACACTCACCGACGATGTCGACACGGCTGTCCACCACGAAGATTTCACCTTTCTCGAACAGGCCAAAAAAAGATGCATTCCTTCAATTTTCAGCTATTACTACTTAGACGTTCATCAGATGTCTTGAGAAAACATGTCAACGCAAAGGATGACCGTATCAATACTTAGACGTTCAGCTGATGAGAAAGCATGTCAACGCAAAGGAGGACCGTAAGGTCAACCGTGACGGCTCTCGTTCGACGAGAGAGAAAAGACCAACAAAAATGGGGGTGGGAAGGCTGTACTCATCAAGCCGAATGCGATGAAAATGTTTCCAATGTCAACCGATACTCTGAGGGGGCTTTTCTGGTTCACATCAAAATAGGTGGACCGGTCAGGTCAACCGTTATGGAATCGAGCGAAAAAGGGGAAGACGTTGGGCCAACTGCCATGAAAACCGTTGACAACCGCCGCCCTCTTGAGATGTGAGCGACTCGAAAAAACAGTTGTAGTCCCATGTGGACGCTCTCCGATTCTCCAAAATTCGGAATTCGGCCCCGAGAAGTGAAAATGTTTCCTTCGATGATTCACCGCGATACGACTCATCCCATACCGGCCAAATGACGATAAGGAATGCGAGGTTATCGCAGACATGTTCAGACAAGTCAACAACTTCAATGACGCACAGGCTATGAGTCATCACACAAACAGAGTGACCTTCGATCAGCAGTAAAACGAACAAAGACAGCTCTGAGTCATCGGTGACCTTCAAACCGTGAACAATATCCGAATCGTAAGAGTGGAAATTCACGGCGGCAGAAAAAACGGTGTTCGACCCTCCAAAAAAATGGAATGTTTTGAAACGAGAGAAAACTGTTGAACTGACTGCGTTAGGCCGAACGCGACCCATGCCGATCATATCACGTCTACCTGAGTGCATCAGGCTGAACACGATGATTGAGTTGACATTCCCCGCAAGCGGTGGGGACCGCATGTTTTGTCGTGGGATCCAAAGTGAAAAAATCAGATACTTGGGGGAATATACACCCATGACGTGACGACAATGGACAGGGGGGCCTTATAGTTCACCGTTGGTCCCACCCCTCCACAAAAAGCATTCCCAAATTCGTCACATGTTCGATTGGAGTCTTCAGTACTCATTTGTCTTCCAACGAGAATGGCTGCAGACTGTTCGTATGCCGAGAGACTTCAAACGTTTCGCAACTGGCCTTCGACATTTCCGAAAGAGAAGTTGGCCAGTGCCGGTTTCGTTTACACCGGTTCAGGAGACGACGACGACACAGTTACCTGTCTCAATTGCGGTGTCGAAGGATTCAATTGGGAGACTGGCGATGATCCTTTGATGGACCACTTCAGGTGGACACCCTATTGTACGTTTTTCGACAGCGATACTTCTTCGTTCATCAATCGGGTGAAACGACCAACACATACGGAAAATAGTGTTCTCATGCGGCGTCTCGCAACTTTCGAAAACTGGCCCATCGGTCTCAATCAGACGCCTCAAGAACTTGCCGAATGTGGCTTTTTCTACACTGGAATAGGAGATCACGTAAAATGCTTTCACTGCGGCACCGAAATAGCCCACTGGAAACAAGGAGATTCGGTTTGGATACATGGCTGTCACGACGGATGCGATTTCATGATGAAACTTCAACCGTCCAGGGCGTCTCCGCCGCCGCCACCGCTGACCTGTAAAGTTTGTTTGGACAATGAAGTATGCATTGTATTCATGCCTTGCAGACATTTGGTTTGTTGTCTCGAATGCTGTGTAAGATGCGGTGAAAACTGTCCCGTTTGCCGTTCACCAATCACCTCATTCATGAAGATATATGTATCTTGAATATACGTTTGAATTTGGCGCCTCGTTTCATTCCACCTCCACATAGGTCTGCACACACAGACATGCGCTTTCGATACTTTGAAACTTCACGTCACGTTCTTGTGGCATTCTCAACCGCAAAATATCCCCAGAATCTGGGGAAATATCAAGGAAATCCTATAGAATTTTCCCCAGATCTAAGGAAATGTTCTCTCAAGTGCAACATCGTCGGTTGGTGCGTATCCATGCTTCACTGAGGGGGTAATGGAGGAAACAGCATACACTTCAAATGTCAAATATCCCGCCTCAAGCGTGGCATAAGAGCCGTAGAAGGACGTCTGGGAACTTTCCCACCCAGAACGCCGTCGACCACGTCAGTCTTTGAAATCCAAATGTTCCCGCCATCTGACGTATCACGTGACCATGACTGCTGCGCGGAATGCTAGAACGTTCAAAATTCCCGCCACGTCTTGCACGCCACGGTCATGCGCACAACGATCTGCTGGGTACTTTGAAGTTTTCGTCTGACGACCAACCTTTGCCGCCTAGAACGTTTGCCGCTCATGCGCACCAACGCTTTGACGTTCAAGCTGAAGTCTTTCGAATTTCCCGCCTAGAGTGTTTGTCGCGACGTTCAGGCTCATTCAAAGTTGCCGCCTACAGCGTTTGCCGCTCATACGCACAAACGCTTTTGGATACATTGACTGGCTGAAGTCCTCCAAATTTCTCATCAGAACATCGACGCTCATATCATTCAAATTTCCCGCCTAGAGCGTTTGTCGCTCCGTTCAGGCTTAAGTCTTCCAAATTCCGCACCCGAACTTTGACGCTCAGGCTGAACTCATTCAAAGTTGCCGCCTACAGCGTTTACCGCTCATGCGCAAAAACGCTTTTGGTCACTTCGACGTTCAGGCTGAAGTCAGTGTTCACCGCTCATGCGCAAAATGATCATTCGTGTACTTTGAAGTTTCTGTCCGACGACTTACCTATCGATGTTGCCGTCTACAGCGTTTGTCGCTCCGTTCAGGTTGAAGTCTTTCGAATTTCGCGCCAGAACGTTCACTTTGACGCTAAGGTTGAACTCATTCAAAGTTGCCGCCTCATGCGCTCATGCGCACAACGATAATCCGTGTACTTTGACATTTTCGTGCGTTTGGCCCTAACCATCAAGCTGAAGTTCAGGGTTCACCGCTCATGCGCAAAACGATCATTCGTGTACTTTGAAATTTCCGTACGTCTGACGACTAACCTTTCAAAGTTGCCGCCTATAGCGCTTGCCGCTCATGCGCAAAACGATCATTCGTGTACTTTGAAATTTCCGTACGTCTGACGACTAACCTTTCAAAGTTGCCGCCTATAGCGCTTGCCGCTCATGCGCAAAACGATCATTCGTGTACTTTGAAATTTCCGTACGTCTGACGACTAACCTTTCAAAGTTGCCGCCTATAGCGCTTGCCGCTCATGCGCAAAACGTATGCTATACTTCAGCTTTTCGACGTTTGACGCACGACGTGGACCACTCACGTACTTTGAAGTTTCCATCTGACAACTCACCTTTCAAAGTTGCCGCCTTGAGCGTTTGCCACTCATGCGCAAACACGCTTTTGGTCACGTGCAGGCTGAAGTCTGAGTTCACCGTTCACCCCCAGCGCATATGTACTTTGAAGTTTCTGTCACTTACCGCCTAGAGCGTTTGCAGCTCATGTACAAAGGTATGCCATACACGTTCAGGCACATGGCAGGCGTGCTTGGTGCACTTCAGATGTGTCAGATGCGAGTCAGGTGGATGTCAGATGCTAGTCAGGTGGACGTCAGATGCTAGTCAGGTGGACGTCAGATGCTAGTCAGGTGGACGTCAGATGCTAGTCAGGTGGACGTCAGATGCGAGGCAGACGCCTGAAGACGTTCAAATTTCCCACCTAGAGCGGACTGGGCATGGAAACTCCCTGACGTCTGTCGGTCATGCGCATAACGATCAAGTGTTCGTCATATGCTCTGAGGCTGAGTGACAGGTGGCATCTGATGTGTGCGCAACCAACTTCAGAGGATACTTTGACATAGGCAGATCAACTTGACTGGTAGTAGGCCAAATGTCTCGCATTCGAAAAGTGAACAGAAACATGTGCGAAAAACTGCACAAAAACTTAGCATTTTTGAGGCGAAAAAACAGCACAAAAACGGTGCGTTTTTGACGCGTCAAAAGTGACCAAAATACGTCGTTTTTTGCGTGTTTTTTCGATGCTCATTTTCGATGCGTCGAAGTGACAGAAAAACATCGTTTTTCACGCGTTTTCACGCATCGAAAATGAGCGTCGAAAAAAAGCGTCAAAAACGACGTTTTTCTGTCACTTCGACGCACCGAAAATGAGCACCGAAATGTCGTGAAAAACTGGTCGTTTTTCGATGATTTTTGTGCGAAAATGAGTCGATCAAAATCGCCGGTTTTTCCCATAAGAATACATGTAAAATGGGTTGAAAATTGTGCGATTTTCATCGACTGTTTCTCGCCCAAAATTTGTCATTTTCAAAGTGACCAAAATACGTCGTTTTTTGCGTGTTTTTTCGATGCTCATTTTCGGTGCGTCGAAGTGACAAAAAACCTTCGTTTTTCACGCGTTTTCACGTATCGAAAATGAGCGTCGAAAAAACGCGTGAAAAATGACGTTTTTCTGTCACTTCGACGCATCGAAAATGAGTGTCGAAAAACACGTCAAAAATGGTGCGTTTTGATGCAATTTTTTCGTCGAAAAAACTGCATCAAAATGGAACGTTTTTGCGTGCGAGAAATGTACAAAAAATGAGGCAAAGCATACAACAAAGTAGTTTATTCGTATCATTCAATAGTACATAGTCAAGGCGTCTCAAGGCTAACGTGGGCAAATGGGCTGCAGAGATGGATGCTCGAACTATCCACACAGATTGGTCTATACTGCACGCTCATTTTCTGATGCAAGTACGACTGCTTCATTGTCATGCACATAGTGATCGATCATATTCATGATGTAGTCGTTGGTGATGGGATGCTGTAGGACCTTGATTCGGTTTATATGTACATCACACTGTTCCACTTCTTTGAAATGACTCTTGATACGGTTGCAGATATCGATGGAATGGGATACGTTTTCCCACTTTTTGAGCAGACGCACACCTCTTTCGCCAAGTACTTTTTCAGCATGTTTCCAATTGCATTGTTGACGTCTCAGTATGTACCACTCTGTGTCGGGTACCACTTCGAACAGACCAAGACATCGAACTTTTTCTTCGCTGATCGAATAAGGCGTCAACCTGGGTGCGATTGATTCCCTCAGGACAGAAATGTTTCTCTGGATCCTCTCTTCAACTTTCAGACGTTCGATCTCAGCTCGTTTTCGTTCAGCTCGCTCCTTTGCAATCTTTCCGGCATTTTTACGTCTCTCGTGGGAAGCCTTGCGTATTTCCGTGACCAGCATCTGCTTCAACTCTTGCACCGATTTCACTAGTTCACAGTTTTTTTGCCTTAGCGAATTCACATCATCTTCCGACGTTTGTGGTTGCGTCGTCCACTGACTCGCGTAGTTACGGATTTTCTTCAACATTGTTGCTCGTACGACTCCAACTGATAGACTGACGCTCTACCGATTTTCATGTACATGTCAGGAGGGGTGGTGGTAGTCACGTGGTCAGACGCTCGATGGGGGCAAAGTCCATTGAGGAAGCCTATACGCATGAGCGAATTCACGTCGTGCGTCAAACGTCGAAAAGCTGAAGTATAGCATACGTTTTGCGCATGAGCGGCAGACGCTCTAGGCGGCAACTTTGAAAGGTTAGTCGTCAGACGTACGGAAATTTCAAAGTACACGAATGATCGTTTTGCGCATGAGCGGCAAGCGCTATAGGCGGCAACTTTGAAAGGTTAGTCGTCAGACGTACGGAAATTTCAAAGTACACGAATGATCGTTTTGCGCATGAGCGGCAAGCGCTATAGGCGGCAACTTTGAAAGGTTAGTCGTCAGACGTACGGAAATTTCAAAGTACACGAATGATCGTTTTGCGCATGAGCGGCAAGCGCTATAGGCGGCAACTTTGAAAGGTTAGTCGTCAGACGTACGGAAATTTCAAAGTACACGAATGATCGTTTTGCGCATGAGCGGTGAACCCTGAACTTCAGCTTGATGGTTAGGGCCAAACGCACGAAAATGTCAAAGTACACGGATTATCGTTGTGCGCATGAGCGCATGAGGCGGCAACTTTGAATGAGTTCAACCTTAGCGTCAAAGTGAACGTTCTGGCGCGAAATTCGAAAGACTTCAACCTGAACGGAGCGACAAACGCTGTAGACGGCAACATCGATAGGTAAGTCGTCGGACAGAAACTTCAAAGTACACGAATGATCATTTTGCGCATGAGCGGTGAACACTGACTTCAGCCTGAACGTCGAAGTGACCAAAAGCGTTTTTGCGCATGAGCGGTAAACGCTGTAGGCGGCAACTTTGAATGAGTTCAGCCTGAGCGTCAAAGTTCGGGTGCGGAATTTGGAAGACTTAAGCCTGAACGGAGCGACAAACGCTCTAGGCGGGAAATTTGAATGATATGAGCGTCGATGTTCTGATGAGAAATTTGGAGGACTTCAGCCAGTCAATGTATCCAAAAGCGTTTGTGCGTATGAGCGGCAAACGCTGTAGGCGGCAACTTTGAATGAGCCTGAACGTCGCGACAAACACTCTAGGCGGGAAATTCGAAAGACTTCAGCTTGAACGTCAAAGCGTTGGTGCGCATGAGCGGCAAACGTTCTAGGCGGCAAAGGTTGGTCGTCAGACGAAAACTTCAAAGTACCCAGCAGATCGTTGTGCGCATGACCGTGGCGTGCAAGACGTGGCGGGAATTTTGAACGTTCTAGCATTCCGCGCAGCAGTCATGGTCACGTGATACGTCAGATGGCGGGAACATTTGGATTTCAAAGACTGACGTGGTCGACGGCGTTCTGGGTGGGAAAGTTCCCAGACGTCCTTCTACGGCTCTTATGCCACGCTTGAGGCGGGATATTTGACATTTGAAGTGTATGCTGTTTCCTCCATTACCCCCTCAGTGAAGCATGGATACGCACCAACCGACGATGTTGCACTTGAGAGAACATTTCCTTAGATCTGGGGAAAATTCTATAGGATTTCCTTGATATTTCCCCAGATTCTGGGGATATTTTGCGGTTGAGAATGCCACAAGAACGTGACGTGAAGTTTCAAAGTATCGAAAGCGCATGTCTGTGTGTGCAGACCTATGTGGAGGTGGAATGAAACGAGGCGCCAAATTCAAACGTATATTCAAGATACATATATCTTCATGAATGAGGTGATTGGTGAACGGCAAACGGGACAGTTTTCACCGCATCTTACACAGCATTCGAGACAACAAACCAAATGTCTGCAAGGCATGAATACAATGCATACTTCATTGTCCAAACAAACTTTACAGGTCAGCGGTGGCGGCGGCGGAGACGCCCTGGACGGTTGAAGTTTCATCATGAAATCGCATCCGTCGTGACAGCCATGTATCCAAACCGAATCTCCTTGTTTCCAGTGGGCTATTTCGGTGCCGCAGTGAAAGCATTTTACGTGATCTCCTATTCCAGTGTAGAAAAAGCCACATTCGGCAAGTTCTTGAGGCGTCTGATTGAGACCGATGGGCCAGTTTTCGAAAGTTGCGAGACGCCGCATGAGAACACTATTTTCCGTATGTGTTGGTCGTTTCACCCGATTGATGAACGAAGAAGTATCGCTGTCGAAAAACGTACAATAGGGTGTCCACCTGAAGTGGTCCATCAAAGGATCATCGCCAGTCTCCCAATTGAATCCTTCGACACCGCAATTGAGACAGGTAACTGTGTCGTCGTCGTCTCCTGAACCGGTGTAAACGAAACCGGCACTGGCCAACTTCTCTTTCGGAAATGTCGAAGGCCAGTTGCGAAACGTTTGAAGTCTCTCGGCATACGAACAGTCTGCAGCCATTCTCGTTGGAAGACAAATGAGTACTGAAGACTCCAATCGAACATGTGACGAATTTGGGAATGCTTTTTGTGGAGGGGTGGGACCAACGGTGAACTATAAGGCCCCCCTGTCCATTGTCGTCACGTCATGGGTGTATATTCCCCCAAGTATCTGATTTTTTCACTTTGGATCCCACGACAAAACATGCGGTCCCCACCGCTTGCGGGGAATGTCAACTCAATCATCGTGTTCAGCCTGATGCACTCAGGTAGACGTGATATGATCGGCATGGGTCGCGTTCGGCCTAACGCAGTCAGTTCAACAGTTTTCTCTCGTTTCAAAACATTCCATTTTTTTGGAGGGTCGAACACCGTTTTTTCTGCCGCCGTGAATTTCCACTCTTACGATTCGGATATTGTTCACGGTTTGAAGGTCACCGATGACTCAGAGCTGTCTTTGTTCGTTTTACTGCTGATCGATGGTCACTCTGTTTGTGTGATGACTCATAGCCTGTGCGTCATTGAAGTTGTTGACTTGTCTGAACATGTCTGCGATAACCTCGCATTCCTTATCGTCATTTGGCCGGTATGGCATGAGTCGTATCGCGGTGAATCATCGAAGGAAACATTTTCACTTCTCGGGGCCGAATTCCGACTTTTGGAGAATCGGAGAGCGTCCACATGGGACTACAACTGTTTTTTCGAGTCGCTCACATCTCAAGAGGGCGGCGGTTGTCAACGGTTTTCATGGCAGTTGGCCCAACGTCTTCCCCTTTTTCGCTCGATTCCATAACGGTTGACCTGACCGGTCCACCTATTTTGTTGTGAACCAGAAAAGCCCTCTCAGAGTATCGGTTGACATTGGAAACATTTTCATCGCATTCGGCTTGATGAGTACAGCCTTCCCACCCCCATTTTTGTTGGTCTTTTCTCTCTCGTCGAACGAGAGCCGTCACGGTTGACCTTACGGTCCTCCTTTGCGTTGACATGCTTTCTCATCAGCTGAACGTCTAAGTATTGATACGGTCATCCTTTGCGTTGACATGTTTTCTCAAGACATCTGATGAACGTCTAAGTAGTAATAGCTGAAAATTGAAGGAATGCATCTTTTTTTGGCCTGTTCGAGAAAGGTGAAATCTTCGTGGTGGACAGCCGTGTCGACATCGTCGGTGAGTGTCGGTTGACATTGGAGATATTTTCGTCGCATTCGGCCTGATGAGTACAGCCTTCCCACCCCCATTTTGTCTTTTTTGGTTCAGGCGACCAACGAGAACTACGTTTCGTCACGGTTAACTCGAAGGTCCACCTTTGCGTTGAAATGCTTTCTCATCCACTGAACGTCTAAGTATTGATAGTTGAAAATTCAAATCTTTTTCGGTCTGTTCGACGTGGTGGACAGCCGTGTCGAAAACGTCGGTTTTTCGTCAAAATTCCCCTTGTTGCATCATCCCGGACGATTGTACTTCCCCTTACCGAGGTCATGAGAAATCATAGGCGGCGCGCGCCACCGTGGTGGGAGAAGTGGGAGAACTGACGCTCTCTAGCGCACATCGTCATTCAGTTGCCAGCTAGTACAAGACGCACACATCATGAGAATCGCGGTCGTTGATATCCAAGGTTTCGTCGTCAACGGGGTGTTCCACCCCAAAGAACTTGCCATCCATATCGGTCACCAGCGGCAGAATTTCCTGTTCAAGCCACCAATGCCCTATGTCTTGTTGACGGACAAGGACAAGAAGACCACCCGGTACTTGGAAAAGTACGTTCATGGCATTCCGTATTCTTCAGGGGACGTCGAGTACCACGACGTTGATGCCATTCTGCAGAAATACCTTCTGTACTCGGCCGAAGTCATATATGTGAGAGGTAGCCAAAAAGCCGAGTTCCTCTCGAGAAAAGTCCGAGATATTGGAGTGACCTGCCCACCGTCTATCCAGGACGTCTCCCAGTTCGACGGTACGACGCATGGAATGGAAAATTTGCAGCCAACGCCGACGCCTTGCCCGAACCACGCCGCCGCCTACAACTGCAAGTATATGTGTACACAGTTCAATGTAGACTCTATGCTCAGTTGGTTTTCCAATAATGTTTTACCTCGTTGAGAAATGTATGTTTTTTTCGATCAATAAATCGTATTTTCGAAAGGGTTGTTGTTTTTTCTCTCTTTCAGATTGTGGGGTGGGACATAATGGGGAATAGAGGGTGGGAAAAAAATGAAAAAACAAGAGTGTGGGACACAGATCACTGTGCGAGTTGGTTATGAGTGTCGTGGATAGATGGCGTCCTCAGAGGAGCGTCATCTGTCACTCACACTTATGAGTTGGCTCACAGTGGCGTGGATAGATGGCGTCCTTCGGAGGGGCGTCATCTGTCACTCACACTTACGCATTGGTTCAGAGTGTCGTGGATAGATGGCGTCCTCGGAGGGGCGTCATCTGTCACCACACTTATGAGTTGGCTCACAGTGGCGTGGATAGATGGCGTCCTCGGAGGGGCGTCATCTGTCACTTCCTCTGTCAGTCAAGTCATACGTCTGTCAAGTCATACGTCGGCGGTCAGTCAAGTCCTGCGTCTGTCATAAGTCATCTGCCATTCACCACATACATCCTCTGTCATTCGAGTCGTTCACATCATACGTCGCAGTCAAGCCCCTCATACGTCAGCTATATATCGTCTGTCATTCGAGTTGGCTATCGTTCACATCATACGTCAGCCATATCGTCTGTCATTCGTGTTGGGCTGTCGTTCACATCACACATCAGTCAATTCATTTGTCAGCTGTCAGAAATATCGTCTTGTCATTCGTGTTGCCTGTCGTTCACGTCATTGGAGTCATACGTCTGTCAGTCAAGTCTTGCGTCTACCATTCAAGCCAAACTTCATATCATATTCCTCTGTCATTTGTCGTTCACGTCATTGGAGTCATACGTCTGTCAGTCAAGTCTTGCGTCTGTCATCCAAGCCAAACATCATACCACATTCCTCTGTCATTTGTCGTTCACGTCATTGGAGTCATACGTCTGTCAGTAAAGTCTTGCGTCTGTCATATGGTTACTCTGTCACGCATTCTCTCCAAATCAAAGTCAAAACGATTTCACATACAAGTATATATTTTCCTATAGGTTACAGTTCTCAAAAAATATGTGGATATGGGTGGACACAGAGAGAGAGAAAACTTCCTTCATGTTGTTGCCTAGTTCTCGATGAACTTGAAGGTATTTGTCTTTCCGACCCCTCCTTCTTCGACTACCAGGGCGTACTTCCCCGGAGTAAATTGGTCAATATGTCCCCTGAGGATTGCAAACACTCTTCTCGGAAGGAATACCTCGTACAGCTGGATATCGGCTATGATGGTCTCTCCGAACTTGGTTTTCACCAGGCGAAGCTTCTGAATTGGATAGGGCTTGTTTTTCTGCAAGCTGCTCATAGGAACGGTCTGCTTGTATCCAGAAGCGCTGCATATTGTGTTCAACTCTGCAAGGAGGTCCATCTGAAGCAAAAAACATCAAAATTTTAGGACACCCTGTACATACGTTCGAAAACAAAATGGCTCACGCTGTATGAGTCAACACACTTGACGGAAAAATTTTGACGCACACTGTTGGTTCACCCTGTATGAGCCAACACACTTGACGAAAAAATTATGACGCACACTGTATACGTCTGAAAAAACTCACACTGTATGAGCCAACAACAACTTGCAGACACTTCACTTTGACAGAAAAATTTTCGACACACCCTGTATATGCCGATACGTTCGAAAAATATCACACTGAGCCAACACACTTGACGAAAAAATTATGACGCACACTGTATACGTCTGAAAAAACTCAACCTGTATGAGCCAACAACAACTTGCAGACACTTCACTTTGACAGAAAAATTTCGACACACGCTGTATATGCCGATACGTTCGAAAAAAATCACACTGAGCCAACACACTTGACAGAAAAAGTTTAGACATACGCTGTATATGCCGATGAGTTCGAAAAAATTCACACTGAGCCAACACACTTGACAGAAAAAAGTTTCGACACACGCTGTATATGCCGAAGATCGCATGAATAGCTCTCAACCTGTATGTGAGCCGTTTCGCGAAAAACACTCCCGAACACGAAGGAAAAAGAGGTACTTACATTTTTCAGTCTGATCACACTGTCGCTCTATAGCGGTATATATCGTATGAGTTCTAGCAGGAAACTGACTTCGATGGTCTGATGGCGGACACACAACACTGTCTTCGATGGCGATATCGTACGAGTTCTAGCAGGAGACTGACTTCGCGGCAATCGAGAAGTTGGATCTCCTACCCGCGCCGCCACGCGTCCATCTCGTTGACCTCTAAGCCGCCTGAAGAATATGACAGCATTGCCTCACCGTACCACCCACGTGTGTCATGAACGCCGCCTGAAGCGAAAGACGCTTCCAGTTCAAATATTCCCGCTCGAAATGGGTGCGGTTCTACGATGCCGCCCGATCGTTTCCGATAAAACGCCGCGTATGACCTTCTGCATTTCTCGGAAAAGCGCTTGCGTCATCTGGGATTCCCCACGTATTTTGTTTGTATCGTGTTCTGGAATTTTCGATCTTCCTCAATTCTTGGAAAAACATCACTTCGCACATGCGGTTCAATTCTTGGAATTTGTCAGAAGCCCGGTTCCTTTCCGTCGGAGGCAGATAAGGCTACGTAAACAAGTCAGCGATGACATCATCCGGTGAATACCCGCAGTTCTGCAGGTCTCAGCTTGTCGATGCCTCGAATGAATAGCGGACATGGGCGGAGGTCTGGGGGCCACAGTTTCCCGTCGCCCAACCAGTCTGGGACCCCGCTAGGACGACATAGGCGTGCCGATGAGAACTTATGCTCCCAAAAACTCCCGAAATACGCTAGGAGAGTTCTAGGACCGGGATCTCGGTCCCAGAACTCTCTTATACATAGTACTCTTCACTTGAAATTTTTTCCTTTAACTTTGATAGAAACTGTTCTTTTTTCAACTCTTCTTCGGGAATATCCGGTTGAGCTGCTTCTGGCCCATAATGCATATTAGGTCCAGAATTTCCCTTCTTAGGTCTCTTTCCCTTTGAACAATTTTTCCTCTGTACCAATAACTTCTTTTCTCGCTTCGAAAACACTCTCTGCATAATATTTCCAGGATTTTTTTTCATTGCTGTTTTCCAAATTTTGGTATGCCAACTTGGCCCCGCTAAATGGGATAATGCAGCCCCGTAAGCTCTGGCAGAAAACGAATTTTTTTTTGTATAGTTGATCCTTTTACCCCCAGAGAACTTTGCCACCAAAGACATATACCTGGGAATCAAATACCATGTTATTGAATAAGATGAAAGAAATATCTATAATATACCTTTCTGCTTGATTTGTAGTCTGATTGTGTGACAGTTGGTTCGATTTGCTGACCAGTGGATCCAATATTTTTTTGATCTCGAGAGAAAATCTTTCTTCAATTGTTGGTATCAAGTTCACTTCTGTACTCTTTTTGTTGCAGAATGTGCTGAATTATTCGATATATCAATAAATATCTGAATGGAATCAATTATATAATCTGATATTGAGCACTCACACACACACACACTAAGGGCGCACCCTATGGGGGAGGTTCAGCGGTTAAAGCTCATCTCCCAAAAACGCATCATTACCACTCGATCAATCAGTAAAAATATCTTGGGATGTATTTTGAATTTCGGATAAAATTTCAAATGACAACCCCCGCTTCGAAAAAAAAAAATATATAGAGTGCGCTTCTGACACATACACACACACCCACACACAAAGTATTCTAGCTGAAATAAAAACTCCATCGTTCGTCAACTCACCCGCATTTGTCATGTTGACCAAAAATGTGATAAGGAGCATTCAAAATGTCTGTTCGAAGACACTCAGGATTCTTGATATTATTTTTTATGGCCGTTCTGACACCTTTCACGAGCCTCTCCAGTCTAGATATACCATCTACCTTCTCATTCAGTAATTTTCGCATGTTGAGAGGATATGTTGTATTTACTGCTAATTTGTGCAATTTGTCACTGACACACCGTGTCATATGATTCGCACACTCAATTTTTACCACTTGTCGTCCATATGGTACACCTTCGACAATTTTTGCATATACGCTGGAATCCCCATCACCTAGAATCATGAATATTGAGACAATCCAAACTATTATCAATACTTTCCATATTACCTATGAAATATTTGTATAACAGTCCATGCTGAACCAAACTATTACAGAATCCATCGACAATTATGTCTTGTTCCATAGCGGTTGAAGGGCCACTGAAATTTAGAGAACAGTCATGTTTTTTTGGGGCCATTTGATTTTTTTGGTAGTAAACACAAGTGGAGCAAAATTTATTTCTCACGCCCAAAAAGAGGGGTTTTTTCGTTTCCGCTCCTATGAGTATTCCCTGAAAACAATTCAAATTCTCTATCAAACACGCCTTCATAAACAAATATAGGTAAATAATGAGAATAAAACTCACAACACCGGAAGATGCATTATATCCATGGCCATAGGTCCTTTTGCTCCAGCCTCCATCGCCAATAACTGTTATAAATGGGGTTCCCTCTAGTGTAACATCACCCTTTTCTATAGCAATTATTTTTTCCTCTTCTCCAGCTCTCTTCATTTCTTCAAAAAGAATATCACTCCAAACCTAAAAAAGCAAAACAATGCAATAACAGCATTTAGTTGGATTTTGTTTCAATGAAATGATTGACTCAAGTAGGAATTCAATGAAAATGGTTAATTCGGAATCATCTAATTGAAACTTTTTGTAGAGATAAATTACCCCAACACCAAACTTATATTGCTTGCAATCGACGCGCGTTTTGCTAACAAGGTTAGAATCTTCAGGAGTAGAAAATTGATACTGAATCTGAAAACTACGGTTAACTTTTCACAGACTTTACAATTTTCAGTTAATGCAGCCATTACCTGCAAAGTTTTTTGATACGATGTGGATTTCGTCGGTTACTTCTGTTATTCTCAACAACGAACTCAAAAGCGGGCTGAAAGGGATAGGCCCTTTATCACCATTCATGCTATTTTTACAATTTGTTATTACTAGACTCTCACATGCATCGATTAGCATTGTGTTATGCACATGCTTGATTAGTAACAGATTTCAGAAAAATTGTTGAAAGCAATCTGAAACTGACCGGGCATGTGCATGACACAAAGCTACTCGATGCATGTGAGAGTCTAGAAATTTCAAAAAATTTCTGGAATTTTCCAACCTCCCTAGATGGCCTGAGAAACAGCAAAATTGAATATGAAAGTTGTACGAAGGAAACGAATTATAATAGTTTTGAGTTCTCAATCCTATTTCCACGGCCAGGAAAACATACATCACTTTCTTGGTCAATTCAACCACGAGAAAAAACCTATTCCATATGAGAGGTGTACAAAATTATCTTCTCGAATTGTGATTATTTTCGAATTTCCAACCCCCTTTCCACCCGCTTAGACGGCCTGACAATTTTTCAAAGTCCCTGAGTTATTACTACTGAGAACGAATACATAATGATATGGAATAAATAAATACCTACTTTGTGAGTTGAAAAAAATGTAACGCAAAGGGCACAATGAAAATTAGGCGCTAGGTACAATGAATTATTTTCCCATGTTACGTGTATAAATTATCATGCAGAGTCAAAAGAGAAGTTGAAAATGTTCAACAAGCATACCTTTTTCAAATGATGGGTTTCAGAAACAAATTTCTTGGGGGTCATGAAAGGAATTTCTAGGACTCCTAACAATTCTTCGCATTGGCTGTGTCCAATTCCAACGCTCAAACTACCCCAAACAACAGCATTATTTACGTCCTGGAGGGCTTTTCCAGTACAGTCAGTGGTTATGACATAATGCTTGCTGCATGTATCGCAGTAAAAATGCAAGTAGAAAATTAATCCTTTCCTTGTTTCTTTCATGAAATCCATTCTTCCCATCGTGCATTTATATTTGTGATTCAGAACATTTTCATACTCTTTGAGTACATGGCCCAGGTTCACAATTCTTCGACCCTCCATAATATCCGTTATTGATCTATAAGATTCATCAACTTCACATTCCATTGGTGGAAAATTTTCATCTTCAATTTCCATTGCTTCATTAGTTACATATTCTTGCCTGTAAGATTTAAGGATATCAAATCGAAACTAATTCAAGTCAAAGTTTTGATTGAAAAAACAATCTCACTCACCCCTCGAGTACCCCTTCGGGCTGATGGATCTCCTGTGCAATGCGATTCTGATCACTATTTCTCCTAATTTAAAATATAAACAATTATATCCAAGCAGAATAACTTCAGCAAAATACCTACGATCTACGAAGATTTTGTAATTGACGCTTCACTGCTAACGATCGTCCAGTTCGTTTATGACGTCTAGATAAGGGTATTGTAGACTTGGGCATCGCGATTGAAAGCACACTTTTCTGGCAAAAAACTTTGAACCAAAACAAACACTATTGAAAACAGAACTGCGTGAATCACTTTAAATTTTAGTCGACTAAATAAAAAGTAGCTACCAACAAAGTTTTCATGAACAGAATTAGAATAAAAATTATTCCTCAAATCAACAATGCACACTTCTCAAAGTTCTGGAACTAACTGTGGATATCTTGCCAATACCATGTGACAATGTTGGATACAAATCTTAGCTGAAGTGAATATTCAAATTATAATACTTCCCAATGGAAATGCCGCCAAAGGAACAAGCAAATCCCTTACAATCACCGGATATTCGATCTCGTAGGGGAAAGTTAAAGTTTCGTTTGTGGACCTTGCCGCCTTTACCCATCACTGTAACGTTTTCGCTTCAAAGGGACATCAAAGACGCCGCCGCCGCTCCCCAAAAAAACCGTTTCATTCTAAAACAATTGGGAAGATATTGACAAATAAAGCATGATCTCCAACAACAATTCCCACAACTTGAAATAGAATGGGACCTAAAATCAAAAATTTCTTCTGTTATCATTGAGTTGACCCGTTGAATTCTGAAATGTCCGAAAAACCATGATATTACAATCCAAAAGCTCCTATATACCGATTTTAGATGAAAGCGAATCAGAAATAACTGAACTCGTCCAACATTCTACAGCCGCTATCATGGTATTTCTCAATATAATAATATCATGAAGTATTGACCCTCCATTGATGGATACCAGTAAAATTTCAAGCCAACCGGAAGATATCAGATAGAAACGTGAACACGCACACATACAGACAGGTAAGCTTGAAAAAATTTGCAATTGTAAAGTTTTAAGTTTCGTCTGGTCAAAAGAACTTATAGCTCCTCCTATTCCCAGTCCGACCCTGTGCCACCTTGCACACTGGCTTTATGATACTCTCTCTCTTCCTCACCAGACGTGTGGGAGGAGCAACCTGAGAGGCGTGTCAATTAAAAAGAATTCATCTTTATTTCTAAATCCAGAATTGAAAGTAACAATCAGTTTTCTCTGGTCGACGGCTGAACCAAACCTTTATTAAATGACTGGGATGAAATTGAATATTTCACAAATCGAAAGGAGTAATGGAAGGAAATCCAATTTGTGAAAACAACACATTCTTTTAAAATTATTAACAAAATATAATGAACATCCAGAGGAAATGTGAGGCAGTCGTTTAGCTAAGTAAATGATGGGCTTCAATACTGAACAGAAAACACACCAAAATATTCGTTCGTTCTGTTGGTGGAATTGTACAAAAATGTCCAAAAATGAGCAAGAAAAACCTTTTCATTCATTTAATACTTGAAGAATATTTTTTTTATTATTTTTTCTCCATACACTCATACAACCTTTCATCAATCATAATGAAAAAATTCCGTTTCTGAATCCATTTTATTCAGGGATGAAGACCCTTAAGACATCGTCGAATAGTCTCTCTCGGTAAGTTTAAATCCAAACTGGCGACTCGTAAACTTCTGTTTGGGTGGTTTCTAAAATAATCTAAAACAGCACCTTCGTTTAAATTTCTTCTTCGGTGATTATTTTTTAAAATATGTTTGCTGACTGCACCGGTTTCTTTAAATGTTTTGTTAATTTTACTGACGGTGCTTCTGTCAATGGGAAGTCGATTTGGATGTCTGTGATTAAATATCCTAGCTGCTTCTCTTTCACTATGATAATTGTCCCCAGAAATTCTCACAATTTAAAATTCTTTCTTCTAATGATAATTGCAAAGCCATTATTAAATGCACGTAACTAACAACTATTATTTTATTTATGATTAACTGTCAAAATCACAGCCTACTGTTGATTTATTATAAAACCTTTGCATAATGAGTTCAGCTTCCTCAAATTATTGATATCTCCTCTGAAAGATTGTTTTAGCTGAGTTATGAAGAATTCACAGGGAACAATTTTTGTCCTGCTCTCTGTTTCATTATTGAATAAATGATTTCCATGTTTTGAATCAATTTGATTTTAGCGGCTATGCGGAAGAATGTACTAAGTACTGCATAACTTGAAGATGAATTTTTAATTTTCTGTTATTCTAGAATACACTTCTCGTAACCTACACTCAAATGAATGATTTTGAAGTAATATTATTCACAAATCCATTGGCGTAGTCAGATTTTTATTACAAAACGCTTGCACCACGAATCTCTCACATTACCATATTTTCAGGAGTTACAACTGTAGAACGGATTGAGCTATTGACTTCGGATTTTCACTGTACAAATTCACTGGTGTTCTACTTGGTGATGACAGTGTTGTCAGATCTCAAATATGTCTATAATCTGAATGAAAATTACAAACAAATACTTTGTTTCCAAAATTGAAGTTGTTGTAACTTCGTTGTTAACAAATATTTTTTAATGAAAATTTGACAGTTTTGATTTATAACGACTACGAATCCAGTGGTGTAGTCAAATTTGAAAACAAAAATTGCCTAATAAACTTTTGCCGTTTTTGACAAACAAAAAAAACCATAGAGTGCCTTGGAAATGAAACTAAAATTGTGAAAGTTAGTGTCAAGATACAGTTTTTCATGCTTAATATTTCAATAAAAAAAAATTGAGATTGATTGAAAAATGCACATTCTACAGGGGTGGTTCCATTTAAATGGGTCACACTGTATTATTTAGGAGTTTGGGAATACAGTAGAAATGTTGCAGCAGGGGGTCTACCGAAAATAATAAAACTTTGAAAGTGGTCCACGAGAAAAAAAGTTTGGGAACCTCTGGTCTAGTCGAAAGAATGTTGATGGGGCAATTGACACGTTCCCACGAATATCAATGTCTGCTAATCATCCGTGCTCCAGAATCATGATTTTTGCGTTAGTCGATTATAAACGCGTGGAAATATCTCCGGAATATTATCGAAATGTTCTCGAGTCATAAAATTCCGCACTTGAGATTGCGTGCCTCAGAGAAATTGATTTCACGACTACAGAATGCCACCAGCGGTGAAGTGGAGTTATCGATAAGACGCTTATTAAAGTGTGATGGCATTTTGAAAGCTCACTTTGGCCGCGATAATGGGTTTTGATATATTCACGAGGAGAATGTGTGATAGACAATAATGGTCTTTTTTTTTTATATGCAGATTGACACGAAAGGGAAGCCCTGTGATGTTCAAAGAACACCGCGTGAATCAAGGGACAGGAGAAACGAATTAAAATTCACTTTGAATTTTTGAAGTTTGTAAGCCTCAGGAGAAACCTCTTTTGGCAAGGAGTTCCAAATCTCAGCTGTTCTATTGAAGAAAAATCCCTTAGCAAGAGAGGTTCGAAAGGTTTCCAAATTCACAACAAAGGGGTGGGAATTCTGTACTCGTCGAGTCATCTGTGTAGATGTTGCCAAGGGTGGAACGATTGATAACAATTCAGAAGAGCACCGACCGTGGAAATATCTATAGAAAAGAGACAAGTCTTCGAGCCTTCTACGATGTTCCAAAGAAGTGAGCGAGTCTGTGAGCGAAGAAACACCAACAAGACGGATTGCCTTCCTCTGAATAGAATCGAGAAGCCTCAATGAATGTTTTGGTGCCGAACTCCACACATGAGAACTGTATTCCATGACAGGTCATATCTGAGCCTTGTAGATCATTAGAAGCTGACGAGAAGTGAAGTATTTCTTCGCACGAAACAGAAATCCAAGTTTCTGCGAAGCACTATTAGCGATTGATTGATCGTAATTCCTAGCATCGAGATATTTGATTTTGTAGGAATAGTTACTCCTGACATCTGAATATTCGATGATGATAGGTCGACTTTCCTTGAGAAGAGACATGCCTGGGTTTTCGTAGCATTGAATTCCACCAAGTTCATGTTACCTGATTCTATCATTTTTACCAAGTCGTCGTTAATTTTATTGACGTGGATGTTTGTTTGAGTTTTTGTTTCTCGAGCTGGTATGGGGACTCTGGACGAGAAACTGGTGTGGAGAGTACTGTCGTCCGCAAAACTATGTATTGAAAAGATGTTTTCTCGAGCAAATCATTGATATGAAGCAGAAACAAAGTGGGCTCCAGGACTGAACCCTGTGGAACACCTGCATATATTGGGAGAGTATCAGATGATACTCCCTTCAACAACCACATACAGAGACCAATCAGACAAAAAACTCTTCGACGGAGCACACAACTGAGGAGGATAATCATAAGACGGCAGCTCAGAAAGGAGACCCCGATGCCAAATTCGATCAAACGCTTTTGAAATATCGAGTGCAACAGCTAGCGTTTCTCCGAATTTCCCATTGAATGCTGACAAATATGAGAAACATAAGCCAATAAGTCACTGGTTGATCTTTCATGGCGAAATCCGTATTGTCGATCATTAATTATTCCTAATTTCTCTAGATATTTGATCGGATTGCAAAAAAAAGTTATATACAGGGTTTCCCAAGGAAAACTCTCGACTCCATTTCTTACAACTAGCAATGTATCATCAACAATACATCTGTTGAAGGTTGCACAAGTTTTGTGGAGATATACAATGATTTTTGACATTCGTTGTTAGTAGATACCTATGTTTGAACACTTTACTTTCGGTCACTCGATGAATCAAGTTTTTTTCACTCCACTCTCTATACGAGGAAGTCAGCACGAAAGAAAGGTTTTATTATTGGTTGAAGAAACATTGAAGCAACCTTAAAATGGTTTTGGAAAAAAAAATGGTTGCTTTTCCACAGAAAAAAAAATCTCAACATCTATATAATCAGTATCAAACAGGTCCTAGGAGCACGAACTGGCAGTACGTAATTCGGACATGACCTCGACTCTCTTCAAACACCACCATGAAACCGGACACAAAATTGACTTCAACAACACGAAGACCATTGCCACAGCAAAAACACTCCAGTCCAGAATCATTCGCGAAGCAATAGAAATTGAAAAACGCCCTCAGTGCCTCAACAAACGAGACGACTCACAAAGGCTTCCCAATCCCTGGAAACCATTATTATACCTTCGAACAAATCCATTGAATATTCCTTTTCAAACCAGACCTGTATATGGCTCGACAGTTTCAACAACTCCGGATTCTCACACAGCTCTTAATACCATCCCTCTATCCACAAAACCACAATCTTCACTTGGTCAAGATGAGAGCTGGAGGTTGAGGAGACTTAGGCCTCGATTCCATGTCAAGGAGAAGTCTTGAGAATGGCTTCAAAATGGGAGCCGAAACGTCGACAGAAGAACAATTCCAGCGGTTCAACCTGGTACACCCATGTGTCGGTTAATGCTAGTGAATTAATAACCACCAGTACTTGATTGTTGCATAATACACTATTTAAGAATCAATCAACGCAAAACTGATATTAATATCACTTGACCATACTCGCTAAGAAGGTTAGCATATCCAGGAGACGATAATTGATACTGAAGATGATAACTTTGTTAGCGAAACGGGCACTGAGTATTATAGTATATTGTTGGTATATTGTTTGGTATATTGTTGAATAATCTCAATAAAGAGGCTTCACTTCAACATCAAATATTCCAATATCACCGATTATAAGTATAGTTGCCATGATAATACAAATAGGCATTTCCTTATTTCGAGGATTCTCTGTTTTTTTTGTATAACAGTCACTTGTCCCTGTTTCAAGGATCAACAGTCACTTTAAAATGAGGGTTCATTTAAGGTACTGAACGATCATCACGATTAAGCCGTGGGAGAATTAATATCTCCCATGATTAACGATCCACTTCTGAAATGACAAGTCATATCCTTTTTCGTTTATCGATCATTCTCCTCCAGGAATATTCCGAATGATGTTTGTCATCAAAGAAATATCTCCCAGATGAAGTTATCTGATGGAATTGGTTTGAAGTGAACAAATTATTAAGTCTAACATTTTGGCAAATTCAGCGAAACATTGTCTGTGGGCAAATTTATAGTTTTCTAGAGAGAACATGGGATACCTTCGAAAGATATGCATTGTTTTGTCGGAACATGTGACATTAGGTGTTTTGTTAATACCTACAACAACCCTTAAAACTGAGAATGAATGAAAGAAAAAGGTACCAAGTGAAAGAGCAATAATTACAAGATATTGATTTCAGATGAAAATAATGAAAACATCGTAATCGAACTGTATTAGCACTCTGAGGAATCAGTTGATTTGAATTCATTCTCAACTCTCTGAATGTGCTGGTAGAGATTGAAATTATGGGATGAGCGGCATATTCCCCAGTTTTCGAGATGGTCAGCTCATTGATCCCTTCCATTCAACTAATCACACTATTCAACTCAATCTTTGTTTACCTTACCAGCTTCTTGGAAGTTTTTACGAAAATGTAACATTATCATAATTCTAAGAAATAACAGCTTCTCTGGCAGCTTTTCCGAACAAAAGTGCTTTCAATTCGGAACAACTGTTTTTCGGATATAGAAGCAATCCATTGTAACAGACTTAAGGCTCAAGTCGACATTCAAAACAAAGTTTACTTCACTCACAGATAAAATATTTGGACAGGAATGGATTTGCCTGAGAACTCTGGAGTTTTGTGAAACTTCCGAACATTCGTTTATTGGTAATTTCCCTAATACGCTTTTTTCTTTCGATGGTCATAGTTGAAGTGGAGAATATGGCTCTACTCCTCATCGACGTTCCTCTGGTATTAGTACAGTAGTATTCATTTTCAAGTAATCAAAATATGGGAAGATTCGACGATGTTCAGAAAATGCCATGGAAATTAAAAGAGAGGAGACTAATTTTTGACTGTCTCTACCTCGCAAGTCTTAGGAAACCCGGGAACTTTCACAAATGAGCCAATAGGTTTCAACAAAACTGTTGAATAATAACAATATCTGGTGAACCTTGATGGGAATCTGAGCAGAGCCATGATTGTGAGAGCACCTATATGAAAACGACATAAATTGCCGATTCAAGAAGTGAAAACTTTTTGAAGAAAAATATTTTCAACAAAACGAATTGTTTTTCCTTGGAATAATCCACAATCTCGAATGTATGGTTTGGTGCCAAAATCCTACCAGAGTTCTGAAAATAGAAGCAATTATCACCAAATGAAATTCAAATACAGGGCGTGTGTGTGAATTGGCACACATGTTTGCTTGCCCACCTGAATCTTCAAACTTGCTGAAGGACTTCAGTCTAAGTCGATGGCTTTTGGCATAAAAATACCATCAAAAACATTCACTTCTTCAAGTTTTATGTTTCTGTTTTTTGTTAACCTATGTATGGAAAAAAAATTGAAAATTATATTTGTTTACGAGTACCAAACAAATTCAAGTTCTTCAAGAACTTCATCAACCATAATTTCAGAAACTGCTTTTGTCCTTCCCACATATTACCCTATTAGTGATGATAGAAATGTGAAATGAAAAAATGTTATTATGTTATATATATATATATATATATATATATATATATATATATATATATATATATATATACAGTTGCTAGCACCAAGTAGGAGCAGTAACATTCTTGAAAATGCCAACTGAGATGTTGGCGAAACGTCGAAAGTCAATACCGACAAATCAACGGATAAACTCCCAGAATATCACGTTTCGGCAAAGTCTCATTTGCCGTCTTCTAGGTGATGATTTAGTTTCGACCTCCGAACTCGACTAATTGATTCGAGTTCTGCTTCTCAATAGCTGTTCATTGATGGTATCTTTGATCTGGGCCCCTCCCACTTTCTGAAAAAACCCCAAAAACACCGGTCATAACAACCAGACTTCCTTCGGCGTCGTGTCCCAAACTTTCCTTCTCTTAAAATATAATATCACTCTTAGCACTTATATCATGAATAACTATTTTCAATCACGAAACAAAGTTTGAATAGAATTTTTGATACTCAATCTGATAAGTGGATCAAAAAGTTATTTCTATGGAAATAATGAAATTGTTTCCTATCTTTTGCCATTGCAGTATGACATCAA
Source organism: Zygogramma bicolorata (assembly GCA_032362365.1). Lineage (NCBI taxonomy): Eukaryota > Metazoa > Arthropoda > Insecta > Coleoptera > Chrysomelidae > Zygogramma > Zygogramma bicolorata. The sequence continues at coordinate 1,549,445 of JAVJAQ010000486.1, forward strand.
TGTCAACTCAATCTCAGTGCCTTTGATATGTTGAAATTATTTCGGTATTTAGGGACAATTAAAATTTGGCTCGCGACCTACCATATATTGAGAAACTCTGGAGTAGAGAGTGCGATTTGTGTTACTATCCTATGTAGTCGTAGGAAAACAATTTTTTCAGTAATATGCCACTCACGCACGGGTTAAACAAGAATTCTTCGACGAAGCACATTTTCGTTGAGAACGTAAAAGATACTTGTAAAAGATTATATCGGAAAAACATCAAGGTTTTGAACTTGCCAACAATAGCAGTTCTGAGAAGTGCACACGCGACTTTCGTTCCCATCCTGTCAAGCTCACCAAGCTCGGAAAACACCCTTTATCGATTGGCGTGATGAGAAGATCGAAGGCGCTTCGAGTGTTTCTCAATGAACTGGAAAGTTCAATTTTTCTTTCATATTTTCTTGAGAGCGAACGATTAAGAATGATCACCTACAGTAGAAATTACTTTCACCGGATTTGCTGCCAGGCAAGTTCACAAGATTTATATGAAAAATATTTATGAGTTGCAGATGCATGATGAAATGAAGTAGTTTTGTCAATGAAAAATACTATATAATCGCAGACCATATATATATATATATATATATATATATATATATATATATATATATATATTTATGATGACTAGAACTTTTGGTTGAACCTCGTCTGATAACGTTCTTCTGTCGACGTTTCGGCTCCCATTTTTTCTCAAGACTTGGTGGCGAGATTGTGGTGTTGTGGATAGAGGAATGGTATTTATAGCTGTATGAGAATCCGAAGTCGAAACTGTCGGACCACATACAGGTCTGGTTTCAAAAGAATTAATTAATGAATTTGTCCGACGGGCTAGTAATGGATTCCAGGAATTGGGGAGCCTTTGTGAATTGTCTCGTTTGTTGAGGCATTGGGGCGTTTTTCAACTTTTTGTAACAAAATGTGCTAGCGCCGGCCCTGCCGCCTATGGATGCGAATTGGTGCGGCAATTCCAGGAACGATTATACTCGCGTGATCGCGGCTCATCCAGAAGATTCGGTTGTGAAGATTTGTCTGGATGATTTTCCACTCTATGAGCGCGTATAAAAGCGGGAGCCGTTCACGCCGACGGCAGAATTTGTATTACAGAGAGTTAGTGATTCGGCAATTCGGCAGTTTTATACAGAGAGTTGTTGAGATCTAAGTGGAGCAGAGCTTTGTGCGGAAGTAGAATTGTTAGTACAGAGAGTTTTAGTGGCGAGCATTGGAAAGTTATCGGAGCGATTTAAGTGATAGTGTTGTATTGTACTGTGATAGAGAGTTATAATAAAGTAGTTTAGTGTTATTTGGTGTTTCAATCGACGAACTCAAGGTTATAACGTAACAGTGGTGTCACGATTGAGATTTTCCAAGGTAATATCGTAACATTATATTGCTTCTCGAGGTATTTTGGAGTTGAGTGTTTTTGCTGTGGCAATGGTCTTCGTGTTGTTGAAGTCAATTTTGTGTCCGGTTTCGTGGTGATGTTTGAAGCGGGTCGAGGTCATGTCCGAATTACGTACTGCTGGTTAGTGCTCGTAGGATCTGATTGTTACTCGTCGATTTGTCTGTCCTATATATGTTCTCGGGGAGTCGTGGCAAGGAATTTCACATATTTCTTGTGATTCGTTGGGTATTATATCTCAAGGTGAGCGCAGGAAAGAGGATATTTGATTGTTTGCTATGAAAACTGTTTTGATGTCGTATTTTGTCAGAATTCGGCTCACTTTATCAGTGACTTCCCGAACGGAAGGAAGGAAAGCTGTCGGGCGTTCAGCCGGGTCTTCCGGTGTTTCGGGATGCGAGAAGCGGGTTTGTTGGCGTTGAATGGTTCTCTGGATCTGGGGGCAGGAATAATGTTTTGAAGAAGGGCGTATGTGAGCTTTTTCAGGTAATTGGGTCTGTTGTGGTCATTAGCGAGTTTGATGGATCTATTCTATTCAACCGGAAGTTCCAGTCAGCACGTATCCGCCCGCGGAAGCACATAAAGTTCCCTACATATGGAAGTTTTCTTATTGAATGATATAATGAAAATTTCACCTCGCAGTTAGTTTAACATGTATAAAATAGTCTCTTTCCTTCTGCCATGTGCTACTCTAAACCTGACATTTCAAAAAATGTCAAAGAAAAAAGTTGCCCACTTTCCAATTTCATACCATTGTTCAAATTTTGGACTCTCTACTGTCACTTCGACTTTTTTCCAATTTTTTTTCAATTTCTCGAATCTTTCGCTTTTTCGATTCGAAAGGAACGTGATTCAAATTTCATAATTTTGATGAATACGTGGCTTTCATATCTTTCGCAGAAAATACCTGCATTGGCCTGTTATCAGCAAAAGAAATATATACACCTCCAGGAATTTGTTTCTGTTATTGCAAAGTTCATGTAGCTGTTTCATTTCATTGTTGAACTGATTCGGTTTTTCCATGTAGGGTCGTTGATGTGTCAGTAATCGAATAGATGAATTCCACTAGTATTTCTTTTTTGTTTTAGCAGATTTGTATCCCATTAGCTGCAGATGAGTTCGGAATATTTTGATGCAGTTCACATCCACCAGTCTGACTGTTGGATGTAAACTGTTAGATGTAGTAATCGTCCAAATGATGAAGCCTTTCGAGTTGATTTCATAAATCTTTTAATATTTATTTTCACCATCGAATGTGTAAATAACATTTAACCAAAATAAATAACCAAATTGACCAATCGACATAAGACACCTTAAGCTACCAATGTTGGCGAAGGTGCGTCGTTAAAATTATGGCGGAGGTGCTAATTTGATATTTTGCGGAGGTCAATCCATGAAACGAAAAAATACAGTGGGCGGCCAAATCATGGAACAACGTCAGTTCTCAAACTGATTTTTTAATGTATATTTTGGAGTCGTTACGTCACCGTTCTTGACATGGTGGACAAGAAAGAAAGAAGATTAGATAATAAAAACTCATCCCAAATGAATGTTGACATTGACGTTCAAAGGTGTCTGGCAAGTGATCACCACGATGTTGAGCGTCTGGCAATGGATTCCCGATATTATTCTGAATGAACTATAAAGGAAAAACACTTTATTATTCAATGAAATGAAGCTGGTAATAGTCACACCTTAGCTAACAGTTCTATCGAAGTCACGATCACCAAAACTTTATAGTTGCTCGTACTTTCTACCGGAATTGTAGATTCACGGAATCTTGGACTGAAGAGGGCGGCTTAATAATAGTGGAACGAGGTCTCAAGGCGGCGAAAGGAGCCTAATCATTCACCTGACCTTTTTTTACTCGATATGCACGACCTCATGTAAGAAGTGAGCTTGCCATATGAGGGAGTAGAGATGGGTTTCAAAATGAAAGAATACACAATAACCGAAAAAAATCATTCGAAGCATTTTTTTATGGTCGCAATGAAGTTTCAATTCACAAAGGTATCCAAAGGTTCCCTTGCATTTCTAGATTATCAGTGAATTTATTTTCATTTCCACACAAACAATTAACCTTGATTACCGATCGAAATCACACCTCTTTCACGTTTTTCTTTTTTTATCTTGTTTACTCCATTACAAAATTTACAACTTTTTCTCGCGTCCAATGCGCTATTTGAAATTCTAATAAGCGAGGTGAGCTAAGCTCTTGGGCAAACTCTTTGAGAAGTGTATAACAACTTTAATAAACATTGGATTCGAAATTGAAATGGAGATGAGGTGCAAACAATGACCAAAGCGAGATTACAAGGAAGTTTCAACATTATTTCGCAAATTATACAAAGGCGTGATACATTACATTACAATTTGCGATTCACGAGTCATGGTAATCTGAATAAATAGGTGATTTCAGAACTCGTATCCATTAAATGAAAAGAAAATTACGAAATGAAGACTGTTATGGAAATATTCGGCAAAATTGTTTGAGGAAAATACGTGACCAATGACAAATTTGGTACTTGATAAAGAACAGCTTCTTGGGATGAATCAGGCACTTATGTGCTGAATGCTGTTGGACCATTGTTTGAAGAGATATAGGATAGTTGTTAACCATATGGATATGTCTTCTGTAGAGATGGATACTATGGGTAGATGGCATCAGTGAATTCGTTTTCGAGTCATGTATTTCTCTTTCATTTCTCTCACGACAATCGTAGCTTGAATCATACATTGCATTGCAAAAAATTACAATCAGTTGAATACTTACCCATAATTTACAGTTACCTGTAAGATTTTTATATATTAGGTTTTATTAAACCGCGAAACTTGTTTTGCTATACAATAGTTTCCTAAAGCAGGAACTTTAAACTAATTCTAAAACTGTTACATTTCAAATGTATACAATATTATATCCGATGGTCAATGAGAATATAGTCCGACAACAAACGGTCCGACGTCACATTCTTATTAGAACAATTTCCTGGAATTAACATATTCAACAAAGGCAAATCATTCAACTCCGTCTAATCATTCATTAGGAACTAGGCCAGTAGATATAGACAGTCAATTCACAATAATTCCAGAAGTTTTCAAACTTTACCGGTATGTTAGTGCGTGAATGAAAACAAGCTATGGAATTTTTTGCATAAGCCTGCGATGAACGGAACATTGTTGAAATGGCAAAAACGTTTTGATGCTTCATTTTCACACAGGGAATTGCAAAAGTTCTGCAAACTATAATACCGTTATTGTTTTACTACATGCATTGAGTTTGCAACCTTGTTACAGTTACGGAACCTCATGTTTGTCTCATTTGTTGTTTCCATTGCGGTTTGTTTGAAAAAATTACAAAAGTTCTGCAAAATTCATAAGTGAATGAAAAAAATGTTCAACATAGTTACCTACATTTGCAATCATTTCTGAAAAACGGAATATGTATTTATCAAACTTCCCTCAACGCTGTCATGTTCAGTACACACAAGTATTGAGATAATTACAAAAGTGGTTATACGTGGTTGCAAATGAAGATAAAATCGGTCTCAGTGGATGAGAAACTTTGCAACCTCGAACTTAAAACGGGAACCTTAATTATTCGAGAAATACTATTCGAATTTTTACAATCCTAGGAGGGGACTTACATCACAGTTATCCAGCTGAATACTTGATTATCATTCGGGTTATGCCTATTATTGTACTGGTTTATTGAATCTGAATTCCTCTGTTAGTAGGTACCGGAGTTTGATATTGTTTAGTTGTGCAGTATACTTTATTAACTACTAGTTTTCAACACTTCACTAGTTTGCAGAACTTTTGCTTTTTTTGAAAGAGTACAAATACAAAATTATCTTTTTTTTGTTTTCACCCTTATTTCCGTGTTACGGACGTGGTTGCAAATCAACGAAAACGTTCGACGGGAGGACTTCTACATTTCCAACTTTCATCTAAAACTTTTGTAAAAATTTCGACATTTGATCAAAGAACGTAAACTTTCACGGCCGGAGGTAACTGATTCTTGGGTGTTTTCCGGGTTTGATGGCCGTGGTCCACAGGTTTTTATTCCTGATGTTTCGCCTACGACTATGGTAGGCATTATCAGTGAAGTAGTATCTACTGTGAGAACGAGATCATTGCGTCCGTTACCTCACAGACTTTGATAATGCCTACCATAGTCGTAGGCGAATCGTCAGGAATAAAAACCTGTAGACCACGGCCATCAAAACCGGAAAACACCCAAGAATCAATTTCGACATTTGTTTCAATCAGAACGAACAATTTATTGCGCGAATATATTGTCCGTTTGACGCGAGGGGTACTTCCCAACAAAATAGATTTCGGTTATTTTTCCAAGTTTTGCGAAACTTTTGGAATTTTTCTCAGAAATTTACGATTCATAACATTTTTTTTCAAACAAACAGTTCCGTTCTTTTTGAATGGTTGCAAATTCATCGGAAGATGTAAACAGTTATTTCTCCACACTTCACTAATTTGCAGATCTTCTGATTTTTTTGGTAGAGAACAAATACCATAATATTTTTCATTTTGATTATAACCTCATTTCCGTATTGAAGACGTGGTTGCAAATCAATGAAAAAGTTGTATGTGAGGACTTCTTCATTTGCAACCTGTTTTTGAAACTTTTGTAAAAATTTCAAAACTTCTTTTGATGACATTGAACAACTTATTGCAAAATTATATTTTCCGTTAAACGCAAGAGGTTGCACATTGAAGTACTCCTTGAGAACCTTATTTCAATTATTTATGCAAGTTTGCAGAACTTTTGTAATTTCTTTCGGAAAAATTAGGATTATTACCACTTTTTTTTGATAAAACGGAACGTTCCGTTTTGTTCAAATGGTTGCGAATTTACCAAAAGATGTGAAATGCTATTTTGTAATACTTTGAAAGTTTGCAGAACTTTTGCAAGTATCTCCGTACAAATAAAGCGAATATTCACAAAATTCTGATTTTCAACATGTTACATTCAGAAAAAAGGGTTGCAAAATCAGACTCAACATCATTTGAACGTACTTTTCATTCTACTAGAGTTTCAAAATTTTGTAATTATTGTTAAATTTTGGAAAAATCATGTCTATATCTACTGACCTACACTGTGAATGTTCACACTTATTAACCTCCAAACTCTTTAAGACATTGAGTTCCAAACCCTTGCCTTGGAAATGAAGGATTTCAAATTAGTGGTTGTATTCATGTCCCTCTGTAATGGAGTGAGATGCATACGTAGAATTTGTCTTACGATTTTGAAAACTACTTCTGTGTTCTTTTAAGCTTGTATCGAATGTTCTTCTCGTTTGACCGACATAAAATATAGGACATGAACCACACAATAATCTTCGAACTCTTCGATCTACTGATACTGAAGGTATTATAAATGAAAGGAAAAAGGTAGATTGGTGGTCATGAACCCTCAAACTTCTGAACCTCCATTGGTGAAATTATCAGACAACCTAATAACCATCATTGAAAATCATAGTGAGTTTCACCCCAAAATTCAGTTTGAAAAATTCGTATCAATTGATTGAAAATATAAAAGATATAACACTTATGGTAACGCCAAGTTCGTCTCTTTTGATGTACAGAATTTATTTCCGAGCATTCCGCTTGATGAAACCATTACCCTAGTGGAAAGACTGCTAGATAGAAGTTGTACCAACCCGGTAGCAAGGCAGGAAATTCTTGACCTACTTACTGTGTATATGTCAGAGGATTATTTCCAATTCAACGACACGTTTTATTCATCCTGTTAGGGTCTGATAATGAGAAACCCACTGAGTCCCCTATTGGCAGAAATTTTCATGGTCGATTTTGAACAGGAAATTCATAATAACCCACTGGTCGGTAATTTCGTGTATTGTTATAGATACGTGGAAGACATTATAGCATGTTTCACAGGAACGAATAGGCTACTGGATGAGATCTTTGATCTCATCAATTCCATTCACCCTCCCATCAAATTCACCATGGAGATGGAAGGAAATAATGCAACCAATTTGCTGGATTTGACTATAGCACAAATTGATGATAAACATGATTTTTCTATTTTTAGAAAACCTTTACATACAGATATTGTAATTCACAATTCATCTACCCGTCCTTATCAAAATAAAGCCGCAGAATTCAGTAGTAAGTAGTATAGCAAAGTATGTCTCAGGACCGAGATCCCGGTCCCCAGACATACCTTGCGTATATCGAGCGATTTAGGGAACATAGTACGCCTATGTCAGCGTAGCGGGGTACCGGGGGGCGGGGGCCCCTGTAACCCCGTTGGTACTCCGCCCATGTCCGCTAACGGTCTTCGTCGACATGTTGAGACCTGCAAAAGCTCGAATGGCGAGTTCCCAGGCTCACGTGCAAGGCGGCTCTTTTGTCGGCATGTTCGTCAAAGATCTCGAATGAATGATTAATGGGTTTCCGGGTGAATCCCCACAACCGAGCTGTTTACGAAAACAAGCGTGATGACTCATGCGTTTTTCCGAGAATTGCAGAAGGTCATGCCTGAGACTTGCAAAACAAAAGAACACGTGCAAACGTGATGACGTAAGCGCTTTTCCGAGAAATGCAGACGGTTATACGCAGCTCGCTAGCGGGCGGGGCGGGACGCGGGATGGGGGACTGCGTCAACTTGGCTATGATCTATGATCGACAAGCGACGCGCATCATTTTGCTTTGAGAATTCGACGAGTGAACATCTCAGTCAATACGCTCTCTCTCTCTCAATCAACAAAGTGTTGTGTCCAGTGTCTTCATACGAAAAAATGTAAGTACCTTTTTTCCTTCATACTCGGGAGTGTTTTTTCGCGCAGAACGGCTCTCATACAGGTTGAGTGCGATCTTCGGCATATGCAGATCGAAACTTTTTCCGTTGGCTCAGTGTGTGATTTTTTTTTCGAACGGCATATACAGCGTGTGTCGAAACTTTTTCCATTAGCTCAGTGTGAATTTTTTATTCGAACGACATATACAGTGTGTGTCGAAAACTTTTTCCGTTGGCTCAGTGTGTGAATTTTTCGAACGGCATATACAGTGTGTGTCGAAAACCTTTTTTTTTCTGTCAAAGTGCTGCCGGCTCATGCCATCCAAATTGTTTTCATGTGGGGGTGGGTTAGCTCATACAGTGTGTGAGTTTTTCGAACGGCTCATACAGGGTGAGCCAAAAAAAAATTTCTCTCGTATTTTTCGGCTGAAGGGGCAAAATTTTTTTTTTCTCCTTTGGGCACTTGATGATTTTTCTGAAACGATGATCACTCATTTTAGATGGAAATTGCAGATATAAACGCAGTCGCCAGCTCATCTGGATACAAGCAGACTATTCCGCTGAGCAGCTTGCAGAAAAACCTGCCCTATATATATATATATATATATATATATATATATATATATATATATATCCGATATTTCGACAGTGAATACTGTCATCTTCAGGGAAGCTACAATGGTTAACGAAATTGTTTATCAAATATGAAACAAGAAAAAACAGTGCTACTTACTGTGTTATTGAGAATGGTTGCTAATGATGGAAAAAGAATGAATGATTTGCGAGTGAATTGTCAGATTTAACATTCTGTACATGGTAATGTCAATTATTTAAATGTACAGAATGTTAAATCTGACAATTCACTCGCAAATCATTCATTCTTTTTCCATCATTAGCAACCATTCTCAATAACACAGTAAGTAGCACTGTTTTTTCTTGTTTCATATTTGATAAACAATTTCGTTAACCATTGTAGCTTCCCTGAAGATGACAGTATTCACTGTCGAAATATCGGAAATATAGTGTTGAAAGAGTACACGTTTTGCTTGCTGCTTTACCCAAGAACTTCCTTTTTGTTTCCTAACAAGTCAGCAAAGACTTCCTATCTACTATATATATATATATATATATATAGGAAAGTAATTCGTGACTGATTAATGAATATGTAATTAATTTTTTGACTGCAACCCCAAAAAATTAATTACATATATATATATATATATATATATATATATATATATATAGAATTATAAGTTATAGGAAATATATATACTTGTATCTGAAATCTACTGACTTTGATTTTGTGTGTGTGTGAGAGAGAGAGAGAGAGAGGCCCTTCAGGCACACATCAAAAATAGCATGTTTTTTGCAAGCAAAAAACATGCCATTTTTGAGGCGAAAAATCACGCAAAAAACGGTGCGTTTTTGACACGTCAAAAGTGACCAAAATACGTCGTTTTTGCGTGTTTTTTCGATGCGTCGAAGTGACAGAAAAACGTCGTTTTTCACGCGTTTTCACGCATCGAAAACGAGCGTCGAAAAAACACGTGAAAAACGACGTTTTTCTGTCACTTCGACGCAGCGAAAATGAGTGTCGAAATGTCGTGAAAAACTGGTCGTTTTTCGATGATTTTTGTGCGAAAAAAAGTCGATCAAAATCGTCGGTTTTTCCCATAAGAATACGTGTAAAATGGGATGAAAATTGTGCAGTTTTTATCGACTGTTTCTCGTCCAAAATTTGTCATTTTCAAAGTGACCAAAATACGTCGTTTTTTGCGTGTTTTTTCGATGCTCATTTTCGATGCGTCGAAGTGACAGAAAAACGTCATTTTTCACGCGTTTTCACGCATCGAAAACGAGCGTCGAAAAAACACGTGAAAAACGACGTTTTTCTGTCACTTCGACGCATCGAAAAAGAGTGTCGAAAAACACGTCAGAAATGGTGCGTTTTGATGCATTTTTTTCGTCGAAAAAACTGCATCAAAAACCTCAAAAATAAGACACACAGCATACGTACAAACAAGTTTATTCATCTTTCAATAGATCATTCAAAATATTGGTTCTATAGTAGAAAAGATAATCGTTCATGGCGTTGCTCAGCAAACTGTCGGGGCAGATGTCGCTGAACGTCGTCAGAAGTTGCATGCCTCCCAAGGTGGCGTCCGGGTTGGAGCGAAAGTAGCGTCTAACGCCATCTAGCAGATTGTGGTAGTAGGCACAAAAGTTGATGGAATCCAACATGGCGACTCGGTTCTTCACTATAGTGCTGTTCGCCGAGAATATTTTCCAAACTTCATTTTCGTGCTGCTCCAAGCACTCGCCATGCTTCTCCACGAGCAGCATTTGTGTATCTTCCCAGATGGTTTGCGTCACTTTGCAGTAGTCGCCCACTGGGAAAGTTATCGGATCATAAACGTCGGTGATCGGTTCGGTGAAAAAGTCATCCAATTTCTGTTGAAACAGGTCACAGAGCACAGACCATTCGTAGGCACTGAAGGAAATCTTCGAAAACTTCGCCCACCTGTACGGATGTGCGAGTATGATGGACGGGCTGAAGGTTCTTGCCGGAGAAAGTCCCACACGTATTTCGAAACTCTCCACAATGAAGGAGAACTGCAGCAACATATGTTCCTCGTTTCTGGCAGCCATCTCGTACTTCTCCAATATACGTGTCAAATGTCGATCAAAGTTGCCGTCTGTCGAATACCAATTGGATTCATCACTACTGCCGCCGCCGCCACTGAATCGACCTGAACTCGAAAGCATACTTGTGATGCTGCAACCGCTTGAATAGCCACTATCTTGACTCATGACTGAAGTTGAACTGAGAGGGACGCGGCCCAGCGCAACACTAAGCATCGTCTTCCCCCAACACATCGGAGCAGTCTATCCAACTGTTGTGTCGGTTGTCAAAACCGAGCCACTTGACGTATATCTTCTTTCCTTTTCTGCGCAATACCTTTTCGATGAGATAGACGTCTGGATTGCGAGTCTTTTGCAGTTCTTCCTCGTAGAACGCACCTTTTATGGGGTTGCTGCCCTGTCGGTCTTCCAGCATATACGTTATGGGGTTGGTGGCCCTGACAGCGCTCACAACGAACAGCTCTGTGGTCCAGTTGGGCACATAACCTTTCTCGAAAACGTGTTTCGCCTTGGAAATGCGTACGACGTCACCTTTCTTGAACTTGGGCGCTCGTCGCACAACTTTTCGATTCGAATATGCGTACTTGACGACGATTTTTTCGTTGGATTTGTTCACTTCGGAGGGCTTGCAGCCGATCGTTCTATGTTTGGTGGCGTTGTATTCGTCGGTGATTTTCGGCAGAACGTCCAACCACTTGTACGAACCCTTCAAGCTGAAATACTTGAACAATTTGGCTTTGAGCGTCCGTATTACCCGTTCTGCAATGGCGGCGTTCATGATGGTATACGTGTTGTAGTGGTTGATGTTCCTGTCACGCATCAGACTTTGAAATTTGGCATTGAAAAACTCTGTGCCCTGATCGGTGTGTAGATTTTTGGGACAACGCTGCGACTTGTCGAGGATGTCCTTGAATGCCTCGGTGATTTCGGCTCCCGTCTTCGTTTTCAGCGGCCGCGTCCATAGAAATTTCGAGAAGCAATCGATGACCACCATTATCATGGTGTGGTTTTTATTGAGAGTGCTGTACAACCGCAAATCGGCCAAATCCATTTGCCAAGTATCGTCCAAGCCGTTTCAAATTTGTTATTTCCTTGCGCAAATCTATCTTTGCACGTGCGCTTATCTCGTCTGCATACTTGCGCGATGAGTCATGCAGCGTTGCCACATGCTTGTTCATCGCTTCGTTCAGCTGAGACGCAATAGAGTCGAAGTATCGCTTGGTGACGGCATCGCTGTCGACCTTCGGTTCTTTCAAGTTACAAATTTTCACATTCTCAATGTCCAAGTCGCCGTCGGGAGTGCGCAGGAATGTTGGTGGAATATGTAGAATGGATGACAGGGTGACCGCCGACGACGTGGCGCCTCCGGCACGATGACCGAATTTGTCGACGCTCATGATGTGAATGAGGGACGAATGTTTCGTAAACGTATTATATCAGCTTCCTTCAGTTCATTGATGATGGCGACGATTTCGTTGTCGTGAGACGTATTTCCCGCCTGTTTGGAGGCCATTAGGAGCCGCAGGCGATCCACCAGCTCGTTTGGGTCGTCCCAATAGATGTACTCCATCGGTTTGTCGTTGTACGTCAATGTACTGCCGCCGCTACCTGCATGATGTACAAACATGGGTTTAATGATGTTTCTGTACTTGCGCTTGGAGGAGCCCTTCAGACGTTCCCTAGCGTCTCGGTGGACATTGGTCAATTCCAGTATGCGGCGATACGCATCGAAGTCATCTTGTTGAATGTCAACGTCGTCGGGGTCGTCGTAGAAGATGAGATCGTACAAGGAGGGCGTTCCCTCAAAAGTGTGCACATTATTGATTCTTATCGAGCCGTCCGCTTCAAAGTTGATGGGTGCGGTGCCCAACAACCACGACGAAGAACTCGCATCGTATACGGGACCGTATACTTTGTCGATTTTTTTGTCGTTTTTCAGATGCTCGTACAGGTAGGGTTGGGCTATGCTCGGATATCGATTCAGGTAGTCGTCCATTACGTCATTGGTAAAATTCGAAGGTAGCCACGGTGCGGCATCGTCGAATTCCTCTTCTTCTTCACTGTCGGTTTCTTTTTTCTCGGGTTTCTCCTGCTTCAAAGCCGCCGTTTCCTTTTTGATTTTTTTGGCAGCAGCCGTACGAATCAATATGGCCTTGGAGGATTGGGCTCTCTGTTGCAGCGGTTGCGAAATGGGTTTGAACAGCTTTCCGATAGATTCGTCTTGTTCGGATTTCCCCAGTTTTAGGGCCAAGTACTTTTTTCGAATAGAGCGTGCGAGTTCGGCGATTTTTCTTTTGCGTGTAGCGATGGCAACTCGATCGGACGACATCTTGAGGCGGAATGACATGTGATGACGATGGTTTCATACTTTTATATATGTGTCGAAACCTTTGCGGTAACGTCCCTCGTTCACGTTGAAATCTTTGGCAATGACGAGAGTGCCGAAGGGAGCAGCGTCCCAACATGCCGAACACATTCGTTTGAATTGATCAAAGGACATGTCAGGTGAGACGTGTTCGTCGAACACATGTTTCATATTGATTTCGTCCTGCTTGAAGAGTACGATCAAATTGCAGTTATCTCGGATGAGTTGTTTGGGTATTTTCGAGTACGTCTGACATAGGTAGGCGGCATCGATGTCCTTGTGTCTGCCCATTGAGTAGTATTCTCGAATTTTCTGCTGACCGTCGCAGGCGACGTCGTCGAAAATGAAGACAGAGTTCGGTTTCGCCTCGTGTGGACTTGTAATTTCTTCGTTGTCCTTGAATGGGAAATACCCGACCCCCTTCACGCCGCCCAACACCTCACGCAACAGCTCGTACTTGGGCTGGTACAGCGACTTTGAGTATACGTAGACGTTTTCAAATTTGGCGCCATTCGGATGGAACAACAGAGACAGCATGATGTTCGTCTTTCCGCATCCGCTCGGTCCACAAATGATGGCTCGAAAACTGTTCGGCAACAAGTTGCTGTGTTTTCTTCGCTTCGATGACTCATCGCTGATGACGTCATCGAAGTTGTTGATTGGAAGCGTGTGTTCTTGTCGATACAGAGTGTTCGCCTATAAATAGTATACTGCGTGTAGCATATATATAGGGGCGTACGTGAACGACCAATCAGTTTCAATGTTGGTGTACGAGGGTGAAGGTCTAGTCAACAACTTGATCACTAAGCTGCCGTTCGAACTTCATCTACCGGGGGGATACCAATACTGTGGACGTAAGTTGTAACAGTCACACACGAATGGGAAAAATCTATCCTCAAATATTTTCTCAGCGGGAACCAAACTTCAAAAACGCCTTGCGCGCGGCGATCCCGGAATCAATAAGCTCGACGCCGCGTGTCGCATCCACGACATAGCCTACTCCAAGTCTTCGCTGCTTGAAGACAGACATAAAGCCGATAAGGTGCTCGAGGACGAGGCTTGGAATCGATTTCGTGCAAAAGACGCTTCTTTGGGTGAACGAGCCAACGCACTAGTTGTCACCGGAGCCATGAAGGCCAAAAGAAAGCTTGGCATGGGCGTATCCCCCACCACTCTGTCATTCAAACGTCACATCATTCAAAAGGTGAAGAAGGGTATGAAACCATCGGCGACGCTCAAGGAGGCCTCCATCAACGCCTTGAAGGCGGCTCGAGTGGCCGTGAAGAAGGTTGGGGGAAGGAAACGCATTCGAATTCCCAGAATCATACCCATAGAAAATGCAAAATCAGGTGGAGTCTTACCTCTCATACCGCTGTTTGCCGGTTTAAGCGCTCTGGGCGCTCTGAGTGGGGGCGCAGCAGGAATCGCCAAGACGGTCCTGGATGCCAAAAATGCCCAAAAGAAACTCGACGAGGAGAAGCGTCACAACAAGGCGATGGAAGCCATCAATGGCAGAGGATTGTACCTGAGGAAGAACGCCAAAGGTGGATACGGTCTCTTTCTGAAGAAACAAAAAAACTCCCAATAAAGCTACCCGATAGGGCGCTGTTCGATCACGAACTTCGTCATTACGCCAAGCAGTTGAAAATCGCGCATTTCCGCGGCGTCTTCATGCGGGACACGCTTCCCGCTAAGGCGCGTCGTCGGGAGTGCGCCATCGTCAACTTGGACGTTTCCCACAATCCTGGAACGCATTGGGTAGCTTATAGGAAGATAAACGATCCCGTCGAGTACTTTGACTCATTCGGCAATCTGAAACCGATGAGAGAACTTGTGCGATACCTCAAAGACTGCACCATCGTCTACAACAACGAACAATACCAGACGTACAATCAATACAATTGCGGCCATCTTTGTTTGCAATTTCTATGGACGACCGCGTAATGGACTTGTCCGAGGAGGAAATGTGGTTCGTCATCGTCGTCCTGATGAGGAACATTACCATCGAAACGTGGCTGTGGTTCCCCGAAGATGTACGTCAAAAGCTGCAACGTTTTCTGCCTTGCAACCGGTACTACAATCGTCACGTGTGGCCTGACGTTTGCGGCCCTCGCATGGAGACACGCTGTGTATTTTGTCTCAGATTGTATTACGAATAAACGTTGATTGATTTGTGGCTATTTATATCTCTGCACCTATCCATCCATCATCAGTCGTCATGTCGCAGCTGTTGAGAGTGAACAGTCACAATCACGTGTTTTCCTTTAGGCCGCAAGCGCCTATCGTGCTCAACCCGAACAAAGAGTACGAGTTGGCGTTGAGGTCGTTTCATTCGTACAACTCTATTCCGAACATCGAGAGAGGGTCAAAGTTCTTCTACTACGACCGTGAGGGCACACTCGAAACCATCGAGTTTCCTCGAGGATGTTACGAAATTGCCGATATCGAGGCGTTCATACGGAAAAAGATGAACATTTCGCACCTGAGCGGTGCCGAGCAGGATGCCACCTTCTCGTTGAAACCCAACAATAACACGTTGAAATGTGAAATGTACAGCAAGTACTTTGACATTTCGTTCGAAGAGCAGGGCAACATTGGACACATTTTGGGCTTTTCCTCGAAATTCTTACCTGTCAACCAACTGCATTCGTCCGATCTACCTGTCAACATTATAAAAGTATCGACAATACGTTTCGAGTGCAGTATTACTTGGGGAGCCTTCGACGGTGACACGCCTGCGCACACCATCTACGAATTCGCCATTCAAGTGGACCCCGGATACGCAATCAACGAAACACCTTCGAATCTGTTGTACCTACCGGTGATTCCGCAGCGAGAAATCACCAACGTTACCGTATTAGCGCTCGATCAGGACGGTCGACCCGTGGATTTTCAAGGGGAAAAAAGCACCATCGTCTTGGAGGTGCGAGTTGCCCGCGACAGATGGGACTGATCATCGAATCCAATAAAGGAAAACGCGCTGCAGGAGGTCAGTTAGTTGTGAAGCAGCCTTCAGAGCGTCACCACCACCACCAATTGACTTGTGCAAACAGAGCATTCCTCAAACAAGTTCTTACCGCATACACATTGGGTGACGGTGCCTTCAAGAGCTATGCCGCAAACAAGCAAAAGAAAACGTAATGACCTTGAGTCGACGTCGACGGGGCCCTCTGAGCCACCGACCACGATATTCGACGTGTTTCGGAAGCCGAAATTCGACGAAACTATTCGCAAGGCCGAATACCGCTCGTACACACCTTTCATCAAGTCGTACAACTGCAACGATATCGTAGAGTTCAACATCAATCAAGTCGACTCGTATTTCGCCATGAACGAGTCTCAGATGTCGATCAATGGAAAGCTGGTAAATACCGGGACGGGCAATGTTGCGCTCGCCCCCAATTTCGCCGCCTTCCTCTTCGACTCTTGCATGTACAGCGAGAGCGCTCGAGAAATCGAAACGGTTCGTGATCCTGGGATCGTAAGCGCCATCCGAGCCATGGTTTGCTATGAGCGTCAAGACTCCTCACACATGGCAATAGCCGGATGGAATTATCCCGATTCTCCGCCTGTTCTCAACGATCAAGACAAGTCGTTCAGCGTACTAGTTCCGCTGAAGCACATATTCAACATTTTCAACGATTACCCGCTCATAACGTGCGGCAGACAGACACTTCGTTTCGTTCGAGCTTGCAACGATACCGATTGCGTAATCATACAAGAATTGGGGGCTGCGGCTGCTGCAGGAACAACCACCGTCAAAGTTGTCATCGAGAATATCGAGCTGAAAATCAAACACATCTATCCGAACGATGACATTCGGGAGCAGTTGATGAGGGCCATTCAGGCGGATGAACCTATAGTTATACCTTTTCGAAAATGGGAGTTGAACGAACTGCCTGCCATCACGAAGGACGCTAAACGAGAAATTTGGGCTGTCAAGACGAGTACGGCTGTGGAAAGACCACGTTTCGTCGTAGTATGTTTCCAGACGGACAAACGCGACGTCGCAGATGCCGACCCGACGTCCTTCGATCACGTCAACATTCAGAACATTCGTCTGTCTCTGAACGGGGAATATTGGCCCAATGAACGTATGCAGTTGGATTTCCAGCGAAATCACTATACGGACGCCCATTTCAATTACACCGAGTTCCTGCCGAGCTACACCAATATGGCGGCAAAGAAGTCGGCTCTCCTGAATTACGTCGCTTTCAAGGAGCGCGCCCTCTTCGTCATAGACTGCTCGAAACAAGAAGAACGGATGAAATCCTCGACGGTTGACGTCCGTCTCGACATCGAGGCCAGCGTGGGTTTTCCCGATAAAACCCGCGTCTTTTGCATCATCATACACGATTGCCTGATGGAGTACTTCCCCCTCACCGAAGTCATGAGAAATCTCTCATAGGCGGCGCGCGCTGCGGTGGTGGGAGAAGTGGGAGAAGTGACGCTCTCTGGCGCGCTTCGTCATTCAGTTGCCAGCTATCACGAGTACAAGACGCACACACACACACACACAACATGAGAATCGCCTTCGTCGACATACAAGGTTTCATCGTCAATGGGGCGTTCCACCCCAAAGAACTTACCATCCACATCGGACATCAGAGGCAGAATTTCCTCTTCAAGCCGCCAATACCCTTTGTCGTGCTGACGGACAAAGATAAGAAGACCGCCCGCTATTTGGAAAAGTTCATACACAGCATCCCGTATTCTTCGGGGGACATTGAATACCACGACGTCGATGCAATTTTGCAAAAATACCTACTGCACTCGGCCGAAATCATATATGTGAGAGGCAGTCAGAAAGCCGAGTTCCTCTCGAAGAAGGTACGAGAAATCGGAGTGGTCTCCCCCAATGTTCAGGACGTCTCCCAGTTCGACGGTACGACGCAGGGAATGGAGGAGAATTTCCAGCCAACGCCCACGCCATGTCCGAACCACATAGCTGCCGCCTACAATTCCAAGTTTATGTGTACACAGTTCAATGTGGACTCTATGCTTAGATGGTTCTCCAATAATGTTTTACCTCGTTGAAATGTATGTTTTTTTTTTCGATCAATAAATCGTATTTTCGAAAGGGTTGTTGTTTTTCTTCTCTTTCAGATTGTGTGGGGTGGGACATAATAGGAAATAGAGTGTGGGAAAAAAAAATGAAAAAACAACAAGTGTGGGACACAGATCACTGTGCGAGTTGGTTCTGAGTGTCGTGGAAAGATGGCGTCCTCCGAGGAGCGTCATCTGTCACTCACACTTATGAGTCGGCCTCACAGTGGCGTGGGTAGATGGCGTCCTCGAAGGCGGCGTCATCTGTCACTCGCACGCATTGGTTCAGAGTGGCGTGGATAGATGGCGTCCTCATCTGTCACTCACACGCATGGGTTCACAGTGGCGTTGATAGATGGCGTCCTCATCTGTCACTCACACGCATTGGTTCACAGTGGCGTGGATAGATGGCGTCCTCGGAGGCGGCGTCACCTATCGCTCACACTTATGAGTTGCCTCACAGTAGCGTGGATAGATGGCGTCCACGGAGAGTCGTCTCTCAGCCATCTTTCCAAAATGAAAGACCTCTTTTTTTCGTTCTCACACATCTTTATTCAGGCATTCACTTTCAAATTACATGATGAATCGAGTAGGTTATTGCGTATGCTCATAACAAGAAATTTCAATATGGCTACAATAATTACGGTCATGATGACACATGCAATGACGAACAAGTCGTGCGTTTCTCGTTCAGCAACCGATTCGAGTGACATCGATCCATTCTTCATCAAGGAGGAATCCAGCATGATGGTTCGTTCTTGTGTCTTGAGCTTCAGCTTGAAGTTGAGGTACGTCGAATTGTTGTCGTCGCCCATGGTCAATAGTTGATGGGAGCAGAACACCTCTAGCCCTCCATTTACATGGGTTCGCTCCATTTTCTGTCACTGCGCGTCGTCGTCGTCGTCGATACATTTTCCAAAACAAACTGCAGCTTCTTGTACATCATTCGGAACATTGACGTACAATCTGCCTGCCATACTGACAAATACGAGCAGGATGTATAAGTTGGCCGCCGCCATCACAGTGTTTCTGGCTGAATTCTTCTGACAGGTCCTATGGGCGATTGCAGTACTGCAGTTGTGGTGAACCTTTCGAAAACATTGTCCCAATATGCAGCAGATATGGCCAACTTCTCCAGTTGTTTCGTGCAATTTAGCTTGTCTTCGTAAAACTCCAAGTCTTTGGCTACAGCTCGTACTCGGGCATCAAATTCCTCCAATTTACGTCTATATTCTTCAGAGGACATTTTCACACTGACAATCGTCGATCATAACCATTTTCCTTATGGCTACGCCCCCTCCACCTCTGTGTGTGTGTGTGCGGTTAAGACAGCATTGCCCGAGTCATAAAACACCTCCCGAAGTTCAAATATTCCCGCTCGAAATGGGTGCGGTTCTACGATGCCGCCCGAACGTTTCCGATCACGTCCGAAGCGAAAGACGCCGCGTATGACCGCATTTCTCGGAAAAGCGCTTACGTCATCACGTTTGCACGTGTTCTTTTGTTTTGCAAGTTTCAGGCATGACCTTCTGCAATTCTCGGTAAAACGCATGAGTCATCACGCTTGTTTTCGTAAACAGCTCGGTTGTGGGGATTCACCCGGAAACCCATTAATCATTCATTCGATATCTTTGACGAACATGCCGACAAAAGAGCCGCCTCGCACGTGAGCCTGGGAACTCGCCATTCGAGCTTTTGCAGGTCTCAACATGTCGACGAAGACCGTTAGTGGTCATGGGCGGAGTACCAACGGGGTTACAGGGGCCCCCGCCCCCCGGTACCCCGCTACGCTGACATAGGCGTACTATGTTCCCTAAATCGCTCGATATACGCAAGGTATGTCTGGGGACCGGGATCTCGGTCCTGAGACATACTTTGCTATACTACTGTAGTATGATTCACAAACTGGTCAAGGTTTCCTTAAAATATACAAATTTCGAAACAGAATTGAATATTATTAAACAAATCAAGTCCTGAAAGAAATATACTCAGTTACAACGAATTACGATAAGAATTACGGAACGTTAACGTATTCAGGCCAATCGAATAAGAAAATTTCTAATTTCTTGAAACAGAAAAATTTGAAGATAGCATATGAAACAAAGAATAGTTTGAGGTCCCTTATCAAAAACAACAAAGATATCAGTTCAGTATCAGATAGAACAGGACTTTATAGATTATTGTGTGGTTCATGTCCTATGTTTTATGTCGGTCAAACGGAAAGAACATCTGATACACGCGTGAAAGAACACAGAAGTAGTGTCCAAAATGGTAAGATAAATTTGACGTATGCTTCTCACCTCATTACAGACGAACATAAGATCAACCACCAATTTGAAATCATTCATTTCTAAAGGAAGGGTTTGAAACTCAATCTTTTGGAGAGTTGGTAAGCTAATAACTGTGAATATTCACAGTTCCGAATGGATGATCAGACGGAGTTGATTAATTTACCCCAGTTGAATATGTTCTTTCCAGGTAATTCTACTGATAAGGATGTGACGTCGGACCATTAATCTTATTAATTAGTTGTCGTACTATATTCTTATTGTCCTTCAAAAATAATATTTTATAAATTCGAAATATAATAGTGTTGGAATGAATTTAAAGTTCCTGCTTGCTATTGATAGCGAAACACGTATCGCAGTTTCGTAAACCCTAATATGTGAAAATTGTACAGGCAACTGTATATTATTTGGTTAATATGGATCTTCATCAAGTAACGGCCACTTCCATGCAGATTCTGAATATATATATATATATATATATACATATATATATACATATATATATATATATATATATATATATATATATATATATATATATATACATACATATATATATATATATATATATATATATATATATATATATATACATATATTTTTAAATATTTTAATTTTTGAAATTAATTTCAACAAAATCTATAATATTGAATGAAAGCAAATGAATCAAATTTTCAACTCTTGTTGAAGTATCATTTCAATCAAGATGAATCAAAACCCCGGTGTGTTGACTAATACCTAATAGTTTGTAAGCAAATTTTCTCGACTTTTCGTTATCTTGATTTTGATCAATTTTAACTGAAGAGATGCCTTCGAGAGTTTGCGAGCAGAGGCGCACCTTACGTGATTTTAATTTAATCTGTGATGCCATGATATCCGTCTGCTCGACGGTCATTCGATTATTTATAGATTCATAGGTTATGTTCATTTCATGGTCTCATGTTTTGCAAGTAATTTCTTGCTTCCCGCGAAATGCTAGAAATTATGTAGTCATCATATTTTGACTGATTATTAGATATTCCTTTTGCTTTCAATTTGATAAAAAATAAATCAAAAACTCAGTGATTGTGATGTGATTTTGAATCTTCCGAAACAATAGTTGTGAGTGAAACTGGAAAGTATTGATATCTTTCTACTTTTTGAGGAACCACAGATAGGTAAGTACTTTTTCTTCATAGTGTAAAAAAAATGCAATTTTAATTAATAGCTTTTTATTAGACGAACTTGACCTAACGATTTTGGTTACTGATAATTCTATTGGTGAACGAAAGATCCCGTAAGAGTTTGTCCAATGAGACCGCCGGTATTGAAAATCACTCATAAGCTGCCGCTTCAACGAAAATGTACCCTTTGGAAAATCGCATTTGTATCACCACCTCAACAACACCTACCGTGAAAAAATGTAAGTTTACTCTTCGATTTCTCAGGTCGAGAGGAATTGGCTAAACAAAAGCATATCGGTCAACGCAACAGGGTTTTTATTCATCTTGGTTTCAATAAATCGATTCAACAACTCGTTCATTTTTTTTACAAAGCACCCTCACAAATAAAATTGTAACCTATCACAAGTCGTAGACTTTTCTTCAACGATAACAAAAACATGTCAAATTCGGCATGTGACAGCTGAGGTGAACTGGTACCGGCACTGGAATATTAGTCGAGTGCAGGGATCTGGTCTTCTCCTGAATGCTGAATGAAAGGCGTATTTTTCATGAAAAGTAGTGACTTCAATTGAAGGAAATGTGTAAAACGGATCATTAAGGGTGTGTACATTGTGCTGATGAAAAAGAAGGAGGCATTTCCAGTATTATTTTGCCGCAGAAACGTGTACTATATAATCCTCCAATTTTCTCCAGAAATTGGCCCGTATCCACGGAACTAATTGAGTTTGTTTTCGAAAATATACAAAAACCGCTCAGTTCTTCCGAAAAGAATACCTATTTCATTCACGGGCATGGCGAGACATCTGTTAGTTAGGAGGTGGAATATAACTAACTAAGGAGGACAGAATCTAATAATCATTACAGTAGTATTCTCCATCTGCAGAATCACAGGGAACATAGTGTCACATTATGTTAAAAGAACATAGTGTGAAGAGATTCAACAGGTCTCCTGGCTCGATGCAAAACAGTGGAAAGACAACTCTTTGGGCCGTTTGTGATGATTATAAGATCATCTTATCACTTGATGAACAAGAACTGGGATATTTTCTTCTCTGTTCTTCAAAAAATTAATTTTGTCAAGCAGATGAAAGAGAGCATGAAAAATTCGAAAGTTAGTTGAAAGAAAATTTTATGATATATCCGATTACTTCTTCCCTCAATGCGGTTGATTTTTGAATAATAATTGGGTTTTACGACTTCTCACAAAAACGTTCATATTTTGCTGACTTGTTACATTAAAACTGCTGGAAAATCTCATTTTGATACGATGAAATATTGACCTAATGAAATTTTAATAAATGTATGTGAGATATTTTGAGTTGCCACAATCTCGTTCCATGTAATAAGGAAAGTTATTTTGCTGAACGCTGTGCATGAAATTGCTCCATGGTAATTGATATCTATTAGGTCGTAATATTCCAGATGCGATAAAGAGATTACGGAGTGGCAATCAATAAACAAGTGGTATGGGATGAATGAGTAACCTGTCTTGACATATCTCAATGATCCAAACTTTGAAATAAAAACACTGGTTTATATCCCCAATAGAATGTGTTCCAGGCAGAAGTAGCGGCCATAGACCAATAAAACCATTGCCATTTTCTCCAATAACCAGGAGGCGATTGAGGCGCTCAGCTCATTTTAAATCTTCTCAAGATTGGTGAGGAGCTGTCTGAGCACTCAAGGAGCTGAGTACCCAAAATAGGGTTACTCTAGCGTGGGTACCCGGACATGAGAGTCACAAGGGCAACGAGGAGGCCGATGCTCTAGCCCGTGAAGGCGCATCCAAGGCTATGATCGGCCCAGAACCCTCATGCGGGTTAGCGAAAGCAAGCACAAAGACATCTGTAAATTCATGGATGCAAAACGAATCGAAAGATTGGTGGAATAAGCTCCCTGGAATGGGCCAGGAAAAAGAGTTCATAAAGGAACCAGCGCACAGATTCACGGAAGACCTGCTAAACCACAACTGTAAGGTTGTAAGCACCATTAGTCTGACAGAAGAAACCCGATGCAGGTTCTGTCAAGAAGAGGAAGAAACCGCACTGCATGTGCTCTGTGAATGCGAAGCGATAGCAAGGCTGAGACTCGCAAGATGTGTGGAGGAGAAACCAGAGGCTGCTAGCTATGTGAAGGGGTCAGTGTCAAGGCTATGGAGTCTCATCAAAGAGATCAAGCTAGACAACGAGCTCTAACAACCAAGGAGCAACACAATAAATTTGAAAAGGTCGCAGAGAATCAGGCCATGGGCCAGCTCCCCGATTATCTAATATAATCCCCAATAGAAGAAGTGTCGGAGCTATGATTATCAATTCAACCATGAAAAAACCCCCGACGACTTCAAATGCGTCTAATTTGTTCGAATAATCCTGCAATGTTAGTACATGTTTGCCTTTCGCACTCAAATTCTGTTCAACTTCAATTTGAAATGGAGCTGTAAGTATTGAATCAATGGCGTTACCAGTTCTTCAAATTTTCTAAACGCTCCTTCAGTGACAGCTTCGGATAAATATTTCCTAATTTGAAATCAATATGTAGGAATCACCCCAACATTAGGAAATATAAAAAACTTCTGTCAAAGACCCAGGGAAATTTAGTGTTGATGACTGAGAAGTGTTCCATTCAAATGGTTTTGCAGCCGATTCTAGTAAGAGATCAATCTTATGATTCTTGGTTTCTATTCGAAAATCCACTGTCACCATTCCCTAATTCATCTCAACAAGCGTTGACTTGATGACAGAAAAATATCATTGAAAAAAAATGATGAACTGCACAATAAGTAACAATGCTTTCCACCAATCTATCCTGCATGCTTTGCAGGATCTACGATTACGGAGCTGCAGTACTCAATAAGTTCCCGACAGTACTTTCCGAGTACTTAGAAAAGTAATATAATTTGTCGAATTCTATGATGTTTTGCGTGGGGAATAGATATTGGGAAATTTTCATATATTTCTGGAAATGATTAACCAACTGTCAATGATGATTTCAATTAAAAAGATACCTCAGAGTGGTTGGTGAATTCAGAGATACCAAAGTAAATACCTGAGTACGAAAAGTGAAAGTACATATTTAAACGATAGGTAAGAAAACTGAAGTCAATTTCAAAGGTGTCGTCGAATAAAACTGTTTTACTCGAGTGATGGAATGAAAGTGGGCGACTAATTTGAAGTGCTATCAACATGAGATCGATCGCTAAAGGTACTCTCCCGAAACTTGGATTTAGATTTCGTCCGAAAAAATACTTTACTTCTCGTCAGCTTCTAATGATCTACAAGGCTCAGATACAACATGTCTTGGAATATGGTTCTCATGTGTGGAGTTCGGAACCACAACATTCATTGAGGCTTCTCGATTCTATTCAGAGAAAGACAATCCGTCTTGTTGGTGATCCTTCGCTCACAGACTCGCTCACTTCATTGTAGCATCGTAGAAGGGTCGGAGACTTGTCTCTCTTCCATAGATATTTTCAGGGTCGATGCTCTTCTGCATTATTATCAATCGTTCGACCCTTGACAATACCTACACGAATGACACGACGCGTACAGAATTCCCACCCCTTTGTTGTGAACTTGGATACCTGTCGAATCTTTTTTGCTCAGGGATCTTTTTCCAATAGAACAGCTGATATTTGGAACTAAATGCCGAGAGAGGTTTTTCCCGAGGCTTACAAACTTCAAAAATTCAAAGTTAATGTTGATTCATATCTCCTGCCCCTTGACTCACTCGGTGTTCTTTGAAAACTACAGGGCTTCCCTTTTGTGTGAATCTGCATATGAAAAAAAAAAACAAAAGGACAAGTTAACATTAAGGAAAATAAAAAGTCTGGTCACTCACTGTCCAGCAACAATAATAGTTTGAAGAGGTCACAGTCAAGACAGAATTTTCTCGAAATCGCACCTAACATAGTTTTCCTACAAGTGTTTGGAGAAGTGGTCTCTTTTCGATTATGTTCCGTGCAGAAAGATCAACTTTTCCGCATAAGTGTGGTAATGTTCTTCATCACACTAGTGAACAAGTGTGGTACAATACCTTACAAAACGAGTTGAAAATAACGTCAATCTCGACTGATCCTGACCAAATTTTTACATTGCGATATAGGTTATTTCTTTGTTACAAATAATAATATACCATTCATTGCCCATCATAAACCATTTACAAGGCAATTTTCAAAGGATAGCAAATGTAATATAATTAGAAGTATAGTACTAGTGTTACAACTACAACCTACGGAATATGGCATGGATACAACAAAAAAGTAAAAACAAAAAATATAATGAAAAATAACAAACATGATTAATTCCCGAATTGCTTATAGATGTGCTCGTGATTTATTTCTCAATTCACTCTTACTGCAGTTAAAAATATCACAAATATTTGATAATTTGTTAGCGTTTGAACACATCACATTAATTGGAGCTTTAGACATAATATTTGTTGGTGCTCTTTTACACTTGAAAGTGATATTTGATCTATACTCTAATCTCGGCACATAAAAATCTATTTGTGATAATAGTACAGGGGAGTCCACCTCACCATTCAATAGCTTATGTAGAAATATTATGGATGCTTGATTTCTGCGTTTTTATAAAGATACGAATTCGAATTCACGTAGTATATTCATATAATCAGATCCTCTTGAAGGATAAAGTCCATCAACCTTGAGGCATAGAAATTTTAAAAACTTTTAAATTGAAAATTACAAATGAAGTACATATCGGATCAAGAAAATATATCTGCAGGTAGTTCTTGCACTACCTTAAATTGTGAAATACTTAAACTAACCCTGAACTAAGTCTTCAGATTTGATATAAATTTCCTTCTTCTGAAGATGATAACATTGTTAGCGAAACACGCTTCGAGTGCGAAAAATGTCAGTTTGGAGTAAGGGTGATTATTTATCTCTACAAGAAGTTTAAAATTTTTCTTCGAAGGTTCCGATCTTGCCGTTTACCTCTTTGAAAAAACATTCTATTATTTGTTCCGTAGTTTTCTGGGTTTGTAACCTACCACGATCTGAAAAAATAAGAATTAATATTGGAATCTATACAAGTGTAGAGGGACAGATTTTCAATCTACCCCGAAAAGTTGCTGCCTCTATTGAAAAAACAGTTCTTTCTAGATAGAACAAGTCCAATTGGTCAGCAACTTCTCGTATAACTCCAATTTTGACTATCAAAAAAATAATAAGAACTAATATATATATATATATATTTATATATATATATATATATATATATATATATATATATATATATATATATATATATATATATTAAAATACTTATCGTTAACGTTTCGGTAACTGAATCCGCTTCCGTTCTCAAAACTTCTAGGTGAATTCCTTTTCAAATGCAAATATCGAGGCAAATATCTGGTGTAGACAATTTTCGTAATTGACATTTGTCAAATTATTTCAAATTTGACATAACATTTGTCCTTCAAGAGGGGCAGCTATTCGCGATCCATATCAAGCGAACTCACAGATATGCATTCTTCACCAGACAGCATGATGAAAGCAGATTCCTTTAATTTTCGTGTCTTGCCATTGCTTTCTTTCGTTATAATTTTAGTGTCGTTCCATCCTACTGTGTGGTCTCCATCGGCAGTAAGAAGGTCTTTTTATAATTAAGAACCACCTATCTGTCTGTTCCTGATGTACATCTAGTGTTCACTCTTTCGCACTTCCAATGGTCGAGACGTTTCACCGATATATTTCTGACCGCACGAACAAGGAATTTGATAAATACAATTTTTTGTGTTTTCTGTTGTGTTATTTGGTTTGGTATGTGTGGGTATTGATCTCAAAGTATTTGTTGTTTTGAATGTTGTTCTAACATTATACCTGTTGCCGATCTGTTTTATCTTTTCAGACAAACGAGAAATATAAGGTATAATGTTTGATACAGGTTGTGTAGTTTGTGTAGGTCGTATGTCTTCATTGTGGACTGTGTTCGAATTTTTAATTTCTGTCAAAGTTTTTTCTATGAATTTCTCAGGATATCCATTCTCTTTCAATACTGATTTTATGAAGTTTATCTCATCATTGATTTTTTCTTGTGAGTTACATATAATTTTTGTTCTATCATAAAGGCATTCCACTATACCTTTCTTGACATTTTTGTGTGGTGGTTTGAGGTGTGGTGAAGATAAAGTTCATTTTGACCATGACTCCATATAGCAAAAACATCATCAACATATCTCCACCACACCTTTGGACCATTTGGATAACTTTCTATGAACGACTCCTCAAAATACTCCATATAAATATTACTGAGACTTGGAGAAAGTGGTGAACCCATAGCCATACCAAATTCTTGTTGATAAAAATCATTTTTGAATTGAAAATATGTTTTTTCTGTACAAAGTTTTAAGATATCCATGATCGCATCTACATTCAATTTTGTTCTATTGATCAGTGTTCCATCATTCTCTAATTTTGATTTGACAATTTCTAAAGTTTTGTTCGAAGGAACGTTGGTGAACAGACTTTCTACATCGAAACTTACTAACATGTCTTCAGTTTGTGTGAATATTGAAACCTCTATCAGGTAATGGTGATAGTTCCATAAAAAATACATTCCATTATATTTTTCAACTGAAGGCACTTGGTTCTCAAGAGAATATGCATTTTTCTACTCTCACAATTTTAAACCGTTCATTAAGTATTCAACAGTTGTTAGGTAATGGCTCATTTAGAATACACGTGAAATAATGACGGCCACTTCCGAATTGTTTTCTGAAAACGATAGGATATGTAACATTTGACCTCATGAATTTGATCTCATGACTACATTCGATGGCCCAAAAACCAAATTGAACTAATTTTTGTTTCAAATTCTTTGTAAAATCGAACTGAAAATGATATTTTCAGAAAATGTATTGTTCAACAGTTTATAGATTGGTATAGTAGTTTTCACAATAAATGGTATTGACTGAAGGATTATAATAAAACCAATTAGACCCTCAAGTTGTAAAATCCAAGATGCACATCATAAATGTGAAAGGACCGGGTTCAGGTAATTTTGTTTCTCAGAGAGGAATTGTGACAAAAGACAAGTAATAATGGAATCCACACGTTTAATAAACTGGCGTTCTGAATATATAACGTCAATAAGAAAATACCGGTCTGAAAATCGGCCAATACTCTACCTCGACGAGACGTGGTTTGACACGCATGACACCCCTTCCAAAGGATGGTCTGATTCCTCTGATAAGTGTAAAACAAAAGCACCATCAAATAAAGGGAAGAGAATCACAATATTACACGCAGGATCAGAAAATGCTTGGATCCCAAACGCTATGTGGCTTTCTGCCAAAAATATTAAGGAGTCTTGTGTTGATTATCACGAAGATACGACAGCAGAGCTTTTTGAAGATTGATTTAAAAATTGTCTGTTACCCAACATTCCGCCAAACAGCGTTATTGTAATGGACAACGCAAGTTATCATAGTCGACAATTGCAAAAAATTCCTGGCTCAAAGAATACGAAATTGGAGATTTAAATCTTCATGGCTGCAAATGACATATATTTTGAGGAAAATATTACAAAAAAAGAACTTTTGAGTGCTGCAGTCATTTTCTTTAGAAAAAACGTATGTTTGTGATACAATTGCAGAAGAATTGGGACACACAGTGTTACGACTACCTCCCTACTACTGCGTGTTCAATCCCATAGAGCTTATGTGGCACCAACTTAAATCGAGCGTGCGCGGAAAAAATACTTCTCCGACTTTAAGTGGTAGAATTAATTAGGAACTGTATGAATGACATTCCTACCGAGAGTTGGAAAAGTTCTGTTAGTCATGTTATAAATGTTTAAAACTCGTACCTTTCTGTAAAATCAATTGCGCCAATTACAATTAATTTAGATGAGGATAGCGATAGCGACACTGAACTAAATATAGAATAGAATTGTAACATTTGAATAAATTACTTGTATATCTCCTACATTATGCAAAATTCAAATTTCTTAAGTTCGACCCTGAGCACATTTGCATCTTTTACCAGATGCTTTTTTACACAATGGGATTGAATCGGGTAGTTTATTGCAGTTAATAAGCCAATAACATTTACTGTGAAAAATACTATACTGTATCTAGTTACATCCATGAAGCAAGCAATGTTTTCATCTACTTGCTGCTCGTTGATCATTGGAAATGAGGGAAACGACGATATTTTTGCCACACCAGCAGAAATTATTGTACAAGCATGATGGGAGTAGAAAAAATACAGCGAGGAATTCGAGGATAAGGCTAAATATGTGCACTTGCGAATTGCCGCACTCAGCTAACGCCTTGTGCACACCATTTTTCGCCCGTGCGTAATGGGCTCTTATCCTACTAGTTATGTAATATACTACTTTTTGACTTACTTGTATTTTGTTTGACTCGAAGTCATTCTGACTTCGTTCAATATGGTTATCAAGCATGCATAAACTTTAGATAGATTTTAAATTCCGATTGTTCATCTGATTGAAAAAAAAAATCCCATATTTGGCAAACTTAATGGTTGAAATATGAGTCAACCTTGGAATTGTCACTGAATGATTTGTCTGGAATATTACTCGCAAACGGATTAAATGCCATGAGGAATAACAGTTCTGAAATGAGCCTGCGAACCGATATCATTCGATAATGGCATGAAGGAAATCGAAATGCTGGAATTGGAGAATATTGCAAGTTGAGTGTGTCTGACAGCATAATTTCCCAAGAAGGAAGAAATGATGGATACGTAAACGATTCCCATCATTCAAAAGTGTCGTTTTGATTCTGAAGAAGGATGCATGGTTCCCATAGCAAATTAGACAAGTTTAATTCCAGAACAAATCTCATAGAAAGGAACGGGCTGATTCAAGTTATCATATCTCATTCAAGGGTGACGTTCAATTGGTCAAAATGTGTACATATCTATTGTCATTGTTTGAAAGTCATTTTTCTGTGGTGGATCAATATTTGTTCCGTAGTTTTCTGTGTTTGTACCCTACCACAATTTGAAAAACTAAGAATTAATATTGGAATCTATACAAGTGTAGAAGGGCAGATTTTCAATCTACCCCGAAAAGTTGCTGCGTCTATTGAAAAACAGTTCTTTCTGGATAGAACAAGTCTAATTGGTCAGCAACTTCTCGTATAACTCAAATTTCGCCTATCAAAAAAATAATAAGAACTAAGATATATATGAAAATACTCATCGTTAACGTTTCGGAAACTAAATCCTCTTCCGTTCTCAAAACTTATACTCAAATTCCTGTACAAATCCAAATATCTCTTGTAGGCAATCTTGGTAATTGACATTTGTCAAATATTTCCAATTTGACATAATGTTTTGTCCTTGAGGAGCGGTAGCCATCCGCGATTCATATCAAGCGAACTCATAGATACGCATTCTTCACCAGACAGCATGATGAAGGCAGATTTAAAACCACCTATCTGTCTGTTCCTGATGTATATCTTGTGTTCACTCTTTCGCACTTCCAATGGTCGAGACGTTTCACCGATATATTTTTGACCGCACGAACAAGGAATTTGATAAATACAATTTTTTGTGTTTTCCGTTGTGTTATTTGGTTTCTATTTTGTGTAGGTTGTATGTCTTCATTGTGGATTGAATTGGGATTTTCTATTTCTTATTTTTTCATATCGCGATAGGTCACGAACCCAGGAAACTACCTAACAAACACCATTCAAGTTTCAGATCCCTTCGATCGGCGGTTTAGGCTGTACGTTGATCCGTCAGTCATTTATCCAGGACAAGGAATTTTTTATGTCTAGATTAACAAAAAAACCTTTGTATGGATTCAAATATGAACACTAGCTATATACTGAAACGGACTTTTTTGTACAACTAATAGAGACCAACATTTTTGGTGAGCATTATGTTCGTCTATACCGAACCATTTAGTCAGCGCACACCGTTAAAGCATGACATCTCGCCAGATTTTTTCCGACTTGATTTACAAATACTATTATTTCTCACTGTTTTTTTTAATCATAATAAAATATAGCCTATGTCACTCCTAAATAGTGTAGCTTTCTGTTAATGAAAGAATTCTCATGATCGGATCAGAACTTCCGAAGATTGCTTCCTACAAAACAAACAGACATACAGAGTTAGAAAAGTAGCTCTGAACAAGTCTGGATTTGGTTCATGGCTATTATGTGTAGTCATGAGATCAAATTTATCAGGTCGAATGTCAGTTATTTTTCCCCTTCAACCAAATAAGAGAGATCACATCTCATCGGGAAAAGATCCCCGTCATGGAAAAAGCAATCGATATGAAGCTTATCAAATATCTAGAGAAATTAGGAATGATTAATGATCGACAATTCCTATTTCGCCATAAAAGATCAACCAGTGACTATTGGCTTATGTTTCTCATATTGGCAGCATTCAATCGAAGAATTCGGAGAAATGATATCTGTTGCACTAGGTATTTCAAAGCGTTTGATCGGGGTCTCCTTTCTAATCTGCCGTCTTATGGTTTGCCTTTTCAGTTGTGTGCTTTGTTGAAAAGTTTCTTGTCTGATAGGTCTCTATATGTGGTCGTTGATGGAGTATCATCTGATATTCTCCCAATAAATGCGGGTGTTCCGAATGGTTCAGTTCTGGCGTCCATCTTGTTTGGTACATAGTTTTGCGGACGACAGTACTCTTCTTTCAAGTTTATATTCCAAGGCCCCCATCCCAGCTCGAAAAACAAAACATAAAAGAAACATTCACGTCAATAAAATTAACGATGAGTTCGTAGAAATAATAAAATGGGGTAAAGCCGATCTGTCATTATCTAGCATTCAGATGTCAGGAGTAACTATTCCTACTAAGTCAAGTATCTCGATGCTAGGAACTACGATCAGTAATAATCTCTTATGGGGAAACTATGTGAGATCGATAGATGAAGGTTCTTCTCAGAAACTTGAATTTCTATTTCGTGCGAAGAAATACTTCACTTCTCGTCAGCGTCTAAAGATCTACAAGGCGCAGATATGACCTGTCTTGGAATATAGTTGTCATGTATGGAGCTCCAGACCAAAACATCCATTGAAGCTTCCCAATTCTATTCAGAGGAAGGCAATCCATCCTGTAGGTGATTCTTTGCTCACAGACTCGTTCACTTCATTGGAGTATCTTAGATGGGTCGGAGACTTGTTTCTCTTCCACAGAAATTTTCACGGTCGGTGCTCTTCTGTTGTTATCAATCGTTCCATCCTTGGCAGTATCTACACGGATGACCCGACGAGTACGGCATTACCACCCCTGTGTTGTGAATTAGAAAACCTCTCGAACTATCTTGCTCAGGGATTCATTTCAATAGAACAGCTGAGCTTTGGAACTACTTGCCGAAAGAGGTTTTTCCTGAGGCTTACAAACTTCAAAAATCCGAAGTGATTGTTAATTCGTATCTCCTGTCCCTTGATTTACCTGGTGTTCTTTAAACATAACAGGGCTTCCCTTTCGTGTGAAACGGCATAGGAAAAGTAAACATCCAATCTCAAAAAAAAACATTCTGGAAGCGGCCGCCATCAATTCAGAATACACGTGTATTATAAATCAGCCATTACCTGACAGGTGTCAAATACGTATCGAACGGTTAAAAATGGTAGAAGTAGAAAAATAAGTTATCATGCACGAAGTATGTTGGAATTGACTTCCGTTTCCTATTTGCAGCAAATTCAACATATCTCTTTTCTCCAGGTATCGTTCACAGTGAAGGACCGGAATCTCGGAACATGTAGATTGGAGTGATTCTTCTTCTTTACTTTAGCAAACTGGGTTGTTTCCTGTTGCATGACTAGAAGCTATTTAATTTGGAGGAGAATTGCCATATATGATAATTTGTCATCGTTAAAAATAACGTGAAATCGATACCACCGGATGATATGAAGGTATATTTTATCGGCCCGAGTAGAAATTGTGTCGAGATCACTTTTTCTATTTGTTTCTATTCAGAAAAAAAAATATTCTAGTGAGAATTTTCTTCAAGATATTCGCTGTTGAAAAATTAGTTTTCTGGTGTTTGAAATCCACATTTTCATATGGTTTCAGACAACCACTTCGAAATCATAGCGTTTAATGAAAATAAATTACAATAATTGAAAAAGAAGAGGATAAAAATGGTTCGTCTTATGAATGCACTAGGTCCAAACTGAACGAAAATTGTGAGCAGGACAGGCAATTCTTATGAATTCGCACTCGAGCTTCAAGTCGCAAAGTTACTTCCATAGTAATTGACTGTTACTGCCTAGTATTTGCTAGGGCGTATTCATACTGCAGAAAAGATCATACGACTCATTTCCAATATGGAATGTGATGATTCACGTGTCCCTTCATCTGACTTCATGATTAGAATAGAATAGAAATACACTTTATTGCCTGAGAAATCAACTTTACTTAATGGCAAAGTATATGCGTATGTATTCAAACCCATCTTCATGAAATTTCGTTTCACCGTCTCTTAATATATAATATTCTTCATATCTCATTGATTTTTACTCTCCAAGCTTGCAAGATTCCCAGTTTTTTTTGCCTGGATATCTCCCGACTTCAATATCGACGGTATTGATTTCGAAATATTACTTTTCTGAAGTTCTTGAGGATATGTTTCCTACGCTCCTCAAAACTCCTCCATCTTCATCTGATTGGAATAATTTGGCTAATGATTCAAATTCGATCGAATAATTCATAAACCCCCTTCAAAATTCACAGTTATAGTTCATCCAGTTC
The DNA here is from genome assembly GCA_032362365.1 of Zygogramma bicolorata. Classification (NCBI taxonomy): domain Eukaryota; kingdom Metazoa; phylum Arthropoda; class Insecta; order Coleoptera; family Chrysomelidae; genus Zygogramma; species Zygogramma bicolorata. The sequence goes on from JAVJAQ010000486.1 coordinate 1,583,893, forward strand.
GATATTTGGGGCTGCGAACTCCATATTCTCGAAACAAAAAGTAACGTTCCATTTAAAGCCAATAAAATACCTTTCACACTTGGCGGATCTAATCAAAGTCCATCAATCAGGTCTCTGTGAAATATTAATGAGAGACGAAGTACCTGACAGAATTTTGTTTCATATGAAAAACGAATTCAAATCAATTATCGGAGGAATGCTGTTTGTTATCACAGTCCTCTTTGCACACATTTCCCCAGGGAATTCGTAGAGGCTTTATCACTCAATGTGGGTATTTTGATGCCAATCATTCCCCAATCATCCCCAGTATGAAATATTTCAATGAAAAGTGAAGCGCTGAATGTAGATAAGATAGAATCGAACGTTGCTTGGATCTGTAAAATAATCACGGACGTTTTGAATGATGTATATTCAGTTCTCCCAATCCAACTTCTCGGTGAAATCCGTTCCATTTCCAGTTGAGGATTGAAACTGCCTTCAGCTTGCCAATGGACGTTGATCGGTGATTCACATTCAATTTAGCTCTTCCCAATTGTTTTTGGAAATCTGAAAAATATTACTCAGGGTTTTATGTTATGGAGATAGTGACTAAAAGTTTCGTAAACAGGTGAAGCTCATCAGTTCTTTGCTGAGATGTATTAAATGAGCTGCACTATCAGATTGACTCTGTTTTTCATGAACAACGAACAGAGTCGAAAAATTCTGTTTTTGCTCGAAATTTTTCGAAAGACCATCAACTTCTTTTCTCGAACATCCGATGGATAAATCATTAGTATAATGGCAAAAACTCACTATTTTAAAAATTTCGATCACTTTCGCACCAGCGGCCAAAAGTAACATACAGAGTGGTCTAACGAAAATAATACACCTTGATCTTCTCCTTTTTTGCAACTTAACGCAAAAATGCTCGGAGAGGTCAATTTTTCTTTTGAGGGGGACACATTTCAGATTTTTCTACCTGTGCCTTCAACCCCCTAGCGAGGGTGAGTAACAACACTAAAATTTTGAATGGAAAGTGGGGTCGAGTGATATATTATTTGAAAGGGCACAAAATTTTCCTTTCAATGATACTTAATTTGTCGTATTTACTTTAATAGTTTTAAAAAAAGCAAGAACATTTACTCGATATTTTTGGTGTTAATGAAAATGCGGAAAAAACGGCATTTTTATCACTACTACATTCCTGCGTGCGTTTTTTGGTTCAGAGAACAACAGCAGATAAGTGTACACAAAGAATTAAGGCAAACGTTCAGTGATTCAGTTCGGTTGCGTTTGAAATTATTTCAACTTTACTGTTAAAATGTATTCCATTGCTGAACGAATCGAAATTGTTAAACTGTATTATCAACATAATAGTTGTGCTAGACTTACTGCTCGCCTCTTCAATAACAATCATCCCGGGAAAAATGTGAATGATTCGTACGATGCCAAGTTAGTCCAAAAGTTTTTCGATACCGGATCTGTCTGTAATGTCAAACACCAGCCACGGAAACCGATAAGAAATGAAGCAGTGGAAGTCGCTGTTTTGGGGCATGTTGAATTGGATCATACTCGAAGTACCCGTCAGCTTGCTGCAGCCTCAGGTGTCTCCCGTTCGTCCATAATACGGATATTAAAAGCCCATAAATTTCATCCATACGAAATTAAATTAGTACAGGAACTCCAGTTAGACGGCTGCAATTTTGTGAACATCTGAGCCAGCTACTAATCGATGATCCGCACCATCATTCAACACGTGCTTTTTCGATGAGTGTACATTTTTTTTTAATGGAGCTGTGAATAGGCATAATTGCCGTTACTGGGATGACAGTAACCCGCACTTATTCCGAGAGGTCCATACCCAGTACCCTCGAAAAATCAATGTCTGGTGTGGCATATTAGGTAGTCATATCGTAGGGCCACTTTTTATTCCTGGGAATTTAACTGGTGAGGTCAACCTGAACATGCTTGAAGATACAATTGATCCTCTTATAACAGAAATAATTGAAAATGACCAACATCATAATGATGATTGGCTTTCATTTCCAGCACTTCCTCTCTATGTTGCTCCGGTAAGAGAGTTTTTAGATGATCGGTTTCCTGGACGATGGATTGGAAGGGGAGGCCCCATCCCTGCCAGGTCACCTGATTTATCGCCTTTAGACTTTTTTTTTTGGGACACTCGAAAAATAAATGTTTTGCTACGCAGCCCGAGTCCATAGAAGATCTTCGCCAACGAATTACAGCAGAGTGCAGACGTATAACACCTGATATGCTACAGAATGGAATAGATTTGAACAAAATCTTTATTATTGTATGGAATCAAATGGATCACATTTTCAGCACTTGCTGGAGTTATATTTTACTAGGCACAGGTGAAAAAATACATCTAGAATGTGTCCTCCTCAACGGCAAAAATGACTTGTCCGAGCATTTTTATGAGGCGCCGTTTGGGTCGAAAGTGTTTTTGCAAATATATGTAATTTCATGTCAATATATTTATCAACTTTAGGAATATTTTCATTTTGTGTTCCGATATATTTATTTTCTATCGAACATAACATATTTACGTTTTGAGTGTCACAAATATATAAAAATGAGAATTCCCATATATTTATAAATTCGATCTGTTTTATGTCGTCAAGAGATGGCGCACTGGCGGCATTTTGTTCATGGTCGAGTATATGGCAATATGTCGAATTCATTATTCATAAAATAATAGATGACGACTCAGGCAGTTTTCATGTCAATAATAGTTCAAATGTCGAGGGAGTTGGCGCTGTGGTTTCGCGTCCGCCTGTGGGTTGAAAGGTCCCAGGATCCTTTTTAAAAAAACTAATTTCGCGATTTGACAAGTATCTGGAATGCCTAATTTGAACTATTAATATTATCAACATTGACATCACAACTGCCTGAGTCAATGCCATCTATTAGCCACTCTATGTACTAACGACTTCCCCATGTTGCCATGTACTCGACCGTGACAAAATACCACCGGTGCGCCATCTCTTGACGACGCGAAATAGATTTATAAATTTATAAATATATGGGAATCTCATTTTTATATATTTGTGACACTCAAAACGTAAATATATTATGTTCGGTAAAAAATAAATTATCGGAACACAAAATAAAAATACTGCTAAAGTTAATTAATATCACAGAAGACTTAACTCGCGAACGAAGAATCCTCCTAAAGACAGCGAAAACATCACTACCAGGCAAAAAAATATGGACCTTCAAGGGCCAGATCTTTATCAAGATCAACGACACCAATGTGAAGATTTCATCCATGCAAGATATTCAGCAGTATGTACAATGAATAATAAAAGAACTCTCGTTTTCTTCTAGGTGTATCACACGTTTTGTTCTTTAGTTCGGTCTCGGGATTTTTTTAGTAGATGTTAAAATAACTATACAGGAGCAGTAAGATGCAATATATACCCTTTTTATTTTTTTCTATTTCTATAGACTTTTATTGTTATCCTTTAGTCTTATCCTTTTGAAGGAACTCATACTAATTTTTTAGCGTCCCAATATGTTAGACTTTTTGGATTCTTTAGAGAATTTTGAGGAGAGGAAAACACATATCTGTGAAAACATAGTAGACAACCTATCTCTGATATCTAATAAATATCTCAACATTTTTCACTTCAATATAAGAAGTATGAGGAAAAATTTTGATGAACTTCTACTCTATATGGAAGAATTCCATCATAAAAACATTGATATACTCGTACTATCTGAATCATGGGTTTTGGATGATTTGGAGGCTTTCACAATACCAGGGTTCAATATATATTATAATGATTCGCAATTTAACCAAAACGATGGGGTTGTGGTTTTTGTGAGATGTGAAATTTCTGCCGAGGTAACGACTATAAATTTAACAGAAATAAAACTAATCAAAATGAATTTTAATATAAGTAACAATTCATATTCCATAATTGCTACATATAGACCACCCTCAACAAACGTAGAAATTTTTTTACAAGATATTGAGAATTACCTAAAAACACTTGCCACATCAGATTATAGTGTATTGATAGGAGACATAAATATCAACTTACTTGATACTGATTCCCTACTTGTTAATAGGTATATATGCCTGATGGCAGAATTAGGATATTTTTCCTATATAACGAAACCCACGAGGGAATCTCATGGCTTTTCTTCCATAATAGATCACATATTTGTAAAAATTTCCAATAAAGCTAGAATCAGTGTTAATAAACTGAATTCTTACATTTTCAAAACAAATTTAACGGATCATTATACAGTGCTCTTATCCATTCCTCTCAACTGCGATATAAAAAATAATACAAAAATCACGAAAGAAATCATAACTATAAACCATAAAAAATTGTCGAATCTATTCATTAACGAAAATTGGCATTCTACCTATGAATCTCAGGAACCAGAGGCTGCCTACATGGCTTTCAATAAAAAAATAAGTGAATTTCTGCAATCAAGCACTAAGGTAAAAATAGTAAAAAATAACAAATCTAATACAAAATTAAAACCATGGATGACTCAAGGGCTACTGAACTCTATCCGAAGTAGAGACCTTCTAAAAAAAAAATTGAATAGACACTACACCATGGAAAATAGCCAAGAATATAAGAATTATAGAAATTTTCTTAACAATCTAATCAGGACAACTAAACAAGAATACTACAAAACAAAAATTGAAAACTCTCAAAAAAATATCAAAAAACTTTGGAAAAACATTAATGAAATAACAAGTGAAAAACGGCAAAACACCTCGGACTTCATTATCATTGATGAGGAAAATCAAAAAATTACTTCGGATAAAGAAGTCGCTAATCATTTTAATAAATTTTTCACCAGTATTGGTACAAAAATGGCAAATAAAATAAAAAAATCAGCTACTCTTCCTGAGCGCTGTAGCACACGGACCAAAAATACTCGAGATGCAATCTTCCTTCGACCTATATCAAAAAATGAATTGATAAAAATTATATCAGAACTAAAAAATAATACCTCACCTGGTCCTGATAAAATTTCAGTAGAGCTAATAAAAAAGTATCATCTGCATCTGGTAAACCCTTTATGTCACATTTTGAATTTAATATTAAATAGTGGAACAGTTCCATCTGCTTTCAAAGAATCATTAACTACCCCTATATTCAAATCTGGGAACAAAAAGTTATCGAACAACTACAGACCAATAACTGTGATAAACAACTTCACAAAAATCTTTGAGAAATGTTTAAAAAATAGAATCATGAATTATTGTGAAAAAAATAATATCCTATCTGCATCACAATTTGGATTCAGAGAGAACTGTTCCACGGAAAAAGCAGTCTTTGAATTAACAAAAACACTCCACAACTGCTTTGAAAATAAACAGAAATGCATAACGGTATTTTTGGACTTGGCCAAGGCATTCGATACGGTCAACCATAACATTCTGTTCCAGAGACTGGAAAGCGCTGGCATAAGAGGCCTTCCCCTGGATATAATAAAGAATTACTTAACAGACCGCACACAAATTACTAAAATCAATAACACCTTAAGCGACCCTCTACCGGTATCCATGGGTGTGCCACAGGGGACGGTACTGGGTCCAATTTTCTTTTTACTTTACATAAACAGCTTGTATGACTTGCAACATACAGAAGGAAAACTCATCTCTTATGCGGACGATACCGCTGTTGTATTCATGGGGGATAATTGGGATGAAACATATAAAAAGGCTGAACATGGACTCAAAAAAATATACAGCTGGCTTGATGAAAGTATACTCAGTTTAAACATCGAAAAAACTAAATTCATCACCTTTTCGTCCACAATGAGAGATCAACCCACAAATGAAAATATTCGACTACATAGAACCGTCTGTAAAGATGACCCCAACTGCGCCTGTTCAACCATAAAAAAAATCAAAAGTATAAAGTACCTAGGAGTGATGATTGATCAACACATTCGTTGGAATGAACACATCAATCATACTACAACTAGACTCCGCAAATTGATATTTAAATTTTACCAGTTAAAAAACATCCTGAACAAAAAAAATAAAATAATGGTGTACGATGCCTTGGCTGAGTCCATAATCCGCTACTGCATTGTTGTCTGGGGTGGGACTTTCAAAACTTCCCTTCACTGCTTAGAAGTTACACAAAATACCTTACTGAAAATATTGTTTAATAAAAACAGGAGGTATGGAACTGAGCAACTCTATAATGAAATAGGAGTTATAGATCTTAAACAGTTATATTGCTATCAATGCCTTATCTGGACCAAAAACTGTACATCGCCCCCTGAAATACACTATCATCTTACCCGAAGAACAGCAAGGCAGGAAATTCCTATCCCCTTGTATAGAACCACAATCACACAAAAATTTGTAACCTATTATGGTCCTAAACTTTTCAATCTACTACCCTCTGACATTAGAAATATACAAAATAAAAATAAGTTCAAAAAACAAGCCAAAAGGTTTGTACAATTACATTATAAGGATGTCCTGAAACCAATTCTCGAATAATTACATACATTACTCTGCAATTACCAATGTCTTTTCCGTTTTCTCTGTTATTTTTTCCTCTCCTCATAATACCAATTTTTAAAATTGATTATAGTTCCTTTCACTCTGTTACTACTTAATCGAAAGAAAAATATTGATAAGAGAACGACCCACAATACAAGCTGAGCTTAGGTGGGTTCTCTTATCAAACAAATAACGAATTGTAAAGATCTTACTGAATAAACTTACTTACTTACTTACTTACTATATTGACATGAAATTACATATATTTGCAAAAACACTTTTGACCCAAACGGCGCCTCATACATTTTTGCGTTGAGTTACAAAAAAAGGAGAAAAGCAAGGTGCATACTTTTCGTTGGACCACTCTGTATGTTACCTGACATATCGTCTTATTTAAATAATATACCGGTGCGAAAATGAATTTCAGGCAATAACATAATTGAACAAACAAAATGTTTAGGGGCCAGCGACACCCACGGCCTGATGACTTCATGACTTCGACATTTGCGGAAATAGCCAAAAGTTGCACCCATGCTTGATCCCTAAAAAGATGGGAGGAAATCAAAGGATGCAGTCTTGCCAGGAAAACTCTCGGCGACCCTAGGAAGCTGGATCCGAAGAAGTATTTGGCGGTGACCTGGAAAAACCTACGTTTAATAGTGGAGTTTCTGACAGCTCACTGTCAACTAAGGAAACACTTCCATACTATGGGGCTTGTTGACACACCTCTATGCAGGATGTGTGAACAGGAAGATGAAGCTGTCAGGCATGTCTTATGCGAGTGTCCAGAGTTATCGTCAATAAGAAAGTGTGTGTGTTCGGTGAGTCTTGGCCTACACCGGCCGATATAAAGGAGATCTGTCCATCTTCCTGAAAAAGACAAGATTGACGATGACCTAGAAGGACAACTTCTCGGGAGGATGTACAATGGGTTACATGTGGCCTTAGTGCTGTGGGCCTACACTCACCCTCCCTACTCTTCAGATATAGATCCCGGTGCGAAGGACGAACATTTAATTTCTCATGTCAGTGCCAATTTATTCACAACACATTTATTTTTTCTGCTCAGAGGTAACTACATACAAATTGAGATATACTGAAATGAAAACATAAAAAGTGGTTTGAAATTGAAGCTCAACTGTACTTCAGTAATGAGGGCATTATGAGTTGCTAGGCATGCCAAAGCTCAGTCCATAGCAACAGCTATTTAATAATAATAATTTCTCATCCCAGAGATTTTCGAACAGGTAAAAAAATATTGAAGCTGAAGTGCAAGACAAGTCAAGAGAGTATGCATTTCAGTTGTTGAAAAAGTATTTCAGAAGATAGTAGGATATAGCCGCTAGACCTAACCCTACAAACCTTCTCAAAGGTATGTAGATCTCAGGATCATTTTTGTGGTGGGAACGAAGTTTGAAGAACTATTTTCTGCATTCTTCTTCCCAGACTAAAAAAAGAAGGACAACATTTCTGCCTCTTTTCAGAAAAATGACAAAAAATTAGTCCCCCAATCTACTTCTTCGAATTAAAAACACCAAAGATTTCTCAACTCCTTCGTTAGGACCACATAGTACTTTTACTCTGATCTCAATGGAAAATAACTCGATATCTGACATCCAATCCCTCCTTCAGGCAGGAATGATACTTAAAATCTTATACTCGTGAATTTGAGTCAATGAAATGCAGGCTTTCAAACCCGTTGCCATAACAACTATCCGATTCTACTGGAAATTCGGCCAATGAAACGTTCGCGTTCAAAATTTCATTACCTTGCTGCGTAATTATCAAAAGAAAATTTTGCTGCCTTGAAAAGTCACAAGAGTCATCTGTCAACTTTGTAATTCAAATTTCATAACGGAATATCTTTGGAACTAGTTATTTCAGTAATTGATTTATAAGGAGAACTGCCATTGAAATTTGTTTCGAATAGCTGGATGTTTAAAATCCTGGGTAAAGGTGTAGAACACGTCAAATCTCAGATTCTGATGAAAATCGCAGGGAAAGTTCAGGGTACCTTGAAATGAATGAAAAACATGAAATTTTGGTGCGGAAACCATAGGAAAACCTCATTTCAATGAAAATTAATATGCGGAGGGTACGAAAAAAACCTCAGTTGTACTGTTATATCATCCTTGTACTTACCACTACATTCATGAAATTATATCTACATATAGGTACTATTCTTGAATAAATATTATGTTTTTGTACATATTACAGCTTGTATGAGGTGTAATTGTTTGCATTCATTGCTGGAATTTAATTACTACAAGTCAAAAAGTTGACATCAACATTCATAAAATTTCAGTCATTTGACAGCTGCATAAAGATAACAGATAACCGGTACGATGTTGCCACAATTCCAAAATGTTCTATTTTATATTCGAATGGTATACAATTGCAAGTTATGATCCTTTAAAGTTCGAAAATGGACATGTTCTGTCTTCTTCTTCTGCGCCACAAAATCTCTAGTACCACATGCGTTTTAATTCATGGTATGTTTTTTTATGAAGATGAATTTTTTTATGAAGATGTTTCTTTGCATTCGGCTGACGCGATTGAAGATTTAGACTTAATGGAAGAGGATGGAAGCGACTATTATTGATGCTGTGGAAGTAGTTTAATAACATTTTGTTGAGTAAAGGTTCTGGGTTGAGTTAGGTTTGACTTATTCTTGCACATTTTGGATCATAATCAGTTTTATTTTATTATTATTATCATTATTATTATACAATAATGAGGGCAGAGGTTTTAAACCTATTGTGCCCAGAAAGTAACAAAAAATATATATTCTTGTGTACACTAAGCAATGAAAATATTGAATGAAGGATTGAAAAGCAATTCGTTTATACATTCAAAGGCTGCATCGTTTTGGTGAATGAGTCGTATCGATTTTTGAAGCTATTGATGCTGGGTGCAGTAACAACTTCATCAGGTAGGCAGTTCCATCTTGCAAAAACTCTATTGGAAAAAAATTGTTGTCTGGTAGTGGTACGAAATTTTTCTCGTTTCAGTTTGAAGGAATGACCTCTGAGTCGATGGTCTGAATTGGTCTCGAAGAGGAATGACATGTCGAGCGATAGGGATTTATTATGTAGGATGCGATGTGTCAGGATGACATCTCCTCTTACTCGTCTTTCCATCAAAAATGGCAATTGCAGTCGATTTAGTCGTTCTTCGTAAGGAAGCGATTTCAATCCAGAAACCATTCGCGTTGCTGACCTTTGAACCCTTTCCATAAGTTGTATGTCTTTTGCCAAATAGGGAGACCAGATTTGTACAGCATATTCCATATGTGGGCGTATATATGTCTTATAGAGCGTCTTAAACAGATTGGGACTTGGATTTGTTCAATTATATTTAATTTATATTATATTATATTTAGTTTTCATATACTTATTGTATATAATATATGAGAAGACAAAATTATATTGGTTGTTGAAAATAATCGACATCTGTTATAGACGAATATTATGAAGCACCACCGCGATTTCTGAAATATTTTGTAGGTGCTGGTTTTTCGATATGTTAAATTATTCAATCCTCGAGAAAAATTCGAAAAATATTTACGAGTGAAAATTTTTGATTTGCACCATAATTGCATTTGGCACCATTCCTTAATATTTCTCGATAATCAGACGTTATTCAAGTGATGCTAGGTTAGTTAGGTTTGATTTTGATTTATCTTAATCAGACTTTATTCAAATGATGCTAGATAAGTTAGTTTTGATTTTTCTCATTAGTCGGACGTTATTCAAGTGATGCTATGTTAGTTAGGTTTGATTTCGATTTATCTCAATAATCAGACGTGATTCAAATGATGCTAGGTTAGTTCATGTTTTGATGACAATTCGAATACGACATTGTCCTAATTAACAGTTTGGCAACTTTGCTTTACATCACGTGCGTAATCGGTAAAATGTTGTCACTATAGTAGTAAACATTTTGATATTTTCAATGGATATTTGGAAAAAACATATGCTCAATTCTGATGTGTTCAACCAAAAAAGTGTAAGTACTTGTATTTCGTTCGAAATTTCGTGACCAAAGCAACAAAACAATGAGATTTTTTTCAACTCAGAAATTACTAGTTTTTTGGCTATAATTTCAGTTTTTCACACGAAAAAATCGTTTCTTATAGCTTCCGCGCCAAAATTTCTATGTATTTTTCGATTGTATGCCTTTTTTGGCGATTTCCAAAAAAAAATTAAAAAAATTGGCGATTTGACGTATTCCACACCTTTGCCAAATCCTGGAATAGAAAATAAAATGCAAACCCATATCGAATGCAAGTGATGATATTTGACGATAGTTCAATCAGACATGGGTAAAAGTCTGTTATCCGGTCACCCGAGCCTTTTCAAAAAAAATTTTATTTCAACTCACGTAATTTGAGCCGCTGAACACGAATCTGAAGTCAAAACGTGGCGCTCGCCCTTCGTTTCGGAGTTAGGGCCCAGGGAAACAGGGTTTTCTGGGTTGACATTTATGTTTGTTTATTCAGCCAATTCCGCTCGAAATTCATACGTCTTTCTATCAGCACAATATATACATTCTATACCACCTTCTCCATCACTTTCCAACAGAATTAATAGCATTTTTTCACTACAAAACTCTAAAATGTAAATCTTCAAAAGAATTTGAGGTTAGCAAAACAATAGAACGCGCTTCGCGCGTTCTATTGTTTTGCTAACCTCGCATCGCGCGTTCTACTGTTTTGCTAACCTCGAATTTCTATGACGATTTACCTTTTAGAGTTTTGTAGTGGAAAATGGAAAAATGCTCATAATTCTGTTGGAAAGTGATGCACGTAAGGTGAATTTTTTTTTTAAAAGCTCGGGTGACCGGATAACAGACTTTTACCCAGACATGTCTTAAGATGGAACCAGGACTGAAATATAAAAAGATATAAATAGAAAGTGTGATGGAAGGATCCCTGAAGTCTTCTACTCGAGCTCCGGAAAGGATCTCAACAAAGGTATTGTGGTAAAAAGAGACCTTATTATTCTTCAATCATCAAAATCATGTCTGATTTGAATGTAAAAGACAGACCATCGAAAACGACAACACTAGATTGATTATTCTGTTTCATCTTCACCCTTATCGTAACTGAGATCACAGCAAAGCTATATCAAATGCAAGTGATGAAATATGACAATAGTATAGGCAGATAGGTCTTCAGATGAAGTCAGAACTGAAATAGAGAAAGACCTCTACTCGAGCTAGGGAAAGGATCCCAACAAAGGTATTGTGGTAGAAAGAGCTGGTATATAAGGTGTATGTCATAATTCGTCAATCTGTATGAAGACAACCACAATGGTTGAAAGTTCATTTATCATCCCATATATTACCGGTTGGATCCGGCTGTGCACCTCTTCCAATTTGTTTATTGCTGCTTTCTTTCACAAAACATTTTCACTTGATCCAATTGGACTCTCGATTATTGTGATTTAGATTATATGTACGTAACGTTCATAATTTCAGTTTCAAATAGTTCCGGCATGAACTTTCCCAACCATTTCGCTGGTAAATTTTTCGTGATTGAGGGTCTTTCCAAAAAATTTCCAGAAATATTTTTATGCTCCATAGAGATTGTGAGTGAGAATATTGAATCGAGCCAATAGCCCTTATCAGCATCAATCGGAGAAATGTCGATTGATTTCAGTTCAAAGCTCTAATCAGTGAGGTAATACGGTGTAGTTGTCTTAGTGCTGTTGAATAATTGATTGACGTAATGAATTCATTTAAATGCATGATGGAATACGTACACTGATCCGAATGCAATATTGATTCAACACCGCCTTGACAAGCGATGTATCACTAAATCCATTAATATTCACTTCATTGATGGGGCGCATTTCTCGCATGAAATATTCAACTTGCCGAACCTTTTCTCGGCCTCAATTGACTATAATGAATGGAGGTTTTTCAGAATTATGTGGTACAATCGAAATGAACACTCTTCAGTTGAGGCTATTCTCAGGGTGCTATCATGGAAAGTTCAAGATTTCAAGTACAGCTTGTCCAATCCATCTTGGCACAGAACTAATAACGTATATGTCCAGCAATCTCTGTGAAGAATACTAAGATAAAAATACACCTATTATTTGTGTTCACTGTGTTGAAATTCATTCCTAGAAAGTGTTTTTTCTTTCTTCATGGTCTAAAATACCAGTGTGCAACTGGAAAAGTATCTGAGTTCGTGCCAAGATGGATTGGATAAGCTGTACAAAGTTGTAAAGCGATATTATTTTCTGATGATATTTTGTAGAATCAAATAGTGTTAGATGGATAATTGAAAGACATTTTCAAGTTGTCAGAATATACCCTTTCATATTTGTGAAAAGTTGGTATCTTCTTCTTGACAACGAGGAGATCGTTTTCAGGACCATACTGCATTTGATTCACACGATAGGAAGGCCCTTTTAATCAAGGGACAGCAGATACTCATCAATTCAAAATTTTTGAAGTTTGTGAACTTCAGAAGAAACCTCTTTCGGTAAGGCGTTTCGAAGTTCAGCTGTTCTTTTGAGAAAAGATCCCAGAGCAAGAGAGGTTCGACAAGTCTACTAGCTTGAAACTAAGGGGAAGGAATTTTGCACTCGTCTCGTCATCCGTGTTAATACTGCCAAGGGTGGAACGTTTGACTACAACTCAGAAGACAACTAGCCGTGGCTTTAGCAAGGATACAAGACTCCGACCCTTCTACGATCACAAACAAGATGAATTGTCTTTCTCTGAATAGAATCAAGGAGGGCCAATTCCTTCTCAATAGAAAACAATATGTTAGTCTTATGAACACTAGTGAGAATAACTTCAGGCAAAATGTGAAATCTTCATCACTTGATGTATCGGTTGGTGTACCTCAGGGTTCAATTCTGGGTCCAACGCTCTTCCTCATCCACATTAATGATCTGGAAGAGTACGTGGATGACGTAAATTTCACTTTTTATGCAGACGATACCTCTGCATATTTCTGATGAGTCAAATAGTATTCTTGAAGAGAAAGCAAATAAAGCCCTCGGAGAAATCTCGTCTTGGTTTTCAAATAATTCTTTATTTTTGAATGAATCAAAAACTCAATACATGAGATTCCAAACACCTCACAGAATTAGCGATAATTTTAAAATTAGCATTGCGGATAATTGTCACTTAATTCCGAAACCCCATGTCAGATTTCTTGGTCTCACAATAGACAGCAGTTTGAACTGGAAAGCTCATTGTGATTCGTTGGTATCCAAGCTTCACTCATTGAATTTTATGATGAAAAATTTGGGAACCGTGTTGAATAGGAAACAGATGCTTATGGTATATCATGGACAAATTGAACCTCGGTTGAGGTACGGGGTTTGTTTTTGGGGTTTATCTTCTAACGCGACAGAAGTCTTTGTTGCTCAAAAAAAAATTATCAGAACAATTTTCAATGTACCCAGCAGTCACAGCTGTAGGAACCTATTCAAGGAAGTGAACATCTTGACTTTGACTGGATTGTACATACTTGAGATATGTATCTATATATTTATCAATAGTTACCATTTCAAAAAAAATTCGGAGGTGCATAATTTGAATACAAGGGGCAAACACAACTTACATGTTCCTCTTGCAAAATATTCGGTGACTCATAAGTCCCCTAATAACATAGGTGTCAAAATTTTCAACGAGATACCCCGGGATATAAAGTCATGTTCTTCTGTGACAGTTTTCAAAACACGTTTGAAAGATTTTCTGGTCCGTCAATGTTATTATACACTGAAAGAATTCATGTGATATGTTGTTTTATTGAACATACTTTGTGATATTAGGATAAGGCTAGATTAGGTTTTTCTGTTTTTGATGACTCCTATACATTGTAATTTGTCTTTATGGAGAATAGACGACTGAAAAAAAAATTATTGTTCTGGTGCCAAGCTTCATACATATTGTAAGAGAGGATTTGTAGAGCATCAGAAGCTAACGAGAAGCATTTTTCTGCACGAAATTGAATTTCAAGCTTCTGAAGATCGATCTCACATGATTTTTCCATGAGAGATTCCCCTGACCGAAATCAAGATACTTGGCTTCGTAGGTATAGTTACTGTGGACATCTGAATATTAGATGAAGACAGATCGGCTTTATTTGGGAAGAGACATGCCTGGGCTTTTCCAGCATTAAATTTCACCAATTTGATGAAACCCTTCTCGATCATTTCCGCAAAGTCATCGTTGAAGTTATTGACGTTAATGCCCCCTCTGAATTTTTGTTTCTCGTGCAGTGCAGATGTAGGGACTTTGGAAGGGGAACTAGTATGAAGAGTACTGTCGTCCGCGAAACTATTCACTGAACAAAATGTTTCAACCAGCGAATCATTGAAATGAAGCAGAAACAAAGTGGGCATCAGAACTGAACCCTGTGGATAACCTGCATTTATTAAGAGAATATCAGACGATTCTCCATCAGGATTGAGGATGTTGAACCATAAGACGGCAGTTTAGAAAGGAGACCCCGATGCCAAACTTTATCAAACGCTCTCGAAATATCGAGGGCAACAGCCAAGGGCCAAGTAACTGGTGGATCTTTGATGGCGAAACTTGTATTGTTGATCATTGTTCATTCCTAGTTCCTCTAGGTATTTGATAAGCTTCATGTTGTTTGTTTTTTCCTTTACTCAGGTGATGAAAGAAAGCAAGGCAATTACTGTATACTGACAAGGTGAAGTTTTCTTTCCTTTTTCAACTTTGTCTGTTTTCCAGGACTTAAGAAAATCCACCATGTTGTACAAGGTTCAACAATTCGCAAAGGGGTGTCGATTTGGGAGTACACACTTCAGGAACAATTGCTGGGATTCTATCAGACTCGCATACCTTGTTCATATTCAGGTTCATTGAAATATTCTTTATATTTTGTTGTAAAAAATTTATTTCAGGCATATGACTGTCGGCAGGCGTGATATTCGTTTTTCTCCCAGTGAGTCCTAAGTAGAATTTCCAGCAAACATATCAGCAAATATATGTGCTTCTTATTAGGCAGTGGTTACTTGTGTTCCATCCTCTTTGGATTGTGGCACTAGCGAATGAATGCCGCTTGTTTTAATATGCCAGCCTCAGAGCAGCTTTTATTGAACCAGGGTTTCTCAGACTGTGGTTTCTCTGTTCGGAATAAATGTCTTCATTCCCAGAATGATGTTATCAGATATTTCTTGAGCGCATAGAGTACCACATGAAAACAGGGTAAGCCATGAAATGCTATAATCCCGCCCCGTGTACTTCAAGTACACAGGGTAATATATATCAGGGTGATGACCGGAGGGTCATTTTTAATTTTCATTGAGTTTCGTGAGTCCCCCATGAATGCTCATCCCAGGCAGGTATAAATGTTTTTTTCAATTCATTTCTGTCAACTGATTTCGTGAAGGATCTTCACGGTATTTCTTATTTTGATGAGAAATGTTTCATTTTTTCAGAATGCCAACAGAGATTGCTTCGGAAAGTTTCTCGGAATTTGTTATGTGATTATAAAAAACATCGAGTACTTGTGTGAGACTCAGAAATATCATGGAATTGCGTGAAGAACTGATATAAAACATATTGGTGAAACCGAATATTGAGCAAAGGTGGTGAAGAAGTAATGTTAGTAGCATTAGTGGTATTGGTCGTCTTGTTTTGATCAGAATGTAACATAATGTTATTCTCATAATCTGAAGATTGATGGATGATGCCAATGAATTCATCCGTTTTTCTGGTAATCTCTATCACTCTGTGCCTATGCGTAGAACATATTATAGGATATCAGTACTTATTTGATCATTTTCAAGTACTGCTGAAGTATTTCTGGTGATGGAAGCTTCGATTCGTTCTTGGTGATTTCAAACATCTGTAGGGATTTGATAAAGGTGTATGCCTGAAATGAACATCTATGAAGAATTCAATTAATCCCATGATATAGTCGGTGTGCCATTTATAGAAACTTCAGTCGTGCCATTTCTCTGATGAGAGTCACCCTGTACGCTCTGTACTCACATACTATGCTTGTAATTTTTGTCATGTTACCTCTCCATAATTTTTTTTACTTTGATTCACGGCAGGAAAAAAAAGTGTTCAAAACTCATATTCTCCATAAAAATAATCAGTCTTCTGTAACTAAGGTCATTCGTGTCAACATAAAATACTCTCCCCTTTCCTTTGAGCTATTATGAATCAAATCCGAGCATTATATACGACCGGACAGGTATTGAGTGCGGTGTCAATACATTTTGCGAACTTGGCTGGGGTCAAAGAGGATCGAGCGGTCTTCGAGTACACCACTGAAGTGATGAATTTTTCGTGGCATTGAATTTAGACAAGGGGGATCAGTCGACCGTTTCATGACAGGATGAAAAGGGGGAAAAAGAAATATGGATTGGATTTTCTCACCGAACCATGGCCATCTCGATATTCCACTTTTCACTGGATAATTTTTTCATGTGTATGTGGACCTGATTCCCCATCTGTATGGAGGATTTCTTTGAGGAGCTCCAACACATATATTGATGGCGGAATTGTTGATGAATACCTGGAATAATAGATTGCTCCCATGATAGGATTTTTCTGAAATGTTAAGCTTATTTTAATTTTGAAAAAAACTTTTACTTGCCATTCGCTTGTAACAAAAATATGATACCCACATACCAAATGCTCGACATCAACATATTCAATAACACGATCCATATAAAACAAAGAAATGAAATCAAATATTTGGGAATCACTATCGATAGTTATTTGAAATGGAACTATCATGCAGATAACGTAGTCAAAAAACTTAGGACACTCATCAGTACAATGGAATTCTTCAAAAGTATATTAGATACGAAATACTCAGGAATACTTCACAATGCACTTGTGCAACCTCATCTGTCCTATGAAATCATAGCGTGGGGTGGTATAACAAAAGTTCATATGAGAAAGATAGAAATAACTCAAAAATGGATGATGAAAATTATTTACAAAAAAAGTTATGACTCTTCTGCAGAAACATTATTCCAAGACAGCAAATTATTCTATGTACGCAAATTATACTTTCAGAATGTTGTTATTAGGCACTGCAAAAAAATACTTCGAAACAGATTGAACATACATATAATACAAGACACAGAACTAAAACGACAGCAATACCAAAAGTATATAAAACAATATCACAAAGATGTTTCACTTATTTGAGCCCGATTCTTCACGCCGAAATTCCGGAACCAATAAAGAAAATGAACTCATTTGAACTCTCCAGAAAAAAAATTAAAATATGGCTTCAATCCATATCTCGATGTAAAATTCATCAATGTGTAGACCGAAAAAATATATATTATTCTGATGACTAGAGAAATAGTTACGTAAATGCATTCTATCCGACTCAATCAATTATATGTATCACTACCCTAAAGAATAAACTTTTAATACGATTTTTTTCATGTATGATTTTGTTTTTGTATATGTTTTTATGTTACACATTATACTCAGCTAACCCACGCACAGGGATTCATCCCTTTGTGGGCCGCTCTATAATTGACTGTTAATAGTTTGTCATTATACACAATGTGATTGTTTGTACTTATTTTATGGTAAATGAATATTATTATTATTATTATATTATTTCCTATTTTCACCCATACACACTTTATCTTGTATTCATTTCTGTTATGTTTTCAGGAGGTAGATGGAATAAGAACTATGAGAAAACAACCAATTCCCTTGTTGATACCATGGAGGCGTTGAATTATATCCAACAGGCCGTGTGGGATTTTCACAGAAGAAATTTTGGATATAGAACTGCCAGCATTGATTTTCGAATATAATTCAACTATGGAATGCGATGCAGCAGCATTTTCAATTCAGCTAGATTTTCGCAAGATTGTCCTGATCCAGCAGGATCCAGCTATACTTTGTTCAACCATCCTTTGCCGTTACGTCATAATCGGTGACGTATTCTGCTGATTTACGTTTGTCTTATATTAGTTGAATGTTATTTTACACTCAACCTCAAAATTATTATTCGTATATACCTTCCTACCTGCAGAATATATCGCATACACTCGTGTTCTTATTGTATGTTGATGCAATTGCAAATCGATGATCCTCGAGCAGAAACATGTCCGACATAAACTTTGATTTTGTAGTCTTTATCTGTTTCCATTCCACTAGTAGCTAGTTTTTGAACAGTTCCAATAGATATTTCTAGAGTATCAGCAACACGCTATAGAATTCAATGGAATCGAATCAATAAAAACTTACATTTTGCATAACATGGGTAGATGCATACGTTGTAGACTGCATTTAACGGTGAAAGCGGCACTCCAGCATCTCTTTCTCTTGAAAAGTAGTCAATCAACTTCAAAATTGAGCTTTGCTTTTTCTCATTACACCGGAAAGGCATTTTGACAATGAAAAATCAACTGAAAAAGGCGAAAATGGCAAAAATACTGAACAAATCAAACTATGACATCTGAATTGTCAAAAATGACAGATAAAATTCACATCTACATAAAATAAGACATACGTTAATGACGTCATAATTCCGTCTCATCTATTTCATGAATGAAAGATGAAGTTGGAGAACGTATGACGTAACGGCAAAGGATGTTTGAACAAAGTATATATATGGAGTCAAGGTAATACATAACTGCATTGATATTTTTTGCTTTTTCATCGAATTGAATTCTTTACTAAAATCTACTCGAATGAAAACCTCTACTCATTTGGTGGTATCTCTTTCAATTCTGATTTGGTTTCTTCTTTGTTATCTGAAATCGAAATGAAGGACATGGGGTTGCAATTTCGAGGTTAAATTTCATGAAGTGAGAAATATCAAATTCAACGTCTAAGACAATGGAATTATTGTTTGAACGTAATTTTTTGT
Source organism: Zygogramma bicolorata (assembly GCA_032362365.1). Classification (NCBI taxonomy): domain Eukaryota; kingdom Metazoa; phylum Arthropoda; class Insecta; order Coleoptera; family Chrysomelidae; genus Zygogramma; species Zygogramma bicolorata. The sequence continues at coordinate 1,603,248 of JAVJAQ010000486.1, forward strand.
GGTGGATCGATATTCTCAACTCAAATCTTGCCCATCAAGAAAAATAATAATACTTATCTATTAACGTTCCGGAAACTAAATCTGCTTCCGTTCTCAAAACTTGTAGGCAAATTCCTTTTCAAGTGCAAATACCTCGTATAGACAATTTTCGTGTTTGACATTTGTCACTTGACATTTGTTATACGAGAAGTTGCTGACTAATTGGACTTGTTCTATCCAGAAAGAACTGTTTTTCAATAGACGCAGCAACTTTTCGGGGTAGATTGAAAATCTGACCTTCTACACTTGCACCAAGTTCATTCAGTTAAAATGTGTACAAGTTTTTGAAAATTTTGCTCAGCTTGAGTTTGGGAAATTTATGGAAATGGACGCATTTTGCTCGATTGAGTTTGTTGGAAAAATGTTAATTTAGAACACATCAAAATCGAACACAGAGATGGCTGGCTGCTGGGCACATCATTGCAATCCTTAAATTCGACGCACTTCGTGGTATCAGCCAGGTGAGTTGAGTGAGGTGAAACATTGGTTTAAGAGATTAATTAACACCCCCACCTAAGTTAAAGAGTCCTTTTGTTAATGTTCTCATAACAAAAAGTTGGTGCATTCGGCTGCTGACTTGAACCTCAAACACTCTTTACAAAGCACTCTTCACAATTTTGACACTCTGCTAAGCTCTACTGAGTTGTACTTTCAATATTCTTACTAACTATGCTAGGAACTGCAGCTATATAGCATTCTCATATAGTCAGATCGAGTAGAATAGGCTTTTATAAAGATTCCAATAAGCTTTATTGTTTATTGGAGATGTATTCCCAGCAGACATAACCACACTGTTTGCTCACTGTTTGACATCGACATATTTCCAATGGGACGATGCGTTCTATGAACAAACCGACGGTACTGCAATGGGCAGCCCACTGAGCCCTGTGGTGGCATGAAGAAGTTCGAACAGCGCGCCTTAGAGCAAGCAATATTGAAACCATATTGCTGGCTGCGGTACGTTGATGATACATTCGTGGTGTGGCAGCATGGAGAAGAACAACTCAAGGTATTTCTGTCTCATCTGAACTCGATTAACGCTAAAATTCAATTCACAATGGAGCAGGAAACCCAAGGAAGAATCTCTTTTCTGGATGTGCTGGTGAACAGACGGGAAAATGGGACCCTGGGACATGAAGTATACAGGAAACCCACTCACACAGACAGATACCTGAACAAGAACTCCAACCACCAGCCACGCCAGAAGAGAGGTGTAATTAAAACATTAGTGGAGAGGGCCCGCCGCATTTGTGAACCACAAAACCTCCCTGAGGAACTTGACAACCTTAAACAAGCGTTAAAAGGGAATGGGTATAGTGAAGCTGAATTCGAACGGGCAATACGACCCAAGAGAGAGGACAAGCCTTTATGCCATATATAAGAGGTGTGACAGATCGGATAGGACGAACGCTGGAAAAACACGATGTGAAAGCAATACTGATGCCAACACGAACCGTCAGAGATAGTTTAAGGTCAGCCAAAGATCCAAGAGAGCCGTGGGTAACACCAGGTGTGTACCGGATTCCGTGTAGCTGTGGATCAGTCTACATTGGAACCACTAAAAGAAGCATCAAGACACGGCTCTCTGAACACAAGAGAAATTGTCGCCTAGGACAGTCAGACAAGTCGGCAGTAGTTGAGCATGTACTCGGAGAAGGCAATCACGCGATTGCATTTGACGGAACGGAAGTGATTGACAGAACGCAGAGCTACTATCCCAGGTTACACAGAGAAGCGATAGAGATTCACAAACACAAAGACGATTTCAACCGAAAAGAAGAAGGCATACACATCAACAAAGTCTGGTTACCAGCTCTAAAGCACACACGGCCCAAACCAGTCAATAGGAAACAAGCCACGCCCATCTCCAATACAATAACATCGGACGTCGGACAGGAGAACAGGTATAAAGCCGATCATAACGTCAATGAAGTAATATCTACTGTGAGAACGAGATCAGTGCGTCCGTTACCTCACAGACTTTGATAATGCCTACATAGTCGTAGGCGAAACGTCAGGAATAAAAACCTGTGGACCACGGCCATCAAACCCGGAAAACACCCAAGAATCAGTTACCTCCGGCCGTGAAAGTTTACGTTCTATGATCAACACTAGACTACTTTTATTACTACTCTTTATCAGAATACAGTACAATCACTCGAACTGCTCACCTAAACTATCCAATGCTCTGTACTGAAACTTCGATAAACTTTGTCGTAGCGATAAATCGCTTATGTATTTATACTTGCGTGCGCCTATGGAGGATCTTCCAGACAAATCTCGATGGTGTGTATCGGATTTTCTACGCGACCCGGGATTTCCAGGAAGATCACGTTTCTTCTTCGACCACCCATATTATTTTGCTTTCACGAGCGACAAGGCCGACGGTAGGAGATTTCGTAACAATATAATACAGAAAGACTGATAATTTCAGTAGTTTCTGAAACTATGTCATAAAGATACCAGCAATCGAAACGTCGTGACAACACTGAACTTGAATCTTAGTTGTATCATTAATTCATAGTATTTCATTAATTTCTTCATTTCAATTTTTTGACTAATATTTCACATTCCATAACTCTATTTTCTTATCGCAATATTATTTCATTTATTCCTTCATTCAATTTATTTTCGAATAATATTTCATTTTCGATATCTCGATTGTTTGTAATATCTCGTTGATCAATCAGACCTTATTTCCATTATTGATCAAACAATCCATTTCAACCTTTTGGATTCGAGTTCCTTACTTGATTTGTATTTTTTTCTTTCGTTTTCAGCAACTAGTTTCAAGAGAGTTGATAATATAGAGAATAGAATTCCGAACCATTACCATTAATGTCAAAAAGAGATCGTGAATATTCAATAAATTTGTTAATTGGGACTCCCACCTTAGGCTACCGATTTTGGTGAAGGTGTGGAGTTGAAATTATGGTGGAGGTGCACATTCGACATGTGTAGTCAGTCCGAAATGAAAAAAAAATCAGTGGGCGACTGAATCATGAAAAAATGCCATGCAAATGATGCATTCTAGACAAGTTCCTGTGATATGTCAATTTTAAATTCTGAGACTGATTTTCGAATGCTCGGTTATAATTGTTGTTCAGATACAGTTTGATTTCAATTGTTTTTGCAATTTGATATTTCGAATTCTGAAATTTTTATTCGTTTATAATTATCAGGACTCTGAAGTCCCCCTTATGAATCAGTTTCATTTCAAAACTGTATATTTAGATATATACAATGTTTAGAACCTTTCAATTGATCTAATGTATGTAATAATATGTATATATATATATATATATATATATATATATATATATATATATATATGTATTGAATCTTTTGGGGTTGCAGTCAGTTGTGTTGGGCTATATCACAAAGAAAACTCTCTGTTATTCGTCAAGCTTTCGTCAATCTTTATTGCCTTCCTCAGGACGTCTATAGTACATAACAATTTATCATATGATAATATAATGGAATGGTTACTTACTAACGTGAGATCGAATAATAAAAAAGAGGAAAAAATTGAACATGAAAATATGAAGGTGACGTTCAAATGAATTTAGACATGTAATATAATTTCACTCCTAGATTAGGGTGGAAAAGTCGGAATAGAGGGTGATTTTTTCTTATCCTTCTCATATTTGATCAAAAAGGTGTAAATTCTGCTAGGACCATTCAAATCTGTTTTTTTGTTCATGGAATGGTCATTATTACTACATATTCATTATTCATTCACGAGTTACTTTCCCATATATATATATATATATATATCATTTCAGATAAAGTGGTCGAGGAAGAAAGAAGAATAGATAATAACAACTGAATGCTGACATGTTGACAACATCATATTTCTGCACCTTGGAAAAAAACAGGGACCAGTGTCCAACCCCGCTGTTCCAGAAAAAAGGAGTGCAGATATTTTCAGTACAGAATCATGTTCGTCTTCAGGAACTACACCATTCTGAGTACTCCTGAAACATATTGTTTGATATAATTTTACAAATAATTGAACATATATCAGCAAATTTCTTGATTTTTGGTTAATATTGGACATTGGCCATGCGGATTTCATCATTATAGAGGACATTGGCCTCTACCATCGCACTCTGGGCTTGTCGAATCAATTGTTCAGGAGGAAATTGGCAAAAATCACTGTAGAAATAAAAAACAGTCGGAAAATCAAAATAATAGAGGGATAAAAAAATTGATATCCACTGAAATCGGGATGACCAATTAAATCTGGGATGTCGTCAGATTTTAGATTTGAGGATCGCCGGAATAATGGTCTGTTGTATTCACATTGGAAAATGCTCCAAATAATTTATATCATTGAGTTCAGCTGGAGATAAGGGTTCGTGTTAATGGGTTTTGAATTTTCAGTTGTTCATGTTTCACCGACATCTCGTCTTCTTACACTTTCTCTCCTCAAATATACGTTCTTGCGATTTTCAATTCTAAATTTTTATGAAACATTCAAAATTAACCTTTCTAACAGTATATCATCCAGTTGATACAGATCCAGGAACTGATATGCCCATCTTAATATTTTTTTTTTCGATGAACAACTGGTCCATTCGGCAAACTACTCAAATTCAGAAGAATCCATTTGTGTCATCTATACAAGAAAGGGGTTTTTCCTTGGGATAGACAGATGTCCAGTATCTTGTCAATCGCAGAACGACAAATGTCTAGTAGGCTAGTGTCTACACTAACATGAAGTTCATTTCACACCCTATGTAACAATGGTGTACATTGAAATCTATAAGTTCATATGAAATATTGTTTTCTCTGATATTACCCAAAAAAACCTTTTTCCAGAAAGAAGCAATAGCCAGTTTGACCATACATATCACAACATTTCCAATGCTGCGCTGGGAAATATGTTGTCACTTCTGATTAATATCCTAATATGGCCCTTTCATCGTGCTCCGTATACCTAGTTCCTACCGCATTTGTATTCAGGTAACGCTTTCAGATCGTTTTACGTGTCCTATCGGAGTAGCTACCACTGAGGATAGAATTATTTATGATGATGATATTCAGTTCTCTGCGAATCAGAATCAATTCCGTTTGTAATATAATGGCTCTCATTGAATTATTGGAGTTGATATAACAATACATTACAATTTCTTGGAAACATTTTCATTGGTGTTCCAGAATTGAGCCAAGAAGATAGGAAATATGCATCTCTTCAACAATAGTCTGAATAGCTTGCTTAACATGAACATCAAGAGATACTAAGATTTGCAGAGACACTGTATCGAACTAATTCCTAGAGAGAACTAAAGAACGTTACTACAAACTGAGGTGTTTTCTGGCGCTCATGTATTCAAAACGTATTCGTCTGTCTCCTTCTCTCTCACCTACGGACAGCCAGATAGTGAGACAAAGATGGGGAGACGAATACGTTTTAAATACAAGAGCGCCAGAAAACACCTCTGGTAACGTGGTAAACTGGTTTCGATTCAATAAACTCACGCTGAAATGTGATAAAACTAGATACCTACTTTTCACGTTATATGCCAGTAACCTCCCGAATCTGGACCCTTCAATGATCGATGGAAATACCATTTATCCAAGAGGCAACTTCAATGAAATATCTTGGAATAACAATAGATAGGCATTTGGAATGGGATGTGCAGGTAAAAAGCACCACTCTTAAAATCCGTGGCCTACTCTCTAAATTCAAACATTCGAAAAAATATCTCAATATAAAACACTTGAAGATGTTATATTTTGCCCTTGTACAATCTCAACTCTCCTATGGAATAGTATGGGCCGGGGTTGATGATTTTTATTAGGAAAACTTAAATGTTTCACAGAAATGAGCACTGAAAATAATACAAGAAAAAAACTACAAATATTCTAGTGATAGTTTATTCAAGGATCCAAAGTGTTTGACATTTCTAATGCTTAAAATTCATAATTATTGATTACAAAAGTGAGATAAAAATCGTACAGAAATTACACAATTAGCCAACAAGGAGAAATAGAAAGAATAATTATTTGATGCCCAGAACAATAGGTCATAGAAACTGTACATATAAAGAGATCACTTCAACGGTGTTTTTATTCTGAACCATCTCTAATTCACTTTTTCAAATACGCACCCGCAAATTTAATTTCTATAAACTATTCGGATCATGTATATTGAAGATATGGAACTGAGTTTCTCATTTGTTTCAATAACATTGATTCATCAACGAAAGAAAGGGAATATGAAATTGAATTTTCTTTCTGCTTCTGTACAGTACTTCACCTGATGCGGTTTTCCAAACTTATCAATAGTAAGAATCGTCCAGAAAACTGTAGTAATGTGTGAAAAATTGAATACTTTAGTAATTCAGACGTTTCGATGTTTATTTCATTCGAAAGTACCAAGTTTTACCAATGAATATTTTCAAAAGAGATGAAACTCTTGACGCATCTTCCATATAACACCGAAGGTGCAAATGAGATATGATGAAATAAGAAATACAAGTCGTATTCAAAATATCAAAGAAGGTGTTGGCCAAACGGATATGACACCCTATGAGACTCCTTTTCAGAATTCTTTCCAAGCCCATTTGTTTCAAAGTTGCATTTACAAAATGCAAACAGTTTTGGAAATTCATTCAATCAAACTGAAAATGAATGTAACATCGAATTTTTCTCCTCATCCTATATATCTCAAAGTGTTCAACATCGTTGAGATGGGCTCCATGACATACAAGTTTTTTCCTACTCACCCGGTGAAACACATGAAAATCCTAAATGATATTCACTCTTATTTGGCTCGTAAAAACGGTTTGACGATCAGAAATGAATCCATTTCATGCTCTTTGCACTTTTATTATCAACAGATATTTCGGAACAGTTTCAGTTTAGTGGTTATATTTGGGGCATCGTGACGTTACGATTTTACTTACTTCCATGGGAGATTAGGGAATCCTTATGATATACTGGGTGTATCATCTTATAAAGATGTCACCCATGTAATTTATCTGATGTGCATCATTCTGTAGTTGGAATATTTTCATTATTACCACATCGAATTTATGAACTGACCTATTTTGTTTGGGATTATGAATTATTTGTTTATCTCCCCTATAAGATAGGGCGGATTCGGCATTTTCAGGAACACCCTGAAACATTTCAGATGATTATAAACCAATTATCACCTCATTGGAGTTGAGGGTACTTCGCAGGATTTATCTAATATTGCGAATTTGACTGAAATCTCCAGAAAAAAGTCCTTTGAGAATTGTATCAATATTTTACTATCCTCAACGATCATTGGAAATCACCAAAACATGATTGACATTCAAACTATGTACGTGAAGCAAACAAAATGTTCTGAGTCAGATACTTGATAGGCCGGGAAAATGCTACTTCCTCAAAGAAAAAGCGTCCGGGAAGTGGGTCGGTTGCCAAAAAAATAGTGTACGCAACACGACCGAAAACAGTTTTTTCGGACTCGCAGACTTCCAGGACTCGCTTACGGCTCGCCCTAGAATTTTGTCTACCCGTCCAAAAAAACAGTATTTTCCGGACTTGTTACGTAGATTACTATTTTTGGATTCACTCAGATGTTCGAATGATCTATTTCGTGATCAAATGTTCTGAATAAACAAAAAAAATCTGGACTAGATGAATGAAAGAAAATAATTATCTTCAGAGTCAGGTCTCGGTTGAATTTTATATTGAAATAAAATCCTGAGAATTATACTCAGATTGAAATATCTCGCGTATTTTCTCAATATCTCCGCTGTCTTTGTCCCATCAACCAGAAATAGCTTTCTTCTTACGACGCAATATATATCCTATATATCCACTGAATCGTATAAATAAATATGGTATATGTTCCCAACTCGTCAGTTCTCACGGGTATTAGCTAACTGATGTATAGCTTTCGTTCCCCTTCTTTCCATTTGATTGCCCTTCACTATTTCATCGAAGAGAAATCCAACTTCCTGGAAATAAAAAATGATTGACACCAGTAGTGTGACAGTGGCGAATCTCAGAAAGAGAAATGAAGACGTCAAATACCTAGATGAATAAATTTTATTCTTCGACGACTATTTAGAGACAGGTGACTTCCGATAACCAAATGATGTGTTTCAGGAGCGTATATTCATGAAAAAAAATTGAAGTTGGGTGTGAACTAGACAAGGTCTGCTCATAGGGGAAGAATAAGAATTGGTATTGTTTTTTTTAAAAGGGAATAATGGCGTTTTGGTTATACCGGAAAATGCTAAAAACTCCCTTCTTACAACTGTAACATTGCATATTTTCACATCTTCGAATAGTTGAGAACATTTTTGTATGCATCTACAGTGGAAGTACCTATTCCATACCAGAAATGGTCCGTTTACAAAATGTCAAGTATTTTTCAAAACCGCTATAAATCCGGCTCTCGAATTATTTTCCATTTAGTGAATTTATTGAAAATATTACATGGATGAATTTTTAACTCCTCTCCCCCCTTTCATTTTTCAATCGGGTCAACTCAAGAAATAGAAACTTGGGAAAATGAAATTGAGGCATAAATACTATATTTTGGAGTAAAACTGACACAAGAAAATTTCAATATGGCGAGAGGGCGTCATTTGTAAAAAACATTCAAATATCTCGATGTTAGGAATTACGATCAGTGATAATCTCTCATGAGATCGATCGCTGAAGGTGCTGCCCAGAAACTTGGATTTCTATTTCGTGCGAAGAAATACTTCACTTCTCGTCATCTTCTACTGTTCTACAAGGCTCAGATACGACCTGTCATGGAATAAAGTTATCAAGTGTGGAGTTCGGCACCAAAACATTCATTGGGGCTTCTCGCTTTCATTCAGGAAAAGGCAATCCGTCTTGTTGGCGGTTCTTCGCTCGCAGACTCGCTCACTCCATTGGAACATCGTAGAAGGGTCGGAGACTATTCTATAGATACTTTCACGGTCGATGCTTTTCCGAATTGTTATCAATCGTTTCCCCCTTGCCAGTATCTACACGGATGACTCGACGAGTACAGAATTCCCACCCCTTTGTTGTGAATTTGAAAACCTGTCGAACCTCTCTTGCTCAGGGATTTTTTTTCAATAGAACAGCTAAGGTTTGGAACTCATTGCCAAGAGAGGTTTTTCCTGAGGGTTACAAACTTCAGAAATTCAAAGTAAATGTTAATTCGTATCTCCTGTCTCTTGATTCACGCGGTGTTCTTCGAACATTACAGGGCTTCCCTTTCGTGTGAATCTGCATATAAAGGAAAAAAAACATGATTCTGATGCTCTTGAGGAATACTTTACAAACCTAGACTATGAAGTCGATATCTTTACCTACTTCAAAATGGCGGAACATTTAATAATGGCCTGCATACATCGACGTTTGACTTCATAATTTGAGGAATTAGGCTGAGTTCACTTTACAAGATGCTCGATAGTCGAAATGGTTGCCTCAAACGCCTTGAGATGATAACATCCTATCGGATATTTCACGTCGAACATTTTCGAACACATTATCCTCTGACGTATATTCAGTATCGGAAAAAGTTCAGTTTCGTACACCTTTTGCTTCGAATAGCCACATGAAAAAAAGTCTAAAGGTGTGAAATCTGGCAAGTGGGCTGGCCATTCCGTAGTACCTCGATGGCCAATCCAACGACCATGGAAAGTATTGTCCAAATAGTTTCTTACTCGTTTGGATTAATGTGGTGGTGCTTTATCTTGTTGGAATGTTGATATATATATCGAATTCATTGGAATTCACTCCAACGATTTCGGTGAGTAGAGGATCAATAGTAGTTGTAGTAGTTGAATTTTGTTCAATTGGACATTTTGAAGATGGTTCACGTGGTACCTATCTTCTTGTAAAATCGAAAACTAAAGAAGAATATTTGAACTGAAACTGACATTTTTGTCTCTTTTATGAACGAAAAATAACCTATCAAACTTCATCGGGTTGTTGGGATTGCCATATAACAAAGAGAAACGAATATTTCTAGAAATATCGATATTGATGTTTGCTTTCAGAGAATTATCAGGTTTTCCGTCATTTTGTAGTAGGTAAAGATATTGACTCCATATTCTAATGTTGTGAAGTATTCGTCAGGAGCTTCAAAATGATGTATCACAAGACCCCTCTTTCCATTTTTTTTTCCAGATGGCGCCCAGTCGCTATCTTGAAATTTTCATGTGTCAGTTTCACTCCAAAATATAGTATTCAGGCATTGATTTCATTATCTAAGTTTCAATTTTTTGAGTCAACCCGTTCAAAAAATTAAAGGGGGGACATCAAAGAAATGCACTGTTTAAGCTTTCGTGGTCCTGTGGACCTTACATTTTGGAAATATTGTAAAACATGATCATAATCAGTAAGTATAATTCCGAATAAATCAAATAGACAGGGATGTCACTACATTGGAAAATTGACTATAAAAAAAAACGTTTCCCACTTGAAGTAGCATTAAACGGTGGTCTGCGAGTGTCAACTATATGAGTGTGCTTTTCAATTCTTCGTTTTCGACCATTTTATTTGCTTCACGTACATAGTTTGAATTTCGATCATGTTTTGGTGATTTCCAATGATCGTTGAGGATGGTGAAATATTGATACAATTATCAAAGGACTTTTTTCTGGAGATTTCAGTCCAATTCGTACCCTCAACTCCAATGAGGTGATAATTGATTTTTAATCGACTGAAATGTTTCAGGGTGGTCCTGATAAATCCCGAATCCGCCTTATCTTATAGGGGAGAGAAACAAATAATTCATTATTCCAAACAAAATAGGTCAGTTCATAAATTCGATGTGGTAATAATGAAAATATTCCAACTACAGTATGATACACATCAGAGAAATGACATGGGTGACATCTTTATAAGATGATACACCCAGTATATCATAAGGAATCCTTAATGCCCCATGGAAGTAAGTAAACTCGTAACGTCACGATGCCCCAAATATAACCACTAAACTGAAACTGTTCCGAACAATATCTGTTGATAATAATAGTGCAAAAAGCATGAAATGCATTCATTTCTGGTCGTAAAACCGTTTTTACGAGCTAAATAAGAGTGAATATCATTTAGGATTAACATGTGTTTCAGCGGGTGAGTAGAAAAAAACTTGTATGTCATGGAGCCCATCTCAACGATGTTGAACACTTTGAGATATATAGGATGAGGAAAAAAATTCGATGTTTCATTCATTTTCAGTTTGATTGAATGAATTTCCAAAACTGTTTGCATTTTGTAATTGCAACTTTGGAACGAATGGGCTTGGAAAGAATTCTGAAAAGGAGTGTCTTAGGGTGTCATATCCGTTTGGCCAACACCTACCTTGATATTTTGAATACGACTTGTATTTTTAATTTCATCATATTTCATCTGCACCTTTGGTGTTATATGGGAGATCCGTCAAAATTTTCATCTCTTTCGAAAACATTCATTGGTTACACTTGGCACGAATGAATTATTTTTTTCAGAATTTATACGAATGCATTACAATGAGAAAGGTTTCGAAAAACATCTGAATTATTAAAGTATTAAATTTTTCACACATTACTACAGTTTTCTGTACGATTCTTACTATTGATGAGTTTACAAAACCGCAACAGTTGAATACAGGCTATACAGAAGCAAAAAAAAAGCAATTCCTATTGTTGATGAATCAATGCTATCAAAACAAATGAGAAACTTGGTTCCATGTCTACAATAGACATGATCCGAATGGTTCATAGAAATTAAACTTACGGGTGCGTATTTGAGAAAGTGAATTAGAGATTAGTGAAGTGATCTCTTTATTATGTTTTCACGGATCAAACCAGCAGATATGAGCAAAAATAGAAAGCAAGAAGGCTGTTTCGAATTTAATAAAGTCGTATTGTTAGGGTCGATAATACACAACTTCATCTCCGTTTAACTTCCTATTTAGCTCACATTTTTCAAGATATTGTGCTTTGTTGAAGAGTTTTTTGTCTGATAGGTCTCTGTATGTGGTTGTTGATGGAGTATCATCTGATATTCTATCAATAAATGCAGGTGTTCCACAGGGATCAGTTCTGACACCCACTTTGTTTCTGCTTCATATCAATGATTTGCTGGAAAAAACTTCTTGTTCAATACATAGTTTTGCGGACGACAGTACTCTTCATACCAGTTTCTCTTCCAGAGTCCCCATACCAGCTTGGGAAACAAAAATTCAAAGAAACATTCACGTCAATAAAATCAACGATGACTTGGTAAGAATAATAGAATGGGGTAACATAAAGTTGGTGGAATTTAATGCTACGAAAACCCAGGTGTCTCTTCTCAAGAAGAGCCGATCTATCATCATCAAATATTCAAATGTCAGGAGTAACTATTCCTACAAAATCAAGTATCCCGATTCTAGGAATCACGATAAGTGATAATCTCTCAAGGAAAGACCATATGAGATCGATCGCTGAAAGTACTTCCCAGAAATTTGGATTTCAATTTCATGCGAAGGAATACTTCACTTCTCGTCAGCTTCTAATGATCTACAAGGATCAGATACGACCTGTCATGGAATACAGTTCTCATGTTTGCAGTTCGGCACCAAAGCATTCATTGAGACTTCTCGATTCTATTCGGAGAAAGGCAATTCGTTTTGTTCGTGATTCTTCGCTCACAGACTCGCTCACTTCATTGGAACATCGTAGAAGGGTCGGAGACTTGTCTCTCTTCTATAGATACTTTCACGGTCGATGCTCTTCCGAATTGTTATCAATCGTTTCCCCCTTGGCAATATCTACACGGATGACTCGACGAGTACAGAATTCCCACCCCTTTGTTGTGAATTTGAAAACCTGTCGAACCTCTCTTGCTCAGGGATCGTTTTTCAATAGAACAGCTGAGCTTTGGAACTCCTTGCCGAGAAAGGTTTTTCCTGAGGCTTACGAACCTCCGAAATTCAAAATTAATGTTGATTCGTATCTCCCGTCCCTTGATTCACGCGGTTTTCTTTGAACTTTACTGGGCATCCTTTTCGTATGAATCTGCATATAAAAAAAATATTCATGCATCGAATTCAGTTTCATGTATACCCTTGGAACATCAGTGGTATTATGAGAAATGATTACAAAACAGTTTGATTTGCTATCGGTAGAACGCAATATTTTTCGATACTGAAAGACGCGATCATTGATATGTACCTTTTCATCTCCCTAAATAAGATATTTTCCTTGCCGATCTGATAAATGAAATCGAACGTTCCACCTACGAATGAAAAACAGCGTTAGGAATGAAAATTTGTTTATGGAAAGATAATTATTTTCAGTTCAATGAATATCAATTTGAAATATCGTGATGCTGAATAAACATAATTTTATGTAGAAAATATTTTCGATTCGTTTCATTGAAATACAGCTACTAATTGGGATTCTGGAAACCTCTTTGGAAATCACATGGAAAAACAACTTCTGTTTGTGAATATTCTTGGATGATTCAATGAAATGATTCAACTTTGAACAGAATTTATAATATAATATTGGAATAATGAAAAAGTAAAGTAGTAAATAGTGGATTCAAACTGAGAGGCGTTGGCATTCCTCAGAGGCAAACTCCAACTACTTTTGAACCAAATGAAGTTAATGAGAATATGAGAAATCAATCACTCGAAATTACTAAGAAAAACAACCTAACCTAACCTAACCTAATCGACATGAATTTCCCCAACTATATTCCCTGATTATTCTGTGATTTTGCTTTATATCAGGTGTGATACGTCGTTCTGAAGGTCTCATGAGATTGACTGATCCCTGAAATTTTGAAACATTTCCCCATCCTGATTGGAAAATCCTCTCCTAGAAATGAAATAACGTTATTCAAGTATCCAGTATGGACAAAGTTCGTTTTTTTTCTGAAAGTAACTATATTATTTAAAACTCGCTATCAGATGTGTTCCTTGTAGATATATCGTCAGTGACAGAAATGAAATCAAATTTATACTGAATAATATGAATAAATGATATTTCAAAATAAATTTTGGTTCAGTGAAGATAATAAATTCCAACCACATAATGTATCGCTGGTATCGCCAAATTTTGCGAGGTCCTAAGCAGATCATGACGAGGCAGTCCTGATACCCATGTTCCATCAATCATACTGGGAATATATTGTCATCACGTATGAAAAATCAACCTCAGAAAATCTATCGAAGAACGCTGATGAACAACTGTTTCTTGGAACAAGTAATGGCAGCATTTGTGGACACTTGACCATTCAAGTTAAGAAGTTAAGACTTTTCAAAATGAATATTACCAAATCCATAGATATACCAAGCAGATTCGCATTGTACTAATATACAGGGTGTAACTGAATAAGTGTAAAACATCCAAGGAGGTGATTCCCCATCGAAAAAAAGATGGGATCTTTCATTTAAAGAAACTTCATTGGAGCATCCCTTGTTAAGAACCAGCCCCTGAAAGGGGATACATGAAATTTGTATAACAATTTTTGCACAAGCACTGAAAAAGTAGGAGCAGTAACATTTTAAAAAATGTCAACTGAGATGTTGGCAAAACATCGAAACTCAATACGGACAAACCAACGGATAAACTCCCAGATAACAAATTTGCATACTCAACCATCCGTGAAAACCTTATATATATATATATATATATATATATATATATATATATATATATAAATAAAAGATGTGCTCGTTCAAATATATCAGGTAACGAAGGTCCATAAGAATTTTCATATCATACACCACTAGTTCGTATAATAGCATAAACAGTTTCAATATTTCAAAAAATCGAGAACATGTTTTTATGTACAGTGATCCTTCCACTGTAGATGGTAATTGATTATTAAAAACGCCATATTGAATTAGAATAGCATGAACAGTATTATGGGATCTTAGCCTTATGAATTTGATAGAAGAACTCAAACTTCGGTGTTTATTGCCAGTCACGACACAACATACTTTTTTGACATTCAGAACAATAGCTTCGTTTGAAGTATCAAACTTACAAAAGACGTGATCATTCAACAGTAATATTCTGAGAACAACTAGTATCCAGAATTGAATAAAAATAATAACTGTTAGGAGCACCATTAGTGTCTGTACCATTTCTCGGCGTTGAAATACGCAGAAATCACCCTCCTTTTCCGTGTTATTCTCAATGTTTTGATTCATCGCTTCCGCCCATTCATTCCATCTCAAAGCTTCGGAAGTTACGTGTTTCTCGATTCCAATTTCGTTTCTCTCAGCATTCATTTCACTTCGAGTCTGTGAATCCACATCTGGAAGTTTACTCACAAATACTCATTATCCTATTATCCTATTCTGGTGAAGATTATTCGTGCAAAGTAGAATCCAATAATGTTGGGAAAGGGGCTATATGTTATTTTGGAGATGATTGAAATACATTTCAAGGCCATTTTTTGTAAAGTTACGTTTCGTAACTGAATTAATATCTAATATGACTGATGAATTATAAAACTTTTTTTGAAGTGGTTCCCACCGATAAACAAAGGGAAGGCACCGTATTAGTTATTATTTTCTACAGATCAGTACAGGTTTCTTCATCTCTAGATCTTGATAAGAAAATAGAACCATGGAATAGAAAAATTTCGACCAGTTTCTGAGTGCAGAGTCGAAAAACGGACAGAATGCCTAAATTTTAGAAGCCTCACCTAACACTGATGATGGGCTAATTAGCCCGAAACCTGTCTGCAACTGTTTCCGTCCATCTTAACAACTGAAAATTTATTTCGGCACTCACTAACTAACAACAAATCTAGGAATCCATCTGTGAAAAATCCTGCACTGGCATCAGTCGATTATAATCAAACTCCCTTCATGGTATTTGCCAGGAGAGTAGAAGTTTTCTGACAACCGTTAACTCATCAACCTACGCGGAAGTTCAACGATACTGGCTTGGAATGTCTCATCACTTGTTTACTATCAGCACATTTGATAAAAAACATCTGTACATTCAGAAACAAGATAATTTTTGAAGAAAGAAAGGAGTTTTGATACGGTTTCTTTTGATAGAGAAGGTTTATATGTATGAAACATGCACCATAAAGTGGGGAAATACTGATAATTAATAAATCCTTTTTTTTCGATTACAATTGCAAACGCTGGCTCAACCCTACGAGATTTATCAAAATAATGTACTACAGTATTGTACACCTCGAAAAAGGACTACAAAAAAGTGGTATAGTCGAAATCGGTCTTAACGTGCGGGTGTGAGACTTAATCACCGGACTAACTTTCTAGTTTTATCTCATTCCATTGTGTTGAATCATACATTTTCGAAATAAATCCCAATGATAATTGAGACAGACATATACGATTTTCACATGCGAAAAGAAGATGTATTGATATTTTTCAGCGGCTCCAAACTTTTCGATCCACCTGCTTCGTTTTGATTGATGGATGACAGTTCTGTATATTTGTCAGTTTGAAGTTTGCGAAATGGAGAATAAAAATCAATTCTCGGGTTTCTTACATCCGTAAGCAAAAAAAAATGGTACTGAATCTTTTGACTTATTTCGAAAATGAAAAACGAAATGGAGGTTCATCTAACAATAATATTCAGGAAACAGTAGCAAGAGCACTGGGAGTAAGTTTGAGATCTGTTCAGAAAATTGTGTAAGAGAAAAATAATAATATAATCCCCAAGATTTCCAAGAAATGTAAGAAGAAAAAACCAAAGACTGAAGATTTCAGAGACGGTATAAAAATGGAAGTATACTTTGTTCAACCATCCTTTGCCGTTACGTCATACGTTCTCCAACTTCATCTTTCATTCATGAAATAGATGAGACGGAATTATGACGTCATTAACGTATGTCTTATTTTATGTAGATGTGAATTTTATCTGTCATTTTTGACAAATCAGATGTCATAGTTTGATTTGTTCAGTATATTTGCCATTTTCGCCTTTTTCAGTTGATTTTTCATTGTCAAAATGCCTTTCCGGTGTAATGAGAAAAAGCAAAGCTCAATTTTGAAGTTGATTGACTACTTTTCAAGAGAAAGAGATGCTGGAGTGCCGCTTTCACCGTTAAATGCAGTCTACAACGTATGCATCTACCCATGTTATGCAAAATGTAAGTTTTTATTGATTCGATTCCATTGAATTCTATAGCGTGTTGCTGATACTCTAGAAATATCTATTGGAACTGTTCAAAAACTAGCTACTAGTGGAATGGAAACAGATAAAGACTACAAAATCAAAGTTTATGTCGGACATGTTTCTGCTCGAGGATCATCGATTTGCATTTGCATCAACATACAATAAGAACACGAGTGTATGCGATATATTCTGCAGGTAGGAAGGTACATACGAATAATAATTTTGAGGTTGAGTGTAAAATAACATTCAACTAATATAAGACAAACGTAAATCAGCAGAATACGTCACCGATTATGACGTAACGGCAAAGGATGGTTGAAGAAAGTATACGTAATGTAATTTATGATTTATATAAATTGAAAACAAACGTGACGCTTCCAGTTTTGAAGGATGCTCTGAAGGAGCGAGGTGTTTTAGAAATTGGACTCACTGCATTGTCAAAATCAATTAAAAACTTGGGTTTTCGCTTCAAAAGGTTGTAACCGAAGGTATTTATGCGAAATGTCTCGAATTGTAAGTCAACGTGTTCAGTTTTTGAAAAAATTGAGAAGAGTTGTGTTTATAGATTAAATGTGGATATTTTCGAATGGAAGTGGGTCAAAAGCATGGCAGGATGAGTGCGTTAAGAGCGTTTAGAGAAAAAGAGGATGCGGCCCAGGAAAACAGTACATTATATTACATGCCGGTTCGTCAGAAGGCTTCGTCAAAAAGTTTAGATTATCATGATAACATGAATCGTGACATGTTTGAAAAATGGCTTAAAGAACGGTTGATACCAAATTTAGAAGAACCGTCTTCAATTATTTTTTATTTATTTAAATAAACAGCCTTATTCTTCTTGGCAAAAAAGTGAAATTTATGATTGGCTAGAATCACATAAGCAAAATGTGTTGCAAAATATGTTGAAATCGGAACTTCTTTCGATTGCAAAATCCTTTAAAAAAGATACAATTTATGTCGTGGATGAGATATTACGTGAGCAAGGCCATGAGGTATTACGGCTACCACCATACCATTACCAGTTCAATGCAATAGCACTAATATGGGCTGGGGCTAAATCATACTATGAGAAGCATGTGGGTGGCGGCCTTAGATCCAATGAAGTGGAGACGGTTTGGAAGGCTGCACTGGACCACATTACGGAGGAATATTGGAAGAAATCGGTTGAAAATACCGAAAAATTGATATGGGATTGGTGGGATCGAAAACACTTACTTGATATCGAAGTGGCACCTATAATCATAGTTCCATTTGAATACGATTCCGAAAGTGATGATCTAATTAGTGACAATGAGTGTTTCTGAGTTTCTCTTGTCAACATAAATTCTACTTTATTGTTTTCTTATGATTATACAACTATTCCCATTCACAGAGTTTTTTATGAATAGTGTAGAGGTACGGATAATAGAGTATACGGTCGCTGCATGCCACGTCATTGTAGTTTGCATATCATTGAGTAACCAATCAGAAAATATGATGTCAGCCGTTGTCATTTGTTAAACTTTACCCCGGCTCACATCTTGTTTTCTGATTGGTTACTCACTGACATGAAAACTACAATGACGTGGCATGCGACGACCGTATACTCTATTATCCGTGGTGTAAAGGAGGTAAGAAAGGTGCTGAGGCAGTTCAAAAAGTATCACTGCGAGTAACTGCTTTCACAACTGTACTGTTCATTCCAGTTACATTGCACAAACGATTTCCCTGCTGAATGAATGACATCGTGAAAATATAGCTTAATGAAATTATTAAAAAACATTTAAGTGACCACTAGGTTATTCAATTTGATTCATATGCTCGCTGACCTTTGAACCCGCACGATAAGACCGATTCCGACTATATGGTGTATATTTATGTATGTATGTATGAACAAGTCGAGTTCGGAGGTCGAAACTCAATCATCACCTAGAAGATGGCAAATGAGACTTTCCCGAAACATTGTGACAATTATCCTTCAGAGGATCAAAAACACAGAACACGGAATGAAACCCGAAAACACAATTCATCATATATATATATATATATATATATATATATATATATATATATATCTCATCAGCGATATTTCAATACCTATAATGCATATTCACTCCAGATATCCAATGAAATTCCAGAAATTAGTTAACCATCAACTGAAGTATGGATATCCAACGGGCGGGGCGTCCAGAAAACTTTCAAAGTCATTATATCGTATTTCAAAGACTAGTAATAAATTCAGTTATGGATATCTGGTGAATGTTCGGAATGCTCATGAATTAGTTTCATCAGGTACATATTCATGTTTCACTGAAGGTTCATTGAAGGATATACAATAAATGAAAATCAGCCAAGTTAGGATATGGCAAGTGGATTCAGTCGAGTTCTGTTGCGTATCTGAGAACAAACAACGTTCATTGCTGGGATGATCTGGACGGGTGACCGGGCTACTTGGCAAGCAGCCCGAGTTAGAAATCACTGTCTGGGCAGAACAAGCGTAAGGAAAACAACACCAACAACATCAATGAAGGTGCTCTTGGATCTTTCTCTATTACATCTTATGATTGGGGAGAGGCAAGAATGGGCCATTTTAGGCTAAAGAACTCACCAGAGATCGTTAAAAACAGACATCGTGGGACTCCTGGAGGGACATTTACTGAACATGGCACCCAAATTCACATTCAACACGAACTTCTCAGTTATGATAAGAGATCGTGATGAGTCTCAAAAAGACAATGTTGCCGAGAACAAACCCGGCTGGAGCACCTGGTTCAAAGATGGATCCAATACGGAAAATGGAACAGGAGCTGGTGTATACTGTGCGGGGAGAAACCTAGGGTACAGTTTCTCGCTCGGACAATACACATCTGATAAGATAAGAGATCGTGATGAGTCTCAAAAAGACAATGTTGCCGAGAACAAACCCGGCTGGAGCACCTGGTTCAAAGATGGATCCAATACGGAAAATGGAACAGGAGCTGGTGTATACTGTGCGGGGAGAAACCTAGGGTACAGTTTCTCGCTCGGACAATACACATCTGTATTTCGAGCAGAAATATATGCTACATTCCTATGCGCGAGGAACATCAATCTGAGGTCCCAACGAAACGGAAGGATCAACGTTTTCACAGACACGTAAGCCTCAACCAGGGCACTGAAATCCCAGAGTTAAATTTAGACTGTTATCAGGTCACTCTGGTATCGCAGGCAATGAAAGAGCTGATGAGCTTACAAGACACAAGGATCATCGACACCTCATTCTGGAACCTAGGCAGTGGTGGGGGTAAAACGATGGTAGGGAATCACATAAAGAAGTAGGTGGGAGCAAAACATAGAGAATACTGGAAGAATCTACCTAGTAATGCTCACGGAAGAACTTTCTTGAAACGACCGTCGAGGAAAAAGACTGAAGACCTGCGTCAGTGTAACAGGAATCAGATAAGGGTTATAGCAGGGCCGTTGACTAGACACTGTTCATTTGAAGAACATCAGAAAAAACTAGGACTGTACAACGGCGACCTCACCTGCAGACATTGTAGCAAAGGGATAGACAGCTCGACACGTACTTTGCGAATGTGAGGTTATGGATGAAGGAGAATGTGACAGACTCCCAGCAATGAACCCGCACAAGCTTGTGCTGGGGACAAAATTGTTGAAATGGTTGTCATGAAACATGGGGAAGCAAGGCGCAATGAGCCTTATTATGGCCGGTTGCACCGCTTCGCTCAGGTTGGACTTAATCTAGGGATAACCTCAAGTTTGGAAATCTGTATTCACCAGTTTTCCTTAGGAGTTAGGTGACACCTAAATGACAGCAAAACTTAAGTAGCAAATATTCTTTCACTTATTCTTATTCAACCTAGTTTTGAGGACGATTGCGAGTAGAGAATCCACAAACAAGAGTTGAATTATTATATAATGAAGCTTATATCAGGACTCGGAATCTTATAGAGCGTTTAATTGGAGTATGGAAAAGGCGATTTCCAGCTCTAGCCTATGGTCTTCAATTAAAATTTGGGATGATACAATTGTTGATTGTATCCTTACCCATACTGCATGAAATAATATGTAGAGAACAAAATGAAGAAGATTTTAAAGATCCTGAAGATGTAAAAAGGTTTGTGGAGGTCAAGAACCAGGATGAAGTTCCCAATGTATCTCCGTTTAACGAAAATATTGTTGCTCAAGGCTTCGTAATGAAAGCAAGTTTCATTTAAGTGCGATAGAAAACTATGTAAGCATATGGAATGGTTTTATTATTCATTTTGGAATAAAATATGATACTGCTGGTTGGAAGTTTCAATTTATACAGACCTATTTTATTTTTCATAAAAACATTTTATTTCCAGTTCTGATTTGTGGTTTTCTAACTCAAACAGTATTTATTTCTTCTCTTTCTGCTTCTTTTCTTCGTATGCTTCAAAATACTCTCGTTTTATCTTTTCCAACGAAGCAAATTCGTCCACTAATTGACTAGCAGGCAGGTCTACGTCCTTTCAGCCAATGGTTTTGAAACCCTTCATTATTGTACGTTTTGAATAGGATGCTGCAGCTTTTTCCAAGTCTTGCAGACAATAAAAATTATAAAAAACGGAAAATGTCTTCATAAGTAACTTATAGGTGACATAGGTGAAGCAGTAGGGTTTTGTTCTACTTTTGCAAAAGGTGCTATATCGCTGGACTCAGGTTCGGTGCAGCTTTGTTCGGATGAATATTTGTCATTGTCTCAGAATCCTCATCAGTATTAGGAGTTCTGTTCTGTCACCATCAAAGACACTCTCCAATCCAAAAACTGTTTTATGATTCGCAATATTCAAAAGTGTTTGCCTTTCGAAGATCTTACTTTCTGCTAAATAACCAACAACTTCCTAAAGCTTTTGTCATCAGCAATATCTTATCCAAGGGCCCTTTTCCAATTATCATATACATTCTTCCGAACGGTGAACTCCTCAACTCCTTGAGAATTAAATACATCGGTGATTTTCCCCCCGTGTAAGAGCATTAGTTTATTTTTTTATGACGCCTTTGAAGTTGTCGTCATGACAAGCTCCTAGCAACTGTTTACATGCGTAGCTAAAATTTCAGTTGATCCTGGTGGTGCAATGATGCTTAATCTAAGGTGAACATCATTCTGAGCCAGGCTTTAGCTGAGAGAGACACTTAAGAAAGTCGGTGCAACCGGCTATAGAGGCTGAAGTGTCTTCCGGAAAACTGGCAGTGACAGACAGGTTAGACGGCTTCCACGAAATTTAACAAAAAAGTAATCATACGTTGCCTGGACTTGTCTTGTCCGAAATGACTTCTAGACACGAGAATCATTTCTTATCTCCATCCAAACAATGAGGAGACAAGAAACTAGAATCTCACCTATTGGTACTCTCTCTAACCGTATGGAATCATGGTACAACACAGTAATTTCGTGCTGATAACACCAACATCGCGAAGGCGAGTTTAGTGTGTTTTATCGCCTCTGCGGAACCAATTCTGAAACTTCATACATGCAATAATAATAATTTTCGATCTGAAGTATTCCCATTCTCTCCGAAATAATTCCGTAGATTGAAACTTCGAAAGTTCTCTCAGTTTCGAAGTGTGGACTGTGATTGTGAAAGTTCGACGACGAGCGGGGAAATCGTTGTATTTGCGTGAGCTTGCAGTTAACGGTTACTTCCACAGTGAGTTTGTTTGATCTGTTTCGCTTTTGTGGTCCCTCTGGCCCTGAAAGAACCGATTGCATTGATCTGAAGTCTCAAATTAGTTCTCAGAGTGTTTATACTGTTGACAAAAAAGTATTTATTGAGAGAAGAAAAGACGCTCGTAAATCGAATGAAAGTTCTAATTGAACTATTGGTTTGTTTTTGGGTTTGTGAGCCGAGGTCTGCAGTTTTTCGAGTTTGACTTCCGTCTGCATCTGTGGCAGAAATTTTCAGAGGCAATACGGCATTGCTCGCAGTGCCCTTCTATTGTATATAATAGTGTCAAATATGGAGAAACGTCAATTAATAATTCAAAATCTGTTCAAGCAAATATATGAATTGAAACATGTTTCAACCTCAACTTCAATATTTTAGAACAAAATCACCCAGTATTCACAATTCTATCCTTAATGATCCAGGTTCATAGACATCAAAATTGATACAATTACAGGACATATAAAAATAAAACAATATCCAAATTTGCAAACTTGCACGGATGCGCGTTAAGCACTTTGCCTTAGTACGGTGATCGGAGCGAAGTTGCAACCTCAGCAGATTAATCTTTATTAGTATTGAGGGAGGTCAATATTCAGGATCCATTATTTTTGATAGGGTTTCATTTTTATTTGCACATCTACATTGTATTTTGATTATTCCTATCAATAAAATCTATTATTATTATTATTATTAAAAAATCGTCAGTATTCATTGATCACTCTTCAGAACTGTCGACGATCCTGCTAGGAAACAGTATAATGTAAGTTTTAGTGTTTCTTTACATTTTTTCAACTATTTCATGTTCGAAGTATGTTTTCTTCATTTTTTTTATAATAAACATTCAATTAAGTTTTCAAATGAGTCGTTTCATTATTTTGGATAAATGAAGGTTGGGTGAAAAACAGCGAAAAATCCTCCCAACGCGAGCCAAGGGAGTACTGAGTTGCGACAATAGTAATAATATTCAAAGATTTTTATCGACTGATTGACAAATGGGCAACGATAAAGTATTGACTCATACGTGAAAATGAGGTAAAATGGAAGTCGTCATTTTCTGACAGTTATTGAACTTAAATTTGTGGAAAACATCAAAAACAATACATTTATTTCGAAATTTGTATCATAATCAAATTCAGGCGCACGTGGGGTTATTGGCGAAAGGATCGCAAGAAATGTATATATATATATATATATCTATATATCTATATATATATTTCTATATATCTATATATATATATATATATATATATATATATATATATATATATATATATATATATATATATATATATATATATATATATATGTATATAAATAGATTTTCAAATTCTCTGGTCTATCACAATTTGCATTCAATTCGAAATGCCCACCACAAGATAGCTAGCTATTTCTGGCTTTGGCCTTCATCAGCTGTGGTGGGCATTTCGAATTGAATGCAAATTGTGATGGACCAGAGAATTTGAAAATCTATTTATCAGTTTCCTGATAGCAAATAACACTTTCTCTTTATATATATATATATATATATATATATATATATATATATATATATATATATATATATATATCTGTATGTATGCAAGATGAATTTTCTGGGTTTTTCATCCGTTAGGTATCTTCTGTTAGTTCGACGTTTCGAATTCCATTTTGAATTCATTCTCAAGAACTGTGAGACGAATATCTGTCCATACCGTCCTGGTCAATCACTCCCCTTACGAAGTAACCAAGCAAGACTAAGCAAAGACTTCAATTGTCTGTTTTCCATAGAAACTGGTATTTATAATGATTCTCCTCAATTATTATCCGACTAGGTCCGATATTATTGATGATTATATCATCAACCGCTCTCTAAGGTCGTATCCTGCCCATCCAGGTATATACATACATACATACATATATATGTATATATATATATATATATATATATATATATACATATTTACATATATATATAAGAGGGTAAGTCGTTGCTGATATATATATATATATATATATATATATATATATATATATATATGTGTGTATCTGGCAAGTACTAGGAGAAATATTGAATTATATCCGACCTGGCTCAATGAACTTGACGTCGTCTTCATGCGGTGGAGCTGAAAATGCTGTTTTGTCGGTATATTGCAAAAACCAAATTCACACTTCTTCAAACGCTTGGAATGGGGGCTGTTTCGAAACTGGAATTTCTATATACGAGTTGACATTCTCATAGTGGTGAATTTGCTCATCCTACCCAAGATCCTTTGCTACCTAGAAATTTGTTGTTTGTCTTCACTGACAATAATCTTGTTATCAACAATGACATACATTTTTTCAGCAATTTCTTTCATATCAATTTGAGTTTGGGAATGTGAAAGCATTTTGTACCTACCTGCAACGTCAATACTACATTGTGATCATAAGACATTAACTATTCGAAGCAGTATATGAGTATAATCGATAGAACGTAATCAAAGAACACTTCATTGTGTGATTTTTTCCCAGACAAACTACAAAGCCGCTACACCGTCGTTCAACTATATGCTTGTTTCTTCAGGCGACTCGTAGTACTGTGAACTAGCTAGAAGAAATCAAACAAAAAATGTTTTTTCAACACGCTATCGTAGATTTTCAACAAGTTTCGGAAAATGTCATGAGTTGTCATGGAGAGATCTTTATTTTCTTGCTATAATGCATCTACAAGTGAAAAGTTAACTATGTGAAATATTATACAGGGTCTAATTGAATAAGTGTAAAACATTTAAGGAGGTGATTCCTCGTCGAAAAAAAGATAGGATCTGTCATATAAAGAAACTTCATTGGAGCATCTCTTGTTAAGATACATAAAATTTGTTTAACAATTTTTTTCACAAGCACTGAAGAAGTGACAATATTGAAATTAACCTGACGTTTTGTACTACCAAGAAGACACTTAGCCAGTAATTTATTTGGTTTACCCCATAGTTGTAAGGGGTGGAAAACGCAACCCCTAAAATTCATTTCCAATGTAACCTTTTTCTTATTATTTGTTCACCATTCAAACATTTATTTTCAATAGCCTGTTTCATTCTAAATAAAAAATGTCTCTTGGGTTTCTTGCCCAAAATAAACCAGTTTGCAGCAAAAAATTATTTCACGAACAACTATAAAGATACATCATCATAAATGCGAAAATACCAAACTAATCTATCTAGTAGGTTGCTATTAGCTATAGTGATAATTAAATTGGTATGACGCTGTCAGTTGGATAATTTCATAATTGTAACTTTTTCAGTGCTTGTGAAAAAAATTCTTATACAAATTTCATGTACCTCCTTTAAGGGGCTGTATCTTAACAAGGGATGCTTCAATGACGTTTCTTTATATGAAAGATCCTATCTTTTTTTCAATGAGGAATCATCTCCTTGAATGTTTTATACTTATTCAGTTATACCCTGTTTTATCGGAATGTTGAACACGAAACATTTAATGATTTTGGCACTGAAAGAAATCTCTTTTACAGTTCGAAGAAAGAATCCCATAATGTATGATAATCCAACTGTTACTCATTTTTTTTTCAGATACTTTTTCTGGTACTTCTAAGCGTTCAGCGAATAACTTTCAAGTGTTTATCTCGTTATTTCAAACCGCATTGGCGGTGGTTCACTACAGTAAGCACGTTTTTCAGTGGGGAAAATTATCCATCTGTAAAACGCAAAAACGTGCTAAGTGCATTTTATATTATATCTTTGATATAATGACGGTATTAGCGATCGTGAATTTTGATTGCAGTTGTTGAGAAAACATTGTTTGGGGTGGACGATATGTTTAGGGAAAATATCGATTACTATAAAGTCGGTTACGGACAATGAACGCTAATGATATAATGTACGGGGTGTGACTGAATAAGTGTGAAACATTCAAAAAGGTGATTCCTCATCGGAAAAAAGATAGGATCTTTCATATAAAGAAACTTCATTGGAGCTTCCCTTGTTAAGATACAGCTCCTGAAAGGGGGTACATCAAATGTGTATAACAATAACAAGGACTGAAAAAGTTACAATATTGAAATTAATCTGACGTTTTGTACTACCAAGAAGACACTTGGCCAGTATTTCATTTGGTTTACCTCATGGTTGTAAGGGGTGGAAAACGCAACCCCTAAAATTTATTTCCAATGTAACTTGTTTCTTATAATTTGTTTACCGTTTAAACATTGATTTCCGATAGCCTGTTCCATTCTAAACAAAAAATGTCCCTTGGGTTTTTTGCCCAAAATAAACCAGTTCGCAGCAAAAAATTATTTTATCTGATGGCATGTCATAATGACAACGTTTTGTCACTCAATTTTGATGACATAAGGAAGCTCATTATGGGACTGAGTACCATAATGAATTCATTATGGGACTAAGTACCATAATGAATTCATTATGGTACTAAGTACCATAATGAAATTCTATAAGGAAAACATGTAATGGTTTGATCAAAAAAGTTTTTTCAAAATGCATAACTATATACAAAACTATTTATTATAAATGGTAAAAGAACAATTACTACAATTTGTAATATTAATTCCAATGGATTCCACAGTTTTTACATCAGTAGTTGATGATTGTTGGCAAACTTGTAATCCTGTTTGGTTGTTGGCACCAAAAATTGCTTCTGATATTTTTTTCTTTTGCTCTTTCGAATTTTCGATGTAACCTTCAGCGACAGTATTGCTTTTCCATCCGCCATGACGTTTCACGGTACACAGATCAGCTCCAGAATCAGCCAAAAATGAAGCAGACGATCGCCGAAAACAATGTCCGGTATATTCTTCAGGGCGAGGTAAATTCAAGAAAGTGGCAATAACTTTTGGCATTTTACCAAAGGTATGTATTCCAACGGGTTGTTTTGTGCATTTCTTATTTCTATAAGTGACAAAAAAACGTAGATGGTTTGTGTTGCAAGGTCGTATTTTCACATATTGTCTGACAAGTTCTACCATATTCAATCTTAGAATATTTCCCGAAGTTACAAAAAATTCTCGCATTACCTTTGTTTTTGTATTCGGTAATTCTAAAAACGGATCCTTCATCTATTACATTTTCAACAAGCATATTTGTCAATTCCTCTCTTCTGCATGCTCCACTTAGTCCAATTATCATGGCAACTTTATTAAATAAGTATGTATCATCTGATGCTTCCGTTAAAAACTTCGTAACATCTTGTTTAGTGAAAATTTTGGATTTTGTAGCTCTGTAACCTTCTGATTTACGTTTTAGTAATGCAACCAGCTGTAGGTAATTACTAATATCGACGTTTTTTCTTGTTGATAAAATACTTCTTATCATCGAATAATACGACCACAGAGAAGATGGTTTTCTTTCCTTAGATAAGCATTCAAAGTAAGCCAACAATACTTTTTCATGAGTGATATTCTTGATTTTTTTAGCCGAACACCATTCTTCGTACCATTTCATATACACTCCGTGATTTTTCCGGCAAAAGGGAGTCCACGATATTTCCCGACATTTCTTCCAAATCAGAAGGTAAACTATAAGCTTCAGAATCACTCATTTTTTAAATTATATTAAATTCTACCTGACAATAATTATTGAGTTTGACATCGATAAATAATTATTGCCGTTACAACCTGATGACGTTGTCAAGGAAATGGCAAAGCACAGCTCACTCACCTACTAATATTTGAAACTACACAATACTTACTCCTTTAAAAATAGTTGTCATTGTGACATGTCGAAAATGCAGTTTCTAATTTTTCGAAAATGTATTGATATAATTGCCATCAGATAAAATTTTGTATGTAATACGAATCATAAACAATCATTATGGCACACGCCGTGTTATCGGCGTAACATTCACGACTTGTGCCATAATGATCGTCTTTATGATCCTTATTACATAAATAACTATTACGAACAACTACAGAGATACATCGTCATAAATGCGAAAATACGAAACTAATCTATCTAGTAGTTCGCTATTAGCAATAGTGACAATTGAATTGGTATGACGCTGTCAGTTTGTCGATTTTCTAAATTGAATTAATACTAATTTTATGTACCCCCTTTGAGGGGTACACTTTCGTCGTCCTTGGCAGCCGTCGTGATTTGGGGAAACCATTCTGTCGACAGAACTTTTTTGGTGCATTTGGTAACTTTGGGCAAACATTCCATGTCAAATATCAGATCTTTGATATACTTTCCGAAAATTCTACTGAGATGTGGAATATACGAGAAGTTGCAAACTAATATTTACAATATTAATTCTCAATTTCTCAGATCTTGGTGGTTGAAAACATTCTTCCATCAAAGAATAATAACTCTCATACAGTGTATTAATTATATTTGAATTATATTCGATGTCTACTTTCTCTTTAAAGAACCCAGGCTTAGCTCCGGGCGGGGCTTTCATAACATCCACAATATTTTATTGTGAAGGCATTTTTGGTCCAGCTTTCACCAGATACCAACTCAGAGAATACATAATTCATGCATCAAATTCGATTGCATTAGCGCGGAATTCAAACGATCCAGCTGGCTGAAACTTCTTGACATGCAAGATGTTAACTTGACCATTCAATTGACGGAGTTTCAAAACGAAACAGCCAAGAGAAATGCACTCTTTCCCCCCATTCTTCCGCAATTTCCGTGATGGAAGATTCTCGTACAATGTTATGAAACTATTCGCAGAATTCAGACTGTACACTTTTTATAACTTCAAAAAAAGTATCGAACACTATTTGAGAATGTATCAGTTTTCTTTCAGATGACTACGGAAGATAGTTCTCGTCTCATGACTGGGTCTTTTGAAAAATCACATATTTTCCCAACGAAACATTTTTGAACTTGATCATGTTCAACCTCAGTAATAAATTCGTTTCTTTTCGAATGAGTTGAATAACAGCAGTTTCGGACACTTCATCTTCTCATCAAGTTTTATTTTTTCTCATCATGCCTCATGAAGAATGAAGTCCCTTTATTATCATTTCCTCTAATCCTCCAGTCTACCTAGTCAGGTCCGTTTTCTCCACTACTTCGACCCTGTGAGCAGTGTTATTCGTGAGTCCTGAGCAAATGCCATGAGTTATGATTATATCATCAGAATTATGTCTATTCCATAAAGCTGAGGTCAGTGGCCCAATAAACGCCTACTAATAATATAAGTTACCACATTTTCCGTCTCATTCTTGAACTCATTATCGTTTTTCAATGAATATCATAGATTAAAGAAAAGGGGAGATAGAACATGGTCAATTGCGCACTCTGCCAATTTCCCCTGATATTCCCACTCCTAAGGTCCGCCAATCAAATCGTATATCCCCACCAACGTACCGATTTGAAGGATGTGCACGCTTGTCAAAGTTTATTATTAAGTGTCAATGTCATGTGTTTCGTAAACTTTTTCGGTAAAAAAATGTCACGGTGTGTTGTGAAGCGGTGCAGATACTACTTCAGTTCAAATTATAAGAAGGATATGAAATCTGTTCATCTATTCCAGTAAGTCTGTTATGAGTGCGGTATGGTTTTGATGGGAGTGGCCAGGACACCAGGACCGTAGTTGTTTCACAGTGGAAGTTGACAATAATTTGTTTTCTTCCATACTCCGATGAATGAGACCAACGGGATGAATCGCGATGGTAATTCCATATCGTTCGAATATTGTGTTTTGATTTCCACAAGCCATCTCAAATATTGTGATAGATGTGCCTCGTTGGTATATCCCTCTGACGATGTGATTTGCACAACTGCAGGAAAGATCATGCAGAATTATTTGAATGAAAATAATCCTGCATGCAATGTGAAATTCCTCAATATACAAGTATTGAATATGTTGCTGTGTCGTGATTTATTTAAATCACTTCGTGAACATTTCAGGGAACAAACGTTTTCGTCTTTCGTCTTCCCATTTCAGTAATTTGATAAAACTTATATATCTTCAATATATATAAATAGTAGAGTACACCAGCACAATAAGCATTCTTTTGATAAATCTAAAGGTGTTAGATCGGTGTTTGATAAACTTGTCTTATGCATAGGTCAATAGCTTTGGAGTTTCAAGTGTCACCATGAATTAGGAAATAAACTATATAATCCCATTTTGTGTATATTCTTTACTTTCATTCGTAATATTTTTGAATTTGCTGGCAGTAGCATACTGGAGGATTATAACATATAACTATACAATGCCTGGGAAAATTGTAATGTACCAATGAATCTTCAGTAGATTCGAAAATGAATTTGCAACCTGAGGTGAGTTTTATTTGACTAATATGGAATCCTATTCATTATGAAATTGCACGCCCCTGGTCATGGGTATAGAACTATACATTGTGAAAGTGTATGTTCCTGGTTATGGTTATATGAACTATTCAAAGTATATGAAATTTGGGAAAACCCTCTTCATTTCAATGCAAATACGACTTTGGGCAAAATAACTGATATTTTTCCTGAATACTACTCTGTACCGCTCCCCACTCCTAGGCTTCAACTCTGAATATTTGGCAGGCTCAGCGCACATTGATTTGTATATTCATGTTCCATCTCCTGTTTTCTTTAATCTATGATGAATATGCATCCCAGATATTCTTCGTGAAAGAAAAACGAAACGGATCCTTGGTTGGAAAATTACTTTCAACTAACTTCTGTTAGGATTAATAAAAGTTTTACACCGAAGCCTATGATTTTCGCCGTTTCCATGTAAACGATATTCTACCTCATTTGAAAATTCCAATACTTCCACCAGAGTTTAGCGATACTCTTCACTTTCATATTGGAAACGAGATCACCTACGACTTATTCGGAGCTGATGGCGGTACTTAGCAATAATGAGGATCCGAAACATAAATAATTTATGTATTATTGGGGTGATCAGTGAAATTGAGAAAAAATTACTTTCTGGAGGAATTTTTGCAATGGAGTAGTTATAAATAAATCATCAATGAATGCTTAAGTTTTTTAGGTTTTCTCGCCTCTCTAGCCATATATCCAGTAATGCAATTTCCCTATTAGTCCAGATAATGAAGCATTTTGGCTCGCATTTTTTTCGTTCACCATGGATTCACTCGAAATTTTCACAGAAGGTGGGGAATAGCTCATGTATCATTTTCTATACCATGCCGCTGTACGCTAGAGCCTTGGCGGTGGATTCCACCCCATCTCGGGGGTGGAAATTTTTTATTACATTTCAACTGTAGGAATCGACGGAAAAAGTTATTCCAAGGAAAAAATATTTCATAGGTTTTTTTCGTAAAAGTAATATTTTTTGAGTTATTCGAAGTTGAAAGTAACAGTTTTTTGACGAAAAAATCGACTTTTTTAATGTTTTTTTGCGAATAACTTCAGAAATATGCATTTTATCAAAAAAAGTGTGGAGAGTCACATTGTAGCTTAAAAAAACAATGCTTTTTTATAATTTTTCTACGACAAATATGAACTGAGACACAGCAAATTAATGCTTAGCTTTTTTCGTCAAATGTATAAATTGAAAGATTTGAAGCGAAATAACGAGAGAAATTTGCATTTTTTGAAGAAAGCTCATAGAATCCTCATTAAAATATTTAATTAGAGCTTTCAAAGGAACTAACAAAAATTTCTCTAGCATGGAAATTGGCCGACTTATGATCGAAATAAGATCGGTACCCGCTTTTTTCTACGAAAAAAATCTGTGAAAACAACCCCCAAAGTACCCCCTAATTAAAATTGATCGCCACCCGTCTGTGATTCTCTTTATATATGTACTATTAATACACCCACGGAGTTTGACCAATTCAAAATGCCTGATTTTAGGAAAATTGGACCTTAAGTAATTCAATTTACATAGTCTTAAAGCTCTTGAGAAGCCTCACAAAATCGTTCCTGAAAAAAAATTTCTATCACCCAAAATGAAGGAGCCATGCTTAAAAAACCGATCATTCTTTTTGAAAAATTCGAATTACCCGCTTCGGAGAGTAGTAATCTACATAACCGGTATATTCGGCCGTTATATGTTATATATTCCAGTTTCTCCATTCATATTGGAAGACAGAGCAGAAGAAACATCTGCTCACGTGTATGCGTGTATATTTCGTTGATTTCTCACCAGTGTATTCTAAAGTTCGGAGATATTACAACAATTTCAATGTTTTCAAAGGTAGTTTTTAACAAGGGTAGGTTGAAACATTATGAAATTGTATCCTAAACCATGAAACAATCATTATTCAACTATTTTTAACAATATTTACGTTTTTAATGTTATTTTATAATTTTTGACAATAAGGGGTAGTTTTCATTCCTTAAAAACAAAAAGCGTACAACAGCATGATATAGAAAATGAAGAAGAGGGTGAAATAAGCCTAATCCCAAATTTTTGTAAAAATCGGTGCTGGACGAAAAAAATGCGAGGTTCTACCATTTTTTCAGCTTCATTTTCTGGACTATATCTCTCTCCCGACACACCTAACAATTCGAAAGTTCCCGCCCGGCCTTGAAAGCTCATAATCTTTGAATTCGTCACTATGGTTGAATTTTACTCTCAATGTCAACTTTCCAATGTTCGGCAAACCGGGACTTCTTCAGATTATTGTTCTGTAATTTTACTCGGTGGAGATTTACTTTCAATCTTAGTTCACAAATATATGAAAGACGTCAAACTAGCAAGCAAAATAATGAACAGTCTTGATAATCGAAAAATTTCGAAAACTGGATGATTGTTCCATTCAAAAATGATCAAATTACTATTTTCTATTCCAATTTCGAGGAAATTTGTATGTAATACAGACGAAATTTTCATTTCTTGTCAATCGCAGTAGTTTGAAGTATCTTGCTTAGCAGTTCTCCCCACTTCGTTGTTTTTATCAGTTAACAACATATGCAAAGTTGTTCCGTTTTTTGGAATACAGGGTAATGCGCCTTCACCTGGCATAACTAATACAAAATACTACTAGGTATTCTATATGCTGAAAGGAGACTGTAAAATATTATCCTATAGGGGCTACACCTAATAGATTGAATGCCCTTAAGCAACAAATTCAGAATATGGATGGCTTGGTTTGATTATTCACACAATACATTCCAGTCCCTTTGAAGCTTTAGCTAATTACCATCTTACGATCCATTTCGAAGTCTTGATTGTCAAATCAGATCCACTTCACAGGAAAATTGACGAGACCTCCATTTGGGAGTTGCGCCTTCATTATTGACTTGAAAACAATGAGGGCTAAACAAAGCGTTGATAATGACTTCCTATTTCGAGAATACTATTCATTATTCCATGAATCCTCACGGAAACATTCCAGAGGAATATGAAACAGATCCCATATTGTTATGTTCTTGAACTTGATTCAAAGAGCAGTTCTGAAAACAATAATTGTCAAACGTTCCGAACCATTTCATGCTGCCAAGAAATCCGATAGTAATGGGCTTCTAGCGTGTACCACATTTGCAAATTTGGAAACGATTATTTTTGTTAATCAGTATCTGTACCAATAATAGCCAACACTTACATGTGTTGAACTGAAGAATGATTGATGAATCGAATACCTGTTTGGCTTTCTTCTCCTATGAATGGAATCAAATAAAAAAAATTACACTCTTATAGGTACGTGTATATTATCCAAAGAAACATATTGACAGTTATTCGGTTTTCATGAATGTTTGATGAAATCCTAAGACTTGCATTCCTCACACTCTGCTACAATGATTGAAGAAGAATCATCGAAATTAGAAAATGTGAAGTGAATTATATCGTGTTGGATACATACATTTGAAGACCTATTTCCTAGTCTCCTTTGAGCACCTACTGTGCACTGTTGCTAGCATATTAACGGAAACACTTCCAGAAAATACTTGAAAAATCCAACAGTATGCTATTCTATTAATTATCATAATGAATAGTTTTGTTGGAAACACTTGTCATCTTCGACCGTATGTATCTCAGGACCAAAATGGGAGGTTTTTCAGAGAAATGAAGCGTATTTTCTTGATTCTTCTGAGAGTCATTACAGTTTTTCTTTCAGTCTCACTCATTGCCTCAGAGCTTCATTTCTCTGGAAACACTCCTTTTATTTTCAGAATCACTGAAAGTTGTCAAAATAGACATTTTATTGATTCTATATGATATTTCAGTTGTCCAAGAGGCTTTACAAAATCAGCGGGAATAAGGAGCAAAAGTTCGACGATATAACAAGAACAATATACGTATTTTCCAGGTGAAAGAAATTAACACATATCTTGTGCAAGAATTATCGACAGTAATGCCATTGAAGCAGAGCAACCAGAATGATGAAACCACGAGTCTGTAGATATAAGTTAGATAATTTCCATCTCAGAGAAGTTCTAAAATGATACCCTTGTGCCGTTCCCACGTTTGATGCGGAAGAATACTTCTCTCATGACCTTACTGTAGAAAAAAAGAAAGATCTTGGAATATGTTTTCATCTCATCCCAGTTCGATTTACTTGTCATGCCCTTTTATTCATGTGCGTTACGATAAAAACCCTTAAGCCATCGTAACCAATCTTCCAGGCCTACTGGATGAAGTCGCCCTTTTCAATGACGTTCAGAACAACCCACAGAAATCGTTCACAATTCAATTTGCTGATTGGAAAAGGGTCTAGTGAATTCGATCCTGACATAACGACAATAATTAAGTATCTGGGAACACACTTGGAAAAGTGATGATTGAAATAGCTTCTCGAGTCAAGAGTGGAGCCGTTCATTGTTTATTGATTCACCATACTCGAAGAATTTTAATGTTATTTCACTCAGCATGATATTACTAGTTGAATGCTTTAGTGTCATCCAGTTATTTTTTGATCTTGCCAGATAATGTTCTTGTAACAGGTCTTCAAGAGGAATTTGAGGAACATACAAAGGATTCACAATTCTAGTAAATTTTAACCTAGGTAATGCACAATGCATTCAATTTTCATTTATGTTTGTCGTTTTTTTTTCATATCATTGAAATTCAGTAGGAACTATCGATTACGGAGATTGATGAACTTACTATTTAAATGAATAGAGAAATTAAAATGCAAAAACCATAAAATGGGTACTGTTTGCAAGTGATTATTTGGTGGTTGGTTTTTTCTTCGTAGTTTTCGGGTGAATAGTAAATAAAAAAGTTATTGAAAAAAAATGTCGAAAATTTTGAAAAAAATTCTATTTTCACTTATAATTACACGAGAGCTTTTGTTTTCAAAGTAAACATGACATGAGAATTTTGTTGCCTGGCACCTCCACGAAAAAAACTGCCTCCGAAAAAATTACGAGTCCGTAGGACGAGTAATTTTTTCTGGCTGTTTTTTGAGTTAATTTGCCGGAAGGCAACTGAACTCGAATCATAAATGTCAAGTTTTCTTCGAAAAAAAAAGCTACGACAATTTAATGAATACAGTTTAGTTTATTCAATTCAACGGAAAAGTACAATTGTTTAAAACACAATTCTTATATTTCATTTTCACAGATCAGGTATACTCTTTTGACAACGCAAGTGAAAAATTGACAAAGACGCCGTCAAAGATTTGTTCACAATTCTGGTTGCCATGCTTTCAAGAGTTGGGTTCCGTTTCGTCGCTGAAAAACTTAGGGCAAAGTTTTTCGCTGTCATAATGACAAAATCACTGCGGTTTAAAAGATATTTCATACATGAGGTAAATTGTCGATGCAAAATATTTTCTCCAGTCATTTCAAGTCTCCCGTGTTATGATTGTTCCTCGGAACGGGAGAGGGGTAGGATTATATGAAAAAGCAGTGCTGCCTTTTCCAATTCGGTTTTATCGGTTTGTTTCGATTCGTACTATTGAAATACGCCAACCACTACCACGAACAATGGATTTTACGTATCGTTGAATGTTTAAACAATTGAAATCGCATAATTCATGCGTTGTTTTTCGATTTTCCAGCCATCTGAATGGTTGTTTTATAGTTTCTTATGTTGTTGATTACTGGAACAATGATTTATTCGTAGTATAAAGAAACATCATACGTGATAAAATGGAAAAATTTCGAAAAAAAAAAATGAAGGTTTTTCAAATAATTTGTTCATTCATGTTCATGAAAATATCGTTATGTCATGGATTGTCACTTTTGACGAGAATTTTTGAGTGTGCGCAGTACCTGTCAGAAACAGCAGCATTTGGGAGATGCGCGAAAAGCTATTTCCACTTTGATATACGGAAAGTATAAAACAATAATGAGAACGGCTGGAAAATCGAAAAAATCACATAAAATTCGCGATTTCATTCGTTCAAACAAGCAACGACACGTAAAATCAACTGTTTCTTGGTAGTGGCTGCCGTATTTCAATGACACAAATCGAAAAATAATGGACGAATGCTGATAAAACCGAATTGAAAATCAAAATCAGTTGCGCTGCTGCTGCTATGTTGTTCACTGTTTTAAAAAGGGAGCGGTGTTTTTTCTTAGAATATAGGGAAGAATATCGACCGATGAGGGCGCTGGTGGTGGTTAAACTATATCCACCATTTTGAATAAGTTACCTTGTTTTCATTTGTAAAATAACGCGCCAAACTGAAATCCAGTCATCAGTTGCCTCTCTAGACAAGATTTTGGTGTTTTTTTCTGCTATATTTTCATTGTACGAAATTTTTCTCGTGAAGGTTAATATAACTGTGTTCATGATGCTTTGAATAGCCGCACAAAACCAATCATTGGAGGTGAACATAGATGCATCGTGTTTTAAAATCTAATGATATTTGTTCCAGGACTTTTTTTACTTTTAGTGTAGTGTTAGTGAACCAAAGAGGCTTTTATTACATGGATGATGAAATGCGCCATAACTTCGCCAAAAAATAGACAAACAGACTCACCAGGTAACAAGAAATCATCTCACTTGAAATGCAAGTAACACACTGAAGCCGCTCTAGGTGGTGATTTATGCAGTTTCAGTTTAATTTTCCAATCCTTGTACCTGTTTATTTTCTCTTTCAATGCACTTTCCGTAATGTTTCCCACCCAAGCTGTATTTCTCTTTGGAAACGTGTGGAAAGACAACTTTGTATTTTTGTTCCTAGAGTTGCGGCAACTTGGCACCAAAAACTTTATACGGCTCCCTGAGCGATCTGCATCCATGTTTGTTTGATATTATTAAGAATAAAAACGACAACTTCAGATGAAATTTCCTAAATCAACACCAAAGGACTCAATTAATTCACACACATAAAATGGAAGCCGTTTGTTTGTGAAATTATAGCAGTGCGTTATATTTTCGCCAGACGTCGCATAAAATTATGAACTTCCCAATTCAACTCATGCATAAAATATCCTATAAGCCGCCGTGATTTTGTCATTATGACAGCGAAAAAACTTTGCCCTAAGTTTTTTAGCGAC
The DNA here is from genome assembly GCA_032362365.1 of Zygogramma bicolorata. Lineage (NCBI taxonomy): Eukaryota > Metazoa > Arthropoda > Insecta > Coleoptera > Chrysomelidae > Zygogramma > Zygogramma bicolorata. The sequence continues at coordinate 1,641,348 of JAVJAQ010000486.1, forward strand.
AAAACGGAACCTAACTTTTGAGAGCATGGCAACCAGAATTGTAAACAACTCTTTGACGGCGTCTTTGTCAATTTTCCACTTGCGTTGTCAAAAGAGATTATCTGTTCTGTGAAAATGAAATATAAGAATTGTGTTTTTAACAATTGTACTTTTCCGTTGATTTGAATAAACTCTGTATTCATTAGATTGTCGCACCGAATTACACCCGAGCTTTTTTTTTGTCGAAGAAAACTTGACATTTATTATTCGAGTTTAGTTGCCTTCCGGCAAATTAACTCAAAAAACTGCCAGAAAAAATTACTCGTCCTACGGACTCAAATTTTTTCAGAGGCAGTTTTTTTCGTTGGATTGCTAGGCAACAAAATTCTCATCGAAATGTCAAGTTTACTTCGACAAAAAAAAGGTCTCGTGTAATTATAAGCGATAAAAATTGAAGACCTTTCAGAGAAGCTTTGCTTTTTTGAGGAAGTCGACGATTATAGAAACTTGGGTGCGAAGGTGTCGCTTATATCTAGGCAGCATCTGATGAGGCTCATTAGGGGGCTGGCAGCACCGCTTTTTCATATAGTCCCACCTCTCCCCTGTCTCGAAAAGCAATCACAATACGAGAGACTTATCATAACGTGAATCCAAAATTGCAGCAGGGCCATTTTTTCCTATGAATTAAAAGACAAATTATATGTATGACCTTTGGGAGCCCTATCATTATAGGTTGAGTATCGTGAGCTCTTGGACTAATATACTCTTCCAACAACACATACTTTTCATCGGACCACTCTGTATAACTAAATAACTGAATTCGAATATTTTGAATCCAGAAGCATGTCGTTTCACAAAGACCACTTTTGCTGTGATCCTGGGCATACTTAGGAATTGAGGAGGGCAGAGCTAAGCAAAATGGAAATTTGGACGAGTTCAGTTCAAAACTGGTGCAGATGGTGTAAACCTCCAAGAGAAAACGCAATCTGCTGGGAGACGACCAAAGTCTCAAACTCTCACTGTCCAAGACAGAGGAGACCTCTTACAGTATAGCGGCGGGCTATTTGTTGCCATTTCGTCGTACGATGGCCCGCTGTAAGAGGTCTCCTCTGTCTTGGACAGTAAGAGTTTGAGACTTTGGTCGTCTCCCAGCAGATGGCGTTGCCCCTAGGAGGTTTACACCATCTGCACCAGTTTCAGACGTTTCCTTCGTAAGGAGTAGATAGTTTCGAAATGTTTGTGTTCACAGTCCAACCAAGTGTCACTAATGAGACCTGGTAGGTCGAAACAGCTGTCTGGCATTGGATTTGTGAATACAATCAGTTCGAATAGGAATTCTGAGTTCAGTTCAGTTAAGATGATACCTCAGAAACGATTTTAACATGCAACTTGTGTGAATATCCAGGGTCTGTAGGGAAGCTACAGTCCCCAAGCCCCCTGGGTGCGCTGATGGCTATTCATTTCAATCATTCTGAGAAGAATGACCCATTGCACCACTTTCTATCATTCACCATGATTTAGGCAGAATCAGGTTATCGGCAACTTTGCAAGCCCACATCTACCTTCGGAGTCGGGCTCTTTCCACAAAATATGAAAATAAACTCATGCAGTTTTTAGACAACATGCTTTCATGAAAATTATCAGTAATTTTGAAGCAATTGTGTAGTTACTCCCGAGTAACAGCCGGTATATCCGGAAGTATCCAATTCACATTCTATCAAGCAACATTAACATTCATAATAATTGCTGAGACTGCTGTTTCAGCACTTTGGCTAATGTTGGCTTCTGACGATGGGGATTGGTTTTGCTGACAAGCATTCATCACCTCGATATTGAAAGAGAGGGATTGAAAGAAAATCAGGAGTTAGTTACTTGTAGGCGGACCCCAAGGTGTGACACACTGTCAAAGATTATGATGATTTATTTGCAAGTACGATTGGGTTGTTTTTATTTTGAATAAATGTAGTGATTCTATGCACCCTATCTCATGAGCTACCAAAGACCCGCCTGGGGTCATACCAGATACCTGTTTGGGGAGCTTTGGAACCAGTGATGATTAAATGAGACCTTGAAAACTGAGTAGAGAGAAACGGTAGATGACGATGGGAATGAAACCTTTTGTTGCGTTGTCACAGCCCACAGCTTACCTGCGTTGCGTTGTGTATACTGTCTTGTCTTTGTGGAGTTTGGGGAATCATTTTTCAAGTATTTTAAGTCGTTTGTTAAATTTTCATTAGTGTAAGGAGTTTCTTAGAGTAATCTTTAACTAACTTTGGAGTGTTTCTATCAGGATAACTTGTTGGTGTTTTTTCTTGGGTTCTTGTTCGTTTTACTTGTGTTGTATAAAAAAACTTTTTGATCATTTATTATGCCAGGAAACAAGTGCTATATAACCGACTGTTTGAACACTTGGGGAACGTTATTAGCCTCCGCAGTAGAGTTTTACATTTCAAAACAAATGATTACGTTTGTGCAGTGTTATTATATATTAAATATATCACAAACTGACAACTAACACATGATTTATGCAGTAGGTTTGAGTAATGAGAAGTTCAACCTTCACTTTTCAATGAGAACGTTTAAGCACTAGTTATAATAAAGTTGGGTAATTTCCATCTCTTATTACTCAAAGCTGCTGCATAATCCGATGTTACTTTCAAATAATTACATCAGTTTCTTCGGTAATGCTATTTTCAAATACACTACATGATTTCATTATATCACAATTGGTTGCATTATGACAAAGCGATATCTTTGAAAAGGCCTTTTGTTCATAAGTTCATTTGAATTCATATATAAATTGGACACTATACATTAGATGACGTAGATATCATTCAAAGTACGATACAAAGCTCAAGCATTTTCTTGGCCTTGGAAAAATATCCTTGAACGACTGGTAAACCCAAATACTTTCCATTTCATATACGAGTAATTATCTTACTCTGGCAAACTACTTCTTACTCAATTTTCACACACACACACACATATATATATATATATATATATATATATATATATATATATATATATATATATAGAGAAGGGTAGTCTCTTGACTGGACTAGTTGAAAAAACCGTCTAAATTTGGAAAATCCTCATACAATGAAAATTAACCTTGGGGTTGCAGTCATAGATTGAGTTAGGCCTGATATAGTGAAACTCTTTATTAAATTGTCGAGCTTTCGAAAATCTTTATTTTCTTTATCAAGACATCTGAAAAACAATGTTTATTGTTACATAAAGCACTTAAAACATGTAAAAATTGAAAGTTACTAATGTGAGATTAGATATAAAACAGCAGACGAAAAATCCTTGTCCATCACAAACAGAAAAAACATTTCATGAATGTTTCTGATAAGAAATTTTTTTTCTGTTTGTGATGGACAAGGATTTTTCGTCTGCTGTTTTATATCTAATCTCACATTAGTAAGTTTCAATTTTTACATGTTTTAAGTGCTTTATGTAACAATAAACATTGTTTTTCAGATGTCTTGATAAAGAAAATAAAGATTTTCGAAAGCTCGACAATTTAATAAAGAGTTTCACTATATCAGGCCTAACTCAATCTATGACTGCAACCCCAAGGTTAATTTTCATTGTATGAGGATTTTCCAAATTTAGACGGTTATATATATATATATATATATATATATATATATATATATATATATATATATATATCAAGATCGAGTTGAATTATCACAAATACGAAGAGTATTCACTTTTTCTCAACTGACATTTAGTCTCGAACACCATAAAGCTAGATTTTCAATATACTCGAATATTCAAAGATCTTATTAGGAAGGCAGGTATTTTTTTGGCTGTTGATCTGTTGTTACCTACCAATCAGATACCAGAAACTGAAATCCACTTGCATATTAGTATATGGTAGAATTCCACCTTAACCTCATCGACGCCCCGGTAATATGGAGGGATCGGTATGATGACATTTCGTAACCTTCCTCCCATACACCAACGTTGGATTACCCTAACACCAAACTGATATCATTTGCATCAGATGCTCCTTCTGCCAATTTCAGCATCTCCAGAAAAAAAAATGGATCAATTTCTTGTCCTGAAGATCATAAACGCGCGTCGAGTGCGAATATCATTACGGAATTACTACAGAGTTCTTAATCTGACCTGCTATAAAGTAATATTCTCATTTGTGGAGATTGTCTTCAAAACATACATTGAAGCCACCAGATTCTAAATAAAAAACGGAATTGTTAATTATTATGATTCTCCTACTGGGACAATATATTCTCTATAATTGAAAATATCTCGTCATCACCTGATGAAAATATGAGAATGCAGTTTGATAATAACAGTTTCTTATGGGATTCTCACTTGAATGAAGTTCTATATAATAGATTATTGAAGCAGATAAAATATATAACACCGTATGAAAGTTTGCAAACCTTTCAGACATTTTTCGAGGTCTTTTTCTTTCCCTGAAAATGGAAATCAGTTTTGCATTCATCAGTTCCATCGAGGTCGTCGCAGAGATCCCATCCTCCAGGAATTAACCTGTCAGATCTCCATCTTGAGGTGGTTTTTCAACATAGTGACTTACTATGGGATTCCTTGCAAAATGAGAGGTGTTTTCCGGGTTCTAGAATCTCCAAAACTCCGAACTAATAATTTGGGTCTTCTTTCCTTCCGCTATTGCGTTGTTCTTTGATTATTACGGGGTTTTCTCGTCCACATCACCCCGAAGCTGTTGTCGGAAAGGAAGTTTTGAAGGTATTTTCGTTTCGAACGAATATTTACTTCACGAGAATCATTGAGTTTATTCAAGGCTTGATGAGTTAAGCTTGAATCTGTGACAAAGGGATTGCTTTTGTGTCTAAGATGCTGTAATTCATAATCCAAGGAGTAATGTTGTTTCGGACTGGAAGCAGCTCCAAAACTTGGAATAACTTTACTGAACTCCGGCGGAATATAATATTCATTGTGAATTCTGAGGAGAAATATGTGTTCATAAGTCGCTCTTTCTGAAAGACACAAAACTTTCTTAAAACATAATTTATATATACACAGGATGTGAAAAATTCCTACTCTACCTGACGAGATAGTTCAAAGTTCCGTTTGATTATGCCTCTTTTGCATCGTAGTCATTTATTTATCAAGTATATTAGGTGAATATATATACCATGACGCTTTCGATTATAGTAAACTGACACGTCTGGTACCGCTGGACTACAGCGAAGCCTTTGACACCGTGGACCACTCTTTGTTATGCTTGAAACTTAGTTATTTTGGGTTATCAAATAATCCTCTCCATTTCATGTAGAATAATCTTCCTAGTTGAACTTAACGTATTCCTGCATCGCGGGAAAATACTGGCTATGTAATTTGTGAGTCCTGAGCAAATGCCATGAGTTATTATTATAACTATCACTAGCATTATTTCACAAAGCTGAGGTCAGTAGCCCAAGAGATTATTACGTTTATAATAGGGGAGCCCAAGCGGGGATTTCGGGATTTACTAGAGCGCGGCAGATTAATATACAGGGGGATACCTTGTTTCCGGTTAAGTACTTCCACCACATATGAGCCTTATACAATATGGTCGCCCTTCAAGGATAAAGGATCAGATTAGTTAAAAAATTATCATCTGAAATTCTCAAGCTCATCAGATTAAGGTAGGGTGAGTAAATTACATCCTGAAACGTGTATATTCCACTAATCTGACAATTCGAGAGTGACCTAAAAAAGGAGGAGGGCAACAAAGTTGTAGAAAAAAAAACGTCATTTCGACGTTCTCGAGCGTGGCTAATTCAATTTTTACTCTGGAGTAATTCAAGAATTGCAAAAAATATATCATCTGACGATTTCCACAAGCCGAAATAATAAAAATTCATCGAGGAAGTTTAATGCGTGCAGCTACGTGATGCCTATATTCCCCTCTCCACGTTTCTATTTTTCGCCCTCTCATTCCGTCCCCACTCTGGTTTCTGTTGCCTTGATGTCATGACAGTTGAGCACACAGACTCGTTGGTGGCATGATATTGTCTAGAAGGAATATCCAACGTTTAACATTTTGCAAATTCAATGGCTAATAATTATCTTATAAATAAAAAATCTCTACTAAAAAAATTGAACACATTTTTTATTTGCATGATTTTTCCTAAGCTTTTCAATTAAGTTGAATGAAAAAAAAATTCAAATTGGCAGAATAGACGAATCCCTCCAAATAATCGTCAGATTATAAGAATGCAACGTCTAGGGCGTTAAGATGAACCATATTACTCCAGTCTATGACGGTGAAAAAAGTGTAAACTGTGTATTTATCCCATACAGCACCGATTCGTATGAAAATTTGGATATAGGTTCTACTTACCCTCTATTCCAAAATCTACCCCGTGCCGAGGGTTGCTTTCTCCCTGGGGGTGGATGCCACCCCTTCTTGGGGGTGAATTTTTTTTTATTGGAAATAAGTGCGGAAATCAATAGATTGACTAATTACAAGGACTTTTTGTTAAATGAAGTTTTTTCTGAAAAGCAATAGTTTTCGACTTATTCGCGAGTGAAATTGTCGGTTTTCAGGCAAAAAAAAACGTTTTCAGGTCTTTTTTCGCGAATAACTGGAAAATAATGCATCTAATCGAAAAACCTGCGGAGAGCGAAATCAAAGCTTTTGAAAAAACAAAGCCGACTGTTTATTTGTGATGTATGCAAACCCACTACAAATTGAATAATTGCTTGTTGAAAGTTGATTGGTATTTTCAAACGCCAAAATGAAAAGTTTCTACGTACAATAAACAAAAACTAATGCATTTTTCGGGAAAAACTTATTGAACCTTTTCTGAAGTCCTTCGAAAATCCTTCATTGTTGTTATTTATGAAAGTTTCTAGCATCAAAACTGACCGAGGTATGAAGGAAATAATGTTGAATCTTATTTTTTTGTTGAAAAAAATTTGCTCCCCCCTTTGAAAAAAATTGTTGTTACTTCATAATTCACTTCATTCATGTTCTTTCAATGAGTTCTGAGTTTTTCATCAATCGAAAGTACGTAGTTTTGGAAAAAATTGAGATTGAAGAGAAAAAATCATATACGTAATTCAGCGAAAAATCACAATTTCTTCGAAATAACTCGAAAACTATTGATCACATGCGAAATTTTTTTGGGTACAAAATTGAACGCTATTCTTCTCTAAAAATTTCGGTGTTTCATTTTTTTCTGCAGGATGAAAATAGAGTAAGATATGGCCAGTTAAAATTTGTGACGGTTCGCGCAAAGTACCTTTTTTGAGCCCTTTCAGCATGAACCTTTTCAAAAATATAATCCCTAGTGGCCTAGTGGAACTATATGTATATTATATAAGTATATATACATATAGTTCCACTAGGCACCGATTTTTTCCAAAGAGGGGGGAAAGAGAGGATGAATGATTCACATTTTTTTTTTCAAGGGAAAAATAAGATTCAACATTATTTTCTTCATATCTCGGTCAGTTTTGATGCCAGAAACTTTTATAAATAACAGAAATGAAGGATTTTTGAAGGGCTTCAAAAAAGGTCGAATAAGTTTTTGCCGAAAAATGCATTGTTTTTTGGTTATTGTACGTAGAAACTTTCCATTTTGGCGTTTGAAAATACCAATCAACTTTCAACAGCAATCATTCAGTTTGTAGTGGGTTTGCCTACATCAAAAATCAACAATCGCCTTTGTGTTTTCGAAAGCTATAATTTTGCCCTCTGCAGGTTTTTCGATTAGATGCCTTATTTTCCAGTTATTCGCGAAAAAGGATCAGAAAACGTGTTTTTTTTGCCTGAAAACCGACAATTTCACTCGCGAATAAGTCGAAAAGTATTGCTTTTCAGAAAAAACTTCATTGAACAAAAAGTGCTTAGAATTAGTCAATCTATTGATTTCCGCACTTATTTCTAATAAAAGAAATTTCAGCCAGAAGGGGTGGCATCCACCCCCAGGGAGAAAGCAACCCTCAGCACAGGGTAGATTTTGAAAAAGAGTGTATGTAGATCCTGAATCCAAATTTTTATGCGAATCGGTGCTGTATGGGATAAATACACGGGAAAATGGTCATAGACTGGACTATATGTATCTTAATCTGACGCGCTTGTTTATTTCGAAATGACGAATTTTTTTCCTATTCTCATAACGGCCGCGAGTCTGCGTCACATCCAAACCGTCAGATTATTCTTTAAGAGCTTTAATTTAGGTTCACTCAACATCCCCTCAGACAATCTGACGCGCTCGAGATTTCTTTTTTCATTTCCAACCTTTACGTACGACCACCCCCATCATGGAAACAATCAGACAAACATACGTACATTTTTTTGATATGTAGGAAGGACATAGATATCAATATCTGACGCGGTCGAGTATGTTCGTGCAATAGTTTTTTTTTAATTTTTAAAAATCTATAGCCGCTCTCTCATCTAAGCTTCGCAACCCAATAGGTCTCTATGACGCTCGAGTAAATCCCGATTTAGCATCGTGGGCTCTCCTACTATTAATACGAACGCCTACTAATAACATACTGCTTCTCCATTTTCCGTCTCATTCTTGAACTCAAAATCGTTCTCCAATGAGGATGAGTTCCATCTATTTCTCGTGAGCGAAAAGAGAAACGGATTATAGGTTCGAACTAACTTCTGTTGGAAGTAGAAAAAAGTTATTCACCCAAGCCGATAATTCTAGCGGTATCCACGTGGAACGATAATTTACCTCATTTGAAAATTTCGAAACTTCCACCAGAGCTTAGCGAAACTCCTCACTTTGATATTGGAAACGAAACTGCCTGAGACTCATTTGAAGCTGGTGGCGGTTCAAAGCAATAATGAGATTCCGAAGCATGAAATCATTTATGTATTCTTGAGGTGATCATTGGAATTCAGAAAAATTCGCTTTCCGGAGGAATTTCTGCAATGAAGTTGTTATCAATGAATGCTCAAGTTTTCCGTTTTATCACCTCTCTACTCATACGCCCATAAATCCAATTTTCTTATCTTTCTCCGGAAACACTGAACAATTAAATAGTTTTCCCGCATTTCCACCAAGCTAACTTGAAGCTGGCTCGATTATAATTTTTGGTCACACTCGTTACTCGTTTGAACTCTCGCAACTTTAGTGTTGAACCAAAACTTTCGGAAATGACCTATTCGTCCACATTCTGGTCATTATCATCATACTTACAGTTTTTGATTGATATTTTCAACTCCTGCAAACCTTAATTCAGATGGGACGTATTCGAGACAACTGTGGGAACCACTGCTCTAGTGAATTTGATCCTGACATAACGGTATAACAAAATTACTTTTTGTACTTATTTTTAGAGCAACAGGGTGTGAGTAAGGGTTTCCTCAGAATTACTATTTCAAATTTAAGGAGTTAATTCTGAGTAATCTGGACTTCTACTGATCACAGAAAAGGGCGCCAGAAGCAGAAGTTAATTATAATCATCTTAGTAATATTTTTAATTAATATCTTAGTAATATTTATAATGAGCCATATATATAATTATCAACTACTTCACATTCATAGGGTTGCAACTATAAGGGGAGCAATAAAAATCAAATAATAAAATTAATCCTTTAATGGATACTTGATTATAACTTCAGTAACTTCAGTACCTGGATAGGCACAGTAATGGTACAAACGATGGCTTCAAATCACAAACGAGGGCTTCAAATCGACTGACTGTTAGTTTAGTAACTCCTGGTATTCTTGCTATTGGGTTCCTGGTCATGACCAGGAAGGTGAGGCTCCCTTGTTACCATGACAGGAATAAGGTGAGTCTCCCTTGTTTCTTTGGATTCCAATTCCAGATGCCAGGTGTTGAGCGTGAAAGGAAATCGAACAAATGAGCAGGAGTTACGATTGAAAAATACAAGGACCTCGTTCTTGGGTGTACCGAAAAAGTACAGATGCCTTTTATCCAGATATTGAATATAAATTTACAGAACAAACTCTTAATACAGGTGTTTAAGAAGTACAAATATAGGAATGAAAAACCAGTAGTTAGAAACTAGTAATTCTACAACAGTAGTAATTCTACCAAAGTTTTAATGATTTTTATACAACAGTATATTGAATAGAAACTTTTCCTCAGGAATCTACTGAAGGTAGATACTAATCGCCCAGCGTTCATAAGAATTCAGACATGCGAAGGCTTCCCAAGAATTCGGGGTTTTCACAAAAAAAAGAAAAATCTGTCTTATAGGGAAAATTTTCAAATTTGGAAGAACCACAAATTCATAACTTAGGATTAGAATATTCTAACAGACAGATATTTCTCTTCTAAAGAGATACAATAGAGAATGATCTCAATACCAGGAACAACCCTGAGATGAGATGAGTAGAATATTCTCAGATAAAATGAAACACTAAAAAATAGCAAAAAGAATTTCTACTCACCTTATCCTTCAGGCCGATGGAATGCTGCAGACAGTTCGACAGAGACAGATTATCCTGTTTAGATTGTTCCTGGGACCAACTTCTGATTCGTCCTGGCAGATGAGGATGAAAACCTGAATATATATGAAAACGCAGAATCAACGGAACAAAAAGGAAAAATTTTGTGAAATATCACTACTCACGGCCTTTAACCTTAAAACTTACAACTTCTCAAAAATTGACAAAAATATACTATTTCACTGACCAGTATAACTAATATAATAACATCCGTGTATAACTAATGATGGGAAGATGATTCAATTAATTTAAATAAGATAAATGATGTCTGAAATTCTTTCTTGATCGCTCAGCGCTTACGAACACACTCCTTGAGAGATCGGAAAAGACAAGACAGACAACAGACAATTCAGTTCGTTTCTCCCGATCCCGAGTTCAAGGTTCCGTGGTACATACAATTTTTGACAGTAGAATTCCACTCGTGATCCGAAATGTGAGGCCGGAATCTACAGCGCATGCGGACTAAAGGAAAAGATCTTAGAACTAATTTGTGACAGTAGAACTATACTTACGGTCAGAAAAGGAGTATAGTGCTGAATGATAACACAATAATCGCATTGATCAATAACAATCGAAAAATTTTATTTTTGTTACAACGGCAATAATCAAGTATCTGGGAACACACTTGGAAAACTTATGATTCAAATAACTTTTTGAGTTAGATTGGAGACTTTGATTACTTTTTGATTTACCACACCCGAGGAGTTCTAATGATATTTCAATCGCCAAGAGGTTATTAATTCAATGCTTTAGTGTCATTTAGTTAATTTATGATCTTGCCAGATCAGGTATTCAAGAGGAATTTGAGGAATATGATCCACAATGATCAAGAATTTTTGCCTTGGTGTTGCCCAATGCATAAAGCTTTCATTATTTTTTTTGATTTACTGTGAAATAAATGTGAAAGGACAACAACGTCTCAACTGAGCATGCATTATGCCATCTCACAACTCGAATTTATGAAGCCATAGAAGAAAAATGCCCAATTGTTTGTTTATTTCTAGATTTTGCTAAAGCTTTCGATTCAGTGAGTCATGAGTTATTCAAAAATTAGAAAAAATTGGATTTCGTGGATTGAGTTATAAATTGATAAAAAGTTATCTAGAAATTCGAAAACTATGTGTCAAGACAGGTGACTATATTAGTTCAGAAAAAAAATTTAATTATGGAGTTCCACAAGGAACCTGTTATTATTTAACATATTCCTGAATGACATTTTTTATGTGAAAACAAGAGGTTCCATACACAGTTTTGCAGATGATACTGTTTTAATATATAGATCAAATACATGGCAATCTCTTAAAATACTCCTACAAAATGACTTTGAAAATATAAAAAATTGGTTCGACAATAACTTATTGACTCCTCATTTCGAGAAATCACATTATCTCCCCTTTAGTTCTTATAGAAATCATCTACCTTATCTTGGACCTATTAAAATAAATGACTCATATATAAAAGAAGTCGACCATATCAAATATTTAGGCATCATGATAGACAGGCATTCAAAATGGAATTTCCAAATTGACTATCTAATAAAAAAATTACGCCCTCTATTGCCAAAATTCAAATTTCTTCATAATATTCTTAGTAAAAAACACATGGATATGATTTATATTTCTTTATTTCAATCTCAAATAAATTATGGTATACTGTCATGGGGGGGAGTTAATCAGAATTATCTGAAAAATTTAGAAAATTTACAAAAATGGTTCTTAAAAATCATCTTCGGTAAAAATATTCGATATTCCTCCAATAAATTATTTTGTGAAAGTGAAAAAATGGATATCAGACAATTATTTTGTCTTAATATAATAACTTACATATTTTCTCATAAAAACTGCTGTAACTATAATAAACATTTATATAACACACGAAATAAAAACAGAATCACTGCTAAAAATAAAATTTCCAAAGCCAAATCACAAAAAAACTTCCTATATTTAGCATCATTTATTTACGATAAATTACCAAATTCGATTAAAGTATTAAAGTCAAAATATTCTTATAAAAAAATGGTGAAAAAATGGATTCTTGAAACTCCCAGATTATTTTTCCAGAATCTTATAGAATTGAAATTTTCCATGTGACTGCCAGTGTGCTGATTATACTGTCATTTTCATTTATTGTTCAAATGTTATTTTATTATTAAATCATTTATTTTTAATCCATAATAATTATTCAATAAAATATCTAATTCTTACAACAAGTGCCATAACTTCGTAAGTTTTAAATATTTATTCACATATTATTTATTTTAAAATTGTAATATTGAGATTTATTGTGAATAAATTGTTATTATTATTATTATTATTATTATTATTATTATGATTTTCAGTGACAAAATCGTTGTTACTTCACTCGTCACCACCAAGGCTTCATCAATGTTACTATCGAGGTATTGGGATGATTGGTATACCTTCAATTGTCTATCCAACACTGATTTATTTTCGATAATCCACGAGTGGTCATCAGATTCATTATGTGTTCGAGATATACCAGATATGTTTCTTGTTACGTACGGCTGTCCTGAGAATGTGAAGAAAACATTTTGTACCTGCAACGTCAAACATCAGTTTTTTTTTTAACAAGAATACAATCTAATTTTGTGAGAAAATTATTGCGGGACCTTGCGTAACGTTTCACTTTCCCTTCTTTGAACCCATACATTGTATTTAAGGCCATTGATCATTCGACACAGTATGGAAATATGATTGAGAGAACGTTATTGAAAATCGCTTTAGTGTGTGATTTTTCCTAAACAGTTCACAAATCTGCAACAGGTGTTTCACAATACGCTCGTTTGTGACATGTAACAACGTTGACTAAATTTTTTTTCATTCAATTGAACTACCGTGCCACCCCCACTACTTCCCACCGCAAACAGTTGATACGTAGGAAGTGGTCAACTGTGATTGCTGGCTTGTTCAACTCCTCATTTGAATAAAGGACAGATGGCAATCTTTGTTGTAAAAGTTAACACTCTTTGTGGAGATCAACTACCCCAACGACAAACTGATATTATTTGCACTCCACATGCGTTTCGCTAGCAAGGTCAGCATCTTCAGGAGAAGAATAATTAGTGCAAATAATATCAGTTTGGTGTGAGGGTAATTGACCTCTACAAAGAGTTTCGCGTTTGAAGTTTTATGAACCGATCTTCGTTTTCCACATCTGGGGCCTGTTTCATAAAAGTACAAGTCTTGTAGCTACAAGAGAAACACAATGTAGGTGCAGGTGAGAAACAAGTAAAAAACAATCATTGCACTTTTGATTCGTCCTAGAATATTCGGAGTATTATTAAAAATTTCTTGGAAAGCACACTTTGTGCTATCTATAGATATTTTCACGGTCGGTGCTCTTCTGAATTGTTATCAATCGTTCCACCCTTGGCAATATCTACACGGATGACTCGACGAGTACAGAATTCCCACCCCTTTGTTGTGAGTTTGGAGACCTGTCGAACCTCTATTGCTCAGGGATATTATCTCAATAGAACAGCTGAGCTTTGGAACTTCTTACCGGAAGAGGTCTTTCCTGAGGTTTACAAACTTCAAAAATTCAAAGTGAATGTCAATTCTTATCTCCTGTCCCTTGATTCACGCGGTATCCTTTTGACATCATGAGGTCAATTGCAGATGAGAATAATTTGTGCGAAGCTCAAATTGAAGTTTCTTTGATTTTTCCTAAGAATTCACACCATTTTCAATTGTTTCGGGTTGACTGCCATCTTTTTTTAACCCAGTTATAAAAAAAGTTCTTGATAATTTTGAAATTTAAAAATATTTCGTGAATTGAATACACGGAACACAATTTTCCAGGATGTATGATGAGAAAATGCCTTATTTCAAAACTATCTTCAGATATGTGGGATGTTGCATGCACTCATTTTGTGATATCAATAACCCAATAATTTCTGAATTACCTGGTATAAGCAACATTACCCAGTAGTTTTGAAAAGCAGTTCTTCGAAGAACTCATTCGAGTGAAAATATACAAGGTTAACTCATATGAAATATGAAACTTTCATTTGTCATGCATTAATTGGATGTTCTTATATGGATACTTATATTTGGACAATACAATATTATTTAAAATCAGCTGCAACATCAACTAGTTATTGTTTCAATACAGAGAAACATCAATAAAAGCTTCAGTTCTGAAAAAAATGTTTTAAAATTGTTCTTTCCGTTAACCAAATGATGAACGTCTACCCTCAGGAGTCGAAACTAATGCGAGCAATGGATTAACGAGGCCTTACCATTTAACGTGCGATTACCCAGCGCGATGGCCTGATGGGGGAATTTCCAGTAGCCATCCATCATAATGAAATATTTCTTTTATTCTGATGAATCATTTATTCACAAAAAGAAATGTAGATCACAACATTCACAACAAATAGAAGAAAGAAACAGTTGACGAAGTGTTGATTTTCTGTAAAATACGTTTACAATAATATATACATATTGAGGAAGGTTTTTTTTGTGATAGTATATTTTTGAGGTTCACAACATGAATCAATCAGTCTGATTCCATCTGAAGGAGATAGAGAATCATTTGTTGTTTCTACTCTTGTTTGAATATTTTTTTCTCCAGAATCAATACTGGTTTTTCAAAAGACAATACCCATATCACAGATAATCCAACAGTAATCATATATATTCCGAAGAAAGAGTAGATCTGAAATAAAAAAAATACGTCATTCAGTATTTCATTTCAATTGAAGCACGTTGATATCGTTGTGATTGTTGGTCCATGTTCTCAGAGTCATCAGACGTACGTTATTTCATATTCATAAAACAGAAATCATTATTGAGGCTAATTTTCAATCTCGACTACAAAACGTCATGTAAAGAGGTTTTTCATAAAAATAAGATACTAACTGTTGCCTGTATGTTCATTGTGAAAGCATTGACATATATCCATGAAAATAAAAGGAAACTGGAGTTGAGATCGGAAGTCCATAATCATTATACTAGGAATAACCATATGCTCATCACCCAAAAACACCATTACACAAAATATGAAAAGTTAAAATTGTTTCTATCAGAAAAATGTTTCTACACAGTAGATGAATTTATACTCGAAGTTGGTAATTCCAGATCACTCGCTTTGCGAGTTTCTTTATGACGTATATATCGTTGTATGTTATTTATTTATATTTTTACTTATATTTTGATATGTATGCGTTCGTTTCACAATGTCTGTCATGTAATTTTTTTTTATTCAAAATGACTCATTCTATAAGTTGATACTTCTGTATTATTCCTAAGATATTTGACCTGTCCCATCTACACAATGTAGCACAAAGGACTAATAAATCTATCTATCTATCTATCTATCTATCTATCTATCTATCTATCTATCTATCTATCTATCTATCTATCTATCTATCTATCTATCTATCTATCTATCTATCTATCTATCTATCTATCTATCTATCTATCTATCTATCTATCTATCTATCTATCTATCTATCTATCTATCTATCTATCTATCTATCTATCTATCTATCTATCTATCTATCTATCTATCTATCTATCTATCTATCTATCTATCTATCTATCTATCTATCTATTTATCTATCTATCTATCTATCTATCTATCTATCTATCTATCTATCTATCTATCTATCTATCTATCTATCTATCTATCTATCTATCTATCTATCTATCTATCTATCTATCTATCTACCTATCTAAAACGAATATGATATTCAACATACATAGTCACATCGAACTTCCTTCAGGAGTTCAGGGGTCCTTAGAAGGGTAGAAATATGGCCGAAAACAGATTCTCTGTAAACCTCTCTCACTTCGAACTCCCCAACAAAAAAAATATTCAAAAATATTAGATATGTAAATAAAAAAAAATCGGGCACATACTGAATCAATGAATGAACAACAATTCCGGAGCAGCAACAGTCATTCAACAATTTTCTAATGATTGAACATTAACATTGAGAGATTATTGCTGAAAACTACAAATCTAGCCCTTTAGTGTTCCTTGAAGCATTTCTTAAAAGCCTTCATAATATATCACTTTTGGAAAAAACCAAAAATCTTCATTTTCAATATTCTACTTTCACGATTAGTTTTCAACATGAGCACTGGATATTGAAAGTTATTGAGAGGTTATTAACAACAGTTAGTTACGAAATTTGAAGCTTCACATATTCATTGAAATTTTTTTTTTTTTCCAAATCATCTTTTGTAAATCGATGTGGCCAAACAGTCTGAGGCGCGGTCCTTATATTCAATTTGTCTTTTCCGCTGCTGGTTCAATCCGCGGTAGGGGCAGAATTTTTCTGGCCGGCTCGGTGCCAGTCGTCTAGATACCAGTACTGGTAGATGGGGGATATCTGGATTGCTACACCAACCGACCCGATAGTACTGTGGGATTTTCTGAGGGTCCCCATAATTGAAATAGCAAATGGACTACCTTAAAAATCAGTAAGACGCCCCTGTGCGCCTGGTCAGCCTAGACAATCAGCCGACCCTTGCCCGGACAAGGCTCTACCTTCTTTATTGATTTAATCAGAGAAAAAAACTGATTTCTCACTGAATATTCGATGTGGAATATAGCTAGGTGCGTGAGAGTTTGAAAGCCGTTTCATTCTATATTATTCAAACGTGAAAACTGAAAAATTCAGGGGATTTTTTATGAAAAAACTCTTTACAACAAAGATCATAAATGTTGAAACTTGAAGATCTCGTAGAATTGATAATATTATAATATGTTCCAATTGATATGGAATTTCTTGGGAAACTCTTTCAGAATATTGAAGTTATTGCTATTATTATTCAGTGAAGAGTGGGTGTGAAAGAAATGAACAAGGGATTTTTCTTGTTCTTTCCATCAACGTATTGCTTTTCTTTGTAGATAGTAGTGAAAAATTGATCACATTGTCGAATAAACTTATTCGATAATAGAAAAAGTTATGAGTTGAGACGATATCGACAAGATGGACTCAGATAAGTTTAAAAAATTGATCACGTTGTCGAATAAACTTATTAGATAATAGAAAAAGTTATGAGTTGAGACGATATCGACAAGATGGACTCAGATAAGTTTCCAATTGAGTGGGTGATTTTGAGTATTTTAAAATATAGTAATATCTGCAAATAAGTTAACAAAATATAGTCCAAATACTCACCAAATTGAAAATGGTAAAGTGGAAAGCCGTTTTCTGAGAAAATACGATGACGACCAATACGGTGCAATGGAGAACATAAATACTGTATGTAAACTGGTTCAAGAACTGGAAAATTGAATTCGTGAGTATGGTTTTGATGATTCCTGTGAAAACAAAATCTTGTTTAAAACTCCTTCTACTCCGATAGGTTGGATCTTAAATATTTTTGTGGAGAGGATGAGTATTGTGATACTGGAATTTCCAAGGTTATACGCCATTCCAATCAATAAGGTAGTTTGTGACAACATCGAATTGATAAATGAAATATTTTCCAATTTTCAGAAAGTATTACTCGATCAAACGGCTAAAGCTGTGATTTTAAGTCCAAGACAAACAGTCCCATTGATATCGATTTCAAAGTCATAAATTACTCAGTGGATATTCGATTCATTTTATTGGATCAAGTCAAAAGGAGTTTTTTTGGCAAGTCGCATACAAATATTCTGAATTCAAGTCAGTTGAAAACCACATGCACAGTTAAAGCATTCACTCGGATATGAAACAAACTGAAATAAAAAATAATCACAGTGAAAGATATAGATGTCTACGAAAGCGTAGAGCGGACATGCAATATTTTTTTCCTTAATTTCGACTTTAAAGTCGAAATTAACTAATTTCGAGTTGTAACTCGAAATTAGCACTAATTTCGACTTTTAAGTCGAAATTAAGCTAATTTCGAGTTGTAACTCGAAATTAACACTAATTTCGACTTTCAACTCGAAATTAAGCTGATTCGAATTATAAGGCTCAGTTACAAGAACACATAATATACTGAGCATACCGTCAATTGGGTTGTGTGTATATGAAGTGTAAGGGATACACCAGAAGAAAAAAAACTGCATTCTGTGGCCCAAACCTTTTTTGTCCATTCATAAGTGAATACAAATTTCCCCACCTTATGAGCTACACCCCACCAATTCTTGAATGACCTGTTCGCCTACACAGGAAGGTATTTTATAATGGCGTTGGTAGTTGGAGACAAGGCCTACTTGTCGAGGGACTTCTGTTGAAGTCAATAACGTCTGATATACAGGGTGGGGCCCCGAAAACGAAACAGATCGAATATCTTCAAAACATGTTTTTTGAAAAAAATGCAACTCCGCACTCTTGCGGAAAAAAAATGGTTCCGTATTCCAAATTATGATACTTCATTTGCAAGCTAGTTTGACATGAATTCGGTGACAGTGCATTAAGGAATTTTTCTAATGGGAAAAACAAAATGGCGGCGCCACAATGGCGGACAAGATTTGAAATTATGATCCGATTGATTCAAGATTGATAAGTGGTGGTTTTCAGGGGCGGAAATTATGAATTGTTTGTCACTGCAAAAAACAATATGGTGGCTCCAAGATGGCGAACAAACTTTGTAATTATGGTCCGATTCGAATAAAAATTAGTATGTGCGGGGATTATCAGGGTGGAAAATTATGATTGTTTTGTCGATGCAAAAAATAAGATGGCGGAGGAAATTTGTAATTGTGGTTCAATTCGATAAAAAATTGGCATACGGGGGTTTTACAAGTTTCCAAGGTGACTAAAAAGAACTAATCAAATTGATAAAATAAAGCTTTTATACAAATGCGCAAAAAAGAAAATTAATTTTTTTGACGTGTACGTAGGTCATTCTGTGCGTAACAGAATCGAAATTTTACCGTGCGAGAATACCTATTTTGTACTCGTGGCAAGATTTTCTTTTTCTTCTCATCGCATTTATGAGAAGCTTTTCATTCAATTTCATTCAATTCTATATAGTTTTGCTGAAAATCTGTATCCAAAATCCTCACAAGCCAATTCTTGAATCGAATCAGACCATAATTACAAATCTCATCCGCCATACCCCATAATGCATTTTTATCGCAATAATGAACACCTACCAAAGTTCAAGTCTTGGTTCAAGTTGATCGGACAACAAGAAGTAAGTCAAAAATGTTTGTTCTTTTCTCGTGAATTGTTCACATTACCTTTCATATAAAATATAAGTTAAAATACGAAACAGTTGTTTTTCCTGTAATAGAGCGCCAAAATGAAAAGTTAAGTGGCGAACACTCACATGTCCGAATTCCTTATGGAATTACCTTTTCAATTCTGTCACACTTAGTACTTTCCCTATTCAAATTGTATAAGTGATAGGATTTGTTCCCCTTGGATTTAAAATTGACGTGTTTTTGCATTATTATCACAGCACATATGTTTTGAAGAATTCGTTTTCGGTGCCGGGTCGAATCGAACCATAATTACAAATTTCGCCCGCCGTCATTGTTGAAGGATTGCGATTAGAGCTTGTCCTAGGCACCACACCGTCACTGAAGAATTTGTTTCTCTTCAAAGGTACCCTATCCAGCATTTCCTCCAGAATGAAATTCAAAACATAGCCTTTCTTCTAGGTTGAGTTCTTCTCTTGTCATCTTTAAAATGTGGTCATCCAGTACCGAATAGTTGTTCTACATCAAGTGATATAGAGGACGAGCGGCCGAAATGTTATTCAATCTATGGAACTTATTTTTTCCACATACGATTCCTGAATCAAATCGTACCATAATTATACAATTGAACGAACTTACCTGTGAAGTTCAATCGTGATTATGAAGCGGCTCGTCCGGATATATCACCAGATGTAGTACAGCTGTTTTTTAAATGAATGACCATAGTTCAAAGCACAAAACAAATAAAACCTACTTTCGTTCCCTTCCGGAGTTCTAGCCAC
The DNA here is from genome assembly GCA_032362365.1 of Zygogramma bicolorata. NCBI lineage: Eukaryota > Metazoa > Arthropoda > Insecta > Coleoptera > Chrysomelidae > Zygogramma > Zygogramma bicolorata. Next base: position 1,661,671 of record JAVJAQ010000486.1, read on the forward strand.
CGTCCGAAGGCAAGGCAACCATGTGTGCGTCGTCCATCTGCCATTTGTTTGAAGCATCCTGAACCAAGGAAGTTATGCCACAGATTCCAATGCCATCTGTGATTATACCCTCAAATTGTAATAAAAGTTGGTATCACTTTCCAGAGTTATTCTCACCGTACTATCTAGCTGTTCTGCTCTTGAACTCCAATTGGGCGGGATCCTGAGAGGGTTGTGATATATTCCTATGAGCCGCTTCATATTATCACGATGGAACTTCACAGAAAATTCGTTTAATCCTACATTTATATTTCAGCGGCTCGTCCTCTTATATCACTAGATGTAGAAGTTTAAAGATGATGTTGCGATCAACTTCCGTCGGAAAAGTAAAACCGTATGGAGCTGATAGTTCACAAGCAACTATCATACTCTTATTACTCTTACCAATCTTCCAAAACAGGCCTCTGCCCAAGTTTCATACGAATTTTGCTGAACTCCATTTGCAACACAGGAAGATTTTGGAAAATCCAACATTTCTAGGACATGTTTGAATACAGCACCAATCCCATTATGGTTTCTAATATAGGTACATACCTAGATTCTATTTTCAACTGCTGCGAATATTTGGGCTCGATCTGGATATCCCTACAGGAAAATTACAGTGTGGGGAATGTTACGTACCTTGAAGAAGTTTGTTAAAAAATATTCCACCCATTTTATGACTCTCATTACAGCTCAGACGGTTCTCTATGTCTGTATACACTCTCTGGCCCTGATGATGATATGAATAATGTAGTTTTGTACAGGGATATCTTATATCTTACCCCAGCTTCACGAGGTCTCATAGCTTTGTCGGCATACTTACATATTCGCCTACATATTGAACGAAACGCAGTCATTATAAACAGGGCATGAGACTCAGTTGTAAAGTAGGAAATAACTCACCAGAATATCATCCACGCAATAACTCGTTGGATTCGATTGAATTATTACTCAAGCAGAAGCAGGGATTGATACTGAAACGGTTTCAGAATGCTCGAGGCATCGATCCCAAATATTCGGAGCAGTTGAAAATAGAATCTAGGTATGTGACTTTATTAGAAACTATAATGGGATCGGTGCTGTATTCAAACATGTCCTAGAAATGCTGGATTTTCTAAGAACTTTCTGTGTTGCATGAACTTTAGCAAGATTCGTATGAGACTTGGGCAGAGGTCTGTCCCGGAAGATTGGTAAGAAATGCTTGTGAACTATTAGCTCCATATGAGTTTTACTCTTTGGATGGAAGTTTATTGAAACATAATCTTTAAACTCTACATAGTGATATAGGAGGACGTAGGCTCGACCTCCGGAAGTGGACGAAAATAGGTTTTCTTTGTTTTGTGCTTTGAACTATGGTCATCCATTAAAAAACAGCTGTACTACATCTAGTGATATATTCGGACCAGCCGCTTCATACTCACGACTGAACTTCACAGGTAAGTTCGTTCAATTGTCTTATTATGGTACGATTTGATTCAGGAATCGTATGTGGAAAGAATAAGTTCCATAGATTGAATAACATTTCGGCCGCTCGTCCTCTATATAACTAGATGTGGTACAGCTATTCGGTATTGGATGACCACATTTTAAAGATGACAAGAGAAGAACCCAACCTAGAAGGCAGGTAATATGTTTTGAATTTCATTCTGGAGGGATTGCTGAATAGAATACTTTTGAAGAGGAACAAATTCTTCAGTGACGGTGTGGTGCCTAGAACAAGCTCTAACCGCAATCCTTCAACAATGACGGCGGGCGAAATTTGTAATTATTGTTCGATTCGACCCGGCACCGAAAACGAATTCTTCAAAACACATGTGCTGTGAAAATAATGCAAAAACACGTCAATTTTAAATCCAAGGGGAACAAATCCTATCGTTACCTCTACTGTCTAACTTCTCTCCCCACCCCTTGGTCACTTATGCAATTTGAATAGGGAAAGTACTAAGTGTGACAGAATTGAAAAGGTAATTCCATAAGGAATTCGGACATGTGAGTGTTAGCTACTTAACTTTTCATTTTGGCGCTCTATTACAGGAAAAACAACTGTTTCGTATTTCAACTTATATTTTATATGAAAGGTAATGTAAACAATTCATGAGAAAAGAACAAACATTTTTGACCCACTTCTTGTTGTCCGATCAACTTGAACCGAGACTTGAACTTTGGTAGGTGTTCATTATTGCGATAAAAATGCATTATGGAGGATGGCGGATGAGATTTGTAATTATGGTCAGATTCGATTCAAAAATTGGCTTGTGAGGATTTTGGATAAAGATTTTTAGCAAAACTATAAAGAATTGAATGAAATTGAATGAAAAGCTTCTCATAAATGCGATGAGAAGAAAAAGAAAATCTTGCCACGAGTACAAAATAGGTATTCTCGCACGGTAAAATTTCGATTCTGTTATGCACAGAATGACCTACGTACACGTCAAAAAAATTAATTTTCATTTTTGCGCATTTGTATAAAAGCTTTATTTTATCAATTTGATTAGTTCTTTTTAGTCACCTTGGAAACTTGTAAAACCCCCGTATGCCAATTTTTTATCGAATTGAACCACAATTACAAATTTCCTCCGCCATCTTATTTTTTGCATCGACAAAAAAATCATAATTTTCCACCCTGATAATCCCCACATACTAATTTTTATTCGAATCGGACCATAATTACAAAGTTTGTTCGCCATCTTGGAGCCACCATATTGTTTTTTGCAGTGACAAACAATTCATAATTTCCGCCCCTGAAAACCACCACTTATCAATCTTGAATCAATCGGATCATAATTTCAAATCTTGTCCGCCATTGTGGCGCCGCCATTTTGTTTTTCCCATTAGAAAAATTCTTTAATGCACTGTCACCGAATTCATGTCAAACTAGCTTGCAAATGAAGTATCATAATTTGGAATGCGGAACCATTTTTTTTCCGCAAGAGTGCGGAGTTGCATTTTTTTCAAAAAACATGTTTTGAAGATATTCGATCTGTTTCGTTTTCGGTGCCCCACCCTGTATATCAGACGTTATTGACTTCAACAGAAGTCCCTCGACAAGTAGGCCTTGTCTCCAACTACCAACGCCATTATAAAATACCTTCCTGTGTAGGCGAACAGGTCATTCAAGAATTGGTGGGGTGTAGCTCATAAGGTGGGGAAATTTGTATTCACTTATGAATGGACAAAAAAGGTTTGGGCCACAGAATGCAGTTTTTTTTCTTCTGGTGTATCCCTTACACTTCATATACACACAACCCAATCGACGGTATGCTCAGTATATTATGTGTTCTTGTAACTGAGCCTTATAATTCGAATCAGCTTAATTTCGAGTTGAAAGTCGAAATTAGTGTTAATTTCGAGTTACAACTCGAAATTAGCTTAATTTCGACTTAAAAGTCGAAATTAGTGTTAATTTCGAGTTACAACTCGAAATTAGTGTTAATTTCGAGTTACAACTCGAAATTAGCTTAATTTCGACTTAAAAGTCGAAATTAGTGTTAATTTCGAGTTACAACTCGAAATTAGCTTAATTTCGACTTAAAAGTCGAAATTAGTGTTAATTTCGAGTTACAACTCGAAATTAGCTTAATTTCGACTTAAAAGTCGAAATTAGTGCTAATTTCGAGTTACAACTCGAAATTAGTTAATTTCGACTTTAAAGTCGAAATTAAGGAAAAAAATATTGCATGTCCGCTCTACGCTTTCGTAGATGTCACACCACTAAGAAAGGCGGGTGGGGGTAACCAAGTATTGCACTGACGGAAAATGTGTTGTTTGATTTATTACAGGGGAGCCCAAGCGGATATTTCGAGATTTACCAAAGCGCGGCAGATTAATATACAGGGGGATACCTTGTACCCGGTTGAGTACTTCCACCATATATGAGCCCTATATACATGGCCGCCCTTCAAGGATTAAGGATCAGATTAGTAAAAAAACTGATCATCTGAAAGTCTCGAACACGTCAGATTAAAGTAGGGTGAGTTAATTACATCCTGAAACGTGTATATTCCATTAATCTGACAATTCGAGAACGACCTAAAGAAGGACGAGGGCTACTCAGTTGGAAAAATAAACGTCATCTCGACATTCTCGAGCGTGGCTATTTTTTGTTATTTTGAACGAAATTATTCAAGAACATAGAAAAATATATAATCTAACGATTTCCACAAGCCGAAATGATAGAAATTCATCGATAAAACTTTATGCGTGCAGCTACGTGATGCCTATATTTTCCTCTCCGCGTTTCTGTTTCTCTCTCACTCCGTCCCCACTCTGGTTTCTGTTGCCATGACACCATGACAGATGATCACACAAACTCATTCGTGGCATGATATTGTTTACAACGAATGTCCAACGTTTTAAAATATTGAAAATTTAATTGCTCACAATTATTTTTTCCTAATTACAAGTAATGAAAAAAAAACATACACTCTTTTATTTTTCCTTTTGTTCCTGAGCTTTTCAGTTGAGTTCAATGATTCAAAGAATTGAAAAAAAATTGACAGAATAGGAGAACCCCTCCAGATAATGACACTAAAAAAACATTTTTCTTATAAATACAAGTATTATACTAAAAGAACAATAAAAAAATTCAAATTGACAGGATAGGCGAATCCCTGCGTATAGATGAACCGTACATTATATCTTAATCTGACTCGCTTGTGTATTTCAAAATTAGGATTTTTTTCACATTCTAATAAAGGCCGCGAGTCTGCGTCACATCCAAACCGTCAGATTATTATATGAGAGCTTTTTCAGGTTCACTTAAAATTCCCTCAGAAAATCTGACGCGCTCGAAAAAAATTTTCATTTTCAACCCTTACGTACGACCACCCCTATCATGAAAACAATCAGATTAACACAGGCACATTTTCAAAAATATGTAGGGCTTAGATGATATCAATAACTTACGCGCTCGAGTATGTCCATGCAAAAGTTTTTTTCATTATTGGAAATCTATAGCCGTTTCCCCCACCGATGAAGAGAAGTACATTATATAATATTTTTTCTTTTCACCATCTAAGATTCGTTTCTATGGCGCTCGAGTGAATCCTGATTTAGCATTGTGGGCTCCCCAACTATTGTCAATACTAATTTTTTCAGTTTGTGGTAGGTTAGAAACCCAGAAAAATATGGAGAAAATATTTATATGGTTATGTATCTTCTGAACGATTGCGTGAATGGAAAGCAAAGGATTGGGATATGAAAAATACATTTCGGGAATTGGCTTGCAATGGTATATATATCCAACAACAGCAATAATTCTGACTCCTTCTGTAACGTGAAAAATTTGAACGCATAGCATGATGGCACTGTATTGAAACATCTGTGATTCTCAACTACGAAAAATATAAAAGAGAATGAAGTACCTACTCCTCAAATTTCTTCTGAAATGCTTTCATTTAATATATCTCAACCTAGCTTATCTAACCCAAAACAGAATACTTTCATTCAATACACCCTACCAAACCTAACAAAGCTTCCGTAAAAAATTGTCCTCATTGGATTTATTCGAACCAAGCCCAAACAACAAATCGCCGTGAAAAAATAGTAGGTTCTGGTTCTCAATCGCAGAATATCATTGTAGATGAGATACGGGATATGATTCAAATCCTGGAAAGTTCGCTTCAATTCAATTTAACCCAAAATAGAGTTGACTATTCGTCACTACGAGAAAAATTACATACATTTGAATTTTATGAATGCACTTTTTCCTATATGTTCTCAAAAATGTTTTATGTAGATGTCTTTTCAGAGATGTAGTTAGTACACTGACAAACTGATAGTGAATAATTAGCTACATAACTCAAACCTCAACTTTTTTTCCGTGTGCTATTTATTTATTTTTCAGTCATTTTTAGATAGCCTTCATCGAAATTCGAGAAAATCTGACATTCTGAAACCTCTCGAATATAGATTCCCTGATGAATTCACCTCAGAAGAATTCTAATAATATTTGACAATCATCCAAATGAAGCCAGTCTTCAACGCTGATCACTGACTACCATTTGTGAATATTTGATTACTCACCGCCCTGATTTGTTGCGCATGCCCAAATGATCCACCATAAACATAAACACCAAACTGGTCTTACAAATATCCAAAGTGATAAAAAAAAAATAATGCCAATATTTCGTGATCGATCAAGGATAGGTTGACCGCAAATACATATCAGCATAACCACGCCACACAGTATCCAAGCGATGGTTGGTAGAATCTGAAAAAAAAATAATATGAAATCATATATACATACAGTGTGACCCGTTTCAAATGAAAGCTCTCTCATGAAATATCTAGTTTTTGATCAGTTGAGATTTTTTTTCATAGAATATTGAATTTCATGAACGGGTCTTATTAGTTGAAGAAACGAGAGAAATTTGAAAGGTTTAACAATTTATTATTCAATCAGTTCATTATTCTGACTTCTTCATTACATTCAGTAGGTCTCATTTTGTCATTTTCCACAATTTCATAAAAATATGTTCAACATGAAAAAGGAATGAACAAAAACCTACCATAAAAAATACCACAATTTTTAAATTTTGTCTACCCATAACTTTATTGTTGACAAACGCAGTTTGAAGCAATTTTGAATATTTCCAAAACTACGTGAATCTAGTGGTGAGGTCAGATTTCATCAAAAAAATAAATACTCGATTTTTCACATTATAAAAAACAACTGTTTCCTGAAGAAGAAGATTGATTAATATTTGATGTTCTGAATGGAAAAAAGTAATAGCATCAGTTGAAAAATATTTGTGTTATTAGGGTAGTTCCATTTCAAATGGGTCACAGTGTATATAAATTTATATATATATATATATATATATATATATATATATATATATATATATATTGCTGGCTATTTGGGTAGAGAACTAGTAAATAATGGGGTTTGCAGCAATCAAAAATATAATGTTTGTGCATGTTTTCAAAAATTCATTGAAAATTATTTATATCATTAGGAAAAATATTTAGTGAGGATTATTAGTATAGTTATGAAATATGGTGTGATATTTGACATTGTGCAGGACGTCATTTGTTATTTTCCCTAGAGATCAATTACCCTAGCAAAATTAGCATCTTCGAGAGAAGAAAATTCTGTGTTTCATTTAAATTTATATTTTCTAATAAGAAAGTGTAAATTTAGGGAAACACTTCGTGAATCTTTGACTTATCAAATAGATGAGAAACCTAAAAAGTTAATAGTAATCCCATACGAACTTCAATTTACCAGAGGACTTCAACAGATATTTGACAAAGTGAATATGAAAGTTGCATATAAAACTTCTTATATATAACGACAGCTTCTTGGTTACCCAAAAGAAAAGTTAGAAAACTCAGAGAAGTCAGGAATTTACGAAATTAGTTTTCAAGATTGCAACAAAAAATACATTGGCCAAAGCCGACGAGCTATTAAAACCCGTTTATTTTGCACACATGAATTACGGAAGAGTAGAAAAATCCAGTGTCGCCCAACACGCTCTAGATAATGACTAAAAATTTGGTGAAAGCAATCTGAAACTGATCAAGCATGTGCATGGCACAAGACTACTCGATGCATCTGAGAGTCTGGAAATAGCAAAATGTAAAAACAGCATGAATGGTGACGAGGAATCTATCCCTTCAGCCAACTTCTCAATTTATTGTTGAAAAGGTAATCAGAATAATCAATAATAACAATGATGACGGACCGTGTAGGTAGTGTCTGCAGTAGTTCATTATCGAGAAATTAATCAGAATAATTAACAGTAATAAACAAAGTCCATATCGAACCAAAAAACTTTAGGTATATAAACAACTAGCCCTAGCTTTAGATTTAGTATCAATTTTCTTCTCCTGAAGATGCTAAGCTAGTTAGCGAAACGCACGTCGAGTGCAAGAATATCAGTTTGGTGTAAGGGTTATTGATCTCTAGGAAATGTTTCAACTTCAAACCAAAGGTTCTCATCGTTTATTGAGTCATTTGTTATCTTGAATTGCAAATGACTCATCGAAATGAGGGATGACAACGATAATAGTTGAAAACATTAAAATTTTACTGAAACTTCTGTTCAAATCAAAATATCTATTCTTTCAGGTGAAAAGTTGTGGATCACACGATAATTCAAAACCACATTGATCATCGCCGAAGATTCTTCCTAATCACGGAAATAACTCAATAAATTACCAAAAGGTTGAAAAAGGTTGAAGTCTTTTAATAGTTGCAAAACCCAATATTTACCAGTTTTCTCTTCCTCTACCTCTAGCTATGTAACAAGAGCGATTTTTTCTTACGTTATATTTCTTCTCAGAAATCGTTTTGTCTCCTGCAAGCAAGTATCCAAGGACGATTCCCATGAGCCAGGGTACAGCTCTAGTATGTGTTTTTATGTAATATTTTTTATCGTAGTAATGCTGAGATTCCCTGGTGAGGAAAAACAAAAAATATCAAAAAAGTGCATCAGTCATTAATATCAATGTTGTAAATAATATGTTATGAAGAATTGTTTTCATTTGAGGGGTTGAACAGAAGCAAAACGAAATCATTCGAAAGCTCTATTTTGGCGAATGTTTGACACATCTCTTTTCAATTTCAATCATCTACACCCAAAACTATCGAATGTGTTGACAGTTCGGTGGAATTGGTTATATATCGTCAGCTATTGTCTGAAAGTTTTTCTGTAAAGCTACAAATGTTTCAGTGATGATGAATGAGTACGTTAACCAGGCATCAGCCTTGCAAGTCGTCAAAAAATTTATCAAGAAGGCATCCAAACATGTTCCCAACTCAACTTGAGAAGTTATTTATGAGTTGAGCTGGCTTGCTTGAGTCCGCCTTCAGTGCTTTTGAATTGAAATTACGGCGCTCTCTGTTGATAAATGGAAGGTGGCTGATATATTGAAAACCTGTTCAAATTTAATGTTTCAGGAGATATAATTGCGCAAGGAAAATTTTCAGTGAATAATCTGCCTAGAATGAATATTACACGAACCAATAATGAACCAAACCCCCTGAATCCCTGTTGATAACAAAAATTATCACAGTTTCCTGTACGACTCTCACTAAAAATGAGATTACAAACTAGCAACACTTCTGTCGCTATACAACAGCTTCCTCAAGCCGGGTAGAACAATTCTTATTCCTGCTTGAGTACTAATTGTTAAATGGATTTTCATCAAGTATCGGCAAGTTCAATTCAACCTCAGTAATACAAAAGGTGGAAAAAATTCAGAAAGAAACCAAACCGAGCAATTTTCATGTTTCTCAACCTAGGTACATGCTTCCATATCGAATTCACTATTGCTTAAATTATCACTCATTTTGAGTTTTCACCACACAGCGACTATTTTCTGACACCCATTCGAAATACTTGTTATATTGAAATTTCAGTAATATGCTCGATACATACGGTGGATGACATTGTTTCTACAGTGAACATGAAAATCTAAATGAATGAGAAATCATGATATTTCAGTGTTGGATTGGAAAAATAGTATATCGTTCAACGAGCAGAGAATGGAAGTCATATCCCACGAGAATGAAGTTTGAGAATACGGCTATAATTGACAATAGCAAGATGATTCTACAAATGGCATGAACCTCAATTCAATGCCATTTAAAATTTCGATTGAGGTACAATTAAATGAACAGAGAGAGCTGTAATAACTATAACTATAACACAAGTTAGTCATCGTTTTATCAGTCGAGGAAATGGAATTGAAGGCAAAGAACAACTGTAACATAATGAAGTCATTGTGCTAAAAGGTGAGGATATGGAATTTAAGGCATACAATACATGTACCACATTGTTCTCTCTAGAACAGAGATAAAGCAGTTCTGTGTTATAGCCTTAAATAGTTATTTATGATATAAGTGCTAAAAGTGATTTTTTTTTTGTGAGAAGGGACGTTTGGTTCCAACCCTTCAAACAAAATGAAATCACTTTTAGCAGGTATATCATACATTATTTTTCCTACAAAGACCATTGAAAGTCCAAATTAACGCATAGCTATTTGACATTAATAAATTGATAATAGCCTCGAGATTATCAGTTCTGATTCCAATTTCATCTAATCTATTTATGAAACAGGTTGCCAAAGTAATCAAAATCAGAATTGGTTGATTTGTCTTTGTTGACAACTAACGTCAATAAATCACGAATTAATTTTTCTCATTTCTTCGTTCCTCGATGGAAAGTGATCCAGAAAATAAATTTCCATCGCCGGAAATTGAGGAAGCTGTCAATAAAGCTGCTTTTGAATTATTGCATAGTAAGTCAAAGCGACAGTACGAGTTTTCATACGATCGTTTCTTGGAATCGTATGATCAGAAAAATGTCAGTGGCTAGGAAGCCAGTGGAAAAGTGCTTCTTTAATACTTGAAGAAAAGTCCAGAATATGGAAATCGTCAACGCTCTGGTCGAATTACTCTATGTTGAAGTCGATGATGAACATAAATAATCATGACATAAGCAGATATTACAAGCTTGTGGCTTTTTTGAAGCGGCCATGGAGTGTTTTATCATAATTGTAGTTTCACTAATTGCCCGTTTAATTGAATAAACACTTCATTTCGAATTATGTTTTTATATTTTCTCTACAAATGAATCACTTTTAGAAGTAGTGCAAAAAATGATTTACTCTTAACACCAGAGTCATAAAATGTCATTTTTAACACTGACAGCATGCGTCAAAATATATACTTTTAGTGACGTTTGTATAAAAAAATATTATATAAACCTCGGGTGAGAATTCTGTTATATAGCGGGCATATTACTTACACCCGAGGTGTATGATAAATTATTGAATATTATAATCTCACTTGGATAATGGGTCTTCTATAATTCGTCTGTCGTATAATATCCAGAAACTTGAAGCGATGGATATCAAGCAGATGCATCCTATTGAAGTTATTGCTGATTTGGGCTTCCTTTTCAGAAGGTATATTATAAGTGGCGAAAACAAATACAACTGCATGTCGACATCCAAATACCAAGATTCTGGAAGACACTGAAAAACAAAGATAAATATGAATATTGTATTGTAGTAATCGTTAATGAAAGTATTATAATATACCGGCTGTCCCAGAATTCAGTCAACAGGCGATATCTCTGTTATCAAAAAATAAAGAGATGTGTAACAGAAAAGAGAGAAAAGGCCGCTGACTTTCCTTATAAACTTTCCCTACAAGTTTTTTCCAGAGATTTACCCCTAAACATTTTTTTTTCGAATTACCTTCTCTCTTCATTTCCAAATAAGCATTTTAATGATAAGATTAAAAAAAAAAAAGGAAATTAGACAAAGTTGTTGCCCCCTAGCGAAGAGTGGAGTAATTCAATATTTTTTCCATGGAACAAACTCAAAAATGATGAAATCATGTACTAATTGTGCCCTTCCTGTTATTCTGTACCCTCAAAAAAGGTCAGGAATGGAGGGCGTGAGATCTCACGACTGAACTAGGAAAAAACATGTGTTTTTGAACTCACCATTTCCTCTTCGTTGTAGTAATTCTGAATATATAATAAAGCGCTCCACCAATATTTATCACATTTAAGTTGTTCCTCTTCTACGCCTTTCCAATGAGGTCCAAATCCTATGTATCTTATGAATGATGAATTGAGTAATATCACTCCTGCCAGAGATGGTGTCAATCTGGAAATATAAATACATGAAATATACGGAATGGAATAGGTACATTTGTTCATACATGTATGAAAAATTTCAGTATTCAATTGGAAATGAATAATCGTCTCGAAAAGGTGATCTAGTGTCTTCTTGTTCATAGAATAGATCATACACAATGCTACCAGCAAGAGATTGGGAGGAGATTGGTGACACATGTTATTCGTTGTTCGGTGTTACGTTACCACACAAGGATGTAGATAGTGGCCACTGTATGTAGTGCCGCTCTGATTGGACAGCAGTTAGAGACTGTAACGACAAGGGACCACACTAGCTGGTATATCATTGCTCACGTCAAAATCTTCCAATGAAAGATATACTTTCAGTTTTTCTCTGAACCTATCTATTGTGGAGGATCTTTTGAAATGGATTAACAGTACTCCGGAAAACACATGGATTGAAAACGATTTCAAGCACTTAGATCTGCAACCACCAAACGACGGTTTAATGTCTCCATATTTCTTTTGCGAATACGTTAGTAGGGCCCCATATAAATTCGAATGATTATTTTCATTCACTCTTACTATGAGTATCAGATTCCACGGATGGGTTGGATATGCCGAAAACTCTTCCTCTGTGAATCTGGAGTTATAAAAAAGGGTTTATTTCCAACAGAACGTACCCAATCACAGGAAATGCTCATATATCATCTCTAACTTATTTTTCAAAATGAATAAACTCAAACATTATTGCAAACGAAGTGTGTCCACTATCTCAATGCATCCAGGGGTATTATACTCATAATAATAACAGTACTACGATAACACTGATACTTGATATTGTCAATAATACAAGCTATGATTTTCTGTATAGAGTCATATTGAATATCACAAACATGACTAATTCTTTTGAAACTGTTACACATAATGTATATTGTCAATAATACAAGCTATGATTTTCTGTATAGAGTCATATTGAATATCACAAACATGACTAATTTTTTTGAAACTGTTACACATAATGTATATTGGTAATTTTAACCCAATACTTGTACGGGGTGTATCCAAATAAAACACACATATTGTTATGTAATAAATTGAATAGGAACTTGGGATGGAGTATCATTGTCATTTTGTCTAGGGAAGTGACATTGAATTTGTTGAGTAAAGTAGTGTGATGAATCTCTATGTTCGGATGAATATCGTCTGTTTTGAAATTCAATAACCTCAAAAACTTTCATCGTATCAATTTGATAAGTTTGATTCAATGATCGTAAATGGGATTCCGAAATAGAGTACCATACTCTACCCCTAAAGCAGAAATGTGAATTGAAAAGTGATTTCGGATTACCAATATTCCTGAAGCTCCTAGAGTTTCTGTAAATGAATCCTAAAATACTTTGAGCTTGCCGAACGTCAACATGTGTTGAAAAAGAAAACTTACTATCGTATGCTACGCCCAATCGATTTTAACAATCAGAAGTATCTTGAATTCAATAAAGGAGTTTCGAATCAGTAGCAAAAAATCAATATGGAATATCAGGAATATTATTGGTTTAGCACAACTAAATAATTTGTGAACATCAAGATTAACAAGGGACCTGGGTTGAAACCCTGCGGCACATCTGGGCTTACTTTATAACTGATATTCCATTTTTCACTTATCTAATGTTCCAAATTAATATTTTCACAGCTGAGAATAAGTCACCACTAGAAAACTTTTCAGACTCAAAGGCTGATTTGGGTATAAAAATGATTTAGTTAGTTTATTCTTCTTGAGTCTCGCCAACTGATCATGGAATAGAGTGGAAGATGAATCAGTTTCTGCTGGAATAGTGGCATCTGTCATAATCAATATAGAACCCGGCTTGTGATTCAGCTTTCTTCAGTCATTTCCATAAAAGTTCTACAAGATCCCGTGCTTTCTTGAGTCGAATTATATACTTGTTCTATTCTCTACTGTTGTGGGCAATCATATTATTCACCCAGAATTATCACTCATAGGGAGAATAAGTCAGGAGTGAATTCTCCATTACCTGTTCAGTAGTAGAAAATTCGATTTGAAACTTACCAAACTTAGTTCACAAAGTATTGAAATATATATTAAAAATATCCATGAAATCACTATATATACATCAGACAATTACAAAAAGTAAATACCATTACCAATTTTGAATGAACCTCAATAATATAATACCACGTATACATCTTTCTGATCGGGTCGTTTCGTTGGAATTTCAATGACAAATCGTTACGTATAATTGATATTTTGAAATATTTTGTATATGTGCATTTTTGAATACAAATCAAATGTTAGGGACTGAAATGTATCACATAACCCAATAATCACCTTGCAGTTTTCATTCCGTTGATCTCTGCGAAAGTGAAATTGAGATTTAATGCAAAATATGCTGTCATCGTGAATGTATCTATTATTGGTAAATTGTCCGATTGTGCTTGAACAAACCAGATTCAGACCAGATGGTCCTAGATAAACAAGAAACCACCACAAGAATTCAGATTCAAACTATTTTCTCACAAATACTTCTAACACATTATGGATATCGACGTGACACGTTTTGTTAAAAAGTTGAAAGTTTCATTACTGATTTTTCACTTCATATAATTCTTCATATGATGTGACGATAATAAAGATCCCAGAAAAAAATATTTTGTGACAAATTCAACACAGCAGATTTGATACATCACAAAATGGGCGAAGAATTTTGTTTACCATCCAGTTCCAGTTGACCACTAGCAGGGAATCAGTGAACCATAGCAACTAGGAACTACTATAAGGCTGGTGAGAACGAGATAACAAGACCAGTTCGGTAAGGACATTCCTTTTATTCGTCACTGTATCATTGAGATCTCCTTACAGTTTGAAGTTTTCGGAGAACGCAAGAACTATTTATAAATTGTTATTATACCTTGAACATACCTGATATATCTATGTAAGTAGTATCTGATGATGTTGAATTTCCCATCGTTTTGTTTCCGTTTGAAATATGTGTAAGTAATAAGTACCCCTCCAATCATCAGAAACGTATCAACAGGCAAAGCAAATCCTTTAATGATATTAATAATGTCGTGCATCATCTGAAATTGATGAATATGTAGCTGATAGTCTTCACATAATGATTAAAAATTTGTATACTATTAAGGCGACCAAAATCGATATTTTCTGTGATATCGGGGATTGATGACCATGCTCTCGGAATTTTATGTCGGCAGTTCAAGCTATCAAACCCAAATATAACCAAAAATATTGTTCATTAGAATTTGTAACCCTTTCATTCGCATCCGTGCTACTTTCATTGATTTTGTCTCTTTCAATTATGCTAAATTGATTCACCGATATTTTCTCCAACCTCTTGAAGAGAATAGATAATTCAAAATCTGTAATAGAGAATGATATCTCAGAAGTTACAAGCATTTTGAATTATCAAAGTCTAAGTTCTGAGTAAGTTTTAGGGCCAATTGCACCGATGGAGATTGAATAATTGCCACGGAACAATGAATATGATCTCAGGGCATGGCCCAGCTCTTCAGGTTGACTGACAGTTATTCGATATCTCAAGTAAAGCTTCGCCGAGCGCGGTTAGTACTTGGATGGGTGACCATGCAGGGAAATACCATGTCGAAAGCCCATACAGCTGCAGCTCAATAGCACATCAGCGCAGGCAATATATCAATGAGCACAAGATATACAGGGATATTCTTTTATGAGGATCTTCACTCCGAATCATATTTCCATTCGTCTCATACAGGGTCTTCAAAAAACTTTGATCTCATGAAAAAAATGAGTGGAACACAATTTCTTCAAATGGAATGCCCTGTATATTTCAACATTTTTGAGCTCCACATTCAATTTTAGATTAACTTTGTTCAGATAATACTATTTACTCATTTTTGTAAAACAGATCTCGTTTCTCAATTAGTCACAGATAATACAATGAAAAGATAATTATTAAAATACCCTTCAACCATGAATTAATCTTCTCTTCAAACAATAGTTTTATAAACGCTGAAACACGAACTGAAAATGATAAATCCATAAATATCGTCAGTGTATTTCAGAATATGTTCAATCACATCTCCACCTCTACTTAAACAAACATGTAATCTCTTCAAAAGATTGTCATGTGTAGCGCTTCTGATCAAGTCTGGAATTGAACTATTGAAAGCAGTTGTAACTCTTGATTTCATATCTTCCATTGTAGTTATTGGAGTAGAGTTAACCATATTTTTAATGGAACCCCACACGAAATAATCTGATGAATTGCCATCTGGTGTTCTAGGAGGCCAACAGAAAGGTCCATTATTACCATTCCATCTGTCTTCGAAGATTTCAGTTAAAGCTTCGCTGACTGAATGAGAATTATGGGGTGGAGCACCATTCATTTGGTACTATACACGTTCTCTTCTTGGTCCATTATTTAAAATCATTTGAATTCCATCCCTCGGTGAATTTTCATTTTTTGATGCATTCAAACTATCATCATAAAACTCGATATAAAAAATTGATCCATTCTTTATGCCATAAAATACATTGAATTGCCATCTTTCTTGAAAACTCCTTTGGCGGTCAACATGGTGATTTTCTGTTGCCCAATAATGACTGTTGTGTCTATTGAAAACTCAATTTTTATTGTCAAGAAAATGTACATTCTCTTAAGTCTTGACAAGTCCACTATATATATATATATATATATATATATATATATATATATATATATATATATATATATATATATATATATATATATATATATATATATATATATATATATATATATATATATATATATATATATATATAGGTAAATCAGTCTCTTTCAAATGTTGAACACAGTAAAATTTATAGAGATGCCATTTATGCTTATATCGACTAATTGTCACGTAGGGTATACCTATCTCCCTTTCAGCCTCGTGCAGGGAAGCATTTGGAAATGCATGAAAGTATCCCAAAACTGTTAAACCATTGTCATCATCATCCACTTTAGTCTTTTTACGAATGATTTTTGGACAGAAGGTTCCATTCAACCTACAGTTCTTTAGTAGTCGATTCATCACATTATTATTCGGCTTCGGAAGTTGTGGATATCTCTCATGAAATAATCGACATGTTTTACTTGCAATTTTATTGCACTCACCATAAATTATTAATAAATTCAAGAAATATTCATTACTGTTACCTAATCTTGACCTTATTTTGTTATAGTACCTATCACAATCAGAACCACCAACGAAAGTCTGACGTTAAATAATTGGTTTATTTATTTTTCCAAAGCACACTATAAAAAAATATTAATTGTACTGTTGTATGTTAGAGACCAATACCTCAATGTATACAAATTGTAACTTTTTCTAAGGTAGGTACATACCAATTTCGAATTGACTGATCTAAGACAGTTGAAAAACTGGATCAAAAAGAAATATTGCTCAGTATAATAAAATGTTGAATATCCAAAATAAGTGATGAATTCAAGAAAACGGGCAAGGAAGCCACGTCAGTTTCCGTTTGAAACAGTTTATCTCGAGAACGGGGTGTTCCATTTGAAGAATCAAAGAAGCTGCTACTTTATAGTAGAAGCGACAACGCCGCATCGTCTTAAATATCATAGACGTGTAGGTCATATTGATTTATGGATACTGTGGAATTTTCAGGTTGATTCGTTAAATAGTTTGCCAGAAACGGCTAATTAACGCTCATCATGAAAAGCCATGTATTGAGGATATGCCGGCCTTCGGAGGGGACGTAAAGCCGGCGGTCCCGAGTTCATGGATGTTGGGCTCATTAAAGATCCCTACCTCTGGTTGGAATACCAGAGGGTTCGGCAAAATTCCAGTTGGGTGGAGTGTGCTCACCGGCATCGGTGATTGACCTTGGTAGCGCAAATAGGCCGACGGAGACGTTAAATAAAAGAAATAAAAAAATATCTGATCAATATCAACAAAACCTGATCTCATCTTAGATGAACCACGATTTGAGCAAGACGGTGCAATTGGCCATCGAGCTTTTTGAAACTTTTCTCCTCAATGAACCAATTTCTGATAGTATTGCATTTCAGTTCATGCTCTACAGACATAAATGGCTGTCGGAAATTTCTTTCGGATGCGTCAAGCACCTGTCGCTGATACTGTAAAATAACCAACTCAACTTCGTGTTGAACCTTGCCAAACTTCAATTGGAATAGTAGTTTCATCTAATATTGCTTTTGAATCAGATGTTCTTTTTGTTTGAGGAAATTAGCAAGCAATTGGAATAACTCACCGAAGTGACTGAGCTATATCGAAATATAAAAATATGCTCCCCATTATTTCAGTACTTTTTTTTTTCTCTTCAACATTTTTATCAAATATTTGTTCATTCAAATAAAATTTGTATCACAAGTGTTTTCAATTATTAACATTAAATTTTTAAATCCAGAACTCGATAAATTTGCTTCTGGGTTCGTCTGAATATGTAGGCTCAATCAATGTAAGGTTCAATGTCAATTCGTTCACTAATTGCAGATCAACCTTTGATGGGAGGTGGCCACAACGCAAAAAAATCGTACTCCATTCCAACTTCTTCAACCATGGTTATCAGTTGTCAACCAGGTTGAATAAAATTAATTTTTCATATAAAAAGCAATTTGAAGGTATAAACGATAATATTGAAACCTTTGGTGTAAAAGTTGAAAACGTTTCCCAGAGATCAATTACCCCAACACCAAACTGATATTTTTGCACTCGACGCGCGTTTCGCTAACAAGGTTAGCATCTTCAGGAGAAAAAAACTGATACTAATCTGAAGCTAAGGTTAGTTGTTTATATACCCAAAGTTTTTAATGGTCTTTCGAACGATTCGTTCAGGCAAGTCTCAAATTTACCTGCACAGTAGGTTTTGGCTGCCACCTGACAGAAAACAACTACTCCCCTGGCTAATACCACGACGGACATTGAATTATATCCAACCGGTGCCAGTTGTGCCAGTGTTTCTTCACAGAAGAAAATACTGCATTTGCTTTTGGCGATACAAATGAAGGAATTGATTTTCAATTATAGGGACGGACACACTTGTAGAGCGGTTTCGGGCAATTCCTTCATTTGTATCGCCAGAAGCAAATGCAGGATTTTCTTCTGTGAAGAAACCTGCACTGGCACCGGTTGGATATAATTTAATGCCCGTCGTGATATTAGCCAGGGGAGTAGTTGTTTTCTGACACGTGCCCGCCAAAACCTACTGTGCAGGTAAATTTGAGACTGGCCTGAACGAATTGTTCTAAAGACCATTTGTTTTAACCCCAGTCTTCAAGTAACCCCATCGACTATGTCGAATGTTTTTTCCCAAAGTTTCTGGTCCAATATGGACTTTGCTCGTTACTGTTAATGATTCTAATTAATTTTTCGATAATGAACTCACTACCTGCAAGTTCTGTCATCTGTTAGTATTGATTATTCTGATTATTTTCTTAAAAATAAATTGAAAAGCGGGCTGAAAGGGATAGGTCCCTTGTCACCATTCATGCTGTTTTTACATTTTGCTATTTCGACACTCTCGAGTATCAATTTTCTTCTCCTGAATATGCTGACCTTGTTAGCGAAACCCGCGTCGAGTGCAAAAATTCAGTTTGGTGTTAGGGTAATTGACCTCTGGGAAAACGGAAAAGTTTTTAATTTGAAGGTAGTTACAACATTTCAGCACAATGTTAGAATGCTCCCACCATAATTATCAAGAGAATGAAGTTTTTTCCCAGGTTTCTGGTGAGTATCAGCGGTTTTTGTAAAATCCCCATGAGGCACAATCTACAATAGTAGATTATACCACGAGTCAATAATGATAGCTATTATTCTCGAGGAATTCATTTGAACCGAGCCGCGTCAGTGGCGAGAGCGTTATATTTTGAGAGAATAATAGTCAATATTGCGAGTAGTATACTCTACTTTATTTAAAGCTAATTTATTTATCAAAAATAAATGATTCTTCAGTTTCATTCATCTCGATACAAATACACAAGCACAACCTACGCATTTGAGCCTGACGATTTGGAGTTTTTTTATATCGTTTCCATGTAATATTCAATTCAAGAAATTTAAGAATAAAGACTTCTACTATTATCCATAAAATTCCAGAAGTCATCGCCCGGGACGTCCTTTAACAATATGACAGTAACTTTCCTTTCTTGTAGTGATGTCCTTAGGACATCAATTGAGCCTGACAAAAAATTGGGGTTTCATCAGAAGAGATTTGGGGTGGTTGGGGGTGAGTGAGAAGGAGGTAAGATATGACTGGGAACCTAAAAAGTTACTTTGTTGATGAATACAAGCGACTACTCTAAGAATGCGCTTGATACATAAAAACACTGAAAATTTAAGAAATGGTCAGATATAGCGCTAAATATCCCCTTCTGGATCCTTATTTGAAATCAATGATTATGTTAATAATAGGACATCTAATGAATGAAATTTGGGAATGAAATGCGATACTGATGAAATGAGATTTATGGTCAACCGAATGTCCCAGAATTTTCTTAACAAGTGATATTTCAGTAAATGGAAGATATATTATAATAAAAAAGTGGTATCATTTCGAACTTCGGATGGGTATTCATATAATACACTCAAAATACCCCGTTCTTGGTTGACCCTCGGAAAGTCACCCCCATCGCAATTTTTTCAAATGGAAACCCCAATCATTTTCGCAGAAATATAAGCATTACATCATCGTTCATCTGGCGACAAACGCATCTTGGACATTCATAACTAGCTTGCTGTTGTTTTTTAAAAAACTCTCTTCATCATTCTACTTCTCGTTTGCTTTAAACAAATATGTTTTGAGAAATATTTTCCTTGTTGAAAACCTTCAGAATGTACCTTTGATCAGTTCATATTCATGTACATTTTTATCACGATACTCATAATCGTGATATTGAAAAGCTAGGTGCGGAAGTGAAAAAAATGTATAGAGATCAATTTTTACAGGAGTAAACTGATATGGCTCACTGACAAGAAGTTTCCTGCTTCAGTACCGATTTTGGTCTCCTGAGGATGCTGAATTTGGTAGCGGAGAGCGTGCAAGTTTGCTGTTGAGTTTGATTGATCTAGATCAAGATTTCTGAATTTATTTCAATCTGAAATTATATATTCCGATGATCACGTCGTTGCAAATACAACAAGCATTATCTTGTTCACCTTGCGCTACCTTCATCTCAACAATAAATTTGTAACGTTAAACTCACATCGAGTTCCTTCGAGTTGGAAATAGGACCATAATTATTATACACTAGCACCATATGGATTAAAACTATCCACATAATACTCATACATTTCATTGCATTCAAAAAATGAAGTTCTCCATGGTTGTTTGCCAATGTGAAGATTTTTCCACCATTAGTGTAGAGGGAAAAAGCTATCAAGGCGGTGTTGACTGGATCTGGAAGTGAAAATCTAATTTAAATTTATTTCTGGGGGTTTCAAGGTGATGGATTTGTAGTTGAAATCACTGGGGAGGATAGATGAAAAAATTATCGTTAAACTTCTCTTCATATGACTGTCGAATATAGAAGCTTTGCAAAATTTTACAGAGATTCTTCTATCGTTTCAGTGGATTCATTCTCCTCATCCCCATGTTGATAATAAGTTACCCTATGGAAATGTGAGTATGTAGTATACTTGTGGATGGAAATAATTCTATAATAATGTTGATGGAGACCTACTAGTACTAGGTGTCGTTTCTACAAGGTTATCCCTGGTAACGAAGTATTTCGTTCTCTGTGATTGGTGGACATCATATCCTACCTTGTGTGGATATGTTATCATAAAGATTCAGTCGAGTGAAATCTTACTATCCATTTAGTAAACTATAAATGAAATAAATAATAAATCCACTACAAAATAATAACTTTCGAACAGTACTTGTTATATTATGCCAAGTATAATCGTTGGAAAGTCCTGAAATTTTGGTGTACTCCACTAAATCCAGTTGTAGTGGTGACATAAGATCCATCATACTTTCAGTAAATCATCGTAGATATTGTTGAATTTTGTTATGCTCCATTGAGTATAACAGTGGTGTTTCATTCATTCTGTATATTCATTAACAGTTGAAAAGATGTCATGTAGTTTGTTGTTGATATAATTGTCAATTAGTATTTTTACTAATGAATAAATAAGTCTTTTTCACAATCTGTGTGATTTCCAATCATCAACTGAACTCTGCAACTAGTTTAAATCATAGTTAAACTAATAGGTTACGGGCCCAGAAGTTGAAATCAGTAATGTCTGAAAATATGTCAGGCGGTACATCTCTCCCCTTTGCTGCTGAAAAATTGAGAGGTCGATCCAATTACTCCGATTGGAAGTTCCAGATGACTAATTTACTGAAGCACGACGACTTGTGGTCAGCTATCGATGGTTATTCGGCAGATGATACAACTAGTGAAGCTCAGCGTGCTAGGCGTAATGAAAAAGCCCTGTGTAAAATCAATTTGATGATCGATAAAAGTGCATATCCTCATGTTATCCAATCGAAAACTGCAAAAGAAGCCTGGACAGCTTTGGAGAATGCATATGAAGATAAGGGGCTGAATAGGCGTTTATGTTTATTGCGTGGTTTATGTTCCATTAAACTGACACATTTTTCGAGCATGGAGGCCTACGTAAATGAAGCTATGAATCTTGCTCAACAATTGAGAACGCTTGGTAAACCTTTGGACGATGAATTCCTGGGAGTAATAATGCTTCAAGGATTACCTGCAGATTATGAGCCGATGGTTGGAGAATTCAAATGCCAATATTTCCAGTGACTATGTAAAAACAAAACTCTTACAAGATGAAAAATGGTCAAGGAGTAAGTTGAACAGTAGTAATGGTGACCAGTCGGCACTTTTATCCAAAAGCTGCTTCAAAAAATACAATTCATCGAAGAAACCCTGGTGCTGGATATGCAAACAAGCAGGTCATTCCAAAAATGCTTGTCCGAAACAAACTACAACCAAATTGCAGCCTGGCAGTAGCAAGTCAGAAAAGTGTACCCCCAAGAAAGATAAAGCTCTTCTGGCAGCTTTGGGAGTTCTAGGAGCTCAAAATTCTTCGGAATGGTATGTGGATTCAGGTACCACATCGCACATGACAGGTAGAAAAGATTTTCTGGTGAATTTTTCTGAAACTACCGCAATGGGACAACAAGTAACGATTGCCAATAATGAAAAACTTTCTTGTTGTGGTGCTGGTGATGTGACAGTACGAATGAAGCCAAATGGGAACGAGAAGACAATTTCCAATGTTATATATGTGCCAAATTTGTCTGCCAACTTATTATCAGTCAGTACCCTTTGTAAAAAAGGATTTACAGTAGTATTTGATGTTTTTGGTTGTAAAATGTATTACACTGATAATTGTCACATTGACGGAACTGCTGCTGTCACCGCCACAAACGTAGATGGCATTTATCAACTCGATATACAGGATGATCGAGTGAACTTAGTCAATGTAAATTCAAATTTATGGCATAGACGACTGGGGCATCTGAACAGAGTGAGTATGAAATTACTCAGAGATGGCTTAGCTGATGGTATCAATTTTCAAAATGATGATCTTGAATTGCCATGCATTGCATGTATTGAAGGGAAACAATCTAGAGAACCTTTCAAAGTGAATAATAATAAGAAATTGTCCCGAGAAAAACTGGATCTCATCCATACAGATATATGTGGTCCCATGCCGACGCTTTCTTGGAATTCAGCTCGTTACATGCTCACATTCATTGATGATCATTCACGAAAGGTATTTGGCTACTTCTTGAAGACCAAAGATGAAGTTTTGGATAAATTCAAAGAATTCAAAGCTGAAGTTGAAATCGAATGTGAACGAAAAATAAAAATCGTTCGTTCTGACAATGGAGGAGAATATTGTAACTATAAATTTACACAGTATCTCAAAGAAAATGGCATCAAACATCAATTGAGTTGTCCTTATACTCCCGAGCAATCAGGATTATCTGAAAGATATAATCGAACAATCATGGAAAAAACGAGATCAATGATGATGGATTCAAAATGTGATCCTAGAATGTGGGCTGAAGCTGCAAATACAGCCATATATCTGATAAACCGATCACCTGCAAGAAAAATTCCTGGCAGTGTCCCTGAGCAAATATGGACTGGTGAAAAAGTCAACCTAGAAAATCTTAGAGTATTTGGTTGCGCTGTTTTCGTCCACATACCAGACCAGAAAAGGAAGGAACTGGATTCGAAGAGCAAAAAGTTAATATTCGTTGGATATAGTGAGACTTCCAAGGGATACAGGTTGTTTGACCCCTCGAACAGAAAAATCGTAATTTCCAGAGATACTATTTTCTTAGAAGAAATCTTTCCTAGCTCATCTAACACAGAAAGAAGTCCAGAAAATCTACCCATACAAGAAGTTATCGTTCAACCGAGAACATCGAGAAGTGAAGAGATTCCAGAAGACGTTTCTGTTGAAGAATCTTGTCATCGTCAGGAAGATGAAGCTATCCAAGAAGGTTCAAGAGTTGAAAACTCACTTGATGAGAGAGTAGAACCCATCGCAGAAAGAAGATATTATTTGCGTGATCGTAAGGTGAAAGAATTTCCGGATTATGTTTCGCATAGTGTAATTCAAGATTCTGTTGATGAACCCCTCACTTTCAATGATGCTTTGAGTAGTGAATATTCTGATGAATGGATGAATGCAATGAAGTCTGAAATGTGTTCTCTTCTTGATAATGATACATGGATTTTAGTAGATAAACCTGAAGGTAGAGCTGTCATTAAAAATAAATGGGTTTTCAAAGTTAAAAGAAACGCAGAAGAAAAAATATGTAGGTTCAAAGCTAGGTTAGTAGCAAAAGGTTATAATCAACAGTTTGGAGTTGATTATACCGATGTATTTTCTCCTGTAGTACGGTATAGTACCATTCGTTTTTTAATAGCTCTTGCAACGGAATTGGATTTGGAAATCGATCATCTAGACGTTGTGACAGCGTTTTTGAATGGGGATTTAGATGAAGAGGTTTTCATGGAACAACCAGAGGGTTTTGTAGATGAAAATAACAAAAATAAAGTTTGCTTATTAAAGAAAGCCATTTATGGTCTGAAGCAAGCCTCACGTATGTGGAATAAAAAGGCTCATAGTGTTCTAATAGATCAACAGTTTATTCAGTCTTCTTATGAATCTTGTGTATGTTTCAAAATCAGGCATAATTCTGTTATAATAATAGCATTATACGTAGATGATAATATATTGTTCTACAACAATTTCGAAGAAATAAGAATTTTGAAAGAATATTTGAATTCTCAGTTCAAAACTAAAGACCTTGGTCCTGCTAGTCAAGTTCTGGGAATGCAAATTATTCGGGATCGTAAGAACAAATCGCTGAAACTAATTCAGCAGAACTATATCAATCAAATTCTCTCTAGGTTTGGGATGGTGGATTGCAATCCTGTTAATATTCCAATGGAAACAAATCCAATATTTCTAAATGAAAATTTCATTGATAATGTGCCTTACCAGCAACTCATAGGGTGTTTACTCTATTTGAGTGTCTGTACAAGACCGGATATTTGTTTCGCAGTAACATACTTGAGTCAGTTCAATATTAATCATACTAAACATCATTGGCAGGCTGCGAAAAGAATATTGAGGTATCTTAAAGGAACTCAATCCCTTGGAATAACATACAAAAGAACTGGTGATTCTATATTTGGCTACGTCGACGCTGATTGGGCCAATGACCCAGATGATAGAAAATCATTTTATGGTTATGTATTCATGTTTTGTAATGCAGCCATTTCTTGGGAATGCAAGAAACAAAAATGTACTGCCTTATCCTCAACAGAGGCTGAGTATATCGGCATAAATGAGGCTGCTAAAGAAGCACTCTATTTTAAGATGTTCTCATCGGAGATTTTGAATAATATTGGGTCATCTATTGAATTATTCGCTTATAATAATGCTATAAAATTGTTCAATGACAATCAAAGTGCGCATAAGTTGGCTTACAACCCAATTATGCACGAACGCACAAAGCACATACAAGTTCGTTATCATTATATTAGAGAATTGATTACCAACGGAGACATTGTTCTTCATTATAAACCAAGTGACAGTATGATTGCTGATAGTCTTACGAAAGCTGTTCCAAAGCAAAAGCATTTATTCTGTACAAAAGGAATGGGTTTGAACTAGCAGAATGTTTGCTACTCAATGGATCAAGGGGAAGTGTTGAATTTTGTTATGCTCCATTGAGTATAACAGTGGTGTTTCATTCATTCTGTATATTCATTAACAGTTGAAAAGATGTCATGTAGTTTGTTGTTGATATAATTGTCAATTAGTATTTTTACTACTGAATAAATAAGTCTTTTTCACAATCTGTGTGATTTCCAATCATCAACTGAACTCTGCAACTAGTTTAAGTCATAGTTAAACTAATAGATATTTGGATATTATAATCTATTTCGGAGATATCAGTTTGGGTGAATTGATATGACCTGAAATTCTGGAAAAAACTTTCAGCTGACGGTCTCAGGAATTTATGACTTTCACATCTATTTTGGGAGTATCCGGGATAAGAAGATCTTATAAAGGAACGTTGAATGATTCAAAAATGTTCTCAGAAAGAGTAAAGTGTCATTGAATAACTATTGATTCATATGTTTCGAATGATATTATAGCACCTTCCTAAGCCAAATACATGTAGGGGCGCATGGCATCTCTATTTTCGATACGTACAGATTTCAAGTGATATCTTCGTGTTCATATTGATAGGGGTACCCAAGGAGGAATTACGGGATCAACTAAAGTGCGGCAGATTAATATACAGGGAGATACCTCGTACCCGGTTAAGTACTTCCACCATATATGAGCCCTATGTATATATATATATATATATATATCCCACAGTGGATAGGTCCTCCGATAATAGTACATTTGCTTTTAATAGGTCCTATCACTTCACATGTTAAACGGTCCATGACTTCATAAAACATTACCAGAACAAATTTCAGAAGGATGACCTAAAACGTGTTTTTCGCTATTTCGTATAGTTTTAGTTGCCGTTTTCTCCATAACTGAGGGTGATGTCGCTGTTGGGCGTATACTATAACGCGTATATGCTTTTCCTGTTCTTCAGTGGATCCGTCCTCCGCTGTATTAGTCATTAAGAATTCACAGTAGATAGGGCCTCCAACGATTTGGCAATACTGCTTCGGATACATTTAGGGAATATTAAATTCATTTAGGTATTGGGAAACGTTTTCGAGAATCATACCGCGTTAGTAAAGTTGACTCAATGCATGGGTATCTGGAAAACGTTAACAGTTACAGGGATTGTTTAGGCGGGAGATCCGATTAACGAAATCATTGCTTATTTAAGGTATTTTTTTCGTCACATTGGTTCAACACGATTGGGTGAACGATTTGAAATTTCGTATACATAAAAATGAAAGATTTATTCATACTATTACACCAATTGAAATGTTCCAAACATGTTATGTATGTCATATCGTTTGGAAATGGGAAATAACAATTTCAAATTCAAAAATATCGAATTTCATAAATAATAATCAGTGCCGATCGTGAAATGATGTGATGCGACTGGAGTGATGGTACGCGGTCCTTAAATGGGGGTCCATCATAATGACGTTGAGAGTTTGTTCTCAACCTGTTACATTTAGATATTTTTTCTTATTTCAGGTTCAATTGAAAATGAATGCTTTCCATTCTTCGAAACTTTTCGAAGAATATTAAACAACAACATGAATTTTCAATTGTTTCGATAGCATTATTCATCATCGGGAAATATTGGATATTTTGAAATTGTATTTCGGGACCAATCTTATTGTAATTCAAGAAGGAATTGATATGGAAACGGGAAATTTCGACAGGTATTCCAAATGGCCTCGGAGGGTTTAGAAACACAAAAAGTACAGGTCCGTCTTGAAAAAATAAGATGAAATTGATACTTAATTGTCTTCTTCTGAAGATACTGACCTTGATGTCGGGTAATTTATCTCTACAAATAGTTTTAACTCTTACACCAAAGATTTCTTTCTGCCATATTATATCAGACCTACCTACCTACCTACTTGAATATCGACTGGCACTAGTTGATTCAAATTGTACAAATAAGTTCATTCCAAGGAATATGCACGAATGTTCGTTGTACCACTGTGGCCCCCGAAACCTTTGCCAAATGAACTGAGGTTACTTCTGACATTATCAATGATTCAAATATGGAATGGTCCTAGATGAGTTTCTGAGCAGAACTTTGTTCAACAAGCATAATATACAATAAAGGAATATGTGTGAATTTCGCATAAGAAAACCTGTTAAAACCAAGAACATTCGATTAAATAATTGATCATCACTACGTTTCCAATGTTTCCACAGGTTTTGATTTTCAGCGTACGTATAGATAGATTGATAGATTTCATTGAATTTTTCAATTTATTCAATTGGAACTTATGTCAAAAAAATAAAAACATTAGGACTAGAAATATATGATCCGTAAGGAATTCAAAAAATGCAGCTAAGTTATAGGTGCGATTGGAATCTTTTGATAACTGTTTTTCTTTACCCCAGTTTCATTATTGCCTAAAAACACAAATATTTCCTAGCTGAACTGAGATAGTGAGGTTCTTTCATCTGGTTCTTTTATTTTCATTTTAAGCAGCTAAGATAATAAAAATATCATTCATTTGTGACACTCTGTCCAAAATAGATCATTTTGCACCTTCGAGTTCCAGGAAGCACATTTAGAATATGAGAAAAATGAACGAACATGTTACATAAGACAAGTCTGATAGTGGACGAATGCTACGTGAAAATAATATATAGCTTTCAAGATAAACGTCCTAAACATAAGCAGAAAACATAACAATGAAATGTGAAACTTCCGATTTATTTTTGTTTGTGATGCATGCATAATATACAGGGCTACTCAAATTCGTTTCTGTACATGGGGATCTCGTAAACGATAAGAGATAGAGTGTCGGTTAAATCGTGGCAAAGTTGCGTATTTCAGAGACCTATTCAATGATGTAAAAAAATCGAGCATGGCTCTTCTGGTTCTGGAGATATACAGGCAAAACCAAAAAATGCCAAATTTAGTTTTTGCCTGTATCTTCTTTATTCGCAGACATATTGAAAATCTGTCTACATTTTGCTATTGGCATTTGATGTGGTCTATCAGAATATCTTCATGAATCTTTTATACGGGGTGTCATCTGAATTGGGCCACCCCCATATTTGAATTTTTAAATACGGACCTGTATTTTTGTTGTATTTGGATCTTCGACGTTCACTTAATACTGAGAAATTAAAATTAATTCGATATTTGGAGAAGTTTCGGTGATATCTTATAATAATTAGGTTAATTATTCCCTTCTGAATCACGGCCCTGGGAAATTGGTCGACTGAGTGGGATAAAACACAATAGCAACTTTCACGTCTCCCTATGTACCGTAGAGTTTTTCGATTTTTTTTTCCATTTTCAGGTACCTATTCATATTTTTTAACATTTCCATTGCCCTGAGCGCTTTCTACAATGAACTTCGAAGAGCAAAACCTTTTATTATTATCTGAAACATATATACAACGAAAATAGATTATATGTGTTTTTATGAGCAGAAAAAGAAATGATAGCAATAATAACACTTCGATTGTAATGAAAATTGAAATGAAGTAATGGCGGATAAATATGTCCATCGTAGTTTTTCAGTTTTCTAACCTACCACAATCTGAAGAAGTAAGAATTATTATTCTTGATTTCTGAAAGAAACATCAAAATGCTTGAAGTGACTTACATTCTCTTGTTCTTGTTGCTTCCCTATATTCGATCGCATATACAAAACATTATTTTTATCCACGACGATTGAATAATGTTCTCATTATATGTTTGTTTGCTCGACCTCAATTTTACCCATTATTCACTAGTGAATAATGAGTCATTATTTATTGCCGTCAAATCCTTCCTTCAGTTAGCTATGATATTATATCGTTTTGCTACAAACAATTGGTTTCTAAAATTCTATCGTGTAAACCACCAAATATTTCCAATTCAGTTCTTCACCTAGATATAAAAAAGGAAGGCAAGGATCATCTACCCTGAGCTATCAGCGACTATGAATGTGCCTGTCATATCGAAAAAGATATAAATTGACTCAAATCTGTCAACAATATTGCATGAAATATTTGTTAGAACTGAATAATAGTATTTCTGAAAATATGGATGTAATGTAACAAAATTTTCCAACAAAAAAACTCCAACAATTTTTTTTTAGTCGTGGATACAGTATAGTATTTTACTCGCGTATAATGGCTAATATTCTCTCGAGGATTTAGGTGAACTTCACCTCGTGAATAATAGCCATCATCATATGCTCCATGATAATACTACATTCGAATTATGATAGAACAATGGTTGGTGGCTTCAACCTTCGTTCTAGGAAAATTCTATCGGAAATACAGAATTTCGAATATAATGATGTTGAATGAGTTGAGTAAAAAGTGTCATTTTCATAATAACATAATAATTTTAGAGGTGTCATGCTGAATCCGCCCTTTTTGAAAACATTTTCAAAAGTTTGAGTCAAAGGATATTTGAAGATTCAAAAACTTAGACCTTCATTTTGATATCGACTTAGAATAAAGTTCGTTTTTATCTTCATCAATTTCATATGAAAGGAAACACCATATAAGTTTTGAAGAATATCACGTGAACTGAGGGGGAGATTCAAAAGAAATATAATTCAGGATATATCTATCCACCATTACTTTAATCAATAAACAGAGATATTGGATTGCTACCCAAATACTTTCAGAGGTTTTTGTTGAGAAATAATGAAGTTCATGGTTACAATACGAGAGGAAATGATTTTCACATTAATAAAACTAACACAAAATTTGAAATAAATAATGTGTTTCACAAAGGCTTAAATGAGTTGAATAAAATAACCACAATTTGTGAAAGAATCTGAATCAATAAACCAATTCAAGTCATCATTGAGGAAGTATATTAGAGGCAACACATCATAATATGATGTTCATCGGTATTTTTGGTATTCTTTATTTGATGTGATCTGACCTGACAATGAGGTGATATGTTATATTTACATAGTTCAATAATGTTGTGAGTTATATATATATCTCTTTGTAGTTTTTTGTATATTAGGATTTCCTAAATATTATTATATACAAGGCTAATCAAATTCGTTTCTGTACATGGGGATCTCGTAACCGATAGGAGATAGAGTGCCGGTTAAATTGTGGCAAAGTTGCGTATTCTAGAGACCTATAAAACAAATATTCATGGGGATGCTTGAAGACTGGCTTTAAATCAAATATTCAAAAAATGAACAATTTGTTCAGGCCAGCCTCAACTCACCTACACTGTAGGTTGACGGACTAACACCTATTAGAAAACAACTACTCCCCTGGCTAATACCACGAAGGGCATTGGATTACATCCAACAGGTGTTAGTGTGGGATTCTTCACAGAAGAAATTCCACATATACTCTTGGCGATACACCACCAGAATTGATTTTCAATTATTGGGACGGGACACACTTGCAGACCGGTTTCGGGCTATTTGGCCTCTCGTCAGTGCAAGGCAGTGCCATCATCAACATTAAGTCGATGACTTCCCATAATTAAAAATCATACTCGAGTAGAGTATCTTCCCTAGACCTAGGCTGATACAAACAACTAGCAAAATAGCCGTTGCTGCGCCATCTGCCCATAGACTAGGTACTAACCAAGAGCATATCCGCATGGCCCCAATTCCTCGTACAAGGAAAATACGAATAAAACAAATATTCATGGGGATGCTTGAAGACTGGCTTTAAATCAAATATTCAAAAAATGAACAATTTGTTCAGGCCAGCCTATTCAATGATGTAAAAAAATCGAGTATAGCTCTCTAGGTTCTGGAGATATACAGGCAAAACCAAAAAATCCCAAATTTTGATTTTGTCAGTATCTTCTTTATTCGAAGACATATTGAAAATCTGTCTACATTTTGCTATTGGCACTTGATGTGGGCTATCAGAATATGTCCATGAGTCTTTTATACGGGGTGTCATCTGAATTGGGCCACCCCCATATTTGAATTTTTAAATACGAACCTGTATTTTTTGTTGTTGTTTTTGGATCTTCGACGTTCACTTCATACTGAGAAATTAAAATTCAATTGATATTTCGTGATGTTCCGGTAATATTTTATAATAATTAGGTTAATTATTTCCTTCTTAATTACGGCCCTGGAAATTGGTCGACTGAGTGGGGTAAAAACACAATAGCAACTTCCACGTCTCCCTATGTACCAGAGAGTTTTTCGAGTTTTTTTTTTTCAGGTACCTATTCATATTTTTTTCAACATTTTCATTGCCCTGAGCGTTTTCTACGATGAACTTCGAATAGCAAAACCTTTTATTATTATCTGAAACATATTTACAACAAAAATAGATTATATATGTTTTGATAAGCAGAAAAAGAAATGATAGCCATAATAACATCCGAGACGAACACCTTAATTGTAATGAAAATTGAAATGAAGTAATTTATATATGTTACCGGCAAAGTGTAATATCAGGCATTGTATAGAATACCTAGGCATTCTATACATTGCCAAAAGTAAGCAGGCAAAGTGTGAAATTTTAAACATTTCATACTTTGCCTAGGCATTCTATAGAATGCCTGCTGGAGTTCAGGCAGAGTTAAAAATCTGTCTGTTCCATTGTTTTCAAGTTACAACGTGCTTGCCTCACCTACTCCCACCGCCCATCCCCGCTATCAGTGATGCCAATTTGTGAGTAATTACTGTTTTTTCAAGTATTTTCACCGTTTTGCAGTAAAAGTGCAGTAATGGATTTTTGTGAGGATTCTCCACTTTTGTGAGGATTTTGAAAGTATTTTCGATGATGGTATTCTGTAGGGTGGCAGAGAAGAATAACTGAAGAATTGTTTTCAGTTCCGTAGTATATAAGCAATTTCAAGAGGATAACCAGAATGGATTGATATTTACCGATTCAGATTGGTACTCACCACACCATTTAAGCGACTTGGGTTATTCTTTTGATTATACATGAGTGACATCATAAATCAGCTGTTAAATTTTATAGTTATCGCCGCAAGATGTTGGTATTTACCAAGAATCAGCGATAACACAACAAACACAGAAAATTTAATGAAAAATCAACGAACCAGTCTAACCAAACAAATACCTGTGTTTAAAACCGACGAATTCAAGTAGTCGTCGTCGTAAAAACTAAATGTCAAACCAAACAATGTGCTTGTGTTAAAAACAATCGCAAATGCAACTCGAAGTGCCATAGTTCTCTTTCCTGCTGTAACAAGTAATTTCTTAAATTAATATTTCACTTTTAAATTTTACTCTAGTAAAATATGAGGATTTTCAGATCCTATGTTCAATACATTTCATGTTTGTTATTTGCAATAAACAATTTTTAACAATGTTGTTCATTTTATACTTTGCCTGCAAAACTTTCGACATTCTATATAATTCCTAGGCATTATACACAATGCCTAGGCAAAGTTTGTACAATTGTTAAGATATGAGTTTATTTCATACTTTGCCTGGATTCACTCGGCCATGTATACATTGCCTAGGTATTCCATACAATGCCTGAATTGTACACATTGCCGGTAACATATACACAAAAGAGTTAAAGCAATAAATGTTCGAATTGGAGTCCTTACATAATACTGATTTTGAAAATGAATTAATCGCCTCCCTCTTATTCTGTTTGATGCGTAAAACGTTGAAACTCACTTAGAATATCCTCTTGTAATGCAAGTGAAAAAGTACAGACTGGCAACATTGTCGGAAGAACTATCCACTGGAGTTCATAATCAACAGAATATACGCGGAGTACCTAGAGCTGTGATTTTGTCTACGAATATATACCCGGAAGACTCATATATACTGGTTTGGATGGAGGACGTAAAGATATCAACTTGCATGGTAATTTTATTTTTTTCAATTTTATTTTACGGCATTTTCGTAATGAGGGGATGTGAAATATGCCATATAGGCGACCAAAACTATAATATACGCGTTCCTTCTGGTGGAAGACTTATCGCTGCGCTACCTAGAGAGGACTTATAGATATAGGGATGTATATATATATATATATATACTAGATTTGGAAGTTCTCAGGTTTGCGGTATGTTTACTAATAAAACTCATTTGTTCTTGATCTCAATATTTCGCTAATGTTTGAGATCAAGAACAAATGATATATAAACCGTCTAAATTTGGAAAATCCTCATGCAATGAAAATTAACCTTGGTTGCAGTCATAAATTGAGTTTGGCCTGATAAAGTGAAACTCTTTATTAAATTGTCGAGCTTTCGAAAATCTTTATATTCTTTTTCAAGACATCTGAAAAACAGTGTTTATTGTTACATCAAGCAATAAAACATGTTAAAATTGAAACTTACTAATGTGAGATTAGATATAAAACAGCAGACGAAGAATCCTTGTCCATCACATACAGAAAAAACATTTCTTATCAGAAACATTCATAAAAACTAAACTGGAAACCATGTCTCCGAAAATATCGCTGGGACGAAATGGAACCATTCATCCATATTACATTGAAATGCACGAATTACCACATGTGCATATGATTAACAGAACAATTTGGAAAAATTTTTTCATTTTACATTTTTAACAATAGCGACTTGTTGAGTGAACAGAGCACATGGCCCAGCGGGAGCACAGAGCATGGAACTGCAGGGAAAACAGCACACAACAGAACCAAATGATGGTTGACAACGTCTTGTCACCTGTCAATAGCTCCACTATTCCGTGTCCAAAACCAGAGCATGTGTTCCATTCTCAAGGTCGGAGAGTATTAACTTTAAGTTACAAAAGGAAAAATTATTTTGTTAAGTCTGGGCAAGTTGTTTTGGATGATCAAAATTCAAAATGTAATTATAAATAATACTGAGGTTTGCTATATCAGACCTCTTATTCATCGGATTTTGTTGTTTATTGATGTAAACCATCTCCAAAAAGTTTCTTTTATTATAATTATCTTCAACTGCTAAAATTGTGGGGTTTCCAAAATTAATGATATGATTCGTGTTAATATTGTGTTCAGCCAAAGCACAACTATTTTTTTTGAGAATACAGTCACTCTTGTGGGACGTGATGCGTCCAGACAAGTTTCTACTGGTTTGTCCAATGTAAACTTTATCACATTCAAAGCAAGGAATTTCGTAAATGACATTAGACTGTTCAAATTTAGAAAGTGGTGTTTTTGTTTTAGTATATAAATTGACAATAAGTTTCAAATTCTTTTTAGTTATTCTCAAATCATCTAATTTGAAAATGTTGGAATTCTTGGTGTGAGTTCCTGAATATATGGGAGGGCTCTGTACTTAAATGTTGTTACAACTTGAGAAATATCATTATTATTAATGGTTTGATTATTGATTTCATTACGAATATTAGAGACAGAGGAGAGAGACATATTTGAATTAGTGTTGAATAAAAATTTATTGATGAATTTAAGAGGATATGAATTTTCTTTAAGAATATCCCTGAGTTCATTCAAACACTCCACATGATACTCAGGATGGTACAGACCGACTACCCTGCTCTTCAAAGCTATTGTTAAAAATGTAAAATGAAAAATTTTTTCCAAATTGTTCTGTTAATCATATGCACATGTAGTAATTCGTGCATTTCAATGTAATATGGACATCATCTTGACATTCTCGAGCGTGGCAATATTTTTTTTTATTTTAAAAGGAATAATTCAAGAAACCCATACATATTATCTGACGTTTTCCACAATCCGAAATAATCAAAAATTCATTGATAAAGTTTAATGCGTGCAGCTACGTGCTGCCTATATTTCCCTCTCCGCGTTTCTATTTCTGTTTCACTCTTTCTCTATCTATTGCCCTCTCACTCGTGGCATGATACTGTTTACAAAGAATATCCAACATTTTGAAATTTTGAACATTTAATTGCATATAATTACTTTCTCATAAATACAAGTATTCTACAAAAAAACAATTGAAAAAAATTCAAATTGACAGAATAGGCGAATCCCTCTAGATAATCGTGAGATTATGAGACTGCAACGTCTAGGGCGTGAAGATGAACCATATATAACTCAATCTGACGCGCTTGTGTATTTCAAAATGTCGATTTTTTTTCACATTCTAATAACGGCCGCGAGTCTGCATCACAACCAAACTGTCAGATTATTATATAAGAGTTTTTTTTTTCATTTTCAATCCTTACGAACGACCTCTCCCATCATAGAAGCAATCAGATTAACATAAGTACATTTCTAGGGATATGTGGGACATAGATGATATCAATATCTGACGCGCTCGAGTATGCAATAGTTTTTTTTACAGTTTTGAAAATCTGTAGCCACTCCCCCAACCGATGAAAAGGTATACATTATATAACATTTTTTTTTTTTATCATCTAAGCTTCGCAACCCAATAGGTCACTATATTCATCATCGTGGGCTCCCCTTCTATATTGAGTACTTTTGCCATTGACAAATGAATTCTTAGTTTTTATCAAGTAGTGATAGAGAGAAATATATTTTTTTGTACGTCTGTTTGGCTCAGAAGAGCAGTAACAGATAAATATCTACACATTTGAAAAATTAATATCGACTCACCTCTCTTGTTCCGGCGACAAAATA
Organism: Zygogramma bicolorata; assembly: GCA_032362365.1. Lineage (NCBI taxonomy): Eukaryota > Metazoa > Arthropoda > Insecta > Coleoptera > Chrysomelidae > Zygogramma > Zygogramma bicolorata. Next base: position 1,698,000 of record JAVJAQ010000486.1, read on the forward strand.
GATCGTATGAAGTAGAAAGCAGCATGATAATTGATAACGGAATGAAAATGATCCTGAAATGAAAAATAATCACTGGTCAAACTGAGTGTTTGAAAATGTCAGACGGAGAGGGGTAGTTAGAATCTAGTAGAATTATTCCAAAAAAATTGTTCTAAAATTGTTCGTTCCGTTAACCAGCGAAGTCGAAACTTGTGCGAGCAATGGATCAACGAGGCCTCACCTATTAACGTGCGATGATTACCCACTACGGTGGCCCGGCGAGGACTCGAACCTCGGCCTTCCACTTGATAGGCACATATGCTAACGACTACACTACCAAGACCCCACTAATATTTTATATAGGAAAGCTTTACTCGCTTCATAATACGCCTGGAGAATGTTTCGGGCTACTGGAATATTTCAAATAATTGTACCAATGGAGAATAAGGAATCATATTTGGATTATAACACAGTAAACTTGGGTACATTCCAGTGAATAAAAACTGTTGCAATGAGGATATTCTTTTAACGATTCAACACTATATTTCGTGATGACAATTCACAAAATTGGTAAATTCCATTCCAATAATCAGTAAATGTGAATACAAGCATGCAAATGTAGTTTTTCGCCTGCCATAAGGACAAAATATTAATGCAATGTAGTTTATTCAGCAGTTTATGATCATTTCACTATTGCAGATTCCACTAAGGAACAAAACGATCACGATTTGAGATCATTGTTTCTATGCGCTGAATGACCATCGCAAAATGACAAGTTTGAGTACGAATGCAATATTATTCTTGAAATATCTTCCCATCTGAGGAGATTGAAGGTTTTTTGAATTGGAAAATATCTGTAGAATGAGTCCAGTGAACGGGTTTCTTCCTCCAAAGTCATCGAAGGGTGAAAAGAATAGTCATTTGTTTTACTTGACAGCAAGGTAGTAGACTGACTGCTGTGGTTGATATTCAGCTGAGGCAGTCAATCTACTTCGCTGCTGAATTGAACATATAATTCTTTCTCCAAATGTTTATAATGATATAAGGATATTGTATTTGCAAATTATCACAATTCTCATGGTCATTTCATTTTTCTTGTAGTGATAAATGAAATCCAAATATTATGGAAATCAGAAGTGTTGGAATGGTTTGTTGCTATGGAAATGTATATGTTCATAATGATTATAGTTCGACAACATTATGGAGAGTGATAGTGACTCGTAAGTACTTAATCCTCCAGACACATATCAATCAGCCAAGTAATACTTTTGCTACCTAGGCAGCAATCGGAGAAGAACATATTTTTCTAGAATTGAGTAAGATCAACTGCCCTGATTCGGAGGGTACCTTCAGTATGATTGTATTGTCGAATCTTGTGATCAGAGCTTCAAATTGGTCATTTACCATCAACAACTAGTACTTATATCATTTCAAAATATTTCGATGCAAAACAGAATGTTGTTTTATTCTAAGCAAAGAACCAGGATGAAACAAAATGCATTAATAAAACTAATGGCTCGGAAGAAATAAAATATGAATGGATTCATGTCTCCAATGAGTATGAAAAAACGGAAACAATTTAATTTGAAATGGTGTAAATATGATTCGATATATTCACATATAAATCTATCTCCATTACGAGTACCTAACATTACTTGGCAAAAATTTACCTCATGTAACATATAGTTTCGAATGAATCTTTGGTGTAGTACAATTTGGAGATTCCTCTGTTTGAAGTTTTTTTTTCACGAGATAACAGAATTGGATAACTATCAATCATTTACCGAATCCCTTTCCTAGTTTGCATGAATACACGATATGCATATAGTAAACTGAAGTTGCTCCTTAATCCTTCCTATACACTTTGAAGAAAATAATGTTTCCATTTGGATGCGAGAAAAAAAAATCTCACATATTCCATGCAATGCTTGATTGATCTCAAAAAGATATAATATAGTTGGGAAAATTCATAAATTTGTTCTATTCATCAAGAATCCCAGAGGACAGTTACGATACTGACTTTAATTGGTATGACATGAAAAATGTTAGTAATTCCGAAAAATTGCTGAAAATAAAATTATAGGTGAAGGGCACATGGGAAATATCAACCTGTGAGTACTGTTAGTTTTAATGGTGGAGAAAATTAGGCGGAATATGCCCCTTTCCCCAACTCAGTAAGACCGAACAGGCTTTGAAAAGGCCCCAGTAACAGGACTTCACTCTGTAATTACATTCATTAGATTATCAACCATCCGAAATTGGAAAAACCTGGTAGACAAAAGAGATAAACATTTCCCACATTCAGTTGTTAGAAATAAGTGAATCTGATCAGAAAGCATATCCCACGATAATTCAGTACTGTACGCTTGACATTTCTGAATTTCAACATGTTTGCTACAAAATAAACATATTCCAATTTTACTTATATCGATAATGGTACACCTACATGCCAATAACTGCTTTCATTGTCAACCGAGGATGAACATCATCCATAGTCTGGCATCTGACCAATGAAAAACCAATGTTTTCAAGAGGAAGGGCGTTCAAAATACGAAGTACGTCAGTATCAGAACAATTGCTAGGAGTACATATAGCCCAAGTTGGTTTTTGAGCAACACTGAGGTCAGCTGCTGCTAAAGCTACAACTTTTTTCCAACTCATCTGAAAAATGAAAGTCATCATTATTTATAGTGCATTGAAAAATATGGGAATTTTGAATTGTATGTATAATATTTTGAATAAAAATGAAGACGTAATATGTATGAAATTATTTCATGGTAAAGAGTGATGGGCAGTAATCACTGAATTCTATAACGTCATAGACCTACTTTAGAAGAGTAGGTTTTCCCGACCCTAATTTTGGATCGTAGTTTGTTTTTAGCCTTGGTGAACTGTATTCTTATAACTGATAAATATAAATAAAATATAAATGATGCATTCTTCACTTCAGTACCAAATAATAAATTGAAATCCATTTTTTATGGTTTCCCTCTACTGGAAATGAAAAATCAAATCGTATAATAAATGCTTATAGGGTTAATATTATGTTTATGTGGTTTTATGTGGTGTATTTGCCTTGATACGTAATTGCAACACCAATACATATATATATATATATATATATATATATATATATATATATATATATATATATATATATATATATATATATATATATATATATATATATATATAAAATGTGAGACAATATTTGGGTATGCAGCAGGCCAAAGCAGTGTACTCTTATAACACAGATTCCAAGCTTTCGATAATCTTTATTATCATCATCAGGGATGCTACAATATGGTGAAACAAGCGGTTAGATCCATGAAGAGAGATCAGTCAAACAACTTACAGTGTAAGTGAGGTTAAACGGCACGATGAATAAAATTATTTGGACACCACATATCTGCGCGTAGACAATAAAACACGCCAGTCAGGACGTTAACGAACAACAATGTTTCACATAATAAAACGCTTTTTTTAAAAAAATATATTTTAAAACCACCTGTTTGTTCCTTGATGGTTTTAAAATATATTTTTTTAAAAAAAGCGTTTTATTATGTGAAACATTGTTGTTCGTTAACGTCCTGACTGGCGTGTTTTATTGTCTACGCGCAGATATATGGTGTCCAAATAATTTTATTCATCGTGCCGTTTAACCTCACTTACACTGTAAGTTGTTTGACTGATCTCTCTTCATGGATCTAACCGCTTGTTTCACCATATTGTAGCATCCCTGATGATGATAATAAAGATTATCGAAAGCTTGGAATCTGTGTTATAAGAGTACACTGTTTTGGCCTGCTGCATACCCAAATATTGTCTCACTCATTTCCTAACTAGTCAGCAAACAAGACTACCCTTCTCTATATATATATATATATATATATATGACTTGTTGGTAAAATTTAGCATGATGACATTCATGGTAATGATGATAAGCAATGAGTATGTAGATGAGTAAAATAATCGTAATTATGAAACGTACAAATTAAAATCTTAGTTAAAATATAAAGTTAAAATCTCGTCGAACATGTGTTCGGACTTAAACTGATAGGTTAACGTCAGAAGTGAAAGGACAGATGACAATGTCATATTGTCATGTGTCAGGTAAAAATTTCAATGGTGCCAACTGAATGTTGGTGCCACTGTTAATATCTAAGAATGATCCTTAAGATTCGTTAGGACTATGTTGAAAAATTATTTTATAATTATGAGAAATTGAATTAAATTGGGCGATAATTGAGAAAGAAGTTGAAGTTGTGAATTTTATAATGATACCAAGGATTGTTCATTCATGTTAACTGGGGCATTGTCCAGAGCCAACAAATAGGAATAAATCTCACTCAAATGATTAATGTCAGTTTTTTTGTTTATACAATTAGGTTCTTGATGAATGAACGCCATTTCTAGGAAGGTTCTTTTTGTCAGGTGTGACTCCCTAGCTAATACCCTCACTGATCTGTAGTCCATGTTATGGTCAAATTTGTTGACACGATCGACGAGATTTTGGCATCTTTTCTATTTGTGAACACTTGAATAAAAACAAGACTACAAGTCTAATAAATGCTTATAATTCGGTTGAAAAATGATGAAGAAGGTGGAATTAGTTGTATATATTGTGTTGATAGAAAGAATGGCGGGAATTTTGAGCGAAATTGGTTGGGAAATAAACATGCGTCAACCTCGGTTTTCCTGTCTTTTGGGGGCTATACCTCCGAAACTAGTTGCGAGCCCCAAAAATTTCACATGAATTTTTTGTTCCGCAGGCCAAAATACGTAAGTTCCACCAAAAATTTTTATTTTCAAGACAGAGCCCGGTCAACGGTTATTTACCGCATTCTGATATCTGAATTAACAAACCATTTATATTTTTCATAACAAGGCACTCAAACTTCAGCAGATGAACTTTCTGCAAATGATCCACTGAATTCTAATGGGTTTTGAATTCAGCATCACAAACGGCTTCAAGGCAACAGTTACTAAAAGTTGCCCCGCAATATTGGGGAGTGCAGCACGTCAAAAGAAAACTCTTTTGAGTATGTCCAAGCTTTCGGAAATATATTTTATTCCATCATCAGGGAAACTACAATGAACATTACATGTGAACCCTATACACGTTAGGTGCATGATTACTTACACTTATATGGGGATGTATGACTTGTTGGTACAATTCAGCATGATGACATTCATGGTAATGATGATAAGCAATAAGTATGTAGATGAGTAAAATAATCGTAATTATGAAACGTACACATTAAAATCTTAGTTAAAATATAAAAAGTTTAGTGCAGACTGTATTTTTTTTTCAGCAAGGACACCATAGGTATGTATATACAGTCTCACATTGATTTGTTCTGGTGGTGGTTAGTAGTTATGGTTGTTTTATTTCAGGAGTTATCTATTGTGAATTATTCATGTCAGATATGGCTGAGATATTTTTTAATGCATGGTATGAGGTAATGGGTCCGCCTTATCCACAGCATTTGTTTTGCTCCTGGCATCTTCTTAGAGCTTGGCAGAGCAATTTGAATAAAATTTCTATAAAGGACAAGTGTTCAGATATTTACAAGATACTGAAAAAATTGCAACAAGAAACTCTTGATCAAACTTTGTTTCAGCTTTGGATAATGCCTTGAGTTATATGTGCAATAATGAAGTCAAAAGACATTTTGGAGACTATTTGTCTAATACCTACAGCCATATATTCAATCAAATGGGCTTACTGTTTTAGAAAAGAGGCTAGCGTTAACAGAAATATGCATTTGGAGTCGATGCATAAAGTAATCAATTTTTTCTACTTGGAAAGAAAGGCAGTGAAACGCCTAGACAAGGGTTTGAATATGGTATTGAAATATGTGAGAGACAAGAGTGTAGAATGAATTATTAAGTTGAGCAAGGATGAACATATCAAACAAACGAAACTGATATCTCAGAATCACAAGGAGGCAATTAAAAATAACACTGAATATACAATTTTGAAAATTGGTGATAACTGGAAAATTTCCAAAAATCAAAATAGTTCATATACTATCCACCAGATATTAAAATCGAAATGCTGTGAAAAATTATGTTTGTTCTGTGAGGCGTTTAATCATATATGTTTTTCTGTGAGTGCAAATTCAATATAGAAAAAAAAATGGTGTGCATACATATCCATATGATGATAAAAAAATCTACAAAAACAGAAAAACATTTTGATTCCACTGATAAAAACATTTCAATATCTGAATGCTTATCGGCTCTGGGAATAGAACATCAATAATAAGCAACATAGGTAGCAGAATAGACCAAACAAAGGAACCGATAATGAGATAAGAAAGTTTTGATTTTCTTCAGCTTGATGATGACAGTATCACTAAAATACATCTGCATTCATGCAGAATAAATATTTAACTGAATGCACAGAATTGATAGAAAATGATATTGATTTGAAACCCAAAAATGAATCTTCTAAAAGATACAATTAGGTTCACATCAACAAAAACAAATGCGTTCAGAAAAAAACATTTGTACGGACCTCTCAACAAGAACTGACAACAATTCAAGAAAACCTATCAAACGCTCTGGAAGATGTATTTGTTTACAAATCAGTTCAACCAATAATAAGTGATCACCAATATTGTTGATTATATTATTGATCATTATCATTTCGATATGTATTTTTATTGTTCAGCAATAAACTCTTACTTTTATCAAGTCGTTTTTATCAGCGTAATTCCTAGATTACATTTTGAATTTCCCGCGGAATACGAACTGGATACAATTGGCAACGTTGGTACAGACTGGTTGGTGTAGCCCAACGTTCATATATTGGAAAGTTACGAAATGTCACGAGTTTATTGGCGAAGGGGTACCTGAGGCTAGGGGCAGGGTTTGGGGAAATCGAAGTTGGCAATTCTGGGGTGAATTGGGTAAATTAAAAATCTCTATAGGTGACAAAACCCCATAGAACCAAAGATAAACAGAAAAAGTGCAAAGAAATTGTCACAGAACACCCAAACATATATGTTTTATGTGGCTGATTCCCGATTGTCTCTGTCTCTTGGTGTCTTTGTTGTTGGGTTTTTTATTAATGAAACAGATCTTCAAACAGATTATTTAATCTCGACGAGAAAAACTTTTACAAGTCTATATGTCAAAAACTGTCAACTAGACAATCAACAAAAATTGTTATTGCTCATATACACTGTGATCAAAAGAAAAAGGTTGATATGGCGCATATTTTCTAACACCCCCACTCGCCAGATCATCCATCAACAACTCCTATGGATGTTCTGAAATTCTCAAATTTTTCTCTTGAGAGAGGTTTGGTTAGTCCATCAGCCACCATATTGAAACTTTGACAATAAAGGACATCGATTTCTCCGTTTTTGATCAGTTCTCTCAAATGATGAAATCTCACGTCTATATGTTTGGTTCGACAACTAGATTTTTCGTTGGTAGCTATTTTTATGCATCCTTGGTTATCCTCATAAAGGATTGTAGGTTCGTGATAATCGAAACCAAAATCAATCATTAGTCGCCTCAACCAAATCAGTTCTTGACTAGCTAAGGAAGCTGCTATGTACTCTGCCTCTGTAGACGACAATGCAACAGTTGTCTGCTTCTTGCTGGTCCAAGATATAGGATTCTTGCCAAGCATGAATATGAAGCCGCTCATTGACTTTCTATCAGAGGTATCTCCTGCCCAGTCCTAGTCTACATATCCACTTAATTTCAGCAGGACATCCGAATGGATTCTCAACTTGTAGTCGTAAGTACCTTTCAGATACTTCATGAGTCTCTTGGCAGCATCCCAATCAAATTGACGAGGCCTACTTACTCTTCTCGTAAGATAACTCACTGCAGTAGCAATGTCGGGACGAGTTGTAGTAGACAAGTAGAGCCCCCACTGCTTTTCTATAGTTATCGTTGTTTGGCAATATTTTAATATCCTCTGTATACTTCGGATATTCGGGATCCATTGGTGTTGTAACACATAATGCATTCTCCATTCCAAATTTCCTCAGCAAAGTTTTTATTTTGTTCTGTTGATCAAGTAGAAAACTCCCATCTTCAATCTGCTGAATCCTGATCCCAAGAAAATACTTTATGTTTCCCAAATCCACCGATTCGAAATTATTGTTCAATATTTTCCCAATATGATCTATGACTGATTCATGTTTGTGACAAATAATCAGGTCGTCGACGTAAATCAACAAGTATATGTATTCATTTTTCTCCATTTTTGTGTACAAACACTGGTCATTTTTACTTTGTTTGAATCCATAACTCTGAAGTGTTTCATCCAGTGTTTCATTCCAAGTCCTTGCAGCTTGTTTCAATCCGTATATTGATTTATGAAGTCTATATACGAGATGAGTTTGATTTTCCTTTACATATCCATCGGGTTGGTTCAAGAATAGTTCTTCATTCAATATTCCGTTCAAGAAGGCGGTTTTAACATCGAAATGTTTCACTTGTAGATTGTCAAAAGGATTCTGAGTGTGCTTTGTTTCATTACTGGAGCGTACGTGCAGTCATAATCCTCGCCATATTTTTGAAAAAATCCCTTAGCTACCAATCGTGCCTTATATTTCCTAATATTTCCATCTGAATCATGCTTGATTTTGAATATCCATTTCGAATCTATAGCAGTTCTATCTCGAGGAAGTTCGGTAAGTGTCCACACCTGTTTTTCTTCGAAAGATTTCATTTCATCCTCAATAGCCCTCATCCATTTCAGTTTTTCATTTTCAGGAAGTTTCATAATGTCGTTCCACGATTCTGGTTCTTCAAAATTCTCGTGTTGGGTTAGATATGTCAATTTTTGTCCTGGTACTCCTTTATTCATTCTTGAAGACCTTCTAACTGTTTGTGTGCTATCTTCTGATGAATCTTCATTTTCTATTCGAATATTTTCTGTTTCTGTCAGCTTATTTTTGGATTGATTTTTACTTTCATCATTTTCGACTCGATTTTTGTCTTCATAATTTTCGTTAATGTAGATTTCTGATTCACCTTCTATCGAGTTAGATTCGTTTGTCCCAGGATTTTTGTATCCTGTCTTGTGTATGTCTTCAATGAAGCGAACAGTCCTGCTTATTGTGATTTTATTCGTGGATGGGTCCAAAATTCTATATCCGTTTGAGTTTTCACAATAGCCCACTAATAAGCCTTCAGTAGCTCTAGAATCCCATTTACTTCTCTTTTCTTTTGGAACATAACAATATGTCTTTGTTCCAAAATTCTTAAGATGATGTAAGTTAGGTTTTTCTCTGTTCCATAACTCATACGGAGTACAATCTATTGCTTTAGTTGGCAAGCGATTTTGAAGATAATTTGCCGTAACAATTGCTTCACCCCAGTATGTAGTAGGTAGTTCAGCATCGAACAACATGCAACGAGCAGATTCACATAAAGTTCGATTTTTACGCTCGGCCACCCCATTTTGCTGTGGTGAATAGGGTACGGTTGTCTGGAACCCAATACCATGTTTTCTTAACAAATTTTGAACTGGTTTTCCACAATATTCTCCACCATTGTCGAATCTGAATTGTTTAGGTGTTTTCTCAAACTTGGTCTGAACTGAAGCAATATAATCACCCATTTTATCAGCAACTTCATCTTTAGAGTTCAAGAGATGAATGACAGTGTATCTCGAAAAATCATCTATGAATGTCACAAAATAGCGCTTTCTGCCGGGTGTCTCGGTTTTCATAGGACCACATACATCAGTATGTATCAAATCTAGGCACTGTTCTGATCGTTTTTCGCAAGATTTCGAAAAAGGTTTATTTGCCAACTTCCCCTTCAAACAACTGGTGCACTGTAAATGTTCCGAGCATTCATTTATATCAATTCCTGTAGCTAAATTTTCTGCAAACAGCTTTCTAATACATTCGGGATTTCTATGACCTAAACGGCTATGCCACGTATGTATACAGTCTGTTTGAATTTTCTGGGTCGTCATACAGGACTGATTTGTTGAATCAATCACAATTTTATATAGTCCCTTCTCAATTTCACCAACCGCAACAGTTTCATTGTTCATTTTTACGAAGCAAGTATTCTGCTGAAATTGTAGTGTGAATCCTTTCTCTGCCAGTTTCTTTACGGACAACAGATTTGACTGCAGTTCAGGTACATATAAAACGTTGCTAACTCGTATAGATGTGACATTTCCTGACACCAAGCAATGTAAAATTCCTTCACCCTTTCCTGTACATTTCATTTCATGGCCATTAGCGACTATAACTTTGTCGCTGTAATTTTCAAGACTCGTGAAAAAGTTTTTGTTAGAAGTCATGTGACTAGACGCACCAGAATCAATGAACCAGTTAGATGTCCCTTCTGAATAATCACAGAAACAATATTCTTCACTTCTTTCTTCAGTGCTGCATTTTACTTTCTGGGTCGAGTTATCATTTCCATGGTTACTATTTCTCTGTCGTTTCTTCAAGAAATAGCAATCTTTCTTCAAGTGCCCCTTTTTCTTACAATAGAAACATTCTGTGTCGAAATGCACTTTCTTATTGAATTTATTGTAAGTTTTCAATGCGGTACCTGGTTCTTCTGATTCGTTTAGATTCCTCCTATTGAATTCATCCATTAAGATGAGGATTGACGAATGACCGTTGGAAATAAATTTTCAGAGTTCCAAAGATCGCCGCCCTCAGCGCAACCAGTCCGTTTCAAGAATTTTTCAAATGGCGAATAATTGTAGGAATCTATATGGGAAGGTAATTCCTCCGTTCACGAGAGGTCGCTGATAGCTGATCAAATACAGACGAGCCAAACAACAAACAAATAATAAACTCGATTTCAGAAGCAGTGAACAAACTGCAACTGCAACGAATAATATAAGGAATACATTGGGTGAAACGTGAAACCCTTGCGTGAACGGTAAAAGGTAGAAGGCATGATAAACAGTGGCTACAATATTAGCTGCTGTGCTGTTTGTCGTGGGTCAAAAATATTATTAGAGTTCTGAAAAATGTATTTTGTATAGCTGATAAAAAAAACATCATTTCGTTTATTTTTTGTTTTCGGATAGGTATAACGTGAACAGTAGGTCGACTGTTAGTCTCTGAACCGTATAGAAGGGAACGATAACTCCCGGTCGGCGTATACGACGTAACAGGAACAGGTACAAATTATATTTTTTGTTGTTGGTGGGGTCTCGGCTGTCTGCTAACACTCGGCTCTCGCGGAGAGTGAATTTGTGTTCACGTTTTCTTTACGGTGGTGTGGGTAATATTCGTGCAGACGGTGCAGGCTGATGATAGATGATAACTTTGTACTTTTTCTTTATAGGTATAATAAAATGTTTATTAATTAACTCGCTTATATTAATCAGCTTGACTTGAATTAACAATGTAATAAAATCTTCGACATCAAGTTTAACCCACTTGTAGACGTCCGAATAATTTGAAATTTGGCAGGTGTTTTTAATTCCGGTGACAATGCATTATGAAATTTTTGTGGGAGAAAGAACAAAATTGCGGCTCCATATTGGCGATATTTAATTATGATCCGAATCGAATCAAAATTGGTATCTAAGGATTTTCTGGGTCGGAAGTTAAGATTATTTCGTCAAAATTCAAAATGGCGGCTCCAATATGGCGGACGAGTTCAGTAATTATCAACCGATTCTAATCCAAATTGGTATTTGGGGAATTTCTGGGTCGAAAAGATTATAATTCTTCAGTTAAAATTGAAAAATTCGAATGGCGGTTTTGAGAATGTTGTGAAATTTCCAAAATATATTTAAAATCGATTACGAGATATGTCAAGACTGAATTATAGAAAATGAATATTATAAAAAACTTTTTTGAAAACGCTTAGATTTAAATGTCGTAAACAGGATAGAGCGCGATAACAAGGTTAGCATCTTCAGGAGAAGTAAATTGATACCCGAATCAATTTACCTCTACTGAAGACGCTAACCTTGTTAGCGAAACGCGCGTCGAGTGCAAACAAAATCAGTTTGGTGTTAGCGTAATTGATGTCTAAAAAAGTTTGTATAGTAAAAAGAAAAAAATAATTCTCATCCTGGTTATTAAAAAATGAAGAGCGTAGAGCGCTCAACAATCATTGCGAAAATGTATAGTTTCCTAGCGCTCTACGGCTTTTACTCAAACTCTTCGTTTTTGAATAACCAGGAATAACATTATTTTCCCTTTTTAGTGTTTTCGAATATGAGAGTGTTTTTTGAAAAGTTTTGTTTATAATATAATATAAATACATTTTTGCATTTTATAACAACCTGCTAATAAGTGTCCATGTGATTCCGTATTTTATGTTTATTACGAGGATACTTTTTCGGGGGATGGGGTTGGTTACCAATCGTTACAAAAAAATTTCTTTTAACAGAATTGTAAAGATATTCGAAAGACCTTTAAAACAAGGTGCCTCTCGACCTACTTTCCCTATCTAAATAAGGGTCGTCCCCCTCCGAGGGGGTACGTACTACAAAAAATCTGAGTAGTCTGAAAGGTGTCTCCTTTCAATTATAAATCGACAGGTCTCACTTTTTATATTAAAAAACGGCTCTGTTAAGTTTTAGTTGTTACACACTGTATACAAAATAAAAAATGCCGACTCCAAATATAGCGGACAATTTTTCTGATTTATGGTGCGATTCTCTTCAAAATTAGTATATAGAGTTTATTGTTGAATTGAACTGGCCGATACTTGATGAAAATCCATATTAACAAAAATATATTATTATTACAGTTTCCAAGATAAATCTTGAAGAAGCTATTGTAATAGCGAAACATGTGTCGCGGTTTTGTAAACCCATTTTAAGTGTGAAAATCATACAGGAAACTGTAATATATTTTTGTTATAGAGTTTATTGTTGTTTCTTTTTTATGTTCCTGACTTTACCTAAACTGCATTTGTTTCTTCTCTGAATTATCCAGGCAAATTGGAACGTTTGATAGGTCAGGTAGAAAATGACTATTCGAAAAAAAACATGATACCTACATTGTTTTACTTTTTGAACGTGGTTTCAGGTTTTAGAGAATCATTGAAAACCTTATTCTCAGTAGGTTGTGTCTATTTCACTGACTAAACAATTGTTTGCGGAGTGGGTAGTAATTAAATAACGAAATATTTCTCTCAAATTCCATATTTGGTTCGAACTAAGAATATTCCTGTGAATTTTTTTTTCCGAAAATACTCCCCTTGACCACCTTTCACTCGCTTCTGATTTTTAGGAAAAATATGCGGAATGAGCAGTAAATAATGAAATAAGTTTCTCAAAAAACATTTTTCGTTCGAACTAAGAATACGCCACCTACATTTTTTTCTCGAGAAAATTCTTGGAATTTTTCGGAAAAATTTGCAGAATGTAGTAAGTGTTTTCAAAAATCCCTCAATAGTAATGAAGTGTATTTTATGATGCCGGACGAATAATAATACTGCTTGGTCAGTTTTTCAATAACATAGTGCGTAGGGTAACTTTTCATATAATTGTCAAAGCACGACAACACAGTAAAGGAGAACGACACCGTCCAAAATCCAAAATAACGTTTGTAAACATATCGATTGTTATTGAATCGGGTCGTTGCAATTCGATCCCCCTAAAATCCTACCCTGAGCCGCGATCTGCGATAACATGACGCGCACCAAATCCGCGCATCGTAAATTATGATCTATTCCTATCATATTTCGGATTTCGAATATTCGAATTAGTCTTCTTGGAGTTTCCATTAGACTATTAGCAGGTGTTTCTTGTGTGTGATTTTCGGTAAAATTCTATTTATCGGACGCCACCTGTTTTTTGTAAATTTTTTTTTTCAACTTACGTATTTCGGTCTCCTGAACAAAATATTCTTATGAAAATTTTGGCGGTCTCAACTAGTTTCGGAGATACGGCCCCCCAAAGACAGGAAAACGGGGTCGATGCTTATGTTTGTTTTTCAGCCACAGCGGACATCAGAAATTGCAAAATATTCTTTTTTCCATTTGAAAATTACGTCTCAAGAAGTAGGTGCCCGATTGAAACTGAAATCGACTTGTTCAAGAATCTTCGAAAACATTTTTGCTTTAGGAAATAAAGATTTTTTCATCATTCCAGCCAGCCACTGTTTATATATATATATATATATATATATATATTAAACTAGTGAATAGTGGGGAATGCAGCAATGTCACAAAAGAAAGACTCTTTTAAGTTGATCCAAGCTTTCGGAACTTTGTTTATTCCATCATCAGGGAACTACAATTAGATTACATTTAGGTGAAAGATGTTACAATTTGTTGTATTATCATACTTACACTTAGGTGAGGTTATATGACACGATGTTCAAAAGTAATCATTGATGGAGTGCTCATGGAATGAAGTTGTATTATAAAACCGGGTCAGTAAATGATGTACACAGATGCACATTTACAAAATACACGTTAAAATTAATATTAAAACTCGTCACTCTGTGTAGACCATGTGGTCAGTCTTAGAATGTCAGGTTAATGTCTTCATGACTTAGTGAAATTTATATATATATATATATATATATATATATATATATATATATATATATATATATATATATATATATATATATATATATAACAAAACTGTAGTTTTTTTGGGTGAACAGCATAACTGGTCAGCAAAGACTTCCCCTCTTATATATATATATATATATATATATATATATATATATATATATATATATATATATATATATATATATATATAAATTTCACTAAGTCCCTTAATTATAATTGATTTCATGAATATCTAAAAATCATGCTTTATGACTTAGTGCCTTCTGCTTGTAAGTCCACGAAATTTTATGGATAATGAAAAAAAGTATTGTATTTTGACAAAAAATTCATAATCTCCAGTCCCAAAAATTCCGCGGTACCAATAAGATCAGAATCCGACTGAATCACAAAACTCATCCGCCATCTTGAATTTTAGAATAACTGAAAACTCCACCTACGAAATCTACATACCAAGAGTAGAATCGGACAACACTATAAATTACAAGTCATTTGCATTTAATTTTAGATACTTTCAATGTTAGACTATAAAAAACAAATAAGTTCCCAGTTGACATGGATATGGATAATTACTTTCTATCACATTCACCAGTGAATAATAAATTTTTTTCACATTAAATGCCACTATATATTATAGTTTCTATTGAAAAAAAGGCCAAAGACAAAAAAACTTGAAACGCACAATCACGTTTTATATATTATTTGGCTCACCCAATACAATTCGAACTACGACTTCTCTTGTTCGACGTGGTCCTCCCTAGCGCCACCTATGAGAAAATAGCCACATCACGTATGGAGCGGTTTTCGGCTAAATTTCACGTGTTTATGGCTGCCATGTTGAATGTTTCTAATAATGCTTGAACGAAATAAAGTTAAGTACAGAAAACTCATTTATTATGGACTTTTTGAAGCCTAAATTTGGCAGGGTGATTCTTCATTAGGTGAATTAGGTGCTGAGAACTTTTGGTTCCATTCTGAAACAAAAACTTGAAAAAATTACAAATGTTTGAAAATCAATATTTTCTTTTGTAGAAATAATTCGAGCTTCAAATTTTGTCATCACCTATTCCAATCCTTTATCTTTCGGTATACCAAATCCCGTTTCAGCCAGTTGTCATTTAAACGAATCGTCTTTTCGTAAAGTTGATGCTGCTCTGAGCATTATTGTCAATCCCCCTCTTAACTTTCCTTTGACATACTCAAGTGTCAGTTCATCGTCTGGACGGGCATCAAGAGCAGTAACAAGAGTGTTATACCTTTCTGGTAAACCACTAAGTAGGAGGGCTGCAACATGAAAATCTTTGATTTCTTCTCCAATACCTCGAAGTAATTCCACCATCTCAAGAGTTTTACGAATATATTCTGACATCACTTGTCCGTTCTCAAGCTTCGTTTGGTAAAGTTTTCTCAGAAGATATAACTTATTACTGAGATTAGCTCTTTCGTGTACTTTCTGTAGGACCTCCCACATTTCTTTAGCTGAAGTGCAGTTACAAATGTGGATAATTTGGCTATTTTCGACAGATAAAGAAATGGTACTTTGAGCTTTGTCATCTAAAGTATTCCAAGATTTTTCGTCATCCTCATCGGTTTTGACATCTTTGATGACCTTCCAGGTCCCTTCCCTGATGAGCAGCATTTTTAACTTAAACTTCCAAGGCTGGTAATTATTGTTGTTGAGTTTTGCAACCCCGAACCTTGTATTATCTGGAGATGTATCCATACTAGAGTTTTTCTCCCTTCAATAATTGGCAACTCAATCTGTTTCACGCATGAACTGGGCCCATAACCTGTTGGGTTTTTTATTAATGAAACAGATCTTCAAACAGATTATTTAATCTCGACGGGAAAAACTTTTACAAGTCTATATGTCAAAAACTGTCAACTAGACAATCAACAAAAATTGTTATTGCTCATATACACTGTGATCAAAAGAAAAAGGTTGATATGGCGCATATTTTCTAACATTTGTTACTCTGTTGCTGTTGTAAAAGTGAAAGATTTGTTGCGCTGTCAGGTTGTCACAGCCCACAGCATACCTGAACCTGCGTTGCGTTGTGTATTCTGTCTTATCTTTGTGGACTTCAGAGAATCATTTTCTTAATATTTTGAGTCATTTGTTCAATTTTCATTAGTGTAAGGAGTTTCTTAGAGTAATATTTTACTAGCTTCTTCATGAAAATGATTGCGAAATAACAGGAGAGAACCAACCTAAGTCATGAGCGAGGTAGTTGAAAAATGGTGAGTTCTGCCAAACTCTGGTTTACCGTTTTTCCTAATTTTGTAGATATATTTGCTTGATTTCTGAACGACTGGTGAACCCAAATATATTCCATTTCATATAGGAGTAATTATCATACTCTGGCAAACTTTCTTGCTGATGAGGAACAGTCCCCCCTTTTTTTAAAACAGGTATTCCTTTCGGATTTTCACCAACCATACACAGTCATCAATTTTTCATTTGCTTTCGTTTTCAATTTTCATATATATCAAGATGAGATCAAGTTGAATTATCTGTCAAACCAAACACAAATACGAAGAGTATATCCACACTTTTTCCCAACTGGCATTCAGTATTGAACACCATAAAAGATTTTCAATATACTCGAATATTCATAGATCTTATTAGGGAAGCAGGTATTTTTTTGCCATCTGTTGTTATATCTACCAATCAGATACCAGAAACTGAAATCCACTTGCATATTGGTATATCGTGGAATTTCACCTTAACCTCATTGACGCCCCCGCAATATGGATGGATCGATATGATGACATTTCGTAACCTTCCTCCTATATACCAACGTTGGTGTAGCCTCTCGTCCAGTATACCATAGCTACTCAGTAAAGACACTAGACTGTCAATTTGACAGCTCGGGGTGTATAATGTCATGTTTTGGCGGTAAATTCAAATATACGGGATAGTGAACAGTAACCATTATGTCATTTTGAAAAGAATATTTTGTGTACAATAAGGTTTGAAATAAATGTGAAATTTCTCAGGTACCTATAATAATGCCAAATACAAACATAATAAAAAAAAAAAAAAACAGGATAAGAAATAGGATAAGATATTACTTTATTTTATCATGTTCAGTATCCTGTAAATTTGAATTTCCCACCAAAACACTGAAGGATATCAAATAGTCTTCCACTTCAGCACCGTCTATATGATATATTTTCGAACTTCTTTGCTGAATATTCATTCACACAAACTCGCTTCTCTCGTGAATTCAATCCACAAGTCACAATCACACAAAAATGAATTGGATTCATCTATTAAAAATTCATTAGAAAAATAAATTGAAGCGACAAGTTGCCTTATGAATTGTTACTTCAATTAATTCACAATTCATTTTGCTAGCCTCAGAGTTTCAAATGAGTTTCAAGATAGGTTTTTTAATAAGCTGATGCTGCCTTACCAAGGTCCACCGTGGGAAGTCGAAACTTGTGCGAGCAGTAGAGTAACAAGGCCTGCATATCAGACATTGATAGTATTTAATGCAGGAAGTCAATTTTTTGGAATATTAGTGTTCGGTGAGATACATTTCGTTCAGATATTTTCACCTCTTCATGAAAAGTGAAAAAAATTAGATCTGTAGTGAATCAGTACCTGTTTTAATAAAAACAAAGTAATATTTCCCAGATACCTCAGTTATATTCATCAGAAAGAAACAGTGATATCTATGAAAAATCAATGGAATTTAAATGGCATTTGAAAAAAAGAAGACACGATTTCTTTGGCATTTTGTTCTGTCGATGTTGAGGAGCTAGCATTATTAGATTATTCTCTGATATAATGGCGCGAATAATTTTTTTGATAAACCAACAAAGGTTTCGTTGATGAGATTGTCTGTGCCAAAATTCACAAATGAGCTGCCGCCTGATTGAAATTGCAGTTTTCAGTTAGATGCTGAGCCTATTTGAAAAAATGTCTGATGGACCGGTAAGGTTTTTTTTTGTGTAAGGTGATCAAAATGGAACTATGTATCTATTACTTTCTGTTTTTTTGGTACTGACAGAATGAAATTCTTTTCAAAAATGGCAAATTCAACACGTCAACAATAAACTCAATTTCATTCACTTCTCCAGCAATCACTAATTACAAGCTTAAATTCGAATTTTATGTCTTTATCGAATGAAAATCTCATTTGTAGCCGCTCCCAATGGTGTCACTGTATATTTTCATTTCTTTGTTATGCAAATTAAATAAAATCGATCTAGATTACTAGGAATATCCTACCTGTAGTTGATGATAGTCAGTATCACTTCCTGATTGATATTTCGAGTTGTTGACAAATTTGATATATCCAAGGCAATATTTGCCAATAATTCGATCAGATTCGGACTTTGTCTCCACACATTCTTGGAAAATGCCCATTTGCCCAAAATTGCTTGAAAGGAGACCATCGGGCATCTTAGAACTTGCATCCCACACTGAAAATTCAAAATAAAATTGGTTAAAGTTCGAGAGCGCATAAAAAGGAATACAGGAGGGTGTATCAACGATATGTGGGTTTTTTCTAGACAGGAAAGAACGCCTTTAGAGAAAGTTCAAGATTGTGAAGGAAGCAATGTCCGGAAATATCCACCAATATACGGGGTGATTCATGAATGTGTGACAAACCAAATCACTTTTTCAATTGGAAAACCCCATATAATTTTTGTGGAAATGTTTTTGACCCTATTTCGATTTTGAGTTCATCGAAGGTGGACAGTGAAATAAAAAATCAATATCTGTCAACTTTTATGTTTCCCTGTTCCGACCATTTATTCGATTAGCCCCAGGATAACTTAATTGATATGGAAAGCACAAGATTGTGCAATAGGAGTTGAATACATTCAGAATATTATTTGAAAAAGGTATTAAATTCAAAATACTACAAACACACCAGAGTTGTATATGTAAGTATGTTCGGCCTCATCTCCGAGTGAGGCCGTACATACCTTGCGTATTTCGAGCGATTTAGGGAACATAGTACGCCTATGTCAGCGTAGCGGGGTACCGGGGGGCGGGGGCCCCTGTAACCCCGTTGGTACTCCGCCCATGTCCGCTAACGGTCTTCGTCGACATGTTGAGACCTGCAAAAGCTCGAACGGCGAGTTCCCAGGCTCACGTGCAAGGCGGCTCTTTTGTCGGCATGTTCATCAAAGATATCGAATGAATGATTAATGGGTTTTCGGGTGAATCCCCACAACCGAGCTGTTTACGAAAACAAGCGTGATGACTCATGCGTTTTTCCGAGAATTGTAGAAGGTCATGCCTGAGACTTGCAAAACAAAAGAACACGTGCAAACGTGATGACGTGAGCGCTTTTCCGAGAAATGCGGTCATACGCGGCGTCTTTCGCTTCGGACGTGATCGGAAACGTTCGGGCGGCATCGTAGAACCGCACCCATTTCGAGCGGGAATATTTGAAATGGAAGCGTCTTTCGCTTCAGGCGGCGGCGTTCATGACACATTTGGGTGGTACGGTGAGGCAATGCTGTCATATTCTTCAGGCGGCTTAGAGGTCAACGAGATGGATGCAAGGCGGCGCGGGTAGGGGATTGCGCCAACTTCTCGATTGCTGCGCCGCGAAGTCAGTCTCCTGCTAGAACTTGAACGATACGCTATCGAACGACAGTGTTGTGTGTCCGCCATCAGACCGTCGAAGTCAGTTTCCTGCTAGAACTCATACCGCTATCGAACGACAGTGTTGTGTGTGATCAGACTGAAAAAGGTAAGTACCTCTTTCTCCTTCAGGAGTGTTTTTCCGCTCAAAACGGCTCACATACAGGTTGAGAGCTATGCATGCGCAAGTGTTGATCTCGGCATATACAGCGTGTGTCGAAACTTTTTTCGTGTTGGCTCAGTGTGGATTTTTTCGATCGGCATATACAGCGTATGTCTAAACTTTTTCCGTCAAGTGTGTTGGCTCAGTGTGATATTTTTTGATCGGCATATACAGCGTGTGTCGAAACTTTTCTGTCAAAGTGAAGTATCTGCAAGTTGTTGTTGGCTCATACAGAGTGAACCAATATAAGGTATCAGCATATACAGGGTGCGGCAAAATTTTTCTTTCGAACGTATGTACAGGGTGATGAAATTTTAAGCGTCTCGGTTCATAGGTTGCCGGCTCATAATGGGGTGAACCAACAGCAGCACAGTGTGCGTCAAAATTTTTTCGTCAAGCGTGTTGACTCATACAGCGTGAGCCAAACCATTTTTCGAACGTATGTACAGGGTGATGAAATTTTAAGCGTCTCGGTTCATAGGTTGCCGGCTCATAATGGGGTGAACCAACAGCAGCACAGTGTGCGTCAAAATTTTTTCGTCAAGCGTGTTGACTCATACAGCGTGAGCCAAACCATTTTTCGAACGTATGTACAGGGTGTCTTCAAATTTTGATGTTTTTTTGCTTCAGATGGACCTCCTTGCAGAGTTGAACACAATATGCAGCGCTTCTGGATACAAGCAGACCGTTCCTATGAGCAGCTTGCAGAAAAACAAGCCCTGTCCAATTCAGAAGCTTCGCCTGGTGAAAACCAAGTTCGGAGAGACCATCATAGCCGAAATCCAGCTGTACGAGGTATTCCTTCCGAGAAGAGTGTTTGCAATTCTCAGGGGACATATTGACCAATTCACTCCGGGAAAGTACGCCCTGGTAGTCGAAGAAGGAGGGGTCGGAAAGACAAACACCTCCAAGTTCATCGAGAACTAGGCAACAACATGAAGGAAATGTGCAAAGTGTCGTCTCTCTCTGTGTGTCCACCCATATCCACATATTTTTTGAGAACTGTAACCTATAGGAAAATATATAATTGTATGTGAAATCCTTTTGACTTTGATTTGGAGAGAGAATGCGTGACAGAGAAACCATATGACAGACGCAAGACTTGACTGACAGACGTATGACTCCAATGACGAGAACGAAAAATGACAGAGTACGTATGGTATGATTTTTGGCTTGAATGACAGACGCAAGACTTGACTGACAGACGTATGACTCCAATGACGTGAACGAAAAATGACAGTACGTATGGTATGATTTTTGGCTTGAATGACAGACGCAAGACTTGACTGACAGACGTATGACTCCAATCACGTGATCGACAGGCAACACGAATGACAGACGATATATCTGACAGCTGACGTATGATGTGGAGGACAGACAACTCGAATGACAGACGATATTTCTGACAGCTGGCGTATGATGTGAACCACAGCCAAATCGAATGACAGACGATATATCTGACAGCTGACGTATGATGTGAACGACTGCCAACTCGGATGACAGACAATATTTCTGACGTATGACTTGACTGCGACGTATGATGTGAACGACTCGAATGACAGAGGAATGGTAGATGACAGACGCAGTACTTGACTGACAGCTGACGTATGATTTGACTGACAGACGACGTATACCATCTATCCACGCCACTGTGAGCCAACTCATAAGTGTGAGTGACAGATGACGCCCCTCCGAGGACGCCATCTATCCACGCCACTCTGAACCGATGCATAAGTGTGAGTGACAGATGACGCCGCCTTCGAGGACGCCATCTATCCACGCTGAACCAACTCGCACAGTGATCTGTGTCCCACACTCTGTGAGTTGTTTTCTATTTTTTTTTCCCCACCCTCTATTCCCCATTATGTCCCACCCCACAATCTGAAAGAGAAAAACAACAACCCTTTCGAAAATACGATTTATTGATCGAAAAAAAACAAACATACATCTCAACGAGGTAAAACATTATTGGAAAACCATCTGAGTATAGAGTCTACATTGAACTGTGTACACATACACTTGGAATTGTAGGCGGCGGCTATGTGGTTCGGACAAGGCGTCGGCGTTGGCTGCAAATTTTCCATTCCATGCGTCGTACCGTTGAACTGGGAGACGTCCTGGATAGACGGTGGGCAGGTCACTCCAATATCTCGGACTTTTCTCAAAGAGGAACTCTGCTTTTTGGTTACCTCTCACATATATGACTTCGGCCGAGTACAGAAGGTATTTCTGCAGAATGGCATCAACGTCGTGGTACTCGACGTCCCCTGAAGAATACGGAATGCCATGAACGTACTTTTCCAAGTACCTGGTGGTCTTCCTGTCCTTGTCCGTCAACAAGACAAAGGGCATTGGTGGCTTGAACAGAAAATTCTGCCGCTGGTGACCGATATGGATGGCGAGTTCTTTGAGGTGGAACACCCCGTTGACGACGAAACCTTGGATATCAACGATCGCGATTCTCATGATGTGCGTCTTGTACTAGCTAGCGACTGAATGACGATGTGCGCTAGAGAGCGTCAGTTCTCCCACTTCTCCCACCTCGGTGGCGCGCGCCGCCTATGATTTCTCATGACCTCGGTAAGGGGAAGCACAAACGTCCGGGATGATGCAACAAGGGGAATTTTGATGAAAAACCCACGAAGACGACACGGCTGTCCACCACGTCAAACATACCGGAAAAAAAAAATTTCAGCTATCAATACTAGTAGACGTTCAGCGGATGAGGAAGCATTTCAACGCAAAGGTGGACCGTCGGGTTAACCGTGACGAAACTCTCGTTCGACGCCTGAACCGAAAAAGACCAACAAAATGGGGGTGGGAAGGCTGTACTCATCAAGCCGAATGCGACGAAAATCCAATGTCAAGCGACACTTACCGACGATGTCGACACGGCTGTCCACCACGAAGATTTCACACCTTTCTCGACCAGACCGAAAAATATTTGAATTTTCAGCTATCAATACTTAGACGTTCATCAGATGTCTTGAGAAAGTATGTCGACGACGACCGTCGGGTTAACCGTGACGAAACTCTCGTTCGACGCCTGAACCGAGAAAAGACCAACAAAAATGGGGGGTGGAAAATCTGTACTCATCAAGCCGAATGCGATCCAATGTCAACCGATACTCTGAGAAGACTTCTCTGGTTCACACCAAAATAGGTGGACCGGTCAGGTCAACCGTTATGGAATCGAGAAAAAGGGGAAGACGTTGGGGGGTCAACTGCCATGAAAACCGTTGACAACCGCCGCCCTCTTGAGATGTGAGTGGCTCGAAAAAACAGTTGTAGTCCCCCCTGTGGACGCTCTCCGATTCTCCAAAATTCGGAATTCGGCCCCGAGAAGTGAAAATGTTTCCTTCGATGATTCACTGCGACTCATCCCATACCGGCAAAATGACGATAAGGAATGCGAGGTTATCGCAGACATGTTCAGACAAGTCAACAACTTCAATGACGCACAGGCTATAAGTCATCACACAGAGTGACCTTCGATCAGCAGTGAAACGAACAAAGACAGCTCTGAAACATCGGAGTGGTGACCTTCAAATCGTGAACAATATCCGAATCGTAAGAGTAGAAATTCACGGCGGCAGAAAAAACGGTGTTCGACCCCCCAAAAAATGGAATGTTTTCTTTTGAAACGAGAGAAAGCTGTTGATTTGACTGTATTAGGCCGAACGCGACCCAGTTGAAGCTCATGCCGAACACGTCTACTTGAGTGCATCAGGCTGATGATTCAGTTGACATTCCCCGCAAGCGGTGGGGACCGCATGTTTTGTCGTGAGATCCAAAGTGAAAAGTCAGATACACGCAACGACAATTTAACGGGGGGGGGGGCTTATAGTTCACCGTTGGTTTCCACCCCCCTCCAAAAAAAAAAAAGCATTCTCAAAATTCGTCACATGTTCGATTGGAGTCTTCAGTACTCATTACTCATTTGTCTTCCAACGAGAATGGCTGCAGACTGTTCGTATGCCGAGAGACTTCAAACGTTTCGCAACTGGCCTTCGACATTTCCGAAAGAGAAGTTGGCCAGTGCAGGTTTCGTTTACACCGGTTCAGGAGACGACGACACAGTTACCTGTCTCAATTGCCGTATCGAAGGATTCAATTGGGAGACTGGCGATGATCCTTTGATGGACCACTTCAGGTGGACACCCTATTGTACGTTTTTCGACAGCGATACTTCTTCGTTCATCAATCGGGTGAAACGACCAACATATACGGAAAATAGTGTTCTCATGAGACGTCTCGCAACTTTCGAAAACTGGCCCATCGGTCTCAGTCAGACGCTTCAAGAACTTGCCGAATTCGGATTTTTCTGCACCGGAATAGGAGATCACGTAAAATGCTTTCACTGCGGCACCGAAATAGCCCACTGGAAACAAGGAGATTCGGTTTGGACACATGGCTGTCACGACGGATGCGATTTCATGATGAAACTTCAACCGTCCAGGGCGTCTCCGCCGCCGCCACCGCTGACCTGTAGAGTTTGTTTGGAGAATGAAGTATGCATTGTATTCATGCCTTGTAGACATTTGGTTTGTTGTATCGAATGCTCTGTGAGATGCGGTGAAAACTGTGCCGTTTGCCGTTCACCAATCACCACATTCATGAAGATATATGTATCTTGAATATACGTTTGAGTTTGGCGCCTCGTTTCATTCCACCTTCCACTTGCACACAGATATGCGCATTCGATACTTTGAAACTTCACGTCACGTTTTCTTGTGGCATTTTCAACCGCAAAATCTCCCCAGAATCTGGGAAAATATCAAGTAAATCCTATAGAATTTTCCCCAGATCTCAGGAAATGTTTTCTCAAGTGCGACATCGTCGGTTGGTGCGTATCCATGCTTCACTGAGGGGGTAATAGTGCATACACTCCAAATGCCAAAATATGCCGCCTCAAGCGTGGCATAAGGGCCGTAGAAGGATGTCTGAGAACGTTACCACCAAGAACGCCATCGACCACGCCAACCGCCTCAAGCATGGCATAAGAGCCGTAGAAGGACGTCTGAGAACGTTCCCACCAAGAACGCCATCGACCACGTCAGTCTTTGAAATCCAATTGTTCCCGCTATCTGACGTATCACGTGACCATGACTGCTGCGGAATGCTAGAACGTTCAAAAATCCCGCCACGTCTGCACAACGATCATGCGCACAACGATCCGCTGGGTACTTTGAAGTTTTCGTCTGTCGACCAACCTTTGCCGCGTTTGCCGCTCATGCCCACCAACGCTTTGACGTTCAAGTCTTTCGAATTTCCCGCCTAGAGTGTGAGTTCAGGCTCATTCAAAGTTGCCGCCTACAGCGTTTGCCGCTCATGCGCACAAACGCTTTCGGATACATCCCGCCTAGAGTGTTTGTCGCGACGTTCGGGCTCATTCAAAGTTGCCGCCTACAGCGTTCGCTGCTCATGCGCACAAACGCTTTCGGTCACTTCGACGTTCAGGCCTTCAAATTTCTCACCAGAACATCGACGCTCATATCATTCAAATTTCCCGCCTACAGCGTTTGTCGCTTCGCATCACAGAACTTTGACGCTCAGGTTGAACTCATCCAAAGTTGCCGCCTTCAGCGTTTGCCGCTCGTGCGCACAAAGATAATCCGTGTACTTTGAAGTTTTTGTGCCTTTGGCCCTATCCATCAAGCTGGAGTCCTTCAAAGTTCCCGCCTAGACCATTTGCCGCTAGACCATTCGTGTACTTTGAAGTTTCTGTCTGACGACTGACCTTTCAAAGCTGACGCCTAGAGCATTTGTCGCTTAGGCGCAAAACGTATGCTATACTTCGGCTTTTCGACGTTTGACGCTTATACGACGTGGACCATTCACGTACTTTGAAGTTTCCATCTGACAACTCACCTTTTTTTTCGACGAAAAAATTGCATCAAAACGCACCATTTTCGACGTGTTTTTCGACACTCTTTTTCGATGCGTCGAAGTGACAAAAATACGTCGTTTTTCACGTGTTTTTTCGACGCTCGTTTTCGATGCGTGAAAACACGTGAAAAACGACGTTTTTCTGTCACTTCGACGCATCGAAAATGAGCATCGAAAAAACACGCAAAAAATGACGTATTTTGGTCACTTTGAAAATGACAAAATTTGGGCGAGAAACAGTCGATGAAAACTGCACAATTATCCATTTTACATGTTTTCTTATGGGAAAAACCGTCGATTTTGATCGACTCATTTTCGCACAAAAATCATCAAAAAACGAGCAGTTTTTCACGATATTTCGGTGCTCATTTTCGGTGCGTCGAAGTGACAGAAAAACGTCGTTTTTCACGTGTTTTTTCGACGCTCGTTTTCGATGCGTGAAAAGACGTGAAAAATGACGTTTTTCTGTCACTTCGACGCATCGAAAATGAGCATCGAAAAAACACGCAAAAAATGACGTATTTTGGTCACTTGTAACGCGTCAAAAACGCACCGTTTTCGTGCTGTTTTTTCGCCTCAAAGATGACATGTTTTCGTGCAGTCTTTTCGCACATGTTTCTGTTCACTTTTCGCATCAAAACGAAACGACCATCAGTCAAGTCGATATACCTAAGTCATTGTATCCTCTGAAGTTGGTTGCGCACACATCAGATGCCACCTGCACGTCAGCTGTCACTCAGAGCATATGACGATCGTTATGCGCATGAGCGACAGACGTCAGGGAGCTTTTCCGTCCGCTCTAGGTGGGAAATTTGAACGTCTTCAGGCGTCTATCTGACTCGCATCTGACATCCACATGACTAGCATCTGACGTCCACCTGACTCGCATCTACGCTTCTGAAGTGCACCAAACACGCCTGACATATGCCTGAACGTGTATGGCCTTTGCACATGAGCTGCAAATGGTTAGTCGTCAGACTGAAAATTGAAAGTACATATGAGCTGGGGGTGAACGGTGAACTCAGACATCAGCCTGACCAAAAGCGTGTTTGCGCATGAGCGGCAAGTGCTATAGGCGGCAACTTTGAAAGGTTAGTCATCAGACAGAAATTTCAAAGTACACGAATGATCGTTTTGCGCATGAACGGTGAACACTGATTTCAGCCTGAACGTCGAAGTGACCAGAAGCGTTTTTGCGCATGAGCGGCAAACGCTGAAGGCGGCAACTTTGGACGAGTTCAACCTGAGCGTCAAAGTTCTGTGGTGCGAAGCGACAAACGCTGTAGGCGGGAAATTTGAATGATATGAGCGTCGATGTTCTGGTGAGAAATTTGAAGGCCTGAACGTCGAAGTGACCGAAAGCGTTTGTGCGCATGAGCGGCGAACGCTGTAGGCGGCAACTTTGAATGAGCCTGAACGTCGCGACAAACACTCTAGGCGGGATGTATCCGAAAGCGTTTGTGCGCATGAGCGGCAAACGCTGTAGGCGGCAACTTCGAATGAGCCTGAACTCACACTCTAGGCGGGAAATTCGAAAGACTTGAACGTCAAAGCGTTGGTGGGCATGAGCGGCAAACGCGGCAAAGGTTGGTCGACAGACGAAAACTTCAAAGTACCCAGCGGATCGTTGTGCGCATGATCGTTGTGCAGACGTGGCGGGAATTTTGAACGTTCTAGCATTCCGCAGCAGTCATGGTCACGTGATACGTCAGATAGCGGGAACAATTGGATTTCAAAGACTGACGTGGTCGATGGCGTTCTTGGTGGGAACGTTCTCAGACGTCCTTCTACGGCTCTTATGCCACGCTTGAGGCGGTTGGCGTGGTCGATGGCGTTCTTGGTGGTAACGTTCTCAGACATCCTTCTACGGCCCTTATGCCACGCTTGAGGCGGCATATTTTGGCATTTGAAGTGTATGCACTATTACCCCCTCAGTGAAGCATGGATACGCACCAACCGACGATGTCGCACTTGAGAAAACATTCCTTGGGATCTGGGGAAAATTCTATAGGATTTACTTGATATTTTCCCAGATTCTGGGGAGATTTTGCGGTTGAGAATGCCACAAGAAAACGTGACGTGAAGTTTCAAAGTATCGAATGCGCATATCTGTGTGCAAGTGGAAGGTGGAATGAAACGAGGCGCCAAATTCAAACGTATATTCAAGATACATATATCTTCATGAATGTGGTGATTGGTGAACGGCAAACGGCACAGTTTTCACCGCATCTTACAGAGCATTCGATACGACAAACCAAATGTCTACAAGGCATGAATACAATGCATACTTCATTCTCCAAACAAACTCTACAGGTCAGCGGTGGCGGCGGCGGAGACGCCCTGGACGGTTGAAGTTTCATCATGAAATCGCATCCGTCGTGACAGCCATGTGTCCAAACCGAATCTCCTTGTTTCCAGTGGGCTATTTCGGTGCCGCAGTGAAAGCATTTTACGTGATCTCCTATTCCGGTGCAGAAATATCCACATTCGGCAAGTTCTTGAGGCGTCTGACTGAGACCGATGGGCCAGTTTTCGAAAGTTGCGAGACGTCTCATGAGAACACTATTTTCCGTATATGTTGGTCGTTTCACCCGATTGATGAACGAAGAAGTATCGCTGTCGAAAAACGTACAATAGGGTGTCCACCTGAAGTGGTCCATCAAAGGATCATCGACAGTCTCCCAATTGAATCCTTCGATACGGCAATTGAGACAGGTAACTGTGTCGTCGTCTCCTGAACCGGTGTAAACGAAACCTGCACTGGCCAACTTCTCTTTCGGAAATGTCGAAAGCCAATTGCGAAACGTTTGAAGTCTCTCGGCATACGAACAGTCTGCAGCCATTCTCGTTGGAAGACAAATGAGTACTGAAGACTCCAATCGACATGTGACGAATTTGAGAATGCTTTTTTTTTTTGGAGGGGGGTGGAAACCAACGGTGAACTATAAGCCCCCCCCCTCCCCGTCCCATTGTCGTTGCGTGTATCTGACTTTTCACTTTGGATCTCACGACAAAACATGCGGTCCCCACCGCTTGCGGGGAATGTCAACTGAATCATCAGCCTGATGCACTCAAGTAGACGTGTTCGGCATGAGCTTCAACTGGGTCGCGTTCGGCCTAATGCAGTCAGATCAACAGCTTTCTCTCGTTTCAAAAGAAAACATTCCATTTTTTGGAGGGTCGAACACCAATTTTTCTGCCGCCGTGAATTTCTACTCTTACGATTCGGATATTGTTCACGATTTGAAGGTCACCACTCCGATGTTTCAGAGCTGTCTTTGTTCGTTTCACTGCTGATCGAAGGTCACTCTGTGTGATGACTCATAGCCTGTGCGTCATTGAAGTTGTTGACTTGTCTGAACATGTCTGCGATAACCTCGCATTCCTTATCGTCATTTTGCCGGTATGGGATGAGTCGCAGTGAATCATCGAAGGAAACATTTTCACTTCTCGGGGCCGAATTCCGAATTTTGGAGAATCGGAGAGCGTCCACAGGGGGGACTACAACTGTTTTTTCGAGCCACTCACATCTCAAGAGGGCGGCGGTTGTCAACGGTTTTCATGGCAGTTGACCCCCCAACGTCTTCCCCTTTTTCTCGATTCCATAACGGTTGACCTGACCGGTCCACCTATTTTGGTGTGAACCAGAGAAGTCTTCTCAGAGTATCGGTTGACATTGGATCGCATTCGGCTTGATGAGTACAGATTTTCCACCCCCCATTTTTGTTGGTCTTTTCTCGGTTCAGGCGTCGAACGAGAGTTTCGTCACGGTTAACCCGACGGTCGTCGTCGACATACTTTCTCAAGACATCTGATGAACGTCTAAGTATTGATAGCTGAAAATTCAAATATTTTTCGGTCTGGTCGAGAAAGGTGTGAAATCTTCGTGGTGGACAGCCGTGTCGACATCGTCGGTAAGTGTCGCTTGACATTGGATTTTCGTCGCATTCGGCTTGATGAGTACAGCCTTCCCACCCCCATTTTGTTGGTCTTTTTCGGTTCAGGCGTCGAACGAGAGTTTCGTCACGGTTAACCCGACGGTCCACCTTTGCGTTGAAATGCTTCCTCATCCGCTGAACGTCTACTAGTATTGATAGCTGAAATTTTTTTTTTCCGGTATGTTTGACGTGGTGGACAGCCGTGTCGTCTTCGTGGGTTTTTCATCAAAATTCCCCTTGTTGCATCATCCCGGACGTTTGTGCTTCCCCTTACCGAGGTCATGAGAAATCATAGGCGGCGCGCGCCACCGAGGTGGGAGAAGTGGGAGAACTGACGCTCTCTAGCGCACATCGTCATTCAGTCGCTAGCTAGTACAAGACGCACATCATGAGAATCGCGATCGTTGATATCCAAGGTTTCGTCGTCAACGGGGTGTTCCACCTCAAAGAACTCGCCATCCATAGCGGTCACCAGCGGCAGAATTTTCTGTTCAAGCCACCAATGCCCTTTGTCTTGTTGACGGACAAGGACAGGAAGACCACCAGGTACTTGGAAAAGTACGTTCGTGGCATTCCGTATTCTTCAGGGGACGTCGAGTACCACGACGTTGATGCCATTCTGCAGAAATACCTCCTGTACTCGGCCGAAGTCATATATGTGAGAGGTAACCAAAAAGCAGAGTTCCTCTTGAGAAAAGTCCGAGATATTGGAGTGACCTGCCCACCGTCTATCCAGGACGTCTCCCAGTTCGACGGTACGACGCATGGAATTGAAAATTTGCAGCCAACGCCGACGCCTTGTCCGAACCACATAGCCGCCGCCTACAATTCCAAGTGTATGTGTACACAGTTCAATGTAGACTCTATACTCAGATGGTTTTCCAATAATGTTTTACCTCGTTGAGATGTATGTTTGTTTTTTTTTCGATCAATAAATCGTATTTTCGAAAGGGTTGTTGTTTTTCTCTTTCAGATTGTGGGGTGGGACATAATGGGGAATAGAGGGTGGGGAAAAAAAAATAGAAAACAACTCACAGAGTGTGGGACACAGATCACTGTGCGAGTTGGTTCAGCGTGGATAGATGGCGTCCTCGAAGGCGGCGTCATCTGTCACTCACACTTATGCATCGGTTCAGAGTGGCGTGGATAGATGGCGTCCTCGGAGGGGCGTCATCTGTCACTCACACTTATGAGTTGGCTCACAGTGGCGTGGATAGATGGTATACGTCGTCTGTCAGTCAAGTCATACGTCAGCTGTCAGTCAAGTACTGCGTCTGTCATCTACCATTCCTCTGTCATTCGAGTCGTTCACATCATACGTCGCAGTCAAGTCATACGTCAGAAATATTGTCTGTCATCCGAGTTGGCAGTCGTTCACATCATACGTCAGCTGTCAGATATATCATCTGTCATTCGATTTGGCTGTGGTTCACATCATACGCCAGCTGTCAGAAATATCGTCTGTCATTCGAGTTGTCTGTCCTCCACATCATACATCAGCTGTCAGATATATCGTCTGTCATTCGTGTTGCCTGTCGATCACGTGATTGGAGTCATACGTCTGTCAGTCAAGTCTTGCGTCTGTCATTCAAGCCAAAAATCATACCATACGTACTCTGTCATTTTTCGTTCACGTCATTGGAGTCATACGTCTGTCAGTCAAGTCTTGCGTCTGTCATATGGTTTCTCTGTCACGCATTCTCTCTCCAAATCAAAGTCAAAAGGATTTCACATACAATTATATATTTTCCTATAGGTTACAGTTCTCAAAAAATATGTGGATATGGGTGGACACACAGAGAGAGACGACACTTTGCACATTTCCTTCATGTTGTTGCCTAGTTCTCGATGAACTTGAAGGTGTTTGTCTTTCCGACCCCTCCTTCTTCGACTACCAGGGCGTACTTTCTCGGAGTGAATTGGTCAATATGTCCCCTGAGGATTGCAAACACTCTTCTCGGAAGGAATACCTCGTACAGCTGGATATCGGCTATGATGGTCTCTCCGAACTTGGTTTTCACCAGGCGAAGCTTCTGAATTGGATAGGGCTTGTTTTTCTGCAAGCTGCACATAGGAACGGTCTGCTTGTATCCAGAAGCGCTGCATATTGTGTTCAACTCTGCAAGGAGGTCCATCTGAAGCAAAAAAACATCAAAATTTGAAGACACCCTGTACATACGTTCGAAAAATGGTTTGGCTCACGCTGTATGAGTCAACACGCTTGACGAAAAAATTTTGACGCACACTGTGCTGCTGTTGGTTCACCCCAGTATGAGCCGGCAACCTATGAACCGAGACGCTTAAAATTTCATCACCCTGTACGAAAGAAAAATTTTGCCGCACCCTGTATATGCTGATACCTTATATTGGTTCACTCTGTATGAGCCAACAACAACTTGCAGATACTTCACTTTGACAGAAAAGTTTCGACACACGCTGTATATGCCGATCAAAAAATATCACACTGAGCCAACACACTTGACGGAAAAAGTTTAGACATACGCTGTATATGCCGATCGAAAAAATTCACACTGAGCCAACACGAAAAAAGTTTCGACACACGCTGTATATGCCGAGATCAACACTTGCGCATGCATAGCTCTCAACCTGTATGTGAGCCGTTTTGAGCGGAAAAACACTCCCGAAGGAAAAAGAGGTACTTACATTTTTCAGTCTGATCACACACAACACTGTCGTTCGATAGCGGTATGAGTTCTAGCAGGAAACTGACTTCGACGGTCTGATGGCGGACACACAACACTGTCGTTCGATAGCGTATCGTTCAAGTTCTAGCAGGAGACTGACTTCGCGGCGCAGCAATCGAGAAGTTGGCGCAATCCCCTACCCGCGCCGCCTTGCATCCATCTCGTTGACCTCTAAGCCGCCTGAAGAATATGACAGCATTGCCTCACCGTACCATCCAAATGTGTCATGAACGCCGCCGCCTGAAGCGAAAGACGCTTCCATTTCAAATATTCCCGCTCGAAATGGGTGCGGTTTTACGATGCCGCCCGAACGTTTCCGATCACGTCCGAAGCGAAAGACGCCGCGTATGACCGCATTTCTCGGAAAAGCGCTTACGTCATCACGTTTGCACGTGTTCTTTTGTTTTGCAAGTCTCAGGCATGACCTTCTGCAATTCTCGGAAAAACGCATGAGTCATCACGCTTGTTTTCGTAAAAAGCTCGGTTGTGGGGATTCACCCGAAAACCCATTAATCATTCATTCGATATCTTTGACGAACATGCCGACAAAAGAGCCGCCTTGCACGTGAGCCTGGGAACTCACCGTTCGAGCTTTTGCAGGTCTCAACATGTCGACGAAGACCGTTAGCGGACATGGGCGGAGTACCAACGGGGTTACAGGGGCCCCCGCCCCCCGGTACCCCGCTACGCTGACATAGGCGTACTATGTTCCCTAAATCGCTCGAAATACGCAAGGTATGTACGGCCTCACTCGGAGATGAGGCCGAACTTACCTACATATACTACTCACCAGGTTACTCATTTAAAAATGGAACCTCCCGGCAGATTAGATTTCCTCAGTTGAAAAATACATTGAGATCATTCTCCAGATAAATCCCCAAAGGAGGAAAAACTAATCAGCAGTAAAAATCGATTCACTCCCTCTTGGTTTTCAGAAACACATTCCTTTCATTCTTTCAGTCGAAAATACTGTTAGGTGGTTATCTACAGACTTTGGTTTAAACCCTATATCACTCTCTGTTTACATTTGACAACATTGTAAAATAACTATCGTCGTACCGAACGAGAATAGGTACTCAGTTGAATTTTCACGTTAAAAGTAAAGGGGTTAAAATCAGTTGTTGGAGCCTTATTATTTGCCTCCCAATATAAATCCATATTCAAGTGTTAAACTGTATGCAAAGTCATAACAGTATTGGCGACGAGTTAATTACTATATCGTTAGTAAAAACAAAAGAATCCACGTGAAGTGTTAGTACTTTTTTACGCGAGTTCGTTGATGTGAAGTTTTTTTCGTTTTTGGAGCAGATAAAAACTGAAATGATATCCACTGAAAACCTAGGAGCTGCGGTGGCAACTTATAAAGGTTACATTGGTAATCTGCGGGAATTTGATCACTCGACTGGTGATTGGGAAGTATATCAGCAACGACTTGAAAATTATTTTTCTGCTAATGATATTATCGACGACGTTAAAAAGCGAGCCATTCTTCTAAATATGCTCTCCGAGAGTACATATAAACTTGTAAAAAACTTGTGTTTGCCAAATAAACCAGAGTCAGTGGTATTCACAAACCTTATTAGTTTGCTATCCACTCATCTAACATCAAAAGTGTTGATTCTGAGTGAGCGTTATAAATTTCACAATTCGCTGAAGTTAACATCGGAAACAGCAAGAGAATGGTCGGCGCGAGTACGTGATTTAGCTGCTGAATGTGAATTTGGTGCATCTCTTGAAACAATGCTACGAGATCGGTTCATTGCGGGTTACACAAAAGGGCATATACTGGATCGACTTTTGGAGGAAAAAGTCACAGTCACTTTCGCTCGGGTCATCGAAATTGCAGAATCGAAAGAAGTGGCACTGTTCGCAAATATTTGCGAAAATGAGACCGAGGGGCAGGTGAGCAGAGTGAAGCAAGAGCCTAGCTTCCATTTTGTTCGCGCAGGAAGCAATTTTACTGGTTCCAACAGCACTTGGAGAAGAAATCAACCGTCAGGAAAGGCAGTGTCAGCGGATAAATGTCAAGTCTGTGGTAAAAATAACCACAACACAGATAAGTGTTATTTCAAAAACTATTATTGCAATAATTGTCAGAAAAAAGGACATTTAGCGCCAGTTTGTCGTTTCAAAAAACAAAGTAGACAATCAACCCATTTTTTAGAGACCGTTGAAAATACGGAAAATGATTCTCATGCAGTTAGTAGAGATATGAATTTACAAAATCAGGGTTTCGTAGATGATGATATATTTCATATATATTCGAGTGTAATAGGTTCAAAGGCGTTGTTATGTGAGGTGAAGGTAGAAAATGAAAAAATGATTTTTCAGATAAATACTGGTGCATCTATATCGGCTGTCTCAGATATTTTCTACAAAAAACATTTGAGTCAGTATCCTATTCAAGTAACGGATAAAACATTTTTTGTTTATGATGGTTCTCAAATTAAACCACTGGGATATGTGAATTTGGAAATAAGTTATAAAAATAATACTCATCCATTAGAATTATTTATAATTCGTAACGGAGGACCGCCAATTTTGGGTCGCAATTTCCTTTCATTATTCAACTTAGGTATTACAGAAATCAATTTTTTAAACAATACAGCCAGAATGGTAGATAGCATTTCAGAACAATTCAAAGATGTTTTCAATGGGACATTGGGAGCTTTTAAGAAAGGAAAGATCTCTTTGAAATTAAAAGATCCAAATGTCACGCCCAGATATTTTAGGCCACGCCCACTCCCTTATATGATGAAAAAAAAAGTCGAAGATGAAATAAATCGTTTGGTTGAATTGGGCATATTATCCCCGGTAGACTATAGTGCTTGGGGAACGCCTATAGTGCCGGTCTTAAAGAAAGATTCCTCTTTAAGAATATGTGGGGACTTTAGAGTGACTATCAACCCTTTGATAGAGATTGACTCATATCCGCTACCCAAAATTGACGATTTGTTGGCAAGCTTGCAAGGTGGTGCACAGTTCACAAAATTAGATTTGTCTCAAGCTTACCAACAAGTTCTTCTTGATGAGAGGTCTAGAGAGTTAGTGACAATTTCTACACACAAGGGGTGATTTAGGTACAACCGTTTGCCATACGGGGTAGCTTGTGCCCCTTCTAAATTTCAAAAAATCATGGAATCGGTACTGCAGGGAATATCGGGCGTTATTTGTTTTTTAGATGATGTACTAATTACAGGCAGAAATGAAAATGAGCATTTCGATAGTTTGAAAGAAGTCTTGAAGAGATTTGAGGAAAGTGGTTTGAAAATTAGTTTACCAAAATGTAGTTTTTTTCAAGATGAAATAACGTATCTTGGCCATAAAATCACTAAGCATGGTATCCATACTTGTCAGGAAAAGGTGGAGGCGATTGCAAAAGCTCCAATACCACAAAATGTCACGCAATTAAAAAGTATTTTGGGAACTATCAATTACTATCATAAGTTCATAGGTAATATATCAACAATTTTGCACCCATTGCATAATTTATTAAAAAAAGATGTGAAATGGAATTGGACAAAGGAATGTAACGAAGCTCATACATTGATTAAAGAAAAATTATTGTCGGCAGAAGTTTTAGCACATTACAATCCTCAAGAAACAATAAAACTCTATACGGATGCTTCAAATTATGGGATCGGTGCAATGATTGTACATTTATATAGTAACAAAGCGGAAAGACCAATTGCTTTCGCAAGTCGTACTTTGAATGCGGCTGAAAAACAATATTCACAAATTGAAAAAGAAGGTCTTGCGGTCATTTTTGGCCTGACGAAGTTCCATCAATATTTGTATCTCAAAAAGTTTATTTTGGTTACCGACAATAAACCATTACTAACCATTTTCAGTCCAAAAAAGGGAATACCACAATATTCGGCAAATAGGTTACGTAGATGGTCATTAATTTTATCGAATTATATTTATGATATAGAGTATGTGAAATCAGATCTCAATCAAGCTGACAGCTTATCTCGTCTACCACTGAAGGATAATGATTGTATTGAAGAAAATAAATATGACATTGATTATATTAACTATTTTTCAAACATATGGGATTTTCCCATTAATTTTTCAATGATACAAGAAGCTACAAAAAAAGATGATTTTTTGCAGGATATTTTAAATTAAACAAAATTTGGCTGGACCCCTGATAGTATAAATCAAGCTAAATTTTCAGAAGAACTGAAAGCATTTTTCATACGTAAGGATGAGCTTACCATAGAGGAAGAATGTTTGCTTTGGAATAATCGGCTAATAATACCCCAATCACTACGGAAAATTTTTCTGAAGGAACTACATTCTACGCACCTTGGAGTGATGAAGATGAAATCTATGGCCCGGTCGTTTTTTTGGTGGCCGTACATTGATAAGCAAATTGAAAATTTCGCAAAAAAATGTGATAGTTGTAACGCTTGTAAATGTGCGCCACCAAAGAGCAGACTCAGGCCATGGCATTTTCCACTAGAAGTTTGGGAAAGAATTCATTTAGATTTTTTTGAAATCTTCAACAAAATTTTTTTGGTAGTGGTAGACGCTCATTCAAAATGGCTCGAAGTAGAACAAACCTCATCACTGTCAGCTAAAGCAACTATCGAAATTTTGCGTAATTTGTTTGCTCGTTTCGGATTACCTCGTATATGCGTTTCGGATAATGCCAAAACATTTGAGTCTGAAGAATTCAGAAACTTTTTATCTAATAATAGTATCCAGTATTTAAACAGCCCACCGTACCACCCCCAATCAAACGGAGAGGCTGAAGCCTATTGCAAGATAGCTAAAAATGCATTAAAAAAATGTCTCATGAATAAAACTAATATGGTGGATTTGAATCTAGAACTGAATAGATTTCTTTTTGACTATAGAAATAGCGTTCATAGTACTACGGGGGTTACTCCTGTGCAACTAATGTTTGGTAGACCATTGCGTACACGATTTCATCTGATCAAACCTTCTGATTTTGTCAGATCTAGAGTAATGAAAGAGCAGAGGAAACAAATTGAAAATTTCAAAGGACAAAGTGCGGTGAATTACGTAGTGGGGGAGAAAGTGTTGGTGCGGGATTACAAGAATCCTGCCAAACCGACGTGGAGGTCAGGGATAGTTGTTAAAAAAATAAAAAACTGTATTTATGAAATAAAAGTTTTGGAATTCAATGTATTGTGGAGACGGCATAGCAATCAATTAGGAAAATTAAATATTTCAGAAGAAGTTCCGCAATCATTGAGTTCTGAAAATGATATAGATATAAGGGAGAATTGTGAAAATGTTCAACTGTCTGAAGGAGTAAAGGATGCGCCCTCTAGACCTCAAAGAACTCGAAAACGACCAGAGAGGTTGATGTATACATAAAATGTTTCTATGTTCCTTAAATATTTAGGTATTTATGATGCCCTCGTTTTGAGAGGGGAGAATTGTTAGGTGGTTATCTACAGACTTTGGTTTAAACCCTATATCACTCTCTGTTTACATTTGACAACATTGTAAAATAACTATCGTCGTACCGAACGAGAATAGGTACTCAGTTGAATTTTCACGTTAAAAGTAAAGGGGTTAAAATCAGTTGTTGGAGCCTTATTATTTGCCTCCCAATATAAATCCATATTCAAGTGTTAAACTGTATGCAAAGTCATAACAAATACCATCAACTAAGAAAAAACCTGATATATTGATGCCCAAAGGAGATGATTTACTGTTCTACGATATCTCAGTTCACGTTTTTTCCCACACAACACAAGGACATCCAGTGGATATCCATTAAGGATATTTTGAACTTCCAATGGACATCCATAAGATATCTTTCATGGACATCCATAATACATCCTTCATGGACATTCACAAGATATCCTTTGTGGAAATCCATAAGACATCTGTCATGAGCATCCATCATAAATATGCACTATTCTTCGTTTCGCTATGCACACAACGCTTCAAGCCATAACATAATTATTTTAAACTTTCAAAGCAAGCCAACAGTCCAAGACTGAACATGACGCAAAGAGTAAGAAGACGCCAAGCCGAGACCCAAACGACTCTCAAAATTACGACATTCGACAGACGCAATAAATAGTTGCATGACAGAAAACCGAGTTGAGGTGTGTATTCACAATGCAGCGATTTTGCTTTTCGCGTCACGTCTTCTGTTGACGCTGGTTTGAAATATTATTTGGAAGGATATGATTGAATTATTTCAACTGTCTTGCGTTGCTGCTAGCAGGAATGTTCATGTGAATGGCAGTTGGTAGGGTGCCATTATTCGTGCAAAAAATGTACCCTTGGATGTCCATAAGATATCCTTCATGGATATCCAAAAGAATATCCCTTTTGTATATCCAGTGAATATTTCTTTTTGGAAATACTTCCCAAAAATTGGATATCCTATGGATATCCAAAATTGAGCCAAGGATATTCCGACATGAACTGGACATGATTTGGACGTCCATAGGATATCGTGTGCTGTATCAACCTGATATATTGTCACACTCAGCTCATAGTTTTTTTCATTGATTTGGTTATGGTTTTTTCAGTTATGCAGCTAATAATTCCCTAAATACGTTAGTTGTCAGAAGTCTACTGTCCTTCGAGCCAAGGGTTCAAAAGGTCTTACCTCTCAACGTGATTGTTTTCACGAGCAGGGATGAGGAGTTGAAATTAGTTAGAAATAAGTCAACAATTCAGATGAGATAACAACGATAAACCTTACTCGCTTGACCAATGCTTTTTTTTTCATCGTCCTTACCTCTAATAGAAATTTGAAAGCTACGATGATATGATCTGTGTGAATCCAATGGTGGGAGATTGAATTGACTTCTCATTGGTGTTTTTCCAACAATAAATGAAGAAATTGAATTCATTTCTTTCTCAATAACTTTCAATAATAACTTTCATCATTCTACATGGGTGATCTTTAGTTTTTTGATTAGGAACTATTTCAGAATAATTGCACATCAATGATTGCACATCAACCTCAGTTATAACAATTGAATACAAACAAGGGGTTTCAGTTATGAGTGAAATGCAATCACGATGAAGTTGAAGTCATGTTCAGAACCAATACTCACTTCGTAATGCCCATATGTCTTCATTAGTGGAATTTAAATTTTTTGAATAAAGTTGGAACGCTTTCCTGCAGGATTCGCTGAGTTTACCGTTGTTTGCCTCATTTGCTACCGCTTCCAGAACTATATTTTCACTATAGGCAATTTTCCATAGTAGCATCAGGACCAATGACTGAGTCGATTTCATATTGTTTGAGGCACTTGACTCAAACTGAAATGATTCACTGAATTAAAATACTTGTTCGTGGAAAACCCAATCCTGTGATAGTACATGTCAGTTCATATTGAAACGGACCTTTTGAAATAGTAGAATCACTTATCAAATGAACGAAGAAGCACTGTTACTTCTATGTGTAATGTTAAAAAATAGCGTAAATTTCGTACAACAGCAAACCCAATTCTAATGAATGATAAAACGGTACTCATGGCCTGTTCAGTTACTCCTTATCAGCCAAAGTTCCAAAGAATCAACTGTCGTAAGATATATCCTTGCTAATTGGGTGGGCATTAATGAATGAGGAATGGCTGATAAGATTGCGAAAATCATTATTCATTATGGAGTATAGACAGAGTGGGGATGGAAATTTCTTGATGGCTGAGTTATCAACTATCAACCTTCTCACACTTTGAAGATTCTCTCAAACATAGATATTCAATGTGTGCGTTATTTAATCGATTGGCTCAAATCAGGAGAGATAAATGGACGTTTTCCTAGCATAGGCGAAGTAAAACAACAACAATCCCATAATGCGATCTTTCTCAAAGAAAAATTGGTTGGAAACGAGACAACAAATTCACTAGAGCAGCTTCCCCAGAAATCGATGATGTCCGTAGAATCCAAAGGTGCAGCGGTGACTAGAGCAGGAAGTTCTGGGGCGCCCCGTATATAACCAGACTGAGCTCAATGATGTTAATATAGGATGTCGATCAATCAGGATGACGGATCAAATCACTCCAAATCACTCAACTAGATGACAACTAAATGCATTAACATACTTTGGGATAATGAGGTAGATGTTCAGAAAAGTCGTGGAAAGAGATATAAGAGTACGAATACTATTGGCAATGGGGATAGGAAAAAGGAAAATACTGTTGTCGCTTCATGACGAAAACCTGTCAGATTGGACTTTTTTGGATAATAACGATAATATTG
Source organism: Zygogramma bicolorata (assembly GCA_032362365.1). Taxonomy (NCBI): domain Eukaryota; kingdom Metazoa; phylum Arthropoda; class Insecta; order Coleoptera; family Chrysomelidae; genus Zygogramma; species Zygogramma bicolorata. Next base: position 1,738,998 of record JAVJAQ010000486.1, read on the forward strand.
CTGAAGATTACACGACTGGAAGAAAAGAGGAACCGTGATATTATCGACTAAAGAAGGATACAACAGAGTCAAGGGAAAACACAATCTCATGAATTTGGTATCGTTTGGAGTGTTTGTTGAAGTTATGTTTGAAAAAGTAGCACTTTCGCACTCACCTAAATATCAATTAAATGCATTAACAATCATAAACAACCGAAGAACAGAAATTTGAATACTTTATTTCAACAAGCACGTGTGGCAACCAATTTGTGATTGGTACTATTGCTTGGTGTTGAGATTTGATAGTGGATTGTATTTTGGAATGATCGAATCTGACAATTGTTCTTTCATGGTGAGAAGCTAGAGAAACAATACAATGAGCGAACATCAAAGGAATGTGAATAACGTAGTGTGCTTACCCTGATATTTCCTGTAACTGACCTTTTTTGTAGTGCTCTCCTAGCTCCTAGTTATTTGGAAATAATGAGGAGTGGGCGATATATTCCCAAACTCCCAACATAGATAAACATAATAGTACCACGTCTGAACATTGAATAATATTGTCGTATAAAAGGACTCAATAAAAAACCTTTTCGGAATTAGGTCGCGACATTGATTTACATATACGCATTCGTTGACAATGGTTTTAATGTACGTCTAAATGTTTTGGCAAATCACACTCAGTAAATCGAATGTGTTATAAAAGAAGTGTCGTGGCTCTGATTCGAAGATTGTTAAATAAACCTTTGATCGGGGAATTGAAAACAAGTCTCTGATTGATTACGAAATTGTCAGATGTAGTCAGTAAAACGATTCTGCCCAATGGGGCAAGTAAATTCAGTGTTGTTGGGTTTTTATTTTGTATGTATAGGTTTTATTGAATTATTTTCGATTTTTTAAGTGAATGTGAAATTCAATAAAGTTTGTGCTTGTGTTTTCACTACTAATTTCATCCTGGTTATCAAAAAGACCATCTGAGCTACTTTAACCCCAAGGAAGGACCAAAAGTCCAACCTTACTTCCCGACATGGTGGAGGTCGCCTCGCTTCGATTTCGAAGATTCATTCTTCATAATGAATCTTAATGAAGTACCCTCGTTAAATTTTGTTATATAAAGTTTTTTACCGAAATTTTTGTGATAACCAGATGAACAGTTAGTTTGAGTGTGCGAATGCGATGAAAAAGTTCTTCTACTTGCTCATTTTCAGTATGATTTGTGTGGTTGAAATTTTTTCGAGTGAAATGCATGTATGGTTCTTTTTTCTGGTAGTTTCCAGAATTTCAGTTCAATGATTGTCTGGCAATTTTAGTTTGATATAAGTTTCTCGAGAAATATACTGATTGATGATGATTTTATATCTCGAATGATTTGATTGGCGTGAATGGTTTGGTATAATTTGTCTAATTTTTCAATATTATTGAAATTTTTGACTAGGTCCTTTTTTTTTCACGGAAATATATGTAATGGTTTAATCAAACTTCAATGAAGTAACAAAAACATTTTGAGAAGTTTTTTATTCGATGAAATGAAAACGAAGTACAAATATTTGTTGAGATATTGCTTTTGCATTCAGTAAGTGAATTAAATAATTATAGTATGTTCAATGAGTAAAGTGATGTTGACTGATGTTGATTGATAGCTATAACTATTTGTTTGTTGTTCAAAATTTTATCTGAATGAATATAATTTGACTAATCGATTAGATGAATCTGAAGTATGCCTTATTGCTTATGGATTGGTTATTATTTTAAAAAAATAACGTTATTTTATGAATTATACTTGAGAAATTACGAAATATGTCTTGAAAGCACTGCCTAGCCACCAGTGGAGATACAGCTATTTGCAACAGCTCTCTCGGAAAGGCATATATATCGTGAGGAGCTAAAAAAAAAAAACTTTGACGGTGTGAATACGAAATGAAAGTAGTGGTTGACAACAATGATTTTATATATTTTTAGTTCCCATTACCTCAAGAGTTTCAATTTTTTTTTGCGAAATTTAATTGCATATCAGTTCATTATTGGTAGTTTGAAATTTTTTGAGGAAAAACCATTTTTTTTTGAGAAACAAGTATATAATGAGAAATGTTTAGTGTCACGAAAAGAGTAGAAAATACTAAAAAAAGTTTGTGTCTGAACTGTCGAATATGGGAAGGTACTCTTGGAAGAATTGCGTGTGTTAGCGCTGAAAGATGACCTTATCCAAAGTAATAATAATAATAATAATAATGATACGTTTATTATTCAACCCGGTTACATACATACTACAAAAAGATTGTACAATTGTTCAGTAAGGCTAAATAATGGGTCGAAGTTCAGTTTTCCATCTACCATGGTAGATAGAATGCTGTTCTTCCACTAGGACCCTCCTATCTATATCTTAACTTGTAAGAGATGAGAATAAATGTGTGAGAGAGGAAGAGGATGAGAACGAGTGAGAAAGAAAGAATAGAAGAGAGAGAGATAAAAGTAGAGTAGGTCAGAGTGAGTTGTAATGTCATTGGTAGGTATAATTAGTTGAATTCCAGAAACAAACTGGTTCGTTCAGATCCAAGCCATGGTGATGCGAGAATTCGGTACCCTGTATGTTAGTGTTATAATGGAATTTGTTTTTCGTGGAGATACTTCAAAGCTGATTTTTTTACTGCAGCCAGAGATTGAGTACAATCTACGATTTTGTGTATACTCAAAATTTTAGCTATATTGTATGAAAAACTTCTTTTGAATATTTCTTTTCTATGCCGTGGTATTGTAATAAGAGTCGTATTTCGAATGTTCAAATCATGCACATCTTTTCTGAACAAAATTTTGTTGTCAAGATAAGTAGGTTTTTTGAATTTTAGTAATTTGTAAAAATTGCTAATCATATGAAGTTCCCGTCTATTTGACATATTCAACCACCCAGCTTCCTTTAGTTTGTGTGAAATTCTTTGCCTTCTTCTGAGACCAAAAATCATTCGCAAGCATGAGTTCTGAATTTTTTGAATACGTTGACAATCAAAATTTTCTAGACAGGGTCCATAAATTATATCACAATAGTTGAGTTGTGTAAGTACAAGTGAGTCACACAACAATTTTTTAACATCTTGACCTAAGTAATGTCTGTGTGGATAAATCATTTTCAAACATGTGTAGCTACGTTTCATCATTGCATTCACTTGTTCTTTGAATCTCAGTTTATAATCCAGGATCAATCCCAAATTTCTCGCGCTATTACTGAAATGTATAATTTCATTTTTTATCTTCAGTTCCAATGCAAGAAAGATCATTTCTAATCTTGTCATTGCAAAACAGAATGGCACTGGTTTTTTCGGATTGATTTTGAGTAAATATTCATCACACGCATCACCAAGTGATTGCAGATCTATGTTGATCTCTTCTTTGTATTGTAATACTCTCTCAGGGTCAAAGGTCTTATAGATTTGGGTATCATCAGCATAGACATGATAATCGCAATATTTAAGTGTTTTATGAAGATTTGATGTAAATATAGTAAGCAAGAGTGGACCCAGTATACTACCTTGTGGAACCCATCCCTTCACTTGTAAATAATTTGAAAAATTTTCATTAAGAACCACTCTTTGATATCTATTACATAAAAAAGAAGCAACTAGATCACTAGCAGTGCTGTCAAACCCTAAGTAGTGTAATTTGGCCAAAATAATTCTGTGATTGACAAGATCGAAAGCCTTCGTAAAATCTAGCAAAATGAGTACTGTAGCCTTATTTTCATCAATCCCTCTGATTATATCATCCGTTATCTTAGCTAGTGCTGTAACACAGCTGTAACCAGGTCTGAATCCTGATTGTTTTAGCGGTAAAATACAATTATCTTTCAAAAAAGGACGAATTTGAGTCTCCATTATTTTCTCAAGAACTTTCGAGAATACTGGCAAGATACTTATTGATCTGAGTTGATTGAAATCTGTTGGTTGATTAACTTTAGGTATTGGTAATATGTTGGCAATTTTCCATTTGGAAGGAAAATATGATATTAAGATACATTCATTGATAATATGAGTCAGAAATGGAATGATAATAGGGCAGCACATGTGGATTAATGTAATGTTGATTTGATCATGTCCAATAGCTTTAGATTTGATATTACGAATCACATTGAAAATATCACTTTCCTCAACATGTTTGAAACTGAAAGCGTCAATAATATCTTGTTTTCTATTACTAGAATATTCGTGTATCAGTTGATCACTGGGCTGTTCTGCGTTATTCATAACATTAACAAAATATGAATTGAGTGAATTGACATCACTAAGATTTTCAGGTATTACCTTATTTTTTTGTTTACATAGGCTGAGTTTTTTAGTTCATTCCATTTTTCTTTTGATGTGCACTTTTCAAATTTATGTTTCAAAAAAGCCTTTTTTTCGGAGCGAATAGCGAACGTAGTGTAGTTTCTCAATTGTTTGTAATACTCCCAGTGATGCGATTGTTTAGTCTGTCTAAATTTGTTTAAAGCAGATTCTCTTAATCGTTTCATGTATTTTATATTATCAGTGATCCAAGGAGCATATTTGTAATTATTTCTTTGTCGTATTTTCCTAGAAGGAGCGTGTATATCATACAAAAGTGTTATTTGATCAGTTAAAAATTGAACCTTATCATCAATACTATCCATCTCAAAAATTTGCTCGAGAGGTAATGACTGTAAATCATTCTGAAAATTAGTGAGGTCAATATTAGCTAGATTTCGGTAGAAAAAATACTTCTGTTCATTTTTCTGAAAATCCTTTTTGATTTCTACGAAGATAAGTAGATGATCAGAAATTTCCCAATCATTGACTCCCCATTTCGATAGAGAAATGTTTTCATTCACAAAAATAAGGTCTATCAGTGTCATAGAGTTTTTTGTTATTCTGGTTGGTTCATCAATTATTTGTTTCAATTTGAATGTATCTCCTATAGATAGAAGTTGGGCTGTACGTGAACAATTGACATCAAGAAGATTTATGTTAAAATCGCCAAAACATATGATATTATCATTCGTTGCATATACATTGATAAGATTAATTGTTTTTGAGAAGAATATGGAAGATGACTGAAATATGTCGAATATTTTTCTTGAAGCTTCACAGAGGTGAAGAAAAAGTGTATATGTAATCTGTATTGATGTTCGAGTGAACATTTTTATGAGAAATAGTTGTTCAGATGATATATGAAAAAGTATTTTCGAGTGAGGATACGTAATCAATCATGTTCAACTGGTTTCTTAAATATTCTTTTATATCCAATATGAATTTTTGGAAGAAAATATCCGTTGGGATCAATGATTTGCAACCAGAGATCTCTCCGGATAGTCATTCATAAATTCTTTACTGTTCCGTTGCAAATTTTAACATAAGCAGTAAGGATTATTCTGCATGATGAAAAAAAAAAATTTGAATTGTGTAGATAAATCATAGTGAAAGTTTGCCCTTTGGTTATGTGTCGATCATAGTGATTTCAATATATTACTTCGAGTTGATGCGAGGAAAAACAGTATTTTTGTTGTTGTTTTAAGAAATGGATACATAGGAGAGCTTGGTAGATGTGTCACTGTTCAACATGAAAGCTTGCCTTGAAGTTCATGGAAAAAGAATTAGTTATTATTGTTTGTGTCTCGTTGTATAGAGGGACATGGTCATTGAGGGAAGCTCGGAAGAGGTGTTACGGGTCGACATGAAAGCTTAGCCTAAAGTTCATGGAGATCATGATATACTGAGTAAATGAGTCGAGACGTATGTATGATATTATGATGTAATTTGAATAGTATTTTTTCACAACTCGAAGTGATGAAAGGAAGTAATCGATTATTGTAATTGCAGGACAATCATGAAATTATATTGGGTAGAAAAATAGTTGAGAGATGCATAATAATGCAGGATTTTTCCTATGATGTCAGTATATAAAAGGTTCAGATTCGTCAAATAATGAATGTTTCAGTAATTTTAATCTGTTAGTTTATCACTCATTTTAAACACGATTCATTGAGAATATCGTTTTTGAAAACTTATTGATTTCTGACCATACAAAAAAAAATTGAGAAAGTTAAAATGTACTTCATTTATCTCGTCATCAAACTCATTATAGAACCAATTTACCTCTCTTTTTGATTCAAAATAACAATCACCTAGCAGAAAATGAATAACTGCAAAATGTCTTTCTCTTAGCGCGTAATGCGAAGGTTTTTGCTGACTTGTGACAAAACATAAACATTTAGGTCATTGTTTCGGATTGATATACTTACATATTTTATATTGGAAAGCAGTGATCTTTCACCCAACGAATTAATCGAAATATTATCAAGGTCTGGGTTATGACACCACCTCGTCAATATGAATTATGCTCTAGTAGGCATAACGGAGTTCAAGTTACTGTTTTGAAAATATGAGTATGTAATTATTTACGTTGATTGTTTTGTTACTCGAGTTGTGATTGAAAATGAAGGAATGGATAGTTATTCAATAAACATGAATTCTGAATTTTTACTGCCATTGATTTTTCTTTTCATGTAAAATGACGCCTCATATCCAAGAAAATGCTACCACCCGAGAACAGAGGAGAGGTCAGCTTGTTGTTCAAATCCATGGACCATCCGATATGAATTCACAGAATTCGTGATGCTGTGTTAAAGGAACAGAGATAGGACGAACTAATTTGGCTATTTGTGAACTTCAGTCAACGAGTGGCTCAGAGAAGTATGCTCCCAATGTTCAATCCAGCGCTATATTAGTCATTGACAAACCAGACCCCATAGTTATCCAGGATGCTGAGGAGGAACGCCAGATCAATAATTGGTTTAGTTACAGCCATCCAAGAATCCAAAGCAAAACGCTGAACCAACCATGGGCATTGAATTGTCTTGCCAATGATACTGTCCAGAGTTTGAAGCTGAAAGAGATCTGCCGTCATGTCAGTCCATTCCCGTAGTATAACACAAGCCATCTATTGAGGAAGTGGGCTGCAGAAGGCAAGGGAGCGCTGCATCAAGATTAGCCAATTTCGTCAGTCGTCCAGTCTCTTATTCGGAGTAGTTAGGAAGATATGAACTTTTCCGCTCCATTCGGTAATCAGGATGAAGTGAAACTGGTCCATGGGAGAATGCAGTCGCCATCAGAGATGGTGAATTCTCGCCAGAACCAGGGTGGCCAGAAGAAAGGATGAGGAAATGAAAAATGTAAAATGAGCAGTATTTTGCTTAGATAGAAAATAGGGCATCTTGGGAGAAATTTTAGGTCTAGATTTCTAGCCATTTGCTGTTTGTTTGTATGGTCTATCTATTCTTCATAGTTCGAATGATGGATTCCATTTTTAATGATGGGGGCCATCATTCAGAACCGGGGGGCATATGTCGTATAAAAGGACTTAATAAAAAACCTTTTCGGAATTAGGTCGCGACATTGATTTACATATACGCATTCGTTGAATGGTTTTAATGCACGTCTGAATGTTTTGGCAAATATCACACTCAGTAAATCGAATGTGTTTTAAAAAAAGTGTCGTGGCTCTGATTCGAAGATTGTTAAATAAACCTTTGATCGGGGAATTGAAAACAAGTCTCTGATTGATTACGAAATTGTCAGATGTAGTCAGTAAAACGATTCTGCCCAATGGGGCAAGTAAATTCAGTGTTGTTGGGTTTTTATTTTGTAAGTATAGGTTTTATTGAATTATTTTCGATTTCTTAAGTGAATGTGAAATTCAATAAAGTTTGTGCTTGTGTTTTCACTACCAATTTCATCCTGGTTGTCACAAAGACCACCTGAGCTACTTTAACCCCAAGGAAGGACCAAAAGCCCTACCTTACTTCCTGACAATATGAACAGTGTAATATTCCACTTTCAGATAACATCACAAACAAATAATAATGAAGATGAAAATGAATGTAATTGAAACAAAAAGAGAGGTGGAAACGAAACGATTGGATCCCCTGAACGAAACAGAAATTGGATCAGAAATCACCTGAAGTTGATGTTGTGTAACTGTACAGGGCGGAGTGCCAGTAAGACGTAAACATTGAAAAATATCGGAATCCAGACCAGGTCAATGTTGGACTAAATATTGAAAGCTCGAATAAAAAAGTTAAGAAACAAAAAATGTGCGATCTTGATACAACAAATTTCAACAACAGTTTACTATATAAAAATGAGACGGACAAAAACAATTTTAAGCATATATGTAATAAATGATATTTGCATACTAACTTTAATATTTATCCATTTATATTTCGCAACAAAACACGAGTAACAGCAAAGCAATAATTGTTATAGTATATATATATATATATATATATATATATATATATATATATATATATATATATACTCTCTGGAACTTCCGGTTGAACCGCGTCTGGAATTTTTCTTCTTTCGACGTTTCGACTCCCACTTTGGAGCCATTCTCAAGACTGCTTGACTTGGTGGCGAGGCCTAAGTCTCCTTAACCCCCAGCACTCATCTTGGCAGAGTGAAGATTGTGAATATATATATATATATATATATATATATATATATATATATATATATATATTTGCCATCTTCTAGGTGATGATTGAGTTTTGACCTCCAAACTCGAGTTCAGAGCAGAGGATCAAAACCACAGACAACGGATTGAAACCCGAAGAAACAACTCACCATATTATACTTTGTCCGTGATAACCTTCATGCTAACATATATATATATATATATATATATATATATGTTAGCATGAAGGTTCTCACGGACAAAGTATATATATATATATATATATAATATGGTGAGTTGTTTTTTCGGGTTTCATTCCGTTGTGTGTGGTTTTGATCCCCTGCTCTGAACTCGAGTTTGGAGGTCAAAACTCAATCATCACCTAGAAGATGGCAAATGAGACTTTGTCGAAACTTTGTGACAATTATCCTTCAGAGAATCAAAACCACAGAAAACGGAATGAAACCCGAAAACCGAAAAAACAACTCACCATATATATATATATATATATATATATATATATATATATATATATATATATATATATATATATATATATATATATATATATATAAAACCGTCTAAATTTGGAAAATCCTCATGCAATGAAAATTCCAAATTTAGACGGTTTTTTCAACTAGTCCAGTCAAAAGACTACCCTTCTCAATATATATATATATATATATATATATATATATATATAAATATATATATATATATTCGTTGGTATTGACGTTTCGCAGACATCTCAGTTGGCATATTTAAGAATGTTACTGCTCCTACTTGGTGCTAGCAACTGTTGTTTGAAAAACTTTTGCCAGTTTTTAAATAGCTTGTCGGTCGTAAATTGTAGCCGATATGATCCGTTCCATCAGCCGTCGGGTCGATTTTGGTTGTCGGACCTTTGGCTAGTGACTGTTCAGGTAATAACGGTCTGGTTCGTGGTGACCTGCATCCACCGAAGGACCATTTCCTGAACTGTTTTTCTTTTTGTTGATGAGGGCCCTCCAGACATTTGGTATATTTTGAGAGTCGTCTCTTTCGTTTATTTCTCCATGTTTTCTATCTCAATGGCTTCCCTAGTTTGGCGTGTTCAGAAATGGTTCACCTACGCTATTTGCTTTACTGCCTCGAAATTTATTTTGTGACCCGTTTGGTGGTGGTGTTGAAAGAGGGCGGAAGATGTTTGTTTTGTCCTTATGCTGTTTTTGTGCTCCTGCACTCTAGCTGACATTCTCCTATTCGTCTGGCGAATGTATTGCTTATCACAGTCCCCGCATGTGATGCTGTATACTCCTTGGTTTTCGTAAGCAAGACGAAATGGTCCTTTGCGGTTGACAGCAGCAAAAGCGAAAGTGTACTCTTATAACAATATATTTCCAATATTTCGACAATCGATTGTTGTCATCATCGGGGAGCTACAAAATAATGTTAATGAATGGAAGTACGACACAGATTTTTTCCTTACTTACATTGTTAGTGAGGATGGTCGCATGAGATGGTTAAAAAAGTCAGAGGGTGTTGTGATACATCCTTTTGAAACTGCTGACGAATACTGTTCAACCCTTAGGATATCAATATCTTCAACTACTACATTATGACGAAACATTTAATAATTGCCTGGATACATCGATGTTTAACTTCATAATTTGACGAAATAAGATGAGTTTATTTCAGAAGCTGCTCGGAATGGTTGCCTTGAACTTCTTGACATAAGAACAGCCTATTTGATATTTCACGCTGTACATTTTCGAACACAGAGGAATCTCGATATTTCTTCTACTATTTCATGAAGTAGAAGGTCGATATATTCGGTATCACAGTCGTCATCTTGAAATTTTCTCCAGAATACAGTATTCATGCGTCAATTTCATTACCCCAACTATCAATATCTTGAGTCGACCGGTTCAAAAAATAAAAGGAGGATGACACTGAGGAAAGCCACGAGGAGTTCTTTGAATATTAATGGAAATTAAAGAGGCAGAGAGAATTGAATGATATCGAGAAGATAGAACGGTGATAAAAAGAAAAGAAAGAATTTAATATCAACTGAAGTTTTTCAACATGAAGTCAAAACTCTTTCCAGAGATCAATAACCCAATCACCAAATTGATATTTTTGCACTCGACGCTCGAGTTACGTACCACAGAAGTACGTTCAACCAGCCGACTAGGTCTATGACCCAGCCAAGGAGCGCCGACGCTGCAGTATCAAATAGCCGGCATTTCCAGAAAAAGCCAACATCATATTTTCTCACCATTTTGTGTGACATTATTAAAATTCATTCTTGATGTATCTTTCATACGAACAACTTGTCTATATAAATATATTTCGTCTTTTTAAAAACGGTCTTCGTTTTTTAAAGTACGTAATTCGCGTTTCTCTAACAAGGTTAAGATGATAACCTTGCTAGCGATCTCTGAAAAAAATTTCAACTTTCAAACCAGCAAACCCAATTCCAATGAATGATAAAACGGTACTCATGGCCTGTTCAGTTACTCCTCATCAGCCAAAGTTCCAAAGAATCAACTGTCTTAAGATATATCATTGCTAATTGGGTGGGCATTAATGAATGAGGAATTGCTGATAAGATTGCGAAAATCATTATTCATTATGGAATATAGACAGAATGAGGATAGAAATTTCTTGATGGCTGAGTTATCAACTATCAACTTTTCACACTCTGAAGATTCTCTCAAACATAGACATTCAATGTGTGCGTTATTTAATCGATAGGCTCAAATCAGGAGAGATAAATAGACGTTTTCCTAACACAGGCGAAGTAAAACAACAACAATTCCAAAATGCGATCTTTCTCAAAGAAAAATTGGATTGGAAACAAGACAACGAATTCACTAGAGCAGATTCCCCAGAATTCGATGATGTCCGTAGAATCCGAAGGTGCAGCGGTGACTAGAGCAGGAAGTTCTGGAGCGCCCCGTATATAACCAGACTGAGCTCAATGGTGTTAATAAAGGTTGTCGATCAATCAGGATGATAGATCAGAATAATCAATAATAACAGATGACGGACCAACAATGTTGCTGGTAGTGACTGCAATAGCCGACCGGAACTTTAAGTATATAAATAACATAGATTAAAGAAAACAGGAGATGGAACATGAATATACAAATCAATGTGCGCTGAGCCTGCCGAATATTCAGAGTTGAAGCCTAGGAGTGGGGAGCGGTACAGAGTAGTATTCAGGAAAAATATCAGTTATTTCGCCCAAAGTCGTATTTGCATTGAAATGAAGATGGTTTTCCCAAATTTCATATACTTTGAATAGTTCATATAACCATAACCAGAAACATACACTTTCACATTGAATAGTTCATATACCCACGACCAGGGGCGTGCAATTCCATAATGAATAGGATTTTATATATAAGTCAAATAAAACCCACCTTAGGTTCCAAATTCATTTTCGAATCTACTGAATATTCATTGGTACATTATGATTTTTCCAAGCATTGTATAATTATATGTTATAATCCTCTAGTATGCTACTGCCAGCAAATTCAAAAATATTACGAATGAAAGTAAAGAATATACACAAAATTGGTTTATATAGTTCATTTCATAATTCATGCTGAAGTGTAATTGACATACACGAGAATATTCTTGCAGATCTTTTGCCTCGATTGTCAAAGCCCGCCTCCATAATCCTCTTCTTTCAACATTGCTAGGAAAACTGAAATAGGTCATGTTATGATATGATTTCGTCTAGCAGAACAGTTATATCTTGATGCAAAAAAGAACAAACACAAAATTGCCGTGGGTATTAAAATTTGTGTGAATTTTGAGAAATTTTGACATAACCACTTTCATCGTTTTTTTTTATATTATCACAGGGAGTGAAAACCAAGAGCAAACTTGCAGAAGAGTAACCTCATTACGTATTATCCGAATGTAATATGAAGTTATCGATTACTTTATTCACTTTTGGATCAATTCAGATTTGCAAACTAATGGAACTCCTCGTTATTTATTTTATTTGTTCGCAATATTTGAGATGGCTTGTGGAAATCAAAACGCAATATTCGAACGATATGGAATTACCATCGCGATTTTTCCCGTTGGTCTCATTCATCGGGGTATGGAAAACAAATTATTGTCAACTTCGACTGTGAAACAACTACGGCCCTGGTGTCCTGGCCACTCCCATCAAAACCATATCGCACTCATAACAGACTTACCGGAATAGATGAACAGATTTCATATCCTTCTTATCATTTGAAATGAAGTAGTATCTGCATGGCTCCACAACACACCGTGACATTTTTTGCCGAAAAAGTTCACGAAACACATGACATTGACACTTAATAACAAACTTTGACAAGCGTGCACATCCTTCAAATCGGTACGTTGGTGGGAATATACGATTTGATTGGCGGACCTTAGGAGTGGGAATATCAGGGGAAATTGGCAGAGTGCGCAGTTGACCATGTTCTATCTCCTGTTTTCTTTAATCTATGATAAATAAGTAACCCTAGTTTTAGATTTAGTATCAATTTACTCATGAATATGCTATCCTTATTAGGGAAACGCGCGTCGAGTGAAGCTAATATCAGTTTGATGTTAGGGTAATTGATCTCTAGGAAAAGTTTCAGTTTACCAAGATGGAAATTATACCGAGTGGGTTACGTTTCGCCACAACTGAAAGTAAAAAAGAGGCAAACAGCTTCACAATGAAACCGCATATCGATATCTCTCAGATATTCATTGAAGTGGAGAATAACCTATTCAGAGAATTCATTTGATTGATTTGTATGTGATACTGAAAACAATTTATTTACTTTTCACTTCTACTTGGGCAGAAACAGACGATGAAAGTCGATCAGTATGACTCGGAAAAAACAGATCAAAACGAAATAAAACAAAAACTTTGTACCCAACCTACACCAATTATTTTCTACTCCACGGTAGGATATTTGATACTTCTGAATTGCTCAAATGACAGGTAACCAGAGGAGACATGTTTGTCAATAACTGAAAGACAATATGAGTGTCACATTTGAAAAAGTTGGTCGCATTTTGAATATTCATGAATCGTTTTATTGATTGAATAATTTTTTCAATACTGATGTGAACTCCAAATCAGATGCCAGAATTTATGAGTTTTTGTGTTGAATAAACACTGGTATAAGTTATACCCTTGGGGGAGTCAAATGTGGAAACTCGGTAAAAAACTTTTTTATTTATATTGTACGAACAATTATAGAGTCTGTTTACTCTGATTCAGAGATAAAAGAAAAAAAAGATAAATATTCTGTTACAGCAGTGTCTTCTAGATGCTTTCCCAGTAACATGAGGAAAACTAGGGTAAGTTTCTCTCCTGAATGGATTGGTCATTCTGGAACTAAAATAATCTCTTCTGTATCACCTACCTTTTCTTCTTCTAGAATTCGTGTTTTTTCCATGGAATTCGTGTTTTTGTATCTTTATCGAATTTGATCATTGAATAGCAATGTCATCTAGAACGAGTAAAGTTTCGAAAGAACGGCACAGACCGCTTTCTTTTGATACTTGGAAAACTTGCTCAGACAATCATCTACCTCCCGATGCTCGATAGCATACCAATATTACTGCAAAACGATGTACTGTCTGGATCCGATGTATCCAATACCAACCCTCAATGTTCCTCAACTTCCTCTACATTTCATCACATTTCCATCTATATTTTTGTTTTTTTGTTTTTTCATTAGAATATTGATTTGTAATATCTATCCAGTAGCGTTCTGATGAATATATACATTGTCCGGGGCACGGTGAGTGAGCGATATGATATAACAGTTATCGTAGTTTTTTTTTTGTATGAAGTAGAGGCTAATAGCACGAAAAAGACGTGACTACCCATTTGTTTGAAGAGAACGTGGCTCGAAGGAAAGGAGACTAGAAAATATAATTTTGGATATATAGGGGCTATAATTGATACAATCAATACTCCTAGGTAACATATTTGGTATCATAAACAATTATTTAAAACATGGATGGCTTGCTTTGATTATTTAGACAATACATCTCACAGTCTCTCGAAACTTTTGCTAATTACCAAGTCACGATCCATTTGAAGTCTTTATTGTCAAATCGAATACAGATCACAGGAGAATTGATGAGAGCTCCATTTGTAAGTTTCGTCATCAGTATTGAGTTGAGAACAGTGAAAGCTTAACAAAGCGTTGTTGATGACTTCCTATTTCCAGAATACTATTTGTTATTTGATTAATTCTCACGAACATATTCGAAAGGAATCCGAACCAGGAACTTTATTTTGTATTGTCATTGAACTTGATTGGATGAAATTATTCACTACGATGAGCAGTTCTTGAAACCATAATTCTCAAATGTTTCGAACTTTTCATGCTGCCAAGAAGTCAGAACAGGCGTCTGGCGTTTATATTTAAGGTTAAGAAACAATTATTTTTGTAGATGGAGCTAATTAGTATCTGTACTAATTATTACCAACATCGACACATGCTGAACTAGAGGAGTATATTGACGGTTGTTATGTTTTCATGAATGATTGAGGACATTAAATCCTGAATTGATGAAATGAGAAGTGAATTATAGTATGTTGGATAGCGCGCTTACATTTTGAAGCCATATTTCATAGTTTATAGTCCTTTTACCATTTCGTTGATCGAGTATCTCGAACAACGTATTCATTAAACTCCTACTGAATGCACTGTTCCGATCATATTCACTAAAACATCTTCAGAAAATTCCAACATATAATATTTTATTCATTATCACGTGATGAGTAGTTTTGCAAGCACTCGCTATCTTTGACAATTACTCTTTCAGAACCAAAATGAGAGATTTTCCAGAGGAATCAAGGATATTTTCGTGATCTTTCTGAGAATTATCAGTTTTTCTTCTAGTCTCGATCTTTGCCTCACAGCTTCATTTCTCAATGGCTATTTTTTTAAATTCGAAATCACTCCAAAAGTGTTCGAAATTGAAGTCGTATCGGTTCCATATTATATTTCAATTATTCAAGATGCTATACAATATCAGCGTGAATGATAAACAAATGTTCTTTTCTGCAACGCGAAAAATATACGAATTTTTACGATGGAGGTGATGAGTATCTCGTGCTTTAGTTACTGTAAGTTATACCACAAGTTCTCAAAATTCATCGAGAAATTTACATTTTCAAAGGAAACTGTTATTTTGCAATACTTTGAGAACAGAATGCTGGAACCCCGAGTCCGTAGATATCCGTTATAGTAATTTTCCTAACAAGTGCTGAAAGACACTTTCCGCATGAGTTAGGAACAATACTTTTTCTACAAGCGCAGGAAACAAATTCATTTTTTCAATTATTTAAATGGAAACAACTAACAAGAGTAACATTTTCTATGCACTAATTATTCGTAATATTTATTGTGAATGTACAATTTGATGCATTATGTGAATTTATAGCGGAAGCCAGCATATTGTTTGAAGATGGCTGATTTCCTGAAGAAGGTAACTCGGGCAATACATTATCGAAAGAAATCGAATGTGCAGGCACAGGCATCAAATCGTCGCCGATTGATGTAGACGTGGATGGTTCTAAAATGCACCCGGAAGACGATGTAGTGTTCAAATTGAGAATTTTGTTGGACATTTCTTTTTTTCGATTGGTGGAGTCTTCTAACTACCCCTCTGCAACTGAAGTCGATTTCCATCCTCCTAGGCGTTTGATATTAGTTATACCCACACCACAGTCAGCAAGTAAAGTGGCTGAGGAACGCCTGAAGCTGTGACCAGTGTAAAGTTCTGGATTTTGAAGGCGCAGATATACCGCTATTTCGGAGGGTATCTTTCCTATGGTATTGATTCCTACACATTGCAATAAACGACGGTGAGGAGTCTCTTTTGGACGTAAATGTACATAATTTCTGTATACGTTCAAAAAATAACCATCATTTGCTTCTTCAGATATCACGAAGGATCTAGAGGAATGATTTTTGGAATCCTTGATATTAACAATTATCAGGTTTTCTTTGTCATCTATGTCGTCAATGGTGAGTTTTGTCAGCTCTTCTCGTCTGCAAGCACCAGCTGATCCAAAAATTGCTACTTACTTAATCATGAGGTATATGTCATCGGGTGCTTCAGTCATAAATTTTGAAACGTCTTCTTGAGTGAAGATTTTGGCCTTTTTCGGTCGAAAACCGACATTCTGTCTTTTAATGAATGCAATTATTTTGTAAGATTTGATAATATCCAAATTTTGCTTTACTTTGAACACACTCTTCAACATTGAATATCTTGCCCATAAAGTGTTTGGCTTCCATGTTTTAGACATTTCTAGAAAATAATCCAAGAGTACTTCTTCTTTATTTGGTGTTTTCACTTTTTTATTGTTGCACCATTCAATAAAACTCGTGTATTGCTTCTCATACCTTTGTTTAGATTCCGTTGGCAATAACTCTAAGTTCGCATCTGTAGCTGCTTGCACGATTTCTTGTGGAAGTTCTTCATCAGATGAATAATCCATTGTGGCAATTTCACTGAATCGAAAATTTTATATAAGTAACGCTTTGTCTGTCACTCTGACAATTACAAACAAATTTGGGTATTGATCGGCATGACAACATCAATTGTTACCTACTCGTTATCAGATCAATCAAAGCTTATATATAGGGTGATTTTCATAACAATTCATTTTTATTTATCAATATTTGTTCATTTTTTCAATAAATACTGCAAAATGATGGATGATTTTGAACAAACTCACTTAGTATTGCAACAAAAAAGCTTGAACTTTCATATTTTGTCACCCACCACTTATATTTTACGAGGATATCATATAAATGTTTTTCCCGCACTAGTGTGGGAAAACTTTTCCAGCACTAGTGTGGAAAATGACAGTTTCCAAACTGAATTGCGTGCTGGTAGAGGGTGAATCACGCGCGCTTGTAGGAAAAATAATTTTCATTTCAAAAAAGTACCGAAATAATACTCTCGTACTATTCCAACGTTCGATGAAAAAGACGAATCTTCACGACTTGACTCTATAGAAAAATTAAAACGCAAGATCTTGGAACAGATTTCTATCTCATAACAGTTCAGTTTACTTTTCATGCCCTTCAATTTATTTCCGTCACGATGAAAACACTTTAGCTATCTCTAGTGAACTTACAGGCCTACTATAAAAAGTTGCTCTATTTAGATGTTCAGAACAATCATCAGGAAATGTTCTCGATTCGGTTTGCTGATTGGAAGAGGGTCTAGTGAATTCGATTCTGAAGTATCTAGAAACACATTTGGAAAAGTTATGATTCTAATAACTTCTAATGTATATTGACGCTCTAGAGGAGTTTTTTTTTGAGAAAATCCACTATTTTTTACACCATATTAAATATTTCAACCCGATTATTCTGATAAATCATTTATTTATAAAATGCAATGTAGATCAATCACAACATTCAGAATAAATAGAAGAAACAAACAGTTGATGATGTGTTGATTTTCTATCAACACGCTTACAATAAAATATACATATGGAGGAAGGTTTTTTGTAATAGTATTCTTGAAATAAATCAATTAGTCTGATTCCATTTGATGGAGATAGAGAATGATTTGTTAAGTTTCTACCCTTGTTTGAATATTTGTTTCTCCAAAACCAATACTGGTTTTTCGATAGTCAACACCCATATCACAGATAATCCAAAAGTAAGCATGTATACTCCAAAGAAAGAGTAGATCTGAAACAAAAAATTACATTTTCAGTAAATTTCAATTGAAGTACATTGATATCGTTGTCATTGTTGGTCCATGTTCTCAGAGTCCTCAGAAGTACGTTATTTCATATTTTTAAAACGAATATGATATTCAATATACATAGTCACATCAAACTCCCGTTAGAAGTTCAGGGGTGAACTGTAGGACCAATATTTATGATTTTCTCAAGGGGGTAGGAATATGATCAAAAACAGATTCTCTGCAAATCACTGTTACTCCGAACTCCCCAACAAAAAAAAATCATGCAAACATTAGGTATGGAAATAAAAATGAACAACAATTTGGCAGATGGAACATTAATATTGAGAGATTATTGTTAAAAACTACAAATCTAGCATTTTTGTGTTCCTTGAAGCATATCTTGAAAGGCTTCATAATAGATCACCCTTGTGATTTGTGGTCTTGGTAGTGTAGTGGTTAGCATATGTGCCTATCAAGCGGAAGACCGGGGTTCGAATCCTCGCCGGGCCACCGTGCTGGGTAATCGCACGTTAGAAGGTAAGGCCTCGTTGATCCATTGCTCGCACAAGTTTCGACTTCAGAGGGTTGACGTTCGTCAGCTGGTTAACGAAAACGAACAATATCAGAACAACAATTTGTCTTTTCCGCTGCTGGTTCAATCCGCGGTCGGGGCAGAATTTTTCAGGCAGGCTCGGTGCAATAGGCAATTGCTAGTTGTCTAGATACCATTGCAATATGCAATTGCTAGTTGTCTAGATACCATTACTGGTAGGTGGGATATTTGGATTGACTAAACCAGCCGATCTGGTAGCACTGTGGGAATTTCTGAGTTTTTTGATAATTGAAATAGTGAATTGACTACCTTAAAAATCAGTAAGACGCCCCAGAGCGCCTGGTCAGCTAAGACAATTAGCCGACCCTTTCACGGACAAGGCTCTGCCTCCTTCATTGGATAAATTAGAGAAAAAAACTGAGAGAAGATGTTCGATGTGGAACATAGTTGAAACTAGGTGCGTGAGAGTTCAAAAGCCGTTTCATTCTATATAATATGAACGTGAGCAGTGGAAAATTAAGGAGATTTTTTATGAAAAAACTCTTTACAACAAAGATGTTGAAACTTAAACATCTCGTAGAATTGATAATATTATAATATGTTCCAATTGATACGGAATTTCTTGAGAACCTCTCTTAGAATATTGAAGTTATTGCTATTATTATTCAGTGAAGAGTGGGTGTGAAAGAAACGAACAAGGGATTTTTCTTGTTCTTTCAATCAACGTATTGCTTTCCGTTGTAGATAGTAGTAAAAAATAATTGATCACATTGTCGAATAATTTACCAAACTCATTCGATTATAGAAAAAGAATAGGAAAAGAATGGAACAAGATGGAATCAAATTAGTTCAATTGAGTGGGGTATTTCAAGAATTTTAAAATATAGGAATATCTGCAAATGAGTTAACGAAATATAGTCCAAATACTCACCAAATTAAAAAATGTGAACTGGAAAGCCGTTTTCTGAGAATATACTATGAGGTTGATTATGGTGCATTGAAGAATATAAATACTGTATGTAAACTGGTTCAAGAACTGGAAAAATGGATTCGTGAGTATGGTATTGATGATTCCTGTGAAAACAAAATCTTGTTAAAACCTTCTTCTACTTAGATAGGTTGGATCTTAAATATTTTTGTGGAGAGGATGAGTATTGTGATACTGGACTATCCAAGTTTATACGCCATTCCTATCAATAAGGTAGATTGTGACAACACCGAATTGATAAATGAAGTATTTTCCAATTTTCAGAAAGTATTACTCGATCAAACGGTTAAAGCTGTGATTTTAAGTCCAAGAAAAACAGTCCCCATCGATGAAGATTTCAAAGTCATAAATTACTCAGTGGATATTCGATTCAGTTTATTGGATCACGTCAAAAAGAGTTTTTTTGGCAAGTCGAATACAAATATCCTGAATTCAAGTCGAATCAGTTGAAAACCACATGCACAGAGCATTCACTCGGATATGAAACAAACTGAAATAAAAAATAATCACACTGAAAGATATAGATATCACACCACTAAGAAAGGCGGGTGGGGGTAACCAAGTATTGCAGTGACCGAAAATGTGTTGTTTAATTTATTATAGGGGAGCCCAAGCAAGCTGAGATTTCGAGATTTACTAAAGCGCTGCAGAATAATATACAGAGGGATACCTCGTATCCGGTTAAGTACTTTCACCATATATGAGCCCTATATACATGGCCGCCCTTCAAGGATAAAGGATCAGATTAGTAAAAAAATTGATCATCTGAAAGTCTCGAACGCGTCAGATTAAAGTAGGGTGAGTTAGTAACATCCTGAAACGTGTTGTATATTCCAATGATCTGACAATTCGAGAACGACCTAAAGGAGGAGGAGGGCTACACAGTTGGAAAAATAAACGTCATCTCGACGTTCTCGTGCGAGGCTATTTTTTTTTGAAGGAAATTATTCAAGTATCTGAAAAAATATATAATCTGACGATTTCCACTAGCCAAAATGATAAAAATTCATCGATAAAGCTTTATGCGTGCAGCTACGTGATGCCTATATTTCCCTCTCCGCGTTTCTATTTCTCTCTCACTCCGTCCCCACTCTGGTTTCTGTTGCCATGACACCATGACAGTTGATCACACAGACTCATTCGTGGCACGATATTGTTTACAACGAATATCCAACGTTTTAAAATTTTGAAAATTTGATTGCTTACAATTATTTTCTCCTAAATACAAGTATTCTACTGAAGAAAAAAACTCTTTCATTTGCATGGTTTTTCCTGAGCTTTTCATTTAAGTTCAATGATTTGAAGAATTGAAAATAAATTGACATAATAGGCGAACCCCTCCAGATGATGAGACTAAAGAAAACATTTTTCTTATAATTACAAGTATTAAACTAAAAGAAAAATAATAGTCAGATTGTGAGACTGCAATGTCTAGAGCGTAAAAATGAACCGTATATATCTTAATCTGACGCGCTTGTGTATTTCAAAATGACGATTTTTTTTCACATTCTAATAAAGGCCGCGATTCTGCGTCGCATCCAAACCGTCAGAGAGCTTTTTCAGGTTCACTTAAAATTCCCTCAGAAAATCTGACGCGCTCGAGAAATATTTTCATTTTCAACCCTTACTTACGACCTCCCCCATCATGAAAACAATCAGATTAATACACGCTCATTTTTGTAAATATGTAGGGCATAAATGATTTCTTACGCGCTCGAGTATGTCCATGCAATAGTTTTTTTTCATTTTTGAAAATCTATAGCCGCTTCCCCCACCGATGAAAAGATGTACATTATATAATATTTTTTCTTTTTACCATCTAAGCTTCGTTTCTATGGCGCTCGAGTAAATCCTGATTAAGCATCGTGGGCTCCCCTACTATTGTCAATACTAATTTTTTCAGATTGTGGTAGGTTAGAAACCCAGAAAAATATGGAGAAAATATATGGGATGTAAAAAATACATTTTGGAAATTGGCTTGCAATAATTCTCACTCCTTCTGTAACGTGAAAAATTTGAACGCATAGCATGATGGCACTGTGTTGAAACATCTTCGATTCTCAACTACGAAAAAGATAAAAAAGAAAGAAGTACTCCTCAAATTTCTTCTGAAATGCTTTCATTTAATATAACTCAACCTAGCTCATCTAACCCAAAACAGAATGCTTTCATTCAATACACCCTGACCTAACCTAACAAAGCTTTCGTAAAAAAAGTATCCTCATTGGATTTATTCAAACCAAGCCCAGCCAACCAATTGCCGTGAAAAAATAGTAGGTTCTGCTTCTCATTCGCAGAATATTGATGTAGATGAGATACGGGATATGATTCACATCCTGGAAAGTTCGCTACAATTCAATTTAACCCAAAATAGAGTTGAATATTCGTCATAACGAAAAAAAATTGCATACATTCGAATGTTATGAATGCACATTTCCCTATTATGTTCTCAAAAATGTTTTATATAGATGTCTTTTCAGAGATGTAGTAAGTACACTGACAAAATAGTAGTGAATAATTCGCTACATGACTTAAACCTGAACTGTTTTCCGTGTGACATTCATTTATTTTTCAGTCATCTTTAGATTTTTCTCAGAAGAATTCTAACAATATTTGACAATCATCCAAATGAGGCCAGTCTTCGAGTTTGACCACTGACTACTGTTTGTGAATATTTGATTACTCACCGCCCTGACTGGTTGCGCATGCCCAAATAATCCACCATAAACATAAACACCAAACTGGTCTTATAATTATCCAAAGTAACAGAAATACAATAATGCCAATATTTCGTGATCGTTCAAGGATAGGTTGACCACAAATACATATCAGCATAACCGAGACACACAGTATCCAAGCGATGGTTGGTAGTATCTTAAAAAAAAAAATATGAAATCATAAATGCATACGGTGTGACCCGTTTCATATGGAAGCTGCCTCATGAAATATCTAGTTTTTGATCAATTGAGATTTTTTTTCATAAGCCATTCTATAAGTGTACCAAAATATCTAATTTCATGAACGGGTCTTATTAGTTAAAGAAAGGAGAGAAATTTGAAAGATTTAACAATTATTTATTCCATCAGTTCAAAATTCTGACTTCTACATTACATTCAGTAGGTCTCATTTTGTCGTTTTCCACAATTTCATAAAATGAAATGAACAAAAACCTACCATAAAAAATACCATAATTTTCAACTTTATTGTTGACAAAGACAGTTCGAAGCAATTTTGAAATGAATATTTCCAAAACTACGTGACTCTAGTGGTGTGGTCAGATTTCATCGAAAAATTAAATACTTGATTTTTCACATAAAAGAAATAAACTGTTTCCTGAAAAAGAAGATTGAAAATATTTGTGTTATTAGGATGCTTCCATTTCGAATGGTCACAGTGTGTATATTTATATATAACTATATTTTGCTGGCTATTTAGGTAGAGAACTAGTAAATACTGGGGTTTGCAGCAATCAAAAGAGTACCCTATAACGTTTGTTCAATTTTTCGGAAATTTATTGAATTATTCACATCATCAGGGAAAATATTTAGTGAGGATTATTGGTACAGTTATGAAATATGGTGTGATATTTGACATTGTGCAGGACGTCATTTGTTATTTTCCCTAGAGATCAATTACCCTAGCAAGGTTACCATTTTCTGAAATAGAAAATTGATACTAAATCTAAAGCTAGGGAAAGTTATATACCTATAGGTTTTTGGTCCGATATGGGCTTTGTTTGTTACTGTGAATTATTCTAATTAATTCCTTGATAATGAACTACTGCAGACATCACCTACACGGTTAGTCTTCTGTTATTATTCATCATTCTGAATACTTTCTCAACAATAAATTGAAAAGCGGGCTGAAAGGGATAGATCCCTCGTCACCATTCATGCTGTTTTTACATTTTGCTATTTCAAGACTCTCACATGCATCGAGTAATCTTGTGTCGTGCACATGCTTTATCAGTTTGAGATTGCTTCCACCAATTTTGTGGCCATTGTCTAGAGCGTGTTGAGGGACACTGGATTTTTCTACCCTTCCGTGCTTCATTCAAATCTATATTTTCTAATGAGAAAGTGTAAATTCAGGGAAACACTTCGTGAATCTTTGACTTATAAAAATGATGAGAGAATTGAAAAGTGTATAGTAATCCCATATGAACTTCAATACACCAGAGGACTTCAACAGATATTTGACAAAGTGAATATGAAAGTTGCATTTGAAACTTCTCAGATATCACAACAGCTTCTTGGTAACCCGAAAAAATTTAGAAAACTCAGAGGAGTTAGGAATTTACGAAACGAGTTTTCAAGAATGCAACAGCAAATACATTGGCCAGAGCCGACGAGCTATTAAAACCCGTTTCGAAGAGCATTTTGCACATATGGAATACGGAAGAGTAGAAAATTCCAGTATCGCCCAACACGCTCTAGATAGTGACCAAAAAATTGGTGAAAGCAATATTTAACTTATAAAGCATGTGCATGACACAAGACTACTCGATGCATGTGAGAGTCTAGAAATAGCAAAATGTAAACACAGCATGAATGGTGACGAAGAATCTATCCCATCAGCCAACTTTTCAATTTACTTTTGAGAAAGTAAACAGAATAATCATTAATAACAGATGACGGACTGTACTAGTTCATTATCGAGAAATTAATTAGAATAATTAACAGTAATAAACAAAGTCCATATCGGACCAAAAAACTTTAGGTATATAAACAACTAGCCCCAGCTTTAGAATGAGAATCAATTTTCTTCTCCTGAAGATGCTAACCTAGTTAGCGAAACGCGCGTCGAGTGCAAAATTATCAGTTTGGTGTTAGGGTAATTGATCTCTATGGAAAGTTTCAACTTCAAACCTAAGGTTCCAATCCTATCGTTCACTCACTCATTTGTTATCTTGAATTACAAATAACTCATCAGGATGAGGGATGACAACGATGATAGTTAAAAACATTGAAATTTTACTGAAACTGTTCTGTTCAAATCAAAATATCTATTCTTACAGGTGAAAAGTTTTGCATATTGTGTATCACACCATAATTCAAAACCACATTAATCATCGCCGAAAATTTTCCCTGATCACGGAAATAACTCAATAAATATCCAAAAGGTTGTAGTCTTTTAATTGCTGCAAAACCCAATATTTACTACTTTTCTCTTCCTCTTGCTATGTAACGAGAGTGATTTTTTCTTACGTTATATTTCTTCTCAGAAATCGTTTTGTCTCCTGCAAGGAAGTATCCAAGGACGATTCCCATGAGCCAGGGTACAGCTCTAGTATGTGTTTTCATGTAAATTTTTTTTTCATAGTAATGCTGAGATTCCCTGGTGAGGCAAAACAAAAAATATCAAAAAAGTGCATTAGTCATTAAAATCAATGTTGTGAATAATATGGCATGAAGAATTGTTCTCATTTGAGGGGATGAACAAAAGCAAAACGAAATAATTCGAAAGCCCTATTGTGGCGAATGTATGACTCATCTCTTTTCAATTTCAATCATCTATACCCAAAACTATCGAATGTGTTGATAGTTAGGTGGAACTGGATAGAGATCGTCAGCTAGTGGGTAAAGGTTTTTCTGTGAAGCTACAAATGTTTCAGTGATGATAAATGAGTACGTTAACCAGGCATCAGCCTTGCGAGTCATCAAAAAATTATCAAGAAGGCATTCAAACATGTTCTCAACTCAACTTGAAAAGTTATTTACGAATTGAGTTGGCTTGCTTGAATCCGCCTTTAGTGCTTTTGATTTGGAGTTACGGCGCTCTCTGTTGATAAATGGATGGTGGCTGGTATATTGAAAACCTGTTCAAATTCAATGTTCCAGGATATATAATTCCGCGAGGAAAATGTTCAGTGAATGGTATAACTACTTTTCTTCGGGCTTGAAGGCCGTCGTACTTGGGAATTTCTTCCTAACGTTTCGCTAGCGCGAGTGGCCAGCTTCTTCAGAGGCTTACTCATTTCCGATGACTAAACGTTTCGATTTCTTAAGGCGTATTTATATTGATGCAGGTAGTCTGGAGTGTTCATTACTTGTGTCGGGTTCGGGGAATAATCATCATTATTAGTTGCCGCACTACCTGCCGTGATTTCATTAGCTATTCTTGATTTCCTCAGAATGGAATTCCACATTCTGTTTAGACTCAACGCTTCTTCTTTTCTGTTGTAATTGTTCGTATGCTTTTGAATCTCTATCGCCTCTCGTACCAGTCGGCTATGGTAACCCTGGTTGGGGGCAATCGGTTTAGCATTTCCAAACAGAATCCTGTGGTCCCCTTCACTCAGTGCGTGTTCCGCCACCGCCGGTTTGCCCCAGCCTGCAGTTCCTCTCATGCTCTTTGAGCCTTGTTCCCATGGATCTTTTCGTGGTACCGGTGTATACCTTCCCACAGGTGCACGGTATGCGATAAAGCCCTGCTGCTGACAGTGGGTCTCTTTTGTCTTTAGCCGACCTGAGGCTTTGTTGGATCTCCTTGGTCAGCTTAAAAACCGTTTTTATGTTATATATCCCCAAGAGTTTCCCAATTCTGTCAGTGATCCTCGGAATATATTGCAACTCCATATCTGAGGAGATAAAAGGATATACTGACGCCGGGCCACCGTGCTGGGTAATCGCACGTTAAAAGGTAAGGCCTAGTTGATCCATTGCTCGCACAAGTTTCGACTTCTGAGGGTTGACGTTCGTCAGCTGGTTAACGAAAACGAACAATTTTAGAACAATTTTTTTTTTAGAACTGACAATCATCATCAGAATCAAAGCAACAAACTCTTCAATGAATGCCATTTGGGTTTCAGGAATAGTAGATCTACATTTGAAACGGTGTTGACATTTCTTGTAGATCTCATAACTGAGGGGTTTGATTCTCCATAAGTTCAGCTATATTCGCCGATCTGAGCAGAACATTCGATTGTCTTTGTCTATATTCACAATCAGAAGACCGGAAACAGCTGTGACCATCAAAGCTGCACTCTCAACCTACTATTGAATGTTTCCCAGTATGATGTTCTATAGTCTCATCACCTTCCATTTTTTCCGCAGGAATATAATCGCTGCATCATTGTTTATCTGGCGACAAACTTATTTTGAACATTTATGACTCGCTTATTGTTCTTTCAAAGTCGGTTTTGGTTGGTACTTGCACTTTTCGTTTGTAGAAAAAATGGTTTTCTGGAAACGCCTTATGAAAATAGTTCTCGTTGATATCCCTCATGATTTACTCGATATATTTTTTTACTTTTTGAAAAGATCAATTATCCCAGAAACTTGGATTTCTATTTCGCGCGAAGAACTACTTCACTCTTCGTCAGCTTCTAATGATCTTCAAGGCTCAGATACGACCTGTCATGGAATACAGCCCCCATGTGTGGAGTTCGGCATCAAAACATTCATTAAGGCTTCTTGATTCCATTCAGAAAAAGGCAATTCGTCTTGTTGGTTATTCTTCGCTCACAGACTCGCTCACTTCATTGGAACATCGTAGAATGGTCGGAGACTTGTCTCTCTTCTATAGATACTTTCACGGTCGATGCTCTTCCGAATTGTTATCAATCGTTCCCCGCTTGGCAATATCTACACAAATGACTCGACGAGTACAGAATTCCCACCCCTTTGTTGTGCATTTGGAAACCTGTCGAACCTCTCTTGTTCTTGTGATTATTGACATATGTCTCTATCAACTGATTTGAATCTATTTGTAGATTCCTATACCGAGTAGCCAGATGGAAAAGACAAACAATGTCGATTTTGTATAGCTGCCATTCAGAAGAAAAAATATCCCGAACCCTTTGTTCCATATTTCGAGAGAGCATTTTTCGAACCTTTTCACTTTCACCTTCTTGTTGGAGGGAGTCCAATCCATGGATGTTGAATTCGAATTCTCCATCAAATCTCTTTGAATTCATCAACATGACATGAGGAATAACTTTATGATTATGAAAATCAATATTGTTAGCGGATCAGTGATAAAATGAGAAAGGAAATCATAGTAGGCATTCCGTCAAGCGAAGCGATTTGGCAACTGCTCCCCAGAAACTTTCGTTTGTTTTTTAGGGATCCTCGTGATGAAGCTGGTCCGCCCTCACAGAGTTTTTCTATACTTTATTGAGTAATCGATTGAAGGAAGATAAAGATAGATGAATTTAATAACTATTTTGCCGATGAAATGTCATAAAACCGGTAAAAACAAAAACTGATAGGTTTGTTTCTTGTTTGTCCGACAGACATCACGTGATCTGGAATGCCTGATTCGGCATTTATTGCAATGCTGTCTGTTATTTGGGGGGTTATTGAAAAATTAATGAACGTTGAGTCCATGATATATTCAGAAAAAATAGAGAATTTCAATGATCTGTTTTTTCAATTTCGTCACCAGAAATGCTATTTTTGCCTAGCTCGTTTCGCAGCTTTGCATATGACACCGTTGTTTGCTTCATTGGAGAGTTATCAGTGTGAAAGATGTCTAGATGTAGTTGTTAAGGGAGATTTCCGCCAATCTACCATTGCCAATATTTCATTATCAGGAGTAAATATTCCATTGAAATTGCTCGTATTGATGTTAGAAATAACGATCTGAAATACTCTCTCTTCAGAAAACCATATGATATCGATTGCGAGAAGTACTTTTCAAAAGTTTGTTTCTTTGTTCCGTACCGAGGTGTATCGCATACTCCACCAGCTCCTTGACTATGATCTATGACACAATTTTTCCAATGTGTGAGATACGGCACGAAAATAAACGTCGAATCTTTCAATTTTTTTTCCGTAAAAATCAATAATTGGTCTTGTTGGTTCGCATTGAAACTCAGTCACTTTTATTGACCACCGTAAAAAATTTGGCGATCTGTTCTTTCAGACGTTGTATTTTCGAAATATGGTAAGTTGGATTTCCGCAGTTTACCAGATGAGTACAGCTTTCTCATTCTCTCATTTTGAGGAAAGGGAAGGATTTTCCTAAAGCTCATGAACAAAAAAAAATAAATTAAATGTATCTTCTCCTCCGCAGTTTTTTGGGTTCTCAACCTAGCACAATCATTGTTAACGTTTTGAGAACGAAATCTGCTCTCATTTTCAAAACTTGTTCACGAATATTTCTCTTCTAGGTTCATTCTCGGAAATCTTGAGAAACCAAAAATCTGTCTGAGAAGAAATACATCCTTCAGTTTCAAACAGTATCTCTTCTTCTGTTCACGCGAAGTTCTTTGAACACAACACGGTTTTCCCTCCCATATGGACCTTGAGAGAAAAATATTCTCGGATGACTTCGTTTCATAAATCGATAAGAAATGGTGGTAGCATTGTATTTAGATTACATAGTAGGCTCACCTTATGGACTTATCATTGGAGGACGATGGAGGCGAAATGTAGTTGGCAGCACCGTCGAATGGATGCAGACGTTTATTAAGGTTGAAAATCGCTTGTTTTCGTTACATCCGACAGACTGGATTGTAACAGGACCGGCATCGGCTATTTCGTAGCTTTACCGTACCTTTCACTTGGATTATATTCATATATTTGTTGTGTTTAATATCATTATTGTTCACAATTTACGAATAGTTGATATTTATATGAAGTTTATTCACTTGGTTTTATTTATCAGAGAGCTACAGTATTGATTGACACCAATTTTCGGGTGTAGCTAAATTGCAGGTCAGCAAATGATCCCCGAGTTATTTTTAAATTAAACAGAGGTGAAACTCGACCAAAAACCTGCTTCAGTGGAGAAAAAAAAATCAACCCTTCACCCCCTTCTTTTGAAAATGAGAAAAAAAACTTTTGATGGCGAATCAAAACTTTATTGTAGGTTGTATCATACAGAGATGAAACTCCACAAAATCTATTTTTGTTTCAAATATCCGAGAGAACGGGGGTGATTGGTTTGATTTTTGTAACAAAAAATAAATACATAAGGTCTAGTTTCTGTAAGAATTTTTGCCGACTTCAAGTTTGTTGTTCGAATTCCGAGAGAACAACGTTAATTCTTCATTAAAAGCTTCCGTCCATGGTAATATTACCAATAAATGCCTATACTTCAAACAATCAAAAACTGAACATAAACTTCTTTGACATCCCAACCCCCTGGAATGGTAATCTACCAAAGAGTAGAAAAATCACCTCCATTTGCTCATAAATTTTTTAAAAAATTTGCTCAGAATCATTCAATTTGGAGAATTGTTCTGTTAGCTATTTTGCAGGATATCTGGTGAAAAAGCTCATCAAAAAATATCGTTGTCAATATTGTTGCCAAATTTTAGAAGGAGATGAGAATCTTGAAAATAAGGATGAGTTACTCATATTTTATAAAAATTTCAATGTAGAGAATGAAAATTCCTTGAAAACTCCAACTCAACTGATGAAGAATTTCACAAAAATCTGCATGAAAGAGTTTAGCGATAATATCGAACAATGCATAAATAACTAAGGAGGTGGTCAAGGGTTTAGAAAAAATAACAAAAAAAAAATTGGAAAAGCGACTTCCCAATTGGTGGCACATCAATGAAACCTGTAGAGAACATAGACAGTATAATATACTGAAATTATTATTAAGAACATTAATTTATAAGTAACGTAAGACTGTTTCGAAATCAATGAGAACTCGAATAGGTACTAACAATGTAAAATTATCAATCTTACAGCATAGTTGAATTTCTATTAATTTTTTTTATTATTAATGTAGTCTTTAAACCCTCCTCTATATGCACGCTTCGGTCACCTATGCTTTCACTCCGAGCACTCTATCTCTTCGATTTATTATAAACAGCTTGGGGCCAAGTTAGCGCTCAGAGCTCACAATAAATGACCTCAGGTAGAATTGTTCGATACACCTCAGGTCACGTGATCAAAAATCCTGATCCGAGATGTGATTGAAAAACTGAACTACAACATTTGTGTTCGGTATGTACTGATCTGTCAGGACTTCCGTTCGCTTACACCATAACGTGTTTGACAACTGTTGTTTATGACACTCTAAGGTAAAACACGATTAAATTTAATTTGAATAAACACAGTGTTCATAGTACATTCGCTTGAAAAAGATACAGTGTATCGAAACATGTCGCGAAGACATTACATTATGTGGAAATTTAATCGTGTTTCACCTTATAGTCTCACAACTATGGTTTCCTTCAAGTAACCGCCACCTCAATAAAAAATAAAACTGTTTTTTATGCATTACTTACATTCCAATAATCAACTACATATAATATGGATCTATTTACTCTAAATTATATCACTCAAATGGCCAACTTGGTGAAAATACATAAAAATTTCATTGAAAATCAATTGTGTGATTTCCACTAGACAGTTTGCCAAACCGCTACACGTGTTTTACTAAAGAATAGCTTCTGTAGGCCTGAAAAAGCTATTGTGTAGTAAAGCACGTGTAGCGGTTTGGCAAACTGTCTAGTGAAAATCACACAATAAAGTGTTTTTTTGATAACGTCAATTATATTATTAGTTTTGTCTAAATCACTGAATTATTCAGGTCAGATTTTTTTCATACGTATTTGTAGAAATATTCATGAATTAACACTCCACTTCAATGTTACGAATATGATTACACTATTTCAAGCGAAGAGTACTCATAGTTTATTAGTCAATTTTTTTGAATTAATTTGCATACAATTTTTTCAATACGGGCCTGTCTCGACTCCACGTGCCGGTCAAAAAGATCACTGTAGCGATGATATTTCTATCCAACGGTAAATACATTAGCGTTAGCCTACTAAGTAGTCTATATACAATGGTGGTAGTCATATCCCACGAGAATGAAGTTTGTGAATACGGCTATGATGGACAATAGCAAAAAAAATGATTCAACAAATGGCATGAACTTCAATTCAATGCCATTAAAAATTTTCATTGAGGTACAATTATTGAATGAACAGATAGAGCTGTCATTACTATAACTATAACACAATTAAGTCATCGTTTTATCAGTCGAGGAAATGGAATTGAAGGCAAAGAACAACTGTAACATAATGAAGTCATTGTGCTAAAAGGTGAGGATATGAAATTGAAGGAATACAATATATGTACCACATTGTTCTCTCTAGAACAGAGATAAAGCAGTTCTGTGTTATTGCCGTAAAAATATTTTTTCTACAAACATCAGTAAAAGTATAATTTTTGACGCATGCTGTCAGTGTCTAAAATGCCATTTTGAGACACTGGTGTTGAAAGTAAATCAGTTTTAGCACTGGTGCTAAAAGTGATTTATTTACTTTTTCGGTTGATATCCTTCACCCTTTCGCTTCAAAAGAACCACAAGCTTATAATATCTGCTTGTGTCATGATTATTTATGTTCATCATCGACTTCAACATAGAGTAATTCGACCAAAGCGTTGACGATTTCCATATTTTGGACTTTTCTTCAAAGTATGCAAAAAGCACTTTTTCACTGGCCTCCTTGCCACTGACATTTTTCCGATCACACCATTTCAAGAAACGATCTTATGAAAACTCGTACTGTCGCTTTGACTCACTAGGCAATAATTCAAAAGCAGCTTTATTGGCAGCTTCTTCAATTTCTGGCGGAAGAAATTCATTTTCTGGATCACTTTCCATCGAGGAACGAAGAAACGAGAAATAATAATTCGTGATTTATTGACGTTAGTTGTCAACAAAGACAAATCAACAAATTCTGTTTTTGATTACCTTGGCAACTTGTTTCATGAATGGATTGGATGAAATCAGGTTCAAAACTGATAATCTCGAGGTTATTATTTTATCAATTAGTCAATGTGAAATAGGTATGAATTTTTTGGACTTTTAATGGTGTTTGTAGAAAAAATAGTGTATGATATATTTGCTAAAAGTGATTTTATTTTGTTTGAAGGGATGGAACACTCCCAAACTTCCCTTCTCACGAAATAAAATATCACTTGTAACACTTATATCATAAATAACTAATATACACCTCTGGTGAGAATTCTTTTATATAGCTCGCACATCACTTACACCCCAGGTGTATGATAAATTATTGAATATTATAATCTCACATGGAGTAAGGATCTTCTATCATTCGTCTGTCGTATATTATCCAGAAACTTGAAGCGATGGATATCAAGCAGATGCATCCTATTGCAGTTATTGCTGATTTGGGCTTCCTTTTCAGAAGGTATATTATAAATGGCGAAAACAAATACAACTGCATGTCGACATCCAAATACCAAGATTCTGGAAGACACTAAAAAACAAAGATAAATATGACTTATTTCAAAATTGTAATATTGTATTGTAATGTAGTTATCGTTAATGAAAGTATTATAATATACCGGCTGTCCCAGAATTCAGTCAACAGGCGATATTGCCGTTATTAAAAAATAAAGAGATGTGTAACAGAAAAGAGGTATTAGGCCGCTGGCTTTCCTTATGAACTTCCTCGAACAAGATTTTTCACATTCCCACAGATTTACTCCTAACATTTTTTTTTCGAATTACCCTCTCTCTTCATTTCCAAATAATTCAATATTCTTGCCAAAGAACAAACTCAAAAATGATGAAATCATGTACTAATGTGCCGTTCCTGATATTCTGTACCCTCAAAAAAGGTTAGGAATGGGGGGCGTGAGATCTCACGACTGAACTAGGAAAAACCATCTGTTTTTGAACTCACTATTTCATCTTCGTTGTAGTAATTCTGAATATATAATAAAGCGCTCCACCAATATTTATCACATTTAAGTTGTTCTTCTTCTATGGCTTTCCAATGAGGTCCAGAACCTATGTATCTCGTTAATGACGCATTGAGTAATATCACTCCTGCCAGAGATGGTGTCAATCTGAAAATATAAATACATGAAATTTACGGAATAAAATAGTTACATTTGTATATACATGTATGAAAAATTTCAGTATTCAATTGGAAACGAATAAGCTAGAAATCGTCTCGAAAAGGTGATCTAGTTGTCTCCTTGTTCATAGAAAAGAACATAGTCAACGCTACTCGCAAGAGATTGGGAGGAGATTGGTGACACATGATATTCGTTGTTCGGTGTTACGTTACCACACAAGGATGTAGATAGTGGCCACTGTATGTAGTGCCGCTATGATTGGAAAGCAGTTAGAGACTGTAACGACAAGGGACCACACTAGCTGGTGTATAATTGCTCATGTCAAGATCTTCCAATAAAAAATATGATTTCAGTTTTTCTCTGAACCTATCCATAGCGGAGAATCATTTGAAATGCATCAAGAGTACTCCGGAAAATACATGGATTGAAAACGATTTCAAGCACTTAGATCTGAACAAGCGGATTCAACCACCAAACGACGGTTAAATGTACGTTTGAATGCCTCTATATTTCTTTTTCGAATACGTTAGTAGGGCCCCACATAGATTTGAATGATTATTTTCATTCACTCTTATTATCAGCATCAGATACCACGGATGTGTTGGAGATGCCAAAAACTCTTTCTCTGCAAATTCACCTGGAGTTGTAAGAAAAAAGAGTTCATCTCCAACAGAACGAACCCAATCACAGGAAATGCTTATATATATATATATATATATATATATATATATATATATATATATATATATATATATCATCACTAATTTATTTTCCAACAATGAATGAACTCAAACACTATTGCAAACAAAGTGTGTAAACTATCTCAATTGGTATTATCCCTATAATAATCACAATACTACGATAACACTGATACTTGATATTATCAATAATAAAGCTATGATTTTCTGTGTTGAGTCTAATTATTTTGAAACTGTTACACATAATGTATAGTGGTGATTTCAACCCAATACTTTTACGGGGTGTATCCAAATAAAACACATTACGATTTCTACTTTCTGTTCTTGGAACTCGGAAATTCAATCCACTGAGAAGAGAGCTGCAATCTATATTTTTATATTACTTATAGATTGAATACAAACTTGGTATGGAGTATCATTCTTCTTATGTCTAGGAAAGTGACATTGAATTTGTTGAGTAAAGTAGTGTGATAAATCTCTGTTTGGATGAATATTGTCTGTTTCAAAATTCAAAAACCTGAAAAACTTTTTTTGTATCAATTTGATATCTTTGATTCGATGATCTAAATGGGATTCCAAATTAAAGTACCATACTGTTACCTAGAGCACAAATATGAATTGAAAAGTGATTTCGGATAACCAAATGAATCCTAAAATACTATGAGCTTGCCGGACAGTCTTGTCAACATGTGTTGCAAAAGAAAACTTACTATCGTATGTTACGCCCAATCGATTTTAACAATCAGAAGTATCTTGAATTCTATAAAGAAGTTTCGATTCATCAGCAAAAAATGAAAATGGAATATTGGGAATATTATTGGTTTGGCACAACTGGTTTGTGAAAATCAAAATTAACAAGGGACCTAGGTTGAAACCCTGCGGCACACCTGAGCTTACTGTATAACTGATATTCTATTTTTCACTTATCTAATAATACAAAATAATATTTGGAATATTGTCTTGCCGCTAATTGTATTGAGGTTACAGCGGCTTAGGCCAAATTCTGTCTCAACAAGAATTTTTCAGTGACATTTGACAATTTCGGCAAATGACTTTTGGCGCCTTTATAACCATAAAATTTCATGCCCTTTTATCTTTTCCACATGGTGTTCGTCAGCAGCATAAACTACTTACTTTGTTAACGAGGATGGTTGCGATATGAAAGTTGGCGGTTAAACATTGAAATAGAGCAGGATGAACACATGTGATACATGTAGTTTATGCTGTTAACTTTCCTCCATTTTTCTAAACCAATTTTATAATTCTTGTAGCTACCCTGAAGATGACAGTAGTCACTGTCGAAATATTGGAAATACAGTGTTGAAAGAGACTTTTTGCTTGCTGCTTCACCCAATATCTCACCTCTTGTATATATATATATATATATATATATATATATATATATATACATATAAATATATATATATATATATATATATATATATATATATACATATATATATATATATATATATATATATATATATATATATATATATATATATATATATATATATATATATATATATACATATATATATATATATATATATATATATATATATATATATATATATATATATATATATATATATATATATAAATATATATATATATATATACTGATGATAATAAATAAGTCAAAGACTGATGCCCTGCTGTTTTGTCCAAATAGTCGAGAACACCACCAGCTTTTGTTGTTTGAAAATACTAAAGACGTCGTGTCTTCTTCTGAATCTGTCAAAATGCTGGGAATTACCTTTGATTCAAAACTTTCATGGATTTCACATATTGACATTGTCTGCGGCAAACTCAGGAAAGGATGTTACGCACTCAAATTCATGTCGAGTCATTGCAGTCAAAATATTCTTTTACCTTTATAGTTTGCCCACTTCCATTCTCATATGAGATACGGAATTTTAAACTGGGGAGCAAGCTCT
Source organism: Zygogramma bicolorata (assembly GCA_032362365.1). NCBI lineage: Eukaryota > Metazoa > Arthropoda > Insecta > Coleoptera > Chrysomelidae > Zygogramma > Zygogramma bicolorata. The sequence goes on from JAVJAQ010000486.1 coordinate 1,775,123, forward strand.
TCTGTACAAAGAGTATTTTTATCACAAAAATACGCGATTAGAATTATTGCAAAACTAAGTAGAAGAGAATCATGCAGAAAGACCTTCAGAAACCTCAATATTTTAACTGTCATGAGCACATACATTCTCGAAGCGTGTTGTTTCATTTTCAAAAATAAGGCCACTCATAATGCGATAAGAACACAGCATGAACATGATACCAGACGAAAACACCTGATTTTACCACACCGGCATAGCACCGCTCGGTATCGAAATAACTTCGAATATATTGGATGTAAATGTTTTAATTCTCTGGCAGATGAAATAAAGAATGCAGCCTCTTTGCAAATTTTCGAAAACCTGCTGAAAAAACACTTACTGCACAAAAACTGCTACACCATAGAAGAATTTTTTAACTAGGAAACGTTAATTTCAAGTGTATATGTAGTCAATGTGCTCCTCATGTATGTGCAATTCAATGTATCAATCAGTGTATGTTTATATCTATGTGAATGTTGTTATAATGTATCATGATGATTAGTCTTTATATTTCTGGTATATACTTTCACCTTTTGACATCTTTCATAATTTCCCTGTACTTTTTACAAGTCAATTGTTTAAATGAATAAATGAAAGAATAAATAAATATATATAAATATATATATATATATATATATATATATATATATATATATATATCGTCAATAAATTTTTATTCAACACTAATTCAAATATGTCTCTCTCATCTGTTTCTAATATCCGTAATGGAATCAATAATCAAGCCATTATTAATAACGATATTTCTCAAGTTGTAACAACATATAATTACAGAACCCTCCGATACATTCAGTGGTCTCGGTAGTGTAGTGGTTAGCATATCTGCCTATCAAGCGGAAGGCCGGGGTTCGAATCCTCGCCGGGCCACCGTGCTGGGTAATCGCACGTTAAAAGGTAAGGCCTCGTTGATCCATTGCTCGCACAAGTTTCGACTTCTGAGGGTTGACGTTCGTCAGCTGGTTAACGGAAACGAACAAAAACAACTTACACCAAGACTTTCCAACATTTCTAAATTAGATGATTTGAGAAAATTTAAAAATTATCGAAAGCTTGGTAGAGTAAAGAAGAGTTTTTCTCCAGTTGAACGACTGAACACCCGATATAACTCACCTTCATATATATATATATATATATATATATATATATATATATATATATATATATATATATATATATATATATATATATATGTATATATATATATATATATATATATATATATATATATATAAATATATATATATAATATATATATAAGGGGAGAGATATTGGGTGAAGCAGCAAGCAAACAGTGTACTCTTCTAACACTGTATTTCCAATATTTCGACAGTGACTACTGTCATCTTCAGGGAAGCTACAAGAATCATAAAGTTGGTTTAGAAAAATGGAGAGAAGTTAACAGCATAAACTACTTACTGTGTTAACGAGGATGGTTGCGATACAAAAGTTGGCGGTTAAACATTGAAATAGAGCAGGATGGACACATGTGATACATGTAGTTTATGCTGTTAGTTTTCTCCATTTTTCTAAACCAATTTTATAACTCTTGTAGCTTCCCTGAAGATGACAGTAGTCACTGTTTTGGCTTTTCTCAAATCATTTAATTTAGAAATGTTGGAAAGTCTTGGTGTAAGTTCCTGAATGTATGGGAGGGTTCTGTAATTATATGTTGTTACAACTTGAGAACAATTATTATTATTAGTGGTTTGATTATTGATTTCATTACGGATATTAGAAAAAGATGAGAGAGACATATTTGAATTATTGTTGAATGAAAATTCATTGACGATATATATATGTATACCGCAAGTGGTAAATAACTGTCTTTTGAAATTATTTTTAATATTCAAGATCGATTTTAACCTGTTTTATGACGTTTATATATTTGTTTATTCATATATCACATGTGTTCATCCTGCTCTATTTCAATGTTCAACCACCAACTTTTGTATCGCAACCATCCTCGTTAACACACTAAGTAGTTTATGCTGGTAACTTCTCTCCATTTTTCTAAACCAACTTTATAATTCTTGTAGCTTCCCTGAAGATGACAGTAGTCACTGTCGAAATATTGGAAATACAGTGTTAAAAGAGTACACTTTTTGCTTGCTGCTTCACCCAATATATCTCCCCTTATATATATATATATATATATATATATATATATATATATATATATATATATTTATATTCCCTGTTGCACAGCAGATTTGATACTTCACAAAGTGGGCGAAAAATTTTATTCGGCCATCCAGTTCCAGTTGACCACTAACGGGATATCAGTGAACCACAGCAACTAGGAACTACCATAAAGCTGGTGGGAACGAGATAACAAGACCAGTTCGGTAAGGACATTCCTTTTATTCGTCACTGTATCATTGAGATCTCCTTACAGTTTGGAGTTTTCGGAGAACGCAAGAACTATTTATAAATTATTATCATTATATCCTTGAACATACCTGATATATCTATGTAAGTAGTATCTGATGATGTTGAATTTTTCTTCGTTTTGTTTCCGTTTGAAATATGTGTAAGTAATAAGTACTCCTCCAATCATCAGAAACGTATCAACAGGCAAAGCAAATCCTTTAATGATATTAACAATGTCGTGCATCATCTGAAATTGATGCATATGTAGCTGATAGTCTTCACATAATGATTACAAATTTGTATACTATTAAGGCGACCAAAATCGATATTTTCTGTGACATCGGGGATTGATGACCATGGTCTCGGAATTTTATGTCGGCAGTTCAAGCTTTCAAGCCCAAATATAGCCAAAAATATTGTTCATTAGAATTTGTAACCCCTTCATTGACATTCGTTCCATTTTCATTGATTTTTTCCCTTTCGATTATGCCTAAATTGATTCACAAATATTTTCTCCAGCCTACTAAAGAGAACAGATAATTCAAAAACTGTAATAGAGAATAAGATTGTTTGAAGAACTAGTCCATTTCAGAAGCTACAAGAATTTTGATTCATCAACTTGGAGTCTAAGTCTTAGTCCTAGGGTCAAGCACCAATGGATATAGAATAAGGCTGGGCTTGATTAAAAGGGAACAATGAATCTGATCCATATCAACAAAACCTATCTTAGATGAACCACGACTTGAGCAAGGCGGTGCAATGGACCATTCGACTTTTCATTCGTTGAGTAATTTCTGATATTTTCCGGAAGAAATCAAATCAGGCATGCCGAATCTCAGTATAAGAAGATTGCATGATCCCTAATCTCCCTTAATATCCAAGGGTTAAGGAAAAGTTTACCCCCTCTGAAAGGAAATCGAAGGCATCGAGAAATATTTTCTGAATGCCAATTATGAGAAATCGGCATCGTTTAGTTCTCATTGGCTCGCTATGTATAGCGTTTATCTTGATTAACAAAAATTTCAAAAATTCGAAGGTATTGGACTGGAGTGTGTTCGGTCGATAAAAAATCGAGCTTTATGAACCTTTTCTCTTCAATGAATCAATTTCTGATAGTATTGCATTTCAGTTCATGCCCCATATACATAAAAGGGTGTCGGAGATTTCTTTCGGAAGCTTCAAGCACCTGTCGCTGATACTATAAAGTAACCAACTCAAGTTGGTTTATATTGCTTTCGAATCAAACGTAGATGTTCTTGCTGTTTGTGGAAATTAGCAAGCAATTGGAATAACTCACCGAAGTGACTGAGCTATATCGAAATGTAAAAATATGCTCCCTTATCATTTCAGTACCTTTTATTCCTGCTCAAAATTTTTATCAAATATTTGTTCATTCAAATAAAATTTGTATCACAAGTGTTTTTAATTATCAACACTAAATTCTTAAAACAAGCACTCGATAAATTTGCTTCTGGGTTGGTCTGAATATTAAGGCTCGATCAATGTAAGTTTCAATGTCAATTCGTTTACCAATTGCAAATCAAGTGGCATCTTTGATGGGACGTAGCCACAACGCCAAAAAATCATACTCCATTCCAACTTCTTCAACCTCGGTTATCAGTTGTCAACCAGGTTGAATAAAATAAATTTTCCATATAAAAAGCAATTTGAAGGTAGTTACAACATTTCAGCCCAATGTTAGAATGCTCCCACCATAATTATCAGGAGAATGAAGTTTTTTCCTAGTTTTCTGGTGGGTATTAGCTTAGGAAGTATTAAATATATGGCAGAAACCATAAGTATAATACTCACATTATGTACAACAATTTTAGAACAAAAAAATAGTGATGTCCATAGGCTATCAAATGAGCCTGACAAAAACCTGGGGTTCCATTAGAAGAGATTCGGGGTAATGAATCAAATTTGGGAATGAAATGCAATCCTGATGAAGGGAGATTTCTGGTCAACCGGATGTCCCAGAATTTTCTTAACAAATGATATATCCGTTATTGGAAGATATAGAATAATAAAAAAGTGGTATCATGTCGAACTTCGGATGGGTATTCACATAACATACTCAAAATACCCCGTTCTTAGTTGACCCTCGGAAAGTCACCCCACCCCTATGTTTTCAATTATTTCAGCAGAAATAGAATCATTACATCATCGTTCATCTGGCGACAAACGCATTTTGGACCTTCATAACTAGCTTGCTGTTGTTATGCTTGCTCAGAATGTACCTTTGATCAGTTCATAACTGATATTGCTCATTGACAAGCATTATTTTGATAAAGAAGTTACCTGCTTCAGTACCGATTTTGGTCTCCTGAGGATGCTGAATTTGGTTGCGAAGAGCGTGCAAGTTTGGTGTTGAGTTTGATTGATCTAGATTAAGAGTTCTGAATTTATTTCAATCTAAAATTATATATTCCGATGCTCACGTCGTTGCAAATACAACAAGCATTATCTGGTTCACCTTGCGCTACCTTCATCTCAACAATAAATTTGTAACGTTAAACTCACATTAAGTTCCTTCGAGTTGGAAATAGGACCTTTAGTATACACTATCACCATATGGAATAAAATTATCCACATAATACTTATACATTTCATTGCATTCAAACAATGAAGTTCTCCATGTTCGTTTGTCAATGTGAAGATTTTTCCACCATTAGTGTAGAGAGAAAAAGCTATCAAGGTGGTGTTGACTGGATCTGGAAGATAAACACTAATTTAAATTTATTTCTGGATGTTTCAAGGTGATGGAATTGTAGTTGAAGTTACTGAGGAGGATAGTTGAAAACATTATCGTTAAACTTCTCTTCATATGACTGTTGAAAATGGAAGCATTGAAAAATTCTACGGAGATTCTTTCATTATTTCGGTGGATTCATACTCCTCATCCACTGTTAGTAACAAGTATCGAAATGTGAGCAAACAAACATCAGATGAACAAAATGAAGATCACTGTATTGTGGATGGAAATAATGCTTCAATAGTGTTGATGGAGACGTTCTACTATTATGTGTCTATTCTAACCTTCTCTTGATATTTCTGTTGGAAATGAAAGATTTGTAAAATTCCACATAGTTTTTCATGATTCCGGTGGATCAATTATTCTTCTCAACCACTGCTGGTAACAAGTTACCGTATCGATCAAATATGGCAGAGGAGTTCAGTTGGAAGACAGATCTATTGTGCACTATGATCGATTACCTATAAAGTGGACCGTCTCAGAGGGTGTAGGCCCCAACCAACTGAGCCATTTGGACTATACAATTATAGTAAACTTTTGGTGTTGAGAGTAGATGTAAATCGTCCAATTCAACACACGAAAATATCACTTGTGACAATTCGAACTTTTTTTTATTCTTTATTTGACGTCAGTCTATTTCCGCTACAGAATCCAATCACCGACGCCGGTGAGCACACTTCCCCTAACCGGAAATTTTGCCGAACCCTCTGGTATTCCAACCAGAGGTAGGGATCTTTAACGTGCCCAACATCCATGGACTCGGGACTCGGCTCTACGTCCCCTCCGAAGTACGGCATATCCTCAATATATCTTGTGCTCATTGATATATTGCCTGCGAGCTATAATATGCTATTTAGCTGCAGTTGTATGGGCTTTCGACACGGTGTTTCCCTGTATGGTCACCCATCCAAGTACTGACCGCGCTCGGCATCGCTTTACTCCAGATATCGAATGACTGTCAGTCAACCTGAAGAGCTGGGCCATGCCCCACAATCCGAACTTGAAGAAAATTCGCTAAAATCCTTGATTTTCGAAAACGTTTCCTGGAAAAAATTTATAATCAGGTAGATAGATCATAATTGTGACGTGAAGTATTTTGTTCTCTGTGGTTGGTGGAAATCATATCCTACCTTGTATGGATATGAAATCATAACGATTCGGTTGACTGGAATCGTATTATCCATTTAGTAAACTATAAAGAACTGAGCATATTTACAGGGGTGAGTGGAAAATAATAAATCCACCACAAAATAATATCTTTCGAGAAGTTCTTCCTATATTATCACAAGTATAATCGTTTGAAAGTCCTGAAATTTCGGTGTACTCCACTAATCCAAGTTGGAGTGGTGACATCAGATCCATCATACTTTCTGTAAATCATCGTAGATATTTTGATATCATAATCAGTTTCGGAAATATTGGTTTGGGTGAATTGATATGACCCGAAATTTCGGAGAAAAATTTCAGCTGATGGTCTCAGGAATTTTTAACTTTCACATCTGTTGTGGAAATATCCGGGGTAAGAGATCTTATAAAGGAATGTTGAATGATTCACAAATGTTCTATGAAAGAGTAAAGTGTCATTGAACACCTATTGATTGTTCATGCATTGATTCATATGTTTCAAACAGTGGCGGATCCAGGATCAGGTCAAGGGGGGGTCTATAACTCTCTCTCTCTCTCTCTCTCTCTATATATATATATATATATATATATATATATATATATATATATGTATATATATGTATATATATATATATATATATATATATATATATATATATATATATATATATATATTTTGACTGCAACCTCACTACAGCAAGACCTATATATATATATATATATATATCTATATATATATATAACAGAAAATTATGAGGTACCGTATAGCAACAACTAGTCAAGATTCAAAACAAAGGGGAGAGAGATTGACATGAGCAAAATTTGAAGGTGTAGCCAGGAGGTAAAGTAGGTTAGAAACTTTACTTTTTTTAAATCGAATCGAGTTGATTTAACTTAATCAACAGCATATTCTACTCATATATGGTATATTCAAATCGTTACCGGCATACACAATACTCATCACAAATGTAACAAGTCTAATTTTTCAAATACTGAGCCAAAAAGGATTAAATGGCAGCACTGTCAGAAATTTCTCGAATTTTTTCTCGATAAGCCTGACAAGTGTCAATTTTCTTTAAAGTGTCATCGACAGAAATTACAATTTGATAGTTGAAACAAAGCATTTTTTTTAACCTACAACATGAAGAGGACTCTATTTTCACATTTTACTCGGCTTGATCCTGCGTCTGAACCGACTGAACCATAAAAAAAAAGGAAAGAATAATCGGTGGGTCCAAAAATTTCAAACGAAATTTGTTTGTTTGTTTGTGTAACATTCAATCCAGGTCTTGTTTTCATTTTTTGTCTTGCTCATGTGACATTTTTTCGTTCCGCAACAAAATTTGGAAATTAGTAGCCGATAAAATTGAAAAAAAAATCTCTTATTTTCCCAATGGGGGTGGGGGGGACCCGAACCCCCCCCCAGTGGATCCGCCACTGGTTTCAAATGATATTATAACAACGTCCTAAGCCAAACACATGTACCTGGAGACTCACGGCATCTCGATTTTCTATACGTACAGATTTCTATCGATATGTTCGTGTTCATATTGAGAACTTATGTCATAGTCAGTATTAGTTTTTATCAAATAGTGATAGAGAGAAACATATATTTTTTTGTACGTCTATTTGGCTCAGAACAGCAGCATGATGCCTGAAACTCAGAAGAATGTAATAGATAAATATCTATACAGGGTGTAACTGAATGAGTGTAAAACATTTGAGCAGGTGATTCTCCATCGAAAAAAAGATATGGTCTTTCATATAAAGAAACTTCATTGGTGCATACCTTGTTAAGATACAGACTCTGAAAGGGGTTACATAAAATTTGTATTGTATTAAAGAACAAATTAGGAACAGAACAACAACACACAATAAGTTTTATTTCAATTTCGGAAATTCACAAACTGACAGCGTCATACCAATTCAATTGTCACTATCGCTAATAGTGACCTACTAGAAAGATTAGTTTCGTATTTTCGCATTTATGACGATGTATTACTGTAGTTGTTCGTAAAATAATTTTTTGCTGTGAACTGATTTATTTTGGGCAAAAAAACCAAGAGCCATTTTTTGTTTAGAATAAAACAGGTTATCGAAAATAAATTTTTAAATGGTAAACAAGTGATAAGAAACAAGCTACATTGGAAATAAATTTTAGGGGTTACGTTTTCCACCCCTTACAACAATGAGGTAAACCATATAAAATATTGGCCAAGTGTTTTTTTGGTAGTACAAAACGTCCGGTTGATTTCAATACTGTAGCTTTTTCAGTGCTTGCGAAAAAAATTGTCATAAAAATTTTATGTACCCCCTTTCAGGGGCTGTATCTTAACAAGGGATGCTCCAATGAAGTTTCTTTATATGAAAGATCCTATCTTTTTTTCGATGAGGATTCACCTCTTCGAAAGTTTCAAACTTAATCAGTTTCACCCTGTATATTCGAAAAAATAATAACGACTCACCTCTCTTGTTCCGGCGACAAAATAGATCGTATGAAGTAGAAACCAGCATGATGATTGAAAACGCAATGAAAATCGTTCTGAAATGAAAAATAATTTTTTGAATTGGGAAGTATCTGTAGGGTTAGTACAGTAAACGGGTTTCATTCCGTCAAAGTCATCGAAGGGTGAACAGAATAGTTATTTATTTTACTCAACAGCAAAATAGTAGATTGACTGCTGCGGCTGATATTTAGCTGAGGCAGTCAATCTACTTTGCTGCCGAATTAAACATACAATTTTTTCTCCTATTGTTTAAAATGAAATTAGGATATTGTATTTTCAAATTATCACAAAATTCTCATAGTCATTTTCAGTATGATTCTATTGTATAATCTTGTGATCAGAGCTTGAGATTGGTCATTTACTATCAATACTTACTTATATCATGATTTTGAAATATTTCGATGAGAAAAATCAAAACAGAAAGTTTTATTCTGAGCAATGAACCAGGATGAAACAAAAGGCATTCATAAAACTGAAGGTTCAGGAGAAATAAACATGAAACAAATATGTGGCTTCATGTCTCCAATGAGTATGAAGAAACGGAAACAAAAACTGAAAGTGTAATGATGTAAATGTAATTCGATATATTCACATATACATAAATCTACCTCCATTACGAGTACCTAACATCACTTGACAAAAATTAACCTCATGTAAGATATAGTTTCGAATGAATCTTTGCCGTAGTACAATTCGGAGATTCCTCTGTTTGAAGTTTTTTTTCACGGGATAACAGAATTGATGAAGGGTAACTATCAATCATTCACCGAATCCCTTCTCTAGCTTGCATGAATACACGATATGCATATAGTGAACTGAAGTTGCTCCTTAATCCTCCCTATAAACTTTGAAGAAAATAATGTTTTCATTTGGATGCGAGAAGATAAAAAGTCACATCCCATACATGTCTTTATTAATCTCAAGGAGATATAATATCGTTAGGAAAATTCATAACTTTATTCTATCCATCAAGTACCCCAGAGGGGAGTATTGGTATGATATGAAAAATGTTAGTAGTTCGCGAAAAATCGTTGAATGTGGAATTATGGGTGAAGGGCACATGGGAAATATCAACCTGTGCGTACTGTTAGTTTTTTTGGTGGAGAAAAACTCTAACTCAGTAGGACGAAACAGGCTTTCAAAAGGCCCCAGTGACAGGCTTTCACTCTGTAGTTTCATTCATTATATTATCAACTATTTAAAATTGGAAAAACCTGGTAGACGAAAGAGGTGAACATTTCTCAATTTCGATTGATAAAACTGAGTGATTCTGATCAGAAAGCATATCCCACGATAATTCAGTACTCTATGCCCGACATTTCTGAATATCATCATGTTTGCTACTAAATAAACATATTCCAATTTTACTTATATCGATGAAGGTACACCTACATGCCAATAACAGCTTTCATTGTCAATCGAGGATAAACATCATTTATAGTCTGGCATGTGACCGATGAAAAACCAATGTTCTCAAGAGGAAGGGCATTCAGAATATGGAGTACGTCAACATCAGAACAATTGCTAGGAGTACATATAGCCCAAGTTGGAGTTTGAGCAACACTGAGGTCAGCTGCTGCTAAAGCTACAACTTTCTTCCAACTCATCTGAAAAATCAAAGTCATCATTATTTGATAGTGCATTGAAAAATATGGGAATCTTGAAATTTTTGTATAATCAATATTTTTTTCCAAAAACATCAATAAATGAGTGGCGCACTTAAATTTTGCTAATAATACGCTTGTCAATGAAATTTCATTTGCAGTAAAAATATCAATCTTTGAAGCACGAACAATGTCTTTAACAGTTTCATAAGTCCAAAAGGGAAATTATTAAAATGGCCTTAACCTTTCTATTTGTTGGTTTTCAGTTGGTGACATATCTATTATATTTTTCTAGTGTCCAATACAAAATTACTCCTTGCGCCTTTAAGAAAACAGTTTTAACACTTTCTTATTTTATCGGTATCTTTTCAGGCTGCATTAAATTTTATGCTTACTTAAAACTACTAAAAAACTCTAATGAAATTGTCTCGTAATTATTTTATAAGTATCGCTCAAATATGTTGCAGAAGTCCAGTAAGAGAAGTCTTCACAAAACTACTTTTTAAGAGTGTTAGAAAACTTTTATTGTATCGATCGAAATGTTAATAAAAATATTTTGTAGTGTTTGTAAAAGGCTTAACAAAATATTAATAAAGACTATAATATTATATAAAACGGTGCCAATTTACTTATAGCTGTTTTATAAACACATTAAAAACATTTCTGAGAGAAAAACAGTTTTATAATTTGTTTCTCCGAAACATTTTCGCAACTATTATGAAATATAAAATATAAAATTGCTAGTTGGGATATATGAAGACGTAATATGTATGAAATCATTTCATTGCAAAAAAGAGTGGTGGGCAGTATTCACTGAAATCTATAACGTCATACACAGGTGTTTTTAGCCTTGGTGAACTGTATTTTTAGAGAGAATATGAACTTCTCACATTATCAGGTGAAAGAAGAAAAAGAAAAAGGATTTCAATATTCATCTACCTCTTCAAATAGCATGATTCGCATCTTCAGAAATCATTCTTCATTTTTCCAGTTGGGTATTGAACCGGCTCACAATGATAAGTGGAACGTGAGAAACTTCGCAATAATACGATTTGTAAAAAGCGTTCACCCATATTTTTCTGAGAAAAGGTCGAAACCCAGAAAATATCAGGCCATGGAAGTAACTATATCCTATGATATTCTGTGATCTGCCTATACCCTATTTCCACCTCATCAAGTTGAGAAGTAAAATAACTGAGTCGATATAAATGCGATCTCGAAGGACTGCTTGAATATGATATACAGTTGCAATCACTGAAGGATATCTTACAGTCTTCCATTTCAGGACAGTCTATATGATATATTTTTGAACTTTTTTGCTAAATACTCATTCAGACGAACTCACTACTTTCGTAAATTGAATTCAATAATCAAATAAATTGAAGCAACAAGTTAGCTTACGAATTTGTTACTCCAATTAATTCACAATTCATTTCGCCAGCCTGAGAGTTGCAAATGGGTTTCAAAATAGGTTTTTCTGTTAACCAGCTGATGCTGCCCTACCAAGGTCCACCGTGGGAAGTCGAAACTTGTGCGAGCAATAGAGTAACAAGGCCTGCATATCAGACGGTGATAGTATTTAATGCTTGGAGTCAATTTTTTGCAGAACCTTATAGTGTTTGATGAGATACATTTCGTTCAATTTTCACCTGTTCATGAAAAATGAAAAAAATTTGGTCTCTAGTGAATCTGTACCTGTTTTTCATGGAAACAAACAAATATTTCCCAGATACCTCGATTGTGTGTGTTAGAGAGAAGCGATGATATCTATGAAAAACCAATGGTATTCAAGTGGCATTTAGAGAAAAAAATGATACAATCATTTCTTTGGCAATTTATTCTGTTGATGTTGAGGAGCTAGCATTATTAGATGATTCTCTGATATTAGGGGGCTAATGATTTTGTTGGCGAACCAACAAAGGTTATTGATAAGATCGTCGGTGCCAAAATTCACAAGTGAGCTGCCGCCTGATTGAAATGGCAGTTTTGAGTTAGATGCTGTGCCTATTTGACAACATCGCTGATGGACCGGTAAAGTTTTTTTTTTTTGGAAAATGGTGTAAGGGGCCAAAATGGTTGAAGGTATCTATTACATTTCTGTTTGTTCGGTACCGATATAGAATGTGATTCTTTTCGAAAATGTCAAATTCAACACGTCAACAATAAACTCAATTTCACTCACTTCTCCAGCAATCAATAATTACAAGCTTAAATTCGAATTTTATGTCTATATTGAATGAAAATCTCATTTGTAGCTGCTCCCAATGATGTCACTGTATATTTTCATTTCTTTGTTCTGCAAATGGAATAAAATCGATCTTGATCACCGAGCATATCCTACCTGAAGTTGACGATAGTCAGTATCACTTCCTGATTGATATTTCGAGTTGTTGACAAATTTGACATGTCCAAGGCAATATTTGCCAATAATTTGATCAGATTTGGATTTGGCCTCCACACATTCTTGGAAATTGCCCATTTGCGCGAAATTTCCTGAAAGTAGACCATCGGGCATCTTAGAACTTGCATCCCATACTGAAAATTCAAAGTAAGATTAGTTAAAGTCCGGAAACGCATAAAAAGGAATACAGAGTGTATCAAAGACACGTGGGTGCTCTCAAGACAGGAAAGAACGCCTTTAGAGAACGTTCAAGATTGCGAAGGAAGCTATGTTCTGGAAATATCCACCAATATACGGGGTGTTTCATGAATGTGTGATCATTTTTTCAATTCAAAAGCCCCATATATTTTATATGGAAATGTATTTGGCCCTATTTCGATTTTGAGTTCATTGGAGGTGGACAGTGAAATAGAAAATCAATTCCTGTCAACTTCTATGTTTCCATTTCCCGACCATTTATTCGATCAGCCACAGGATAACTCATTTAATCAAATCAAATTTATTAAATTCGTTTTCCTTTTATACAATAGATTGGACTAATATGGGAAGAACAACAAGATTGTGCAATAGGAGTTGAATACATTCGGAATATTATTTGAAAAGGGTGTTATGTTCAAAATACTACAAACACACATGGTTACTTATTTACATATGGAACCTTCCGGCAGATTAGATTTTGAAGAAAATATCGAGATCATTCTCCAGATAAATCACCTAAGGAGGAAAAACTAATCAGCAGTGAAAATCGATTCATTACCTCTTGGTTCCCAGAAACACATTTCTTCCATTCTTTCAGTCGAAAATACCATCAACTAAAAAAAAAAGATATATTGATGCCCAAGGGAGATAATTTACTGTTTTACGAGATCTCGGTTCAAGTTTTTTATCAACATAATCATATATCGTCATACTTTAGGTATTTATTTTTAATGATATTGAGATTGTCGCTCTGCTTGTGCTTCGAACTTCATATTTCTCAAAACTCGACATCATGGTTTAAATCCAATATGTTTCTCCTCAAGATGGAATCACTCACCTCAAAAGTAACTATGATCTAGTTTTGTATGAATGAGATAGAATTTGGGAGGGGAAAATGAATAATTGAGGGGAGAGACAGAGTGAAATAGTCGATAAAATTCTAGCAATGAAGAAAAGTAATAAGTGGAGATGCTTCGAGAAGTTGAGGATGCTCATGCAAAAATGGAAAAATTGATTTTGGTTATTTTTCCTGAATAGAATATTCATGAAATATACCGAACTGAAAACTTCATCGTGGTGAATATGGTACCTAATTTGACAAAAATTGCTAATACTAGGTACATGTTCCCCATTGGATCAGAAGAGCTGTCAACTAAAATAATTGGTCGATGGATTTTATGAAGGATCAGCTCATATATTGATGGGCAACACTGAATGCAGAAATCCTCCAAATACCGATTGATACAGGACACAGGCAGAGATAAATTTATAAGAAGAAACAGCAACTGTATGCCTTTCGAAAAAACCAAGAGAAAAAAATGTGAAGGAGTTTTCTATCATTGACTTGGTCATGGTTTATTTTCGTTAGGCAGCTAATAATTCCCTAAATACGTTAGTCGTCCGAAGTCTACTAACTGTTCTGCGAGCCAAGGGTTAAAAAGGTCTTACCTCTCAACGTGTGATTCTTATCACGAGCAGGGATGAGGAGTTAAAGTCAGTTAGAATAAGTCAACAATCCAGATGATATAACAACGATAAATCTCACTTGATACGTGGAGTGACTCGCTTGACCGATGTTTTTTTCCATCGTCATTACCTCTAATAGAAATTTGAAAGCTACAATGATATGATCTGTGCGAATCCAATGGTGGGAGATTGAATTGACTTTTCATTGGTGCTTTTCCAGCAATAAATGAAGAAACTGTCTTCATTTCTTTCTCAATAACTTTCAATAATAAGTTTTATTATTCTACATGGGTGATCTGCAGTTTTTCAATCAGGAAATATTTCAGAATACTGGAAAAAATTTCTAATTGCTAAATATTCTCAGTTCCCCCTCCCAATGATTGCACATCAATCTCAATTATAACAATTGAATACAAACAAGGGGTTTCAGTCATAAGTGGAATGCAGTCACGACGAAGTTCAAGTCATGTTCAGGATCAATACTCACTTTTTAATGCCCATATGTCTTTGTTGGTGAAATTTAAGTTTTTGGAATAAAGTTAGAACGCCTTTTTTCAATCGGGAAACCTTATATATTTTATGACGAAATGTTTTGAAGTTCATTAAAAGTGGTCAGTAAAACAGAAAATCAATTTCTGTCAATGTCTATTTTTTCATGTTCCGACCATTATTCGAGAAGCCCCAGGATTAAAAGAGTCAAGGATTAAAAAGGTCTTACCTCTCAACGTGTGATTCTTATTATTAGTCAATAATCCAGATGATTTTTGTCGAGTTTAGTTGGGATTTGGATCAGTGTAAGTCAAAGAAAAAACTATTGTTTTCTTGGAAACCTCAATTATATTCCCTCGTTTATGAAATTCAAACAAGGGGATTCAGTAATGAGTGGAATACATTTACGACGAAGTTGAAGTCATGTTCAGAACCAATACTCACTTTCTAATGCCCATATGTCTTCGTTAGTGGAATTAAAGTTTTTGGAATAAAGTTGGAACGCTTTCCTGCAGGACTCGCTGAGTTTACCGTTGCTTGTCTCATTTGCTACCGCTTTCAGAACTATATTTTCACTATTGGCAACTTTCCATAGTAGCATCAGGACCACTGACTGAATCGATTTCATCTTGTTTGAGGCACTTTACACAAACTGAAATGATTTACTGAATTACAATACTTGTTCGTGGAAAACGCAATCCTGTGATAGTTGGTACATGTCAGTTCATAATGAAACGAAACTTTTGAAAAAGTATTGCAAGGTACCAGAATCCAACTTTTCGAATGAATAACTCAGTAAAATATTTATTTAGCGCAACGAAAAAAAAACACAATCATTAAAAATGGGTTGTGGAAACAGGGTCTCCAGGAAAAGAAAATATATTTGTGAAAGTTCGACGTCGTTTATCCATTTGTACAGGATATAAAACAGAATTTGGTAAAAAGTATCATGTTTAAAGGTAGATTCATGCAACTATCATTATAATTACATTAACATTACATTATCATTACATTTTTTTTTCACTAAGAAAATGTTGCCGTTCATGCAACTCTCATTACATTATGAAACTGTTGTTGAAATCTTTGTTTTTCATTTTTAGGATGTTCATATTGACGAAGTAATTCTATTAAAGCACCTTGATCCGTTATATTGTTGAATACTAATAATATAAACACAAAAATAACATAACCTGAAACCGTCACTAAGATTCGTAATGTAATGAAAGTAAAGTTAAAAGTTGCCAACTTCTTGGTGCGACTAATGTAAATGTAATGTACTAATGTGTTGCATGAACTCTTCCACTATAAAATGGGTGTTCTATTTTTCCTAATGATAATGTAATGTTAATGTAATTATAATGATTGTTGCATGAACCGGCCTTAAAGAGATGAGGTTATAATGAAAAATCCTTTGGTGAAGTGAGGGGGCTGTGGTCAGTGATGAACTTGCATTTTTCACCGAAAAGGTATGGTCGAATATACTTTAAGGTTCATAGAATCGCTGAAAACTCTCTCCCAATGGTAAGGTACTCAATTTAAGCGTTGCAGTATGTCCTTGAGGCATGAGCTAGGGAGAGGTTTCTGTCTATCATGCCTTGTGAAATGGCGGCTACAATAGCGGATGCTGAGAGGGAGGGTTTTTAGAAATTTTGGTAGGAGATATACTTCTGTAATAGTTTTGTTGAAGGTGATTCTGGCGGAGTTTGGAATTTAACGTCAGTAGTATCTTGATAAGCTTGGAATCGATTTGTTCTCTTTTGGATTTTCCGGTCAAGGGAAATCTGGCAGGCATTTCACTTCAGGCCATCTTTGGTAATTATATGCCCCAGATACGCAATTTCTTTTTTCAGGATTTCGCATTTCCTCGACTGGATTTTTAGATCATCAGTGTATACAAGGCACCACTCGTTTTTGATGCCAAGGTGGATGTCGTCAATTACTCGCTGGATATTGATGGAGCGCTCTTGATCCCGAATGGCATACGAACAATAGTAGTGTGCATTCTCTACGGAGGAGATAGTTTTTCGAATAACTCTCTATTTATTGAAAACCTAATGAGATATCTAGAGTAGTAGAGTACAGACTTTCGGAGCTGATCAATATAGTCACTTTCCTATAACTAATAACTACTCGCCATTTGGGTCTGCAGGAACGTCTAGCTCTTCAGAGAATATCCGAACTGGGGATGATCATGGAGATGTAGATGGATGACAGCGCATCTCGGAAATTCGGTTCTCAATCCCTTCTCTATAGATTTGGGGGTATTTATGAGATTTAGTGAGCACCGGTCTCGCGTTATTTGTTTCAACAGTGTGTTTGATTTCATTCGGGGAGGTTAGATTGTCTCCTTCAAGGAAATATTATTCAGAGAACTCCAGACAAAAAGCTATTATAATTTGCTTTTTCTTTCGATTCATGAGTTCGGGTTTCAATTGATTTTGGATTTCTTGAATTCGGTCTATCTGTTTCAAATTTTAATCGTTAGCAGTGTTGAAGTTTGAAGGTAGTTCGAGTTAAGATATTGGTATCAACATGAAATTTGTGAATTTAATAGTTTTCGAGAGAGCAGCGGCAATACTGATGAAGCTGAAAGTTCACCTTTCTTGTTGATTTCCACTGAAGCAGTTTGTATTTTAACTCTTTATTTTTCTGTATATCATCGGTGTTCTTCAAATTGCTCTTGAGTTTCAGTCCTCGTTAATTCTTAGGTTTAATTGTTTTTTTTTCAGCATCAGTTCCGATATCATCATCGGTGGCTTTCTGATAATGGAACTGTTTTAAAGTTTGTTTTCACTTGTTGTTTTTTAAATCTATGATAGAGTTATACTTCTCATATTCTATTTGACAATTTTTTATTTTATCGTTATCATTATGGACTGCAATATATTTGATAACGCTTACTTGGAACTTCTGAAAAAACATTGTCTTATTACTTTTCTTTACAGAATTACTATATAAAAGTGTTGGAATAGAAGTTTGTACAACAAGAGCGAATATGGTGGCCATATCACACGAGGACGAAGTTTGAACACGATGCCGTAGGCGAGTGCTCAGATTTTCAAGGGCGATATGGCAATATCCATTCGAGTTGTACAGTTGATGTTTTCTTCCACTTGATAAATATTTCAGAAATCTAAAGTATCATAATATGGATAATCAAATTCAAGATATAGAGTATTCTTTCGATTGAAAAACTCAAAAGAAAGAAACTTCATTGAATTCAATATTGAACGATACAAATTGAATGAGTAACGTCGAATTAGAAATAAGAGACTAGTTATAAGTCCTTCAATTCCACAAAAAACAGCAATTGTGACATTCCAAACTGAACTCAATGAATGAATGAACTAAAAAATATTCCAGACATAAGTACATGCATCTATACTCAAATGAAACAACTTGGATTTCGTGTTTGTAGGTCATTGTAGGTAGACGGATCAGAATTTGTGACTGTTCTACAAGGTTGTACCTGGTAACCAAGAAGAATTTTGTTCTCTGTGATTGGTAGAATTCATATCCTGCCTTGTGTAGATATGAAATCATATCCATTAAGTTCACTGGAATCGCCTATTTATCAGTTCAGTAAACTATGAAGAAATCACTGCCGAAATGATTATGAAACTGTTTTGTGGTGTTTGTACAAGGCCTTACAAAATATATTTGAAGGCTAAAATAATTTATGATTTCCTACTTATAGCTGTTTTATAAACACGTTATCTCAACTATCATAAGACATATCATTGCTAGTTGGGTAGAAATTAGTGAAGAGGAATTGCTGATAGGATTACGAAAATCATTATGGAATATAGATAGAATAAGGATGGAAATTTCTTGTTGCCTGAGATATCAACTATCAACCTCCTCACACTCAGATGATTCTTTCAAACATAGATATTCATTGAAACTCACCTCATTTCACATCTGGAAATTACGCCATCATGCACTGATTATATACTCGCTCGTTATGTTTTTTTCCATTTTTTGATACTGTTCATTTCATTCCAGTGAAAAAATGATATTATCAGTTCTTGTCTTCATTATATCTTATATGAATGATGATGATCATTATTTTTAAT
Source organism: Zygogramma bicolorata (assembly GCA_032362365.1). Lineage (NCBI taxonomy): Eukaryota > Metazoa > Arthropoda > Insecta > Coleoptera > Chrysomelidae > Zygogramma > Zygogramma bicolorata. The sequence goes on from JAVJAQ010000486.1 coordinate 1,794,151, forward strand.
GATTCCCTATGAGTTCAGAACTCATTATTTGGCAACGGTCAAAAAATATGAAAAATATCTGCAACAGCTTGAATATTTCAATGTTCAATATTTTGCTGTACTAGGAAGTTAGTATTAAAATCGAATTTACTCCAGTCTATGACTGTAAAAAAAGTGTAAACTGTGTATTTATCCCATACAGCACCGATTCGTATGAAAATTTTGATATAGGTTCTACTTACCTACTATTTCAAAATCTACCCTGTGCCGAGGGTTGCTTTTTTGGATAGGGGGTAAAAACCACCCCTATTCGAAAGAAAATATCAAAATTTTAGATTGGAGCATGTAAGCATATACTGAAATCATATTTATATCAGTAAAATCAATCAATTGATAATTTTTAATATAATCTATTATAGATCAGTAATCAGTGTCAGCCCTTAAACCCCCGTTATGTCAGAATATCATCAGAAATAATAATTAACATGTTATTTGGCAGTTATTCAACTCATTCAGTATCTATTTGCATTTAATTTGAGATTCAGCTTCTATCTACCATCTACTTCAAAGTTGAGGTTGTGCCTGGGGTTGATTTTCATTCATCAGAGGTGAAAACTACACCTATTCAAAAAAAATTACAGCACACTTATTTTGAGCGTGCAGTCATCTGTAAATACGTTGAATTAAGCTTGATAGACAATTACTGATCTATTAAACAGTTTCAACCCGAAAACCACTTATGATAGTTGTCATTAAAAAATTATATCGAAATTGTTATTGAGTAAGCGGGAAACCCAACTGTATGAGAATTCAGATTGAGACTCTACTTTGAAATATAATAAGTACCCACTGGCTAAATAAAACATTTAGACTTTTATAATATATATATATATATATATATATATATATATATATATATATATATATATATATATATATATATATATATATATATATATCTATATATATATATATATATATATATATATATATATATATATATATATGTGGAAATTGATGTTTTCACGGATCTTCGATATACAAGATGAGTTTTTTTGGGTTTTTATCCGTTAGGTATTTTCTGATTTGTTCGACGTTTCAAATTCCATTTTGAATTCATTTTCAAGAACTGTGAGACGAATATCTGTCCATACCGTCCTGGTCAATCACTCCCCTTACGAAGCAACCAAGCAAGAGCTAGCAAAGACTTCAATTGTCTGTTCTCCACGGAAACTGGTATTTATAATGACTCTCCTCAGTCATTATCCGACTGCGTCCGATATTAAGGCTGCATCCTGCCCATCCAGGTATTATGTAGAAATTCATGTTTTCACGGATCTTCGATATACAAGATGAATTTTTCTGGGTTTTTATCCGTTAGGTATTTTCTGATTTGTTCGACGTTTCAAATTCCATTTTGAATTCATTTTCAAGTGGAGAAACAGACAATTGAAGTCTTTGCTAGCTCTTGCTTGGTTGCTTCGTAAGGGGAGTGATTGACCAGGACGGTATGGACAGATATTCGTCTCACAGTTCTTGAAAATGAATTCAAAATGGAATTCGAAACGTCGAACAAATCAGAAAATACCTAACGGATAAAAACCCAGAAAAATTCATCTTGTATATCGAAGATCCGTGAAAACATCAATTTCTACATAATACCTGGATGGGCAGGATGCAGCCTTAATATCGGACGCAGTCGGATAATGACTGAGGAGAGTCATTATAAATACCAGTTTCCGTGGAGAACAGACAATTGAAGTCTTTGCTAGCTCTTGCTTGGTTGCTTCGTAAGGGGAGTGATTGACCAGGACGGTATGGACAGATATTCGTCTCACAGTTCTGGGCATTAATATCGGACGCAGTCGGATAATGACTGAGGAGAGTCATTATAAATACCAGTTTCCGTGGAGAACAGACAATTGAAGTCTTTGCTAGCTCTTGCTTGGTTGCTTCGTAAGGGGAGTGATTGACCAGGACGGTATGGACAGATATTCGTCTCACAGTTCTTGAAAATGAATTCAAAATGGAATTCGAAACGTCGAACAAATCAGAAAATACCTAACGGATAAAAACCCAGAAAAATTCATCTTGTATATATATATATATATATATATATATATATATATATATATATATATATATGTAAGGGCTCAAAAAAGGTAATTTGCGCGAACCCTCGTGATATTTAACTGGCCATATCTTACTCTATTTTCATCCCGCAGAAGAAAATGAAACACCAAAATTTTCAGAGAAGAATAACCTTCAATTTTGTACTCTAGAAAATTTTGCATGTGATCAATACTTTTCGAGTTATTTCGAATAAATGGTGAATTACGTTTTTGATTTTTTCTCTTCAATCTGAATTTTTCCAAAACTACGTACTTTCAATTGATGAAAAACTCAGAGCTCATTATAAAAACTTTAATGAAATGAATTATGGAGTAACAACGATTTTTTTCAAAAGAGGGGGGGAGAAAGGATGAGTTATCCACAATTTTTTTCAACGAAAAAGGATTCAACATTATTCCCCTCATACCTCGGTCAGTTTTGATGCTAGAAACTTTTATGAATAACAAAAATAAAAGATTTTTGAAGGACTTCAAAAAAGGCCCAATGAATTTTTTTCGAAAAATGCATTGGTTTTTGGTTATTGTACGTCGAAACTTTCCATTTTGGCGTTTGAAAATACCAATCAACTTTTTTTCAAGCAATTATTCAGTTTGTAGTGGGTTTGCGTACATTACAAATGAACGATCGCCCCTTTGTTTTTTAAAAGCTATAATTTTGCTCTCCGCAGGTTTTTCGATAAGATGCATATTTTTCCAGTTATTCGCGAAAAAAGGATCTGAAAACATGTTTTTTCTGCCTGAAAACCGACAATTACACTCGCGAATATGTCGAAAAGTAAAAACTTCATTGAACAAAAAGTGCTTAGAATTAGTCAATTTATTGATTTCCGCACTCATTTCCAATAAAAATGTTTTCACCCTCAAGAAGGGGTGGCATCCACCCCCAGATAGAAAGCAACCCCTCGACACAGGGTAGATTCTGAAAAAGAGTGTATGTAGATCCTGAATTCAAATTCTCATGCGAATCGGTGCTGTATGGAATAAATACACGGGAAAATGGTCATAGACTGGACTAATTTCACGAATGCAATTCTTGAATAAATATTAATATCTGAATACTTTGACATGTGTAGTTTTGGGAGCCTTAACCACATGGAAGATAGAATGAGTAATCAAGAATTTGGTGAACAGATCAATGCCATTGAACAGTTCACACTTTGGGATAATAAGGTAGATGCTCAGAAAAGTCGTGTAGAGAGATGTAGGAGTATGAATACTCTTGGTAATGGAAATAGGACAAAGAAAAGTGCTGCTATTGCTTCAAAATGACAATGTAACTGTACTTCTTTGGATAATAAAGGTAATATTTCTGAAGATTACACGACTGGAAAAAACAGGAACTATGATATTATCGACAAAAAAGGATACAACAGAGTTATCATCCACAATGGGCGAGACCCCAATCTCATGAATTTGGTATCTTTTGGAGTGTGTGTTGAAGTTGTCTTGAAAAAAGTAGCACTGTCCGCACTCAACTTAATAACAATTAAATGCATTAACAATCATTAACAATCGAAGAACAGCAATTCGAATACTTCATTGCAACAAGCACGTGTGGCTACCAAATTGTGATTGGTACTATTGCTTGGTGTTCAGATTCGATAGTGGATTGTATTTTGAAATGATCGAATTTGAAAATTGTTTTTTCATGGTAGGAAGGTAGAAAAACAAGACAATGAGCGAGCATCAAAGAAAAGGAAATAACGTTGGGTGCTTACCCCGATATTTCCTCTAACTGCCTTTGTGTCGTGCTCTCCTAGCCATTTGTAAATAATGAGGAGTGTGCGATATATTCGCAAACTCGTGACATAGATAGACATAATAATACCGCGTTTGAACATTGAATAAAACGAACAGTGTATTATTCCACTTTCAGATAACATCACAGACAAATAATAATGACGATGAAAATGAATATAATGGAAATAAAAGAGAGGTGGAAACGGAACGATTGAATCCCCTGAGCGAAACAGAAATTGGATCAGAAATCACCTGAAGTTGATGTTGTATAACTGTACAGGTTCTTCCTATAGTAAGGCGTAAACATTGTAAAATCTCGGAATACAGGGTAGGTCAATGATTAACTACATGTTGAAAACTCAATCAAATGGAAAAATTAAGAAAAAAAATGTACGATCTTAATTACCACAAATTTCAACAACAATTTACTGAAAGAAAAATGAGACGGGCAAGGAAAAAAAGCGGAGAATTGTATCTATTAAATGATATTTGCATACTAACTTTGATATTTATTCATTCATATTTCGCAATAAAAAACGAAAAACAGGAAAGCAATAATTATTATAAACTATATGCAGTGGTTTCCTTGAATGTTCTTTCCTCTTTTACTTTTTGAACGGGTCAACTTAAAAAAAGGAATTGATGCATGAATACTGCATTCAGGAGCAAAACTGACGGATGAAGATTGCAAGATGGAGACTGTGCGTCATCTAGGAAAACAATTGAAAGGAAAGGGGGTCTTGTGATACATCCTTTCGAAGCTGCTGTCGAATACTTTTCAACCCTAGGATATTGAATCAATATCTTCAACTACTATATTATGGCGGAACATTTAATAATTGCCTGGATATATCGACGTTTAACTTCATAATTTGTGGAAATAAGCTGAGTTCATTTCAGAAGATGCTCGGAATGGTTGCCTTGACATAAGAATAGCCTATTTAATATTTCACGCTGTACATTTTCGAACACAGGCGAACGTCGATATTTCTTCCACTATTTCATGAAGTTGATGGTCGATATATCCGGGCAATCATTGAATGTCCCGCCTTTTTTTCAGAAGGTGAAGATATTAATCCGATACTCTCTGGTGTACAGTATTGTCAGCAGCTTCAAAAAAATGTTTCGAAAGTCCCCCCTTCCCATTTATTTTTCCCAGAAGACGCACAGTCGCCATGTTGAAATTTTCATCCATGAATTCAACTCCAAAATATAGTATTCATGCATCAATTTCATTGTCCCAATTATGAATTTTTTGAGTTGACCCTTTTGAAAAATAAAAGGGGGAGGACATTGAAGAAAGCCATTGTATATAGTTTATAATATTTTTTTTGTTGCGAAATATGAATCAAGGTCTTATTTGAGCTTCGAACAATACATCAAAGATTGAAGACTTTCACGGCCAGAAACTTATGAATTGTTAGGTGCTTCCGGGCTTCTGAGCCGTGGACAACAGGTTTTAAGGCCTGACGTTTCGTCTGCATCTGCGGCAGACATTTTCAAAGGCGATGCGGCAATGGTCGAAGTATCCTTCTCTGCTGCGAGGCTTTGATCTGATGTGGGTCGGCTGATGAGTCACCCTTTATCGAATTTGGGTTCGGACGGTTGATTGATCCTTATTGATTATTTGAAAGCGTTTTTTCTCTCATTGGGAGGGTTCGTGCATTTTGAACTGCTGGCATCCATGTTCTATGAATGTTCAGGCTCTCTTCTTTGCGGTTGAAGTTGTTTTTATGTTTATGAATCTCTTTGGTCTCCCTATAGAGCCTGGGGTAATAGCTCCTATTTTTGTCCAGCACTTGCGTTCCGTCGAAGTCAATATTATGACCTTCCAACAGAGCGTGTTCTTCGTCCACCGCAGATTTTTGGGTTTGGCCATATCGACAACTTCTCTTGTGTTCGGTTAACCGCGTTTTTATGCTCCTTTTTGTGGTTCCGATATAGACAGAACCACAAATGCACGGTATTCGGTATACTCCTGATCCATTATCTACCTCATCGATCGTGAAAATATCTCAAAAAAGAGACAAGTCTCCGACCCTTCTACGATGCTTCAATGAAGTGGGCGAGTCTGTGAGTGAATAATCACCAACAAGACGCATTGCCTTCCTCTGAATGGAATGAAGAAGCTTCAATGAATGTTTTGGTGCCGAACTCCATACATGAGAACTATATTCCAAGACAGGCCGTTTCTGTGCCTTGTAGATCATCAGAAGCTGACAAGAACTGAAATCTTCTTTGGCACGAAATGGAAATCTAAGTTTCTGAGAAGCACCTTTAGCTATCGATCTAACATGGTTTACCCACGAGAGATTATTACTGATCGTATGTCCTGGCATAGAGATACTTGACTTTGTAAGAATAGTTGAATAGATACTCCTGATATGAAATGGGTGGGGTTTGAAACTTCCCACCAAAGGAAGATTTCTCCTGATTCATACAAACATCAAATATCTGAAGTTTATATTAATTTGTTTCTCCTGCCGTTTGATTCACGCAGTGTTCTTTGAACATTACATGGTTTCCCTTTCGTGAGAATCTGTATTCATAAAAATATATGTGAGGATTATTTGTGAATGGAAATGAGAAAACAGAAAGAATTGAATAATACCTGGGAAGATAGAACGATGATAAATGAAGATTCGATATTAAATAATGAAAATTAATGGATACCCTTCGGGTTGTCACATTCGCCTTTCAAGCGGAAGACCAGGGTTCAATTCCCCGCCGGGCCACCGTACTGGGTAATCGCACGGTAAAAGGTAAGGCCTCGTTGATCCATTGCTCGCACAAGTTTCGACTTCTGAGGGTTAACGTTCGTCAGCTGGTTAACGGAAACGAACAAATTTCTCAAATTCATGAGCTATCAATTCGCTCATAACTTCCTCCACATCATCATTGTATTGTTTTAGTGCTGTTGAGTAAAAATGGACTGGTATAATGATCGCAGTGCGTGCGCATCGACTGAATGTTCTGGCTTCACTTAACCATATCTTAATATCTGTCCTCTGTTCTGATCTGTCAATGGAGTAATGAAGGTCATTCATTGTCAATGTCAATTTCAGAAAAGTTTTGCTTTGATTGGCCATGAATTGGAGGAATGTGTTTCCGGTAGATTTTTTTTAACTTTTCGAGTTGATGAGGGAGTAAAACGGTGGCCATTGTGAAAAAGAACAACCGAGTAGCGTGAGAACCAGTGTTTCACGATTTTACAATACCAAACCACTTTTCAACGGAAAAATTTAAATGATAGTCGGTATTCCCATATATCCACCGGTACATTCTGTAGTCCGAACTTATCCTGCTGCATAAACTAGATGAGTGATCTGGATCGAGTTATGTCTCGACTAAAAGCCATTTTCCTATTTTCTATAATTTTACTGTTGATGTTGGGATCTTTTACGAAGCCTTCCATATCTAATGTATGTAACCCTCCAGAGATCAGAGGTATGTAAAAATAGTCCCATTGTCATGCTAGAAGCCTACACAACATATTTTTTTATCAGGGTTTTTTGTGAGGTTCATGTTCACCACATTCTGCACTTCTTATGGCTACCCTTGGAACGAAATATCAGGAGACGACAATGGCATTAGCAGTATTATTGAGCGGATGGTGCCTTTGACATCTGATTCGAAAGCTGTAGGCGGCTTGGTCCTCGCAGTCCACTACACTGAGGAGATTCAGTATCACTACTTTCATTGGGGTTTGAAGGCCTTCGTTTTTTGGAATTTTTTCCTGACGTTTCGCTGGCCCGCTGGCTCGAGTGGCTAGCTTCTTCAGAGGTTCATTCATCTTGAAATTCACTCCGATGACTCCGTCATCGGAGTGAATTTCAAAATACGACGGCCTTCAAACCCGAATAAAAGTAGTGATACTGAAAACCTCGGCCGCGAAAGCCTTAACTATTTTGTCACTGAGGAGATTACTTTCACCTTCCACCATGGACTCTACCATTATTAGAATAAATGTTGACACCATCAAGGCTTCAGAGAAATGAAGGACTGTCTCCAATAAGGCCAGTTCAATATTCCAATTCAATTATTAATTCTTACTCTATAAAAATTTTCTATTCACATTTCATGATATATTTAGGTTATACAGTGTGGTCCACTAAGTCCGCAACAAATGGGAAACTTTTTCATTATCGATTTTTCAGAAAATTTTATTCTTGACAAGAATTGGTGCATGTTCCAAAACTATACCAAGTGTACCTGAAATGGCTTTATGACAATCACCATACAGGATAGACCAAAAAATATAAATTTCGTTCAAGAGTAAAGTACCGTTATTTCAGAAAATATAGAAATATGTTGAGGAGAAAAGTAACTTAGAATTAAAAGTTATGTTCAGATACGAAGTCATGGCCTGCTAATCGAATTTTTTTTTCTTTTGGAAAATTTTGAATTACATACCCCCGTATGATACATATTTTTACTATTTTGATTCAATATGTATTTGAAGTAGCTACAATCAAATCGGTTTGGAGTATTTCTTATCAAATTAAAGTGAATTTGTATAATTTACATGGATTTGTATTTTTTTAGGTGACCGTCAACTTCTTGTTTGTTGCAACGATATTTAACAGAACTCTAAAATAACACAAATACTTTTTTAACGAGGCAAATACTTTACTAACTACATAAAAATATTTGTGTTATTTTAGAGTTCTGTTAAATATCGTTGCAACAAACAAGAAGTTGACGGTCACCAAAAAAAATACAAATCCATGTAAATTATACAAATTCACTTTAATTTGATAAGAAATACTCCAAACCGATTTGATTGTAGCTACTTCAAATACATATTGAATAAAAATAGTAAAAATATGTATCATACGGGGGTAATTCAAAATTTTCCAAAAGAAAAAAAAATCGAAGCAGGACATGACTTCGTATCTGAACATAACTTTTAATTCTGAGCAACTTTTCTCCTCAACATATTTTTATATTTTCTGAAATAAGGGTACTTTACTGTTGAACGAAATTTATATTTTTTGGCCTATTCTGTATGGTGATTGTCATAAAGCCATTTCAGGTACACTTGCTTTATTTTTGGAACATGTACCAACTTTTGTCAAGAATAAAATTTTCTGAGAAATCGATAATAAAAAAGTTTCCCATTTGTTGCAGACTTAGTGGACCACACTGTATATGCACCATATTGTAGAAGAAAATTCATGAATTTTTCCCTCTCAATTCCATTTCTCAATTCCATTAGTGAGTTAATCACCTGTTTCTTTTTACATTTGAACATTTCCATAAGGTTATACGTATTGCTGATCATAATGAGAATATAAATGTTATAGAAAGAAATACATGTATGTAATGGGATTTAACTTTCTTCTGTCTGTTTTCTCCCCGTGAGGTTTCTGAGTTCCCCTTATTGAACACCAAATAAAAAAACTCGGTGGCGCTCATTATTATTTTATTTGCATAAGGCACAAATGTAAGTTCAGTTTTAACCCATGAACAATGCTCCTGATGAACAGCTGCCGTTGGCCGTAACAAAAATACGTTACAATCCATAAGGACATTTCTGGACGTCCATCGTAATACAGGTAATAGAGAATTTTGCTTTGCAAAATTAGGCAGGAGTTATTTTATTGCATGGATAGTTGCAGTCTGACGTACTCAACCTAAAAACACAAAATACTTACAAAAATGGCGAACGGAAGTGCCGCCATTTTGTGAAAAACCGTTTGGGCCTGTATCTCCGTAACCGTGCACTTTAGGCGAACAATTATCAGGACCTTTTTTATAGATAATTAAATTTCCTATCTTTTTCATTCGATAATTTTCTCCGTAGCACTTACCGTTCACGACTTATATTATTATTACTTTTTGTTTATTCACTATTATACCGATATCTCATTAAATAATTGTTTGAACAATAAATTGCTTGAAATAAAACTTTTAAATCGATTGATTTTCCACAACTTTTATCCAAAACTTTTTTCTCTAAAGTTAATATTTTTGAAGTTACAACGCGTTCAATGTCGTTCTACAGAGTACAAGGTTATTAAGAACGAAGTATGCATAGCGTAATGATGTAGCGAATCCGATACATAATACAAAAAAATTGATTTTAGAATTTTTTCGATTTAAAAAATAAATAATATTTCAAGTTCTTACCTGCAAGAAATAGCGAATACCCATTAAAATTTTTTCTTTGTATTTTCCTTTATACAATTTAATATCACTATAATTAATTCAAAAACTACTACCATAATTACACACGCAAATAAAAAAATGGAATATTTATTGAAGAATATATGTGGAATTTATTTTTACAAATGTACACCAAAATGAATCATATGTCTTCTCTGACTCTTTGGCGTTTCGAGGGTGGTGAATTTTCGATGTTGGTGAATTTTCGATGTTGGTTACATTCTCCTCTTCCTCTTCGTTATCTTCGTCAGTGGCATATAAAGATTGTAACGCCTCTATTAATTTGTCGTTAGAATCATCACCAATATCTTCATCGATGTCGCACAATTCTGTGTTGTTGACGATTACTTTCAGCTGATTAGTGCACGTTTCCTCTGTGCAGTTCTCACAGATAACCGTACAGTCCAATCCTGCTTTTTGGCACCCACAGGCTCTGCCACAGCCAGTTCTGCATTTGCATGAAATGCACTCTAGTTGATCTCCCACATACAAGACGATTGAAATTAACGTGTTGTTACTTCGAAAATATTAACTTTAGAGAAAAAAGTTTTGAATAAAAGTTGTAGAAAATTCATCGATTCAAAAGTTTTATCATGAACAATTTATTGTTTGAACATTTATTTAAAGAGATATCGGTAAAAAAGTGAATAAACAAAAAGTAATAATAATATAAGTCATGAACGGTGAGTGCTACAAAAAAAATTATTGAATAAAAAAGATAGGAAATTTAATTATCTATTAAAAAGGTCCCGATAGTTGTGGGCCTAAAGTGCACGGTTACGGAGATACAGGCCCAAACGGTTTTTCACAAAATGGCGGCACTTCCGTTCGCCATTTTTGTAAGTATTTTGTGTTTTTAGGTTAAGTACGTCAGACTGCAACTATCCATGCAATAAAATAACTCCTGCCTAATTATGCATTATGGACACGAGTAGCTGGCTCCCTATTACCTGTACTATCGGATATCTGGAATGGTTATTCAAAGGACGTCCAAGAGTATCTCCCTTTGTTTTTCACAACTTGAATAAAAAAGATCCTAACGAACGATGAAAATGAAACCTTTGGTGTAGAAGTTGAAACATTTTCAAGAGACCAATTGCTCTTACATCAAACTCATATTACCTGTATTCGGCTCGCGTTTCGCTAACAATATTGGCATCTTCAGGAGAAGAAAATTCAAATCGAATACGAGTAATATAAGTTTGGTGTTAGGGTAATTCATCATTCGAAAAACTCAAGGAATAGCTACAACGACTTTTACCTATATCCCAACAAATCGATAACAGAGTAGGTTATTTATAAATTTCAAATCATTGGAATTGCATTTATGTCAATGGCTTGGGCAATTGTCAATAGTTACTCGGGATCTGAGAATTCTCACTGGAAGCGAACCAGCAGACACGTCATTCAGGAAGCAATCAAATCTCCTGAGTCTGTGAGAAGTGGAAACGGAGTATTGCGATGGATATTTTATATTTAAACCTACCCCTGTTTCATATCACGCTACGTTCATTTCGGAACTCATACCGCAAAGAAGTATATTTATTTCCTCGCATAGTTTCATATTTACCATGCGATCTTCAACGAAATGCAAATTTGCCATATGTAAAAACTTTCTAGTTCTCACGATTGAACTATTCCAGTGAATATATTAACTGGCTTTAACATGTCGGAATATCCAACTCAATTATTACACAAAAATTATGTAATTATTAATAAGTCTTAGAACTTCTTATTATAACTCGTGTCGACAATAATAAGATTGTAATTATCATCCATAACTTTTTGTAACAAAACAATAGCCTCATTATTGATTTTTGGAAGATAACAACCCTGCCAACACATTTGCTTGAAAGTGGTTGACAATGTTCCTTGCAGAATGGTAATGGTTCGGACTTTCATTGTCTATATTATCAACTGTTGATATAGTATTTTTCACAGTAAATGCTACTGGCTTATTAACTGCAATAAACTACCCGATTTAATTCCATTGTGTAGAAAATCATCTGGTAAAAGATGCAAATGTGCTACAGGGTCGAACTTAAGGAATTTGAATTTTGCATAATGTAGGAGATATACAAGTAATTTATTTAAATGTTACAATTCTATTCTATATTTAGTTCAGGGTCGCTATCGCTATCCTCATCTGAATTAATTATAATTGGCGCAATTGATTTTACAGAAAGGTACTAGTTTTCAACATTTATAACATGACTAACAGAACTTTCCCAACTCTCGGTAGGAATGTCATTCATACAGTTCCTAATTAATTCTACCACACTACCACTTGAAGTCGGAGAAGTATTTTTTCCGCGCACGCTCGATTCAAGTTGGTGCCACATAAGCTCTATGGGATTGAACATGCCATAGTAGGGAGGTAGTCGTAATACTGTATGTGCCAATTCTTCTGCAATTGTATCACAAACATACGGTTTTTTTTAAGAAAATGACTGCAGCACTTGTAAAAGTTCTTTTTTTGGATAATTTTCTCAAATGATTTGTCATTTGCAGCCATGAAGTTTTGAATCTCCAATTTCGTATTTTTTGAGCCAGGAATTTTTTGCAATTGTCGATTACTGACATTACGATTATTCCATGGAATTTTCAACAATTCGTCTAACTGAAGTAAGAAGCACCTTCGTCAAATTACTGGTTACTTTTGCTGCAGCACCCGCGTTATATCCTTGGTGAAGTAAGGAACTATACACATTTTTTATAATGATTTTCGCGTCACAAGATAAGTGATTATTCTTTAACGAACTACTGGAAGAAGCACTATTACTTTTCATCCACGGACGCCACATACTGCCTATTCTGTACGTTGGGGTATAAAATCTTTGCTATTAATGTCTGTAATAACAAATAAATGTTATAAAATTATTGCACGCCGTAACACAAGTGAACACTTCCAATGAAATACAAACACTAAAATGAACAAGAAGTGTAATCTGTAATCCTCTACAATCCCTCTCTGAGAAACAAAATTACCTGAATCTGGTCCTTTCACATTTATGATGTGCATCTCAGATTTTACAACTTAAGGGTCTAATTGGTTTTATTATAATCCTTCAGTCAATACCATTTATTGTGAAAACTACTTTACCTGTTGCCAAGAACGGAAGGATTAAAATATAAATCAAGTGAGAAAATCAAATCGAAATCAATTTTTTTGGCCAATAATGAAATAAGGGATTGATTGATCAAAAAAAATACTGTTGTTACAGAAAATCGAGATATGAAATATGTGTCAAAAAAAATTCAAATAACATAATAAATGTAATAATATTGTGGCAAGAAAATTTAGGTACTTTTCGATTGCGGATACCAGCAATCGAAACGTCGTGAGTACACTCAACTTGAAATTTGGTTTCATCAATTTTTTTTTTAGAGTTGAAACTCTACAAAACAAAATTATAAGATGTATATTCAATTTAGAGCAGCAAGAACCAACAATTGATCTTTATAAACCTAGAGGATTATTAGATATTCTTTCTCTTTTCAAATACAAACTTTTAGTATTTATTCATTTGATCAAAAATAACTTGAAAAATTCGAATTTGAAATTTACCATAAATACCCACGACTATTCAACAAGAAAAGCAAATGACTTCTCTCTGGCTAAATTTAGAAGAAATTATTGTAAAAAATCTATTAGGTATGAAGGCGTCATCTTTTATAACAACTTAACGAAAACATTGAAAAATACAAAAAATACTAATTCATTTAAGAAAAACTTAAAAATATACTTATTATCTTGAACTTCATTCACTCTCTTCTTTATCATTTTATTATGTCTCACCCATGACTATAACATGTATAAGTTTTTTTTCTTCTTGTTTTTGTTAATGAAGGACTGAATTTAACTGCTTACAAATATTTAATTTCGTTAAATGTATGGATTTTTTTTCCTTTATACTTGTGAAAATTTCATTTATCGACTATGTACTTGTGTGTTTTAGTCCCTATTCATAAACATGTAATGTTTCTTGGGATAATAAAATTGAATTAAAAAAAAATAAAGACAATGGAAGCCCGAACCATTTAACACCCTGTAACTCAAAAAGTGTCCAATAGATCTTATGGAGCCCATGGAGACATTTCATTTTCAGTCAATTCAACTCAGACCCATTTTCCATAAATATATAATTATATATATATATATATATATATATATATATATATATATATATATATATATATATATATATATATATATATAGTATATATGCAACGATCATGTAATGATGGTTATTAATACGCGAGCATTAACCGGGATACGAAACGAGCCGAAGGTGAGTTTTTATGGTTGATGCTAGTGTATTGATAACTATTACATGAGAGTTGCATACGCTATTTCATTTACATCCGATAAATAGTGAAGAACTACAAATATTATATTTATATTGCACACAACAATTGTTATTATTTGTATTTTTTAGAAAAATTCTACAAAATTGTATATAATTGTATTAACTCGGAAAATACAACAACGAGAAATGAAGGGAAGTAAAAAAAAGGATAAAAAGGAGTACCCCAGGCTGGATTCGAACCCATGCCACCTCTTACGCGCCTGTTCATTTCTGTTCACTCGGCCTCGAAGACGCAAAAATATTATATGAAAATAAACGGATATATAATGCAATTGTCAAATGAAAAATAAAATAATTTTTTTTTGCTGACTCCAACATGGGTAGAAGAGCCGAAGGTAACCCTTCTGTATCGCTGGTATCAGATATTTTAATAAGATTATCGAAAATTGGCTATATTCTTCAAAAATTTAATACCTATGCTTTTTGACTCCCCAAACGCCAAATGCAAAGCATGCACATCGAGCCTGATTGAAAAATAATGGGTTTCTATTGGTTGAAAATCTGTATCGTAATGGATTTCATTATAAAACGGGTTGTGGGCATATGAGTGTATTATTAGAGTACGGGTGTAGATAAATAAATAAAAGACTTAAAGGCGCGAACAAACTCACCTACGAAGGCGGGTACAACACCTTGGTGAAACAAACCCCCAAGCACTTTGGAGTTAGGACGATAACAAAACCCGATGTGATCTTTGAAAGTTGAAATGAAATCGCTTCGATCTGAGCATTACCTTATCGACCAGCGTTTTTTAATAGAGACAAGAAAACCGGTGAGACCTCTATATACGAGGTTCGTGCGTATATAGGGCGTTTCGACGAACTAATTCAAATGAAATGGTAAATATCTTTATTTGCAAGTCGACAAAATGGTTGATGCTTTCGCGGCCGAGGTTATAAGTATAACTACTTCTCTTCGGGCTTGAAGGCCGTCGTTCTTTGGAATTTCTTCCCGACGTTTCGCTAGAGCGAGTGGCCAGCTTCTTCAGAGGCTTATTCATCTCCGATGACTAAACGGTTCGATTTCTCAAGGCGTATTTATATTGATTCAGGTAGTTTGGAGTGTTAATTACTGCTGTCGGGTTCGGGAAATAATCATCATTATTAGTTGGCTCACTACCTGCTGTGATTTCATTAGTTATTCTTGATTTCTTCAGAATCGGATTCCAAATTCTGTTGGAAACCGAACAAAACCAGCAGATAGCATTCTCAGATGTTCTGATTGAACGATATGGCGCTAGACTAACCCACAAAGTAAACCGAAAACCCACGCACACGGATAGGTACCTGCACGCACTTTCGAACCACCATCCCAGTCAAAAGAGAGGAGTCATATCTACCCTAACTGAACGTGCTCGAAGAATTTGTGAACCAGAACATCTAGAGCAGGAACTGGAACATATTCAAGTGACCTTGAGGTCGAATGGGTACAGTGTATCTGAGATCAACAGGCCATGAAACCGAAGAGTCCCACGGTTCATAACAGGGAGGACTCTCAGGTAGTTGCGAATGCATATCTGCCATATATCCCGAGGGTCACTGACATAATTGGAGAACTCTTGGGGAAATATAACATAAAAACGGTTTTCAAGCCGACCAAGAAGATCCAACAAAGCCTCAGGTCGGCTAAAGACAAAAGAGACCCACTGTCAGCGACAGGGGTTTATCGCATGCCGTGCACCTGTGGGAAGGTTTACATCGGTACCACGAAAAGATCCATGGGTACAAGGCTCAAAGAACATCAAAGGAACTGCAGGCTGGGGCAAACCGACAAATCGGCGGTGGCGGAACACGCATTGAGTGAGGGTGACCACAGGATCCTGTTCGAAAATGCAA
This sequence comes from Zygogramma bicolorata, assembly GCA_032362365.1. NCBI lineage: Eukaryota > Metazoa > Arthropoda > Insecta > Coleoptera > Chrysomelidae > Zygogramma > Zygogramma bicolorata. The sequence goes on from JAVJAQ010000486.1 coordinate 1,810,375, forward strand.
CACTGATTGCCCCCAACCAGGGTTACCATAGCCGACTGGTACGGGAGGCAATAGAGATCCGAAAACATGCGGACAATTTCAACAGAAAGGAAGAAGCGTTGACTCTAAACAGAATTTGGAATCCGATTCTGAAGAAATCAAGAATTACTAATGAAATCACAGCAGGTAGTGCGGCAACTAATAATGATGATTATTCCCCGAACCCGACAGCAGTAATTAACACTCCAGACTACCTGCATCAATATAAATACGCCTTGAGAAATCGAACCGTTTAGTCATCGGAGATGAATAAGCCTCTGAAGAAGCTGGCCACTCGCGCTAGCGAAACGTCAGGAAGAAATTCTAAAGAACGATGGCCTTCAAGCCCGAAGAGAAGTAGTTTTATATTTGCAAGTTGCAATGAATTCGGATGTTTCTCAAGATGAAGTTCTTCAACAAGCCAATAATGTTAAGGGGGGAGAACTTACAACAGTATTCGTGATGAATGGTCTTAGGTGACTAGCATAAAAGTAACCACGATCCTTACCTGAATGTACGTACTCCAAGGCGTACTCGTGGTCATCTATCAGTGAATCTGTCTTTTCACTACAGTGACTAATGTACATGACATCAAGGGATATCAAAAGAGCTGAAGAATTAATTCAATATTCATTCAATATGAAATCATTTTCCGGTGTTCATGACAGGAACATATCATACGTACAAAAAAGTTAACGACGACTTGGTAAAAATAATAGAATGAAGTAACACGACCTTGGTGGAATTTAATACTACGAAAACCCAGGCATGTCTCTTCTCAAGAAAAGCCGATCTATCATCATCTAATATTCAGATGTCAGGAGTGACTATTTCTACAAAATCAGATATCTCGATGCTAGAAATTACGATCAGTGATAATCTCTCATGGGAAAACCATGTGAGATCGATCGCTAAAGGTGTTTCCCAGAAACTTGGATTTCTATTTCGAGCGAAAAAATACTTAATTTCTTGTCAGCTTTCAATAATCTACAAGGCTCAGATACGACCTGTCATGGAATTCAGTTCTCATGTGTGAGGTTTGGCACCAAAACATTCATTGAGGCTTCTCAATTCCCTTCAGAGAAAGGCAATTCGTCTTGTTGGTGATTCTTCGTTCACAGACTCGCTCGTTCGGTAAGTTCAACAAAAATTTCGATGGAAGCCTTTTCAAAGATTGCTTTACATTTGTTACACTCAAAAACATCAATCAAAATAAGAAAAAAACATGAAGATATACTGTTTCGAATTATATAAGGTGATTTACAAATTCCCCGAATGTATTGCGAAAAAATTAATGAAAACTAACTTTTCCCACTACGCCAATTATAACTGTGAATAATCTCATCGTGAGAATAACAAAAATCTATGAGGCATACTCTTTAGAAGTATAAGATGTATTCTGTCAATAACAAATCCTGCGTTAGCCATTAAGTTCCACTATGAGGCGCCGTTTGGGTCAAAAGTGTTTTTGCAAATATATGTAATTTCATGTTAATATATTTATTAACTTTGGCAATATTTTTATTTTGTGTTCCGATATATTTATTTTCTACCGAACATAACATATTTACGTTTCGAGTGTCACATATATATATATATATATATGTATATATATATATATAATTATATATATGTATATATATAGATATATATAGATATATATAACCTATCCGAAACTTATCCGAACACATATATATATAGATATATATATATATATATATATATATATATATACAGGGTGTATCTAAATAACACCGAAAAAATTAAAGGGGTGATTCTGTGATGAAAATAAATGTGAGTGTTTGGTATAAAATTTTTTGAAAAAACCCTCCCCGGAAAAGTTACACCCCTTCGAAAATTAAAAAAAAATTGGTTTTTCTTTTTCATTTTCCCTGTATATCAAGCTAAAGACACGAAACTTGGTAAACATCATCTGTCAATAAGAGTACACTTTTTGAAATTTTTTCAACCCTGAAGTATGCTTAGGAGGGGTTGATTATTTCAACCCCTAAGATATTTTTTCTTACAACTTTTTTTCAGATGAAAATTTTTGCTTTAAAAAAGTATGACTGAAAAGCTCAATTCATTGACTAACTTTTTCAACTCTACAAGTTTTTTCTAAAACTCGAGCATTCACGAGAAAAAAATAAATAAGCTCATGTAAAATAGCATTTTATTGAACAACAGCCAACCAAATTATGATTATGATTATGAGACTTCTATAACTAAAAACAAAAGTGAACAAAAACCTGTCGAATATCGACAATACAATTATAATAAATGTTGAAAATGACCGCCTTCAGCTTCAATACAAGCATCTACCCTTTTCCTCATAGAATTGCGTTGGCTGTTGTTCAGTAAAATGCTATTTTACATGAGCTTATTTATTTTTTTCTCGTGAATGCTCAAGTTTTAGAAAAAACTTGTAGAGTTAAAAAAGTTAGTCAATGAATTGAGCTTTTCAGTCATACTTTTTTGAAGAAAAAATTTTCATCTAAAAAAAAGTTGTAAGAAAAAATATCTTAGGGGTTGAAATAATCAACCCCTTCTAAGCATACTTCAGGGTTGAAAAAATTTCAAAAAGTGTACTCTTATTGACAGATGATGTTTACCAAGTTTCGTGTCTTTAGCTTGATATACAGGGAAAATGAAAAAGAAAAACCAATTTTTTTTTTAAATTTTCGAAGGGGTGTAACTTTTCCGGGAAGGGTTTTTTCAAAAAATTTTTTACCAAACACTCACATTAATTTTCATCACAGAATCACCCCTTTAATTTTTTCGGTGTTATTTAGATACACCCTGTATATATATATATATATATATATATATATATATAAAAATGAGAATTCCCATATATTTATGAATTCGATTTATTTTAAGTCGTCAAGAGATGGCGCACTGGCGGCATTTTGTGCACGGTCGAGGATATGGCAACATGGCGAAGCCATCATTCATATAATAATAGACGGCGCTCAGGCAGTCGTGTCAATAATAGTTCAAATGTAGAGGGAGTTGGCGCTGTGGTTTCGCGTCCGCCTGTGGGTCGAAAGGTCTCAGAATCCTTTATAAAAAAACTCATTTTGCGATTTGACAAGTATCTGGAGTGCCTAATTTGAACTTTTAATATTATACTCATTGACATCACAACTGCCTGAGTCACTGCCATCTATTAGCCACTCTATGTACTAACGACTTCCCCATGTTGCCATGTACTCGACCGTGACAAAATACCACCGGTGCGCCATCTCTTGACGACGTGAAATAGATCGAATTTATAAATATATGGGAATCTCATTTTTATATATTTGTGACACTCAAAACGTAAATATATTATGTTCGGTAGAAAATGAATTATCGGAACAAAATAAAAATATAGCTAAAGTTAATGAATATATTGACATGAAATTACATATATTTGCAAAAACACTTTTAACCCAAACGGCGCCTCATATTCCACGCAGCGCGTTGCAGATTATGATTTGTTTCAGATTCGAGTACTTCCTATTACAAAGGCAGACGGTGAAAAATTGATCTAAAAAAATTCGTTACTGTCGCCCGGTCCAATGGAAATATGTTGAAATACTCCAAATTATTGTAGCTGCACTGAGAAACTAGCAGGTATAACATGAAAGTGTGTATCCATCACGGGTATTAAAAGATGGGTATGCCATCGGGCAACTTACAAACCCTCTGGACGAAGACCCTTGGGTTTGCAATACCATTGATGCATAAATGATCATCAGATCTGAAGGCACGTTTTTCATTTCCCAAAAATATACCGCTAAAGTCGTTAGAATATCACCAAAGAAGTAGAATAATCGATTTGGCACTATCTTAGATCGATATTTCACGTGCAGTTATGGTTGGGTTCTGCTAAGTCAAATGTATTATCATGCCCAAATACAGTCTACTTTATATTAAATATTGGCCTGGGGATGCTCAAATGATTGCCAGAGAGTTTTTGTGCTTCAAAAAAGGGCCATTCGATGTATTGTGGCTGTTAACAAGAGAACTAGTTGTAAGCAATTATTCAAAGAGTTGGGTATTCTTACGTTTACGTCTATTTATATTTATCAATCATTATTGTATGTGAAAACAAATATCTACTCTTTCAAGGCGCTCAATCACAGAAATAATTGCTCTAGGAATCACCTTCTTGAAATCCCTTCTCATAGACGCTCAAAGACAGAATGCAGTCCTAAACTAATGGGAATTAAAGCGTACAATAAATTACCGGAAGATATCAAGCAACTCCCATTTGGAAAATTCAAAAGTTCAATTGAAAAACTATTGCTAACTGAAGCATTTCATAATATGAATGAATACTTCACTGCGAGTCTCAACGCAAATGAATTTTGATATCTGTGAAATATTTGTAACCATTGTTGTTTTTATAGTATTTTTACTGTTCTTGTAAAACTTTTCAAATACTTTTGTATGTTTTAATGTCATATGCTAAATGTTGACTTTTTATTTTTTCATATTTTTGTTTAACGTTTTTGTTTTAAACTGTTGTGACTTGTTCTATTTCATACCTTGTATGATCCTCTGAGAACCAATCAATACTTGACTTGACTTGTCATTTTCCGATCTTATGGAATCAAAATGAGAGAAAGACCCAAATGTTATCCAATTTATCTTTATCTAATTTAACTTTATCAGAACGTGATATTTTACTTCTTCAGAATTTAAGAGAAAGGAGTGTGTGACTGCCTAGAAAAGGAGAAGAAATTATTATTTCGAAAGTTATCCATTTTGGTAGCTGTTGAATTGTAGATGTTGAGAAAGATTCGCTTCATTAAAATTGATTTTTACTGATATATACATAGTCACTTTTCTGACCAGTATACTCTCTACAAACAAATCTGCTCCATCTAGTGATTTTGAACAACTTTCAAAGTGAAATATGAAGACGACAGTCCATAATTTCATTTCTCAATTCGTGGCCATCTCATTATGGACCACGAAAACTCCTCCAATAGTCCCTCCATCTCCACTTTGGGCTAGTAGTTCCTTTTTTGCGGGATATTTTTATCGGCATCTTGCTTCGCGGACTGTGAACATCAGTTAAAACTTTCCGGTTGTTATGCTATAAATAACATTTATCTGATCTTCAATTCGAACTTTTCGGAACGTTGACAGTTTGAGTAAATGAATTCGAGTAGAGAAACAGAAAAGTTTTGACGATAAAACTTCGTCATTTCCATTTTTCAGTTCTGCGGAAAATCAGTGACGTCTTGTACATTATAGCACAGAAACAGGCATCGAAATATTTAGTTTTTACATATTCCAGGATTAAATTTTGTATATGTATGTCTCGGAAAAGGAGGCACTTGATGATTTTTTTGTTTCATTTGATTCAGAATGCTCTTTTTTAAATTTGACACGTATTTCATGTTTTCTTTCAGAATTTTCCATTTCATTGCATCCTTTTCATTATGAACTCATCTGATATTGTTTTCACGCTTCAATGATTATACTGCCATTTTATGCAGTAGCCTAATGAGCTCGGTGGAAAATGTTTCTATAGTAATTCTATGCTTCCTTCGATTCTCTTCGGAAATATTATTTTCCAGGCTCCAAATTTTTATTCTGTTTTTATCTTTATTCATCATCAATCAGTATCATAGAAGGTCACCACTGTATCATGAAGATCGATGATCAATAGTGTGAATGGGCCTATCGACTATCAACTGCTTTCATATTTACGCTTATTACCAGTCATCAATTATCATTTGAAAGTAATTTGACGTGAAATCTCACTGTAGACGATACAAAAATCATCAAAAATGAAAACAGTGTGAACATATTCGAAGAGAACACTGCACAAAAAAATGCTACTAATTGTCTTCTTATAGCTTATTTATTCTCATCAGTTATTTCCTTATGAAAAATGTCGCTACGATAAGATTTTTACTTTTTACGCCTATTTTAAGTATCCACAAATCAACGGTTTCTTTTTCATTCATGATTGTTTCCTTGAAAATGAAACATCCTCCTGAAGGATCGGAGATTTGTCTCTCTTATATAGCTATTTTTACGGTCGGTGCTCTTCTGACTTGTTGTCAATCTTTCCACCCTTGGCGGTATCTACACGGATGACACGACGAGTTCAGAATTCCCACCCCATTGTTGTAAGCTTGGAAACTTGTCGAACATGTCTTGCTCAGGGATCTTTTCTCAATAGAACAGCTAATTCAAAGTGAATGTTTATTGGTATCTCCTGTACCTTGATTCACGCGGTGTTTTTCCTTACGTGTGAATCTGCATATAAAAAAAAGCATTTGCCATCGAAAACGCTCAGAACAAGCTCTGCATGTGGTTGAGATGTATGAAATTTCCACATACTATCAAATCTTTACTTTTCATGGATGATTTTTTCAGATGCTCTCTTTGATGTAGAGGTCGAGGGAAATTATGCACAGTTGATACTTTATCTCCGGATAATTTGGGGAGTTGGTGAGAATCTATTTACTTTGTGAAACCCAATACTTATTCAATTTTCACCGAACAATTATTTCGTGGACCCAAGCAGTGAATATCTTTCATTCGTTTGGCAAATAAATATACTACCATTGAATATTTCGAGCTTGTTGCAAAAATTTGAATGTTACTGAATTCCTGTTAACCAAGCACTTGTCAAAGGCAAGTTTTTCACTAGCTCCCGATTCACTTCGAAATGCAAAACATCTTAAATCTATATTTATCTGACTCTGAGTCAACTTGAGTTTCGTGGTTCAATATGAGAGAAAGATTCATCAGGTACGCCACTGAACGTTGTTTACAATTATTGCGAACGTTATCTATGCGCGAACTTCTGTCCTCTGGCTATTTTCTGTGCTGCGATCTGGTGAATTTGGGCTATGAAGGTATTCCATTATTCAAGATCAACTATTGTGCTGACCGCGCAAGTAGAGTGTTACCTCAAGTTGTTTACTTGACCTGTCATCGCTCTCACCAATAGGTGTGTTCGGGTTCACAAAAAAAAACAGTCCAGCAGCGGTTCGAAATAGTTGGTCTGTTGTGGCGTGAAAGGTTTTTTTCTGATATAATATCTGCAATAATTGGGTAGGTGACTATTTTGAACCGTCCTAGATGAGTATTTATTGCGAACCCGCTAATGTATTTTCTTCTGGAATGACAATTATGTCAATTGTCATTTCTCTCGATTGTGGAGTTTGATTTGATGAATAAGGTTGTGTGATCCGAATAGACCGCGGGCATGTGACGTCACACGCATCAGCCTGCTGGACAAACAAATCGTATTTCCATAAATAACAATGGTAATTTAATGAGATTATAATTTCAATTCTGAGATACGAAATTCATGAATATACCGTTGCCCATTTCAACTCATCAGTACTTAAGTCTGCTCTTCTAGTTGCTTGAATTCAGAATTCACGTCACTTAATAGCAAGAGGATTAATATTCTTTCTATTGTCGAAAATAGAAAGGAATCGATGGATTGAAACTTCACATTCAATCAAAATTAAGTTATTACCGAGAGAAAATATTTTGAAATATGAAACAAATGCACAAAAAGCCTCTTCAGATCGGTTTGTTTGTCCAGCAGGCTGAATTCACAACTGTCAGATTTACTGTCGTCTGGCAGATATGCCCGCGATCTATTATCTTGCAGCAATTTTTGCATCCACCCTGAGATTTCTAGATATTCGGTCTTGGTGACTCCTGAAGTTGTTTTGTGGTATTCATAAACCTATTTTATCGTTATCGCAAAAATCGTTTCGGCAATTTGCCAAATTCATAAAGCACCGGTAAGAAGTTATGTTCAGGCAGGGAAAGGTGAACCAACAACTCATCCCTTTCATGTTGGTAAAGGGCAAATGACGGCTGAAAGTTTAATCCGAGGTAAAAACTTTCCTTACTCCCATTTCACTATCAATAATAATAATAATGAATATACTTTAATGTATACTTTGAGATTGAATCTTCTGGACGAAGCCTGTAAATAGCAGTATGAATGTAGATAAAAGATATATAAAATACTATGGAAAATATCTAAAATGAAAGTTGTACTGATTAGATAATATATAATAATGAGGTATTTGTAATGTACTGAGGTCGAAATGAACTACTAGTAGATGTTTATTCCTCATTACGATAAATAGTTTATTGAGGTATATGTTTTATATTTAATTTTTGTTGAACTAGTATGGGCATTAATATTTCCTCATTGGTTAGCTATTAAAGTGATAAATTGAATACAATACTTGTTTATAATCAAGTAAATAGTTAGGAATTCGAATTATCTTTGGACAGTATGTTTATTATGTATACAGAGCAGTGGCGGATCCAGGATCAGGTCAAGGGGGGGGTCTATAACTCAAAATTTATATATATATATATATATATATATATATATATATATATATATATATATATATATATATATATATATATATATATAGTGTGTAGAAAGTTCTCGACTGTCAATAGATACGAGGTGAGGTTTATCGGGTGTTCAGTCGTTCAACTGGAGAAAAACTCTTCTTTACTCTACCAAGCTTTCGATAATTTTTATTATCTTTATCAAGGCTGAAATATACAATCAATGGTCAAATAACTAATGTATAAATGAAAATGGTATAAACTTACTGGTAAAACGAGTTGAATATATAAACTCAACATAATATATAAAATAGAACACATCCCTTACTGAATGCTGACGGACACTGACTGACAGAATTTCTGAAAGAGCATGATTTCTTGATTGGAATTTATACATGGAGATTTTGGAAATGTTACAAAGATAAGAGATAAGAATATATTTCACTCAATTATTCTATGTCAGTTTTCTTACTTAATGTAAAGTTTTCTTGTTTGATTTCAATCATCTCTAAAAATAATCTTTTTGTTAAGTTTTCTTCCTTGTGTAAAATCTTAGTTTCTTCAAAGTTCATGTTATGAACAGAAAATTATGAGCTACCGTATAGCAACAACTAGTCAAGATCCAAAAAAAAAGGTGAAAGAGATTGACATGAGAAAATTCGAAGGTGTAGCCAGGAGGTAAAGTAGGTTCAAAACTTTACTTTTTCTAAATCGAATCGAGTTGATTTAACCTAATCAACAGCATATTCTACTCATACATAGTATATTCAAATCGTTACCGGCATACACAATACTCATCACGAATGTAACAAGTCTAATTTTTCAAATACTGCGCCAAAAAGGATCCAATGGCAGCACTGTCACTACTGTCAGAAATGTCTCGAACTGTTCCTCGATAAGCCTGACAAGTGGCAATTTTCTTTCAAGTGCCATCGAGAAAAATTGCAATTTGATAGTTAAAAAAAAAATTTATTTTGAACCTACAACATGAAGAGGACTCTATTTTCATATTTTGCTCGGCTTGATCCAGCGTCTGAACCGACTGAACCAGAAAAAAAGGAAAGAACAATCGGTGAGTCCAAAAATTTCAAGCGAAATTTGTTTGTTAGTTTGTTTTGGTAACATTCAATCCAGATCTTGTTTGTATTATTTTTAATTCTTGAGAATTATTTTTTTAGGAATTGGATTTCAAAAAACCTTGAAAATTTACTTATGTTTAAATGTAGCCCGCTCTTTATTTTTCAATGGAATGTAATAATAATTATTGAAGTTCTTCAATTTTAAAGCAAAAAAATGTATTCTATTTAATTTTTTTGTCTTGTTCATGTGACATTTCTTCGTTCCCTAACAAAATTTGGTAATTAGGAGCCGATAAAAATTGAAAAAAAATCTCTTATTTTCCCAATGGGGGGGGGGGTTCCGGACCCGAAAACCCCCCCTGTGGATCCGCCACTGATACAGAGGTATTCATACTTCCCATTTCAGATTTGACGATCAATTTGTACACCTAATTTCAACACAATTTTGTAAAGCAGAGCACATCGTAGAAATATTAAATTGGCAGTTTGCATACGGTTATTCCAATGTATGATTGATAACAATAATAATAAAAAACACAGTCAGCCCTTGCTGCATTATGAATGTAATTAATATCTTATATCGTCACTCCGCGATTACATTACGGTGAGTTGTTCGCAAGCCCATCCCTCTAAAACAGTCGAGCAACGGAAATAAATACTGGAATCCGGTTATGTACGTTCTACTGAAGCCCGTTTGACTGATTCGGGCGATGAACGTGGTGATCAATAAAGAAAACTGTTTCATTATCTGCCTATCAAGCGGAAGGCCGAGGTTCGAATCCTCGCCGGGCCACCGTGCTGGGTAATCGCACGTTAAAAGGTAAGGCCTCGTTGATCCATTGCTCGCACAAGTTTCGACTTCTGAGGGTTGACGTTCGTCAGCTGGTTAACGGAAACGAACAATTTTAGAACAATTATGTACTACTCATCAATTCTACCTACCTTTCAGCCGGGCGTTTAAACTGTTAGTCAACCTTTTGTGGGTATTTTGGAATATATCGGCTTGTCTGCCGATTCTAACTCGCTTATTTATATTCACACTTGACACTTTCAAATCTTTACTATTTTATGTGTGTATATGTGATTGTATGGTATATTTCTATATTTTAGTATAATTGACTTTTTCCACGCTGTAAAGTCTCAGGAAATGAAATTGATTTGATTTGTTATGAATATTAATGCACTCGCATAAACCTTCAGTTCATTTCTCATCCCGATTGATGCTCGTTTATTAATAACCATCACAACATTTTTTTGCATAAGATTATATCAATGAATTCCCGTGTATTTCTCACGTATTATAAATAGGGATCACGCCTATCAAAGTCATGGTTGCCTGAAATTAGTCGAGCTCGCAAAAAGCGCTCCGGGCTCTCTGTCACATATTGTTATCAAATTCCCAAAGTGTCCCCAGCAGCTCAGTTCTCAACTCCGATGACCTCAGTTAATTGAAAGGATCAACTTAATTAATAGTCTAGACAGGTTGTTGAAGACACTCAGACGTTTAATCCACAGCTGAGCTGGAGTAACAGCAACACTTATCTTTCTCTATTCGACAAAGTCAAGACTCTGCCAGGGCAAAACCGGAGTTTGTTCAGAGGATCAACTCTTGCATGATATTCAGTAGATCTAATTCTTATTCTTGCTACATTGAACTATCTTCTTGTTCGCATTACATTTCAGCTGATAAAGTCTTTGGACGAATTTCATGAAAGGAAATAGTTCACTTTTTCATATTTCTTGAGCCGGCCCCTCAGTTGAAATAATGAATGAAGAATACATTTTTTTTTCGAAAACTTTGCTCATTCTGTGTTTGAAACTATTCCTAGATGTCAATTACCCCAACACCAAACTGATATTTTTACACTGGATGCGCGTTTCGCTAACAATGTTAGCATCTTCAGGAGACGAAAATTGATACTCAATCCAAAGCTAGGTTTAGTTGTTTATATACCTAAAGTTTTCCGGTTCGATATGTACTTTGTTAATTTTTTTGGTTGATGAACTAGTGCAGTCACTACCTGCAAAGTTTGTTGATCCGTCTTTTGTTATTATTGATTATTCTGATAACTTTCTCAACAATTGAAAAGCGGGTTGAATAGTCTTGTGTCATGCACATGCTTGATCAGTTTCCGATTGCTTTCACCAATTCCGTGGTCATTGTCTAGAGCGTCTTGGGCGATACAGGATTTTTCTACCCTTCCGTATTTCATGAGTGCAAAATTCTCCTTGAAACGGGTTTTAATAGCTCGTCGGCTTTGGCCGATGTATTCGATGTTGCAATTGACAACTGATTTCGTAAATTCCCGACTTCTCTGAGTTTTCTGATTTATTTTTTTGGTTACCAAAAAGCTGTTGTAATTTGTAAGAAGTTTCATATGCAACTTTCATATTCACTTTATCGAATATCTGTTGAAGTCCTCTAGTGTATTGAGGTTCATATGGGATTACAATAAACTTTGAATTTTTTTCATCTTTTCTAGAAGTCGCGGATTTGCGAAGTGTTTCTCTAAATTCACATTTTCCAATCATCTTATCAACTATCTCTTGTTGAAACCGTTCACTCTCCTTTCATTGTCGTACTCATCTTTTTTCAAAGGAATAGTTATTAACCTATGGACAAGAAATTGCAGTGCCGCCATTTCATTTTGCGGACAATGATTCGAGCCATTTGGAATATATCTGAATGTGTTCGTGTCTTTCCTATAAATGTCAATTACATCGGCCAGAGCCGACGAGCTATTAGAACCCGTTTCAAGGAGCATTTTGCACACATGAAATACGGAAGAAGTGGAGATTAGAAAAAACCAATGTCGCCCTACAAACTCTAGGGAATGACCACAAAATTGGTGAAAGCAATCCTGAACTGATCAAGCCTGTGCATGACACAATACTACTCGATGCATGTGAGAGTCTAGAAACAACAAAATCTAAAAACAGCATGAAGGGTGACAAGGGACTTATCCCATTCAGCCTGCTTTTCAATTTATTTTTGAGAATGTTATCAGAATAATCAATAATAACATATGACGAACCAACAAACTTTACACGTAGTGACTGCACTAGTTCATTATCGAAGAATTAATTGGAATAATTAGCAGTAACAAACAAAGTCCATATCGGACCGGGAAACTTTGGGTATATAAACAACTAACCCTATCTTTGGATTTAGTATCAATTTTCTCCTCCCGAAGATGCTAACCTTGTTAGCGAAAAGCGCGTCGAGTGCAAAAATATAAGTTTGGTGTTAGGGTAATGATATCTAGGAAAAGTTTCAACTTTTACACCAAAGGTACCAATTTCATCGTTGATTCTGTGTTTGTATTGGTTAAATCGGAGATATTTTGTGTAAATGTTGTTTTTGATGTTTTTCTGTAGACTGAAGTATAATTTTTTTTATACATTCCCTGATTATGTGACTTGTATGTGTCATCGGAATGTAAAAAATCTACTAAATGGGAGAATATTTGGTGTGCCTAGTAAGAAAGTTCTATGATTTGTCCATTTGTGAGTTCAAGGGACATTTTTCTCTGAGCGAACCAAGCTTGTATGGGTTTGAGAATGGAATGTTATCCTGAATAATGCTTTTTTTGCAAAGAACTCATTATTTTTGTAGAAAAATCTCAAAAAGGCATGGAAATAACTGTTTCAGAAAGAATCATTCCTCCTTTTTGTGAATGACTTGAAAGTCTATGAATGATCCACAGATATCAACACAGAATGTTTGCTAAATATTTGATATTACTTCTTTTATAGAAGTTTTGTTTTCATTTTGCATTGATTCGGAAAAAAAAAGCAAAATTATTAATATCATTACCGAAGCCTCGGTTTTGTAATCATGAGAATGTATGCGTCATCGAAATTTAATCTTATTCAGAGCGGATAGTTGTAAAATTGAGTGTTTCGATAATGTTTGGTGTCTCAAGTGGGAGTGTTTTATAAAAACCTATGCCCACAAATGAGCCCAAGAGATAGTTTTCTTTGAGATGAAACAGCTCGTCTGAGTTCGAGAATGAAATGGTATCCCATTAAATACATTTTTTGTGAACCACTCTGTATTTTTGTCTGCTCAGTTTTTTGGGTTATTTCCTTCCATAATCTGAGAAATTGTTGTAGAAATTTCCCTCAAATAGTATCTGTTCTATTCAAGTTTCGATTGACTGATATACAACTTCAGCAAGATAGTGAATTTTATGTTTGTGAGCAAAGAAGCAGGATCCTGCTTGAAACAGTTATTGTGTAGCGAAACACGTGTCGCGGATTTGTAAACCCATTGTCAGTGAAAACCGTACAGGAAACTTTCATATGTATGTTGATATTTTCATTTAAGATTTTCATTCATATATCTACAATCTTTACTTTAATCGCTCTCAGTTAAATGGGAGTTGTAATGCTTTACCATGATTCTGTTCATGAAATGACCAATAGTGAAACACCAGTTTGCTTTCAATTTTCTTGAGAGACTATAATTCTTTGACCTACCCTGAGTGCTGTTGTAGCATTGAAATTTCGAATTTGCAACAAATAAAAAAAATCTACATTCAATGGAGAAGACAAACCTGAATTCATGAAATGAAATTATATTTGAAAAACAAAATACAGTAACTCCGTGTGCGATATGATTTAGTATTCGATGTTTCGACTCGAATTCTGTAGTTATTACCAGGAACAGTAGAATTGTAAGAGTGTCTTTTTTTGGACACTCGTCCTATAATAATACACTTATAATGATATGCATTATGATATAGATTTTTCAAAATGATATAGATTCTCTATCAATTGGAAATCAAATACAGTGGAGAACGCTACATTGAAAACAAAAAGAATATTTATAGTTTTCCTGTATGCATGGTAATACCCGAGGTAATAGCATTAGTTACAATTTCATAGACTTTTTTGAAGAAACATGAGTAGTGACTGTTATTGTGTTCAATATAAATATAATATCAATAGTTCGTTTTCATCGAATACAGAAAAAATATCGTATGCAACTCTCATGCAAGATTATTATATGATCGTAGCATAATATAGTAATATTCATTCGTTGTTCATCCCAGTTATATATTTCTTGTTCTGTCGAAACTCCATAGTTTCTGAAAAATTAATCATCTTCGCCTATATATGTAGAATATTTCCCAATGTTTACAGAATCCACTTGAGTTCTCAGCTTTCTATTTCCATCATCTACTTGGAGGTGTCATTCGTTAAAATTTTAATCATTCATGAATCAAAATTATCTCTGATTATTCGAAACGCTCAGCCAGAATCACAAGCAGACCGAGAATATCGATAAAATCAAATATTATTCAATTCAAGTTTTCGTAACGAATTGGCGAGAGAGCCTGGCTGAAAAATTATCACGCTGAAACACCCAACATCATCTGAGCAGATTCCGAGACAATCTGAAATACCCAATATTTCGTAATTGGCAAATGAACTGAAATATTCTCGACTGACTGGCTCGTTCCAATCAATTCAGTTTGGGATCAAGTATAGTGGTGGATACGAACGAAATTAAAACAACTGGCAAAGCAGACATAAACACAGGAACTTTTTGTATCTTCTGAGAGAGGTCAATATGACTTGGAACCGGTTTTTCCATGTTCAAAAACTCAGCTTCAAGCCGAGTTAACAACAGCCAATCACGATGCATGGCCGTGACATTGGACTGGGTGTTGAGGACCTAGCTGACAGCTGAGTCGCTGAACAATATATATCAGGAAACGAGCCCTCAGTGGGGAAGATATCGTTTCATATGTTCTAGGAGAAATCTGTCCAAACAATCTTCAACTTCAGTTAAACAAAGAAAACTCAGTCAGAAGTCAGTTTGAACTAGGAAGAGAGGACGAGTTTTCGTTGGAATACTAATAAAAACCTGAATCTTCCAGGAAAGTAGATAGATAGATATTGATTAATGATTATACTAGTTGTTCATACCTTTGATGAATGTACATCGTTCTTGTCAGGAAACTTCCATACATGTTGTTTTACAAAAAACTTTTCTTGGGAAAGATAGATGGAAAGATGATAGATGAACAAAAAAAATGAACGAGAAGAAGAGATCAATAAAACCGGGACGAAAGTAGAAATCAAATCATTTAAGAGAAACATCGAATATTGATATATCTGCATCTGATTATCTAGAACGTTCTGAAAAAAACTTACACCGTTCGTATAGTGGAAAACAATCACACTGAATTGATAGAGACCTGGTAAAAAAAAATGAGAAATTTTCAGAACTATGATGTTGAAACTTGAAATTGAATAATGCACAACTATTCGGTTATTATGATATTATCACTAGCAAGAAGCATAATATATTCCTAGTGCGATCTCCGATTCGATATTGTTTCGTCGAAAAAGTCTAGACAACATCAATCATATCCAGGGTAGGCTTGAAAACTGGCGATAAATCAAATATTCTAAATAACAATTTGTTCAGGCCAGCCTCAACTTACCTACACTGTAGGTTGACGGACTAACACCTATCAGAATTCAACTACTCCTCTGGCTAATACCACGTAGGGCATTGGATTACATCCAGTAGGTGTTAGCGCAGGATTCTTCACAGAAGAAATTCCTGCATATGCTCTTGGCCAAGGTATCAGTCCGTCAACCTACAGTGAAGGTGAGTTGAGGCTAGCCTGAAAAAATTGTTCATTTAGTATATTTGATATCCAGGGAGTTTACTGTGATATCCAGTGGATGGTGCAAGAATCGAATGCTGTCAATTTTCGACATTTGCATTTCAATTTATTGGAATTGTGTTCGGAGATTTCCATGATTTTACTGTTCTTTTCAACCAGCTATTTGTCGTTCCCAGTTCAATTCTCTACCGTAGTTACCTTAGTTATTCGTTGTTTATCTCCCGTTGCCTTCAATTATTAGTTGTTTCCCGTTTGTTAGTAATTATTTAAGTGTTTTCAAATATAAGTCGTTGATCGTTTTCCTTTTGGTTAGTATTCAAGTGTTGTTATCAATAGTGTTTCATAATGGATATCAAACGCTGTTGTATCAATTATGGACAAAAAAATCAATCATTATATTCATCTATATCAAGATTCGATGGTTAGCACAAAACCTTCAATACATGTGCTCGAATTCAACTGGTCAATATAGCGCGAGATTTTCTTGACACTGATAACAACAAAGATCATCTTGCTCAGTGTTTACTTTGGTAGAAGTTATATTTGTGTTATTTGCTGATTGCTTCTCAGAATTTACCAGTTTAACATATTCATTGCATGCCCAGTAACAGGATGATGCATTTTAGCACGCCCTATATGATATGGAGTCGATTTTTTGGTGTTATTTGGATATTTCGAGTTTGTCCAATCTATCATGAAAATATCAACTTTTCATGAATTGAGAGTACTGCGATCTACTCAAGTTCAATTAGGGCTATGTTTTGGACCATATTGAACACAATTTATTTTTTATCTTGAAAACAGATAGAGATACCTAGGTATAGGACATTATTAACAAAAAAGTATTATCATAACAGAGAAATTCCAAAAGTGTATTGATATACTGGGTGTTCCATTAAGAAAAATGAAGTTGCTAGGACTTTCTGATGGAAGTGGCAGAGCCACAATGCTGAAAATATTTCAGATCCATAGAATAGGTAAGGAAATGTGAGAGGTGAGATTTTTTGAAAAATTATGCGTTGCGTTTTCCAGAAACGTCTAACCTACCATCAACCGTGAGTCACGCTGTATATATGCTTTTGTTTTCTTTACAATCGAATGTTGTGTTGATCTGGTTACTATAATTTGATTTTTTCATGTATACAAATTCACACGAAAGGAAAGCCCTGTGATGTTCAAGGAACACCGCGTTAATTGAGGGAAAGGAGATACGAATTAACATTCACTTCAGATTTTTGAGGTTTGTAAGCCTCAGAGAAACCTGTCTTGGCAAGGAGTTCCCAAGTTCAGCTGTTTCATCGAAGATCTCAGATCCCTGAGCGAGAGAGGTTCAACAGCAACAACAAGTTTGCTCACAACAAAGAGGAGCAAATTCTGTACTCGTCGGGTCATCCGTGTAGATACCGGCCGTGAAAATATACATGTAGGATCAAGTCTCCGACCCTTCTACGATGCTCCAACGATGTTAGCAGTTGGGACGTTTTTCGATTTCAATGGCTTCACGGGTAACTCTGGTTTGGAGGGTTTTGGCTGTGGCAACGGTTTTGGTGTTTTTGAAATCTATTTTGTGGCCTGTTCCTAAATTATGTTGGAATAATGCTGAGTTCGTGTCAGAATTACGGACTGCTAGTTCGTGTTCATATGCTCTACAGGACACTCGTCGGTTGGTCTGGCCGATGTATGTTCTGGGACAGTTAGAGCATGGCATTTCATATATTCCTTGGGTTTCATTGGGGATTGTGTCTCTATGTGTTCGAAGGTAGGTGGATATTTGGTTGAGAGCTGTTAAATCCCACCAACCTTCAATCCTCGATCTCCAGTGATGATAGCCAGCTAGTAAGACAACTCAGACCTAGACGCAAGGTCACTCAGTCTTGAAAATGGCTCCGGAATGGGAACCGTAGACAAGTAAATCATTCCAGACGCAGATCAACCGGAAGTACCAGCCAGCCAGCACATTTCTAACCGCGGAAGCCTAGCCGATCATATATATATATATATATAACAGAAAATTAGGAGCAATTATAGCAACAACTAGCCAAGATCAAAAAAAAAAAGGTGAAAAAGATTGACGTGAGCAAAATTTGAAGGTGTTGTCAGGAGGTAAAGTAGGTTCGAAACTATACTTTTTTTAAATCGAATCGAGTTGATTTTATCTAATCAACAGCATATTCTACTCATACATGGTATATTCAAATCGTTACCGGCATACACAATACTCATCACAAATCTTACGAGTCTAATTTCTCAAATACTGCGCCAAAAAGGATCCAATGACAGCACTGTCAGAAATTTCTCGAACTTTTCCTCGATAAACCTACAACATGAAGAGGACTCTATTTTCATATTCTACTCGGCTTGATCCAGCGTCTGAACCGACTGAACCAGATAAAAAAAGGAAAGAACAATCGGTGAGTCCAAAAATTCCAAGCGAAATTTGTTTGTTCGTTTGGGTAACATTCAATCCAGATCTTGTTTGTACTATTTTTAATTCTTGAGAATTTTTTTTTCAGGATCTGGAGGATTATTGAATTGAATAAATTGATGAAATTTGTTGTTAAAAAATGAAAATTCACTAATGTTTAAATGTAGCCTGCTCTTTAGTTTTCAATGGAATGTCATAATAATTATTGAAGTTCTTCAATTTTAAAGCAAAAAAATGTATTCTATTTTATTTTTTTGTCTTGCTCATGTGACATTTTTTCGTTCCTTAACAAAATCTGGAAATTAGGAGCCGATAAAAACTGACAAAAAAATCTCTTATTTTCCCAATGGGGGGGGGGGGGTCCGGACCCGAAAACCCCCCCGTGGATTCGCCACTGCCTGTACATGGAAATCATATTCCAAGACAAGCCGTATCTGTGCCTTGTAGATCATTAGAAGCTGAGGAGAAGTGAAGTATTTTTCCGTATATAATATAAATCCAAGTTCCTAGGAAGCACCCTTAGCGATCGATGTCACATTGTTTTCCCATGAGATATTATTACTGATTGTAATTCCTAGCAGCGAGATACTTGAATTTGTAGGAATAGATTCTCCTGAAATCTCAAAAAGAATTACTTTATGTCATTCAAATAGATGTTCGAAACGTCCGTTGAATGCGGAGCGTTCCCCACGTCAATGTTTTTATATGAGATCTAATCAGTCTTATCCTGCTTTGAATTATGTCGTTGATCTGGAAGAAAAAAGCCAAAACGATGGTCAGGCTAATCTGTTGATCCACCCTTTTCTATTCTGATGCTGATCCGAACTTAATTAGATACGGGTTTGGTTTACGGTTTTCAATTTATCGCAGAAACTCCCACAAGGAAGATAAAGGAAAGCCTCAGAGAAAAGTGTGTTTTTTTCCGGTATGCAACTGGGAAGTATAACCGAATTTATATTCAGAGATCCTATAGAGTGATCAAACGAAAAGTATGCACTTATCTTTTCTCCTTCATTTGGAATTCGAAGCGGAAAGAGTGGATAACGTTAATTTTGCTTTCGACAAGGGCACAGTCTTAACACATATTTCAACCTCTTCCTTCGAATCCCTAGCTTTGGGTGTCACAACCTCAATTTCGATTGAAAAGTTGAGTCGAGTGATAAATCATCTCAAAAGGTACACAATTATCTTTCGAATGATTGCTTATTCATTGAAATTCACCAAGACATCGACGTTAGAAACTTCAAGTCGATAATTTTGGAACAGATCAAAAATTCGTGAAATGAGTTTTGGGATTCAAGAATCAGAATAACTACAGACATTTCAGAATCACTCCATTTTAACGGAAGCAAGAATTAAATTCTCTACAACGATAAATTTTCATACAAATTTCAATTGTAGTTTGGTATATATTCGTCGAGCTCGTCCATAAAAAATATATTGTTGCTATTTATTTTAAAGTGTCGAATTACAGGTACCTAACCTCAAACGGTCATATCCAGAGGTTTTTCTACAAGTTGCATCGCTTCCAGTCTGCCCATAGTTATTACAACTAATGGACTGGCCTATGACAGTTTTCCATATAACACAATGCGGAATATATTAGATAGAGGAAGGATATGCACATTGAAGTGACCTGATGACTCCGCTCGGCTCAACTTGACGATTTTTGTTCCAACTCTTCTTGTTTTTTTCTTTTTCTAAACTGACAATTACGTTCAGCTGCACACAAAACGAAGATTTTCCGATGAGCTATTTTTTCAACATGATTGAAAATTTTGATTCGTCAGCTTCCGACAAAAACTGAATATAACTATTTTCGAAGTCATTACAGTTTCTTGTACGGTTCCCACTGCCAATGTGTTTACAAAACAGAGACAATAGAATCAACGGTAACTTGGCAAAAATAATAAAATGGGATAAAATCAACTTGGTGGAATTTGAAGCTAGGGAAACTAAAACCCTCAAAGAAATCCGATCTTTCTTCATCTAGTGTTCAGATGTCTGGAGTAACTATTCCTACAAAATCAACTATCTCGAAGCTAGGAATTACGATCAGTAATAATATCTCATGGAAAAACCGTGTGAGATCGATCGATGAGGGTGTTTCCCAGAAGCTTGAATTTCTATTTCGGGCGAAGAAATACTTCACTCCTCGTCAGCTTCTCATGATCTACAGGACACAGATAACGGCCTGTCCTGGAATATAGTTTCTATGTATGAGACTTGGCGCCCAAACATTCATTGAAGCTCCTTGATTCCACCCAGAAAAAGGCAATCCGGTTTGTTAACTTCACTCAAAGACTTGCTTACTCCCGCATAGCAATCAAAAGTATATTCATAACTCTAGCACATGCTGGGGATATGTTTCAACTCATATTCCCCAAATGGTATCCCTAGTATAATCCCAGCATGAGTACTTCACTGCTATGAATGTTCTTTTCATCATATCTGTCTAGGAATATTGTAGCATATGCTAGGGATTTTGGGACACATTCCTGTAAATACTTCAAAGAATATTTGTTTTAGAAAATACGTACTTAATTCAACATTTACATTTTTGTGAACTAATCACTCAAATCAACCCCGTAACCTTTGTAGAATCTATATCACATTCTATTACATTTTCAACTTGACATTTACCACAAACTGGCTAGGTTGAAATCCCAACTGTTGGTACTTCGTTAAAATCTTCCTGGCAGCACTGCATGCATGCGTGCCTGGCTGGCAAGTGGCAAGCTAAGCTCCTATTTTCCAAGGATTCCAAGCTTCTTGTTCTTTGTTCTTGTTGAAATTGAATGTTATCTACAATCAGTTTGCCAGTTAAATTGTTTATTTTTAAAGAAGACATTTTATCAGTGTGTGTTCAGTGTTCTTCATTGTGGATTGTGCATATTCTATACCGATAGTGAAGTGTGGGGAAATTATCGAAAAAAAAGTTAGATTAGGGTAAGCTTTCTTCACGGCTCTTTTAAGAGTGTTTTCAGAAAATAATGTCAGCAAAAAGCCAGATATATTGCAATCATATACGTAGCATATACTACTTGTGGCCAAAAAAATTTCCCTAGCATTTTCTCAGCATATAGTAACCATATTCTGTGTATATGCTAGGGATATAATCTCAATATTCTTTTGCGTTTAGGAATATGTTTAGCACATACTTGGTATATTATTTTGCTATGTGGGCTTCGTTGGAGTACCGTGGAAGGGTCGGAGACTTTTCTCTCTTCCATATATATTTTCACGGTTGGTGTTCTTCTGAATTGTCGTCAATCGTTCCTTCCCTGACAGTTTCAACAGTGATACCCGACGAGTACAGAATTTCCACCTCTTGTGACCTTGTATACTTGTCGAACCTGTCTTGCTCGGGGATCTCTTTCCAATAGAACAACTGAGGCTCACAAACTTCAGAAATCTCAAGTGAAAATTGATTTATATCTCCTGTCCCTTAATTCACGCGGTTTGATTTGAATATCATAATGCTTTTCTTTCATGTGAATCTGTATATGAAATCCTACAATATAACACATACCGTATACAAGAGTAACTGTGATACCGGATTGCTACCGGACTACATTAGTTCCACTCTGTACACTTATTTTCAGCTAACTCCTTCCCGAGATTCGAATAGAGGTTATTTAACATCTACATTAATCTCACCGTCGTCGCTTTCCTAAATCGTTCCGGCTAATCCTGCCTCGACGCTGCCCAGCTCGTCATGGTAATACACCCATAGGTTATTCATAATATCGGAATAATATCGGAACAAACTTCACTTGTTGGAAAAATTTTACTCGGTTTCGGTGTACGAATTCATATCTACAATTTCCCAATAAACTGCTCGATACCCTTCCAAATTCAATCGCGAGAGGTTAATTATTAGCCCATAGTCCCACCTCAGTATAGATGGTCGCTGATTTCTTTCATTCTCAGCAATAGAGCCTAAGCACGCAGTAAGTTAACGAAACCCGTATTCTGCTTAGGCCCGGTCTTTTCACCTCCAGATATCCTAAGGATAGATTGACTGAATGTTAGAATATGCTTTTGTTATCACTTAACGATAAACAGAAGAATATTCTAACCGTCAGTTAGTTTATCTGTAGGATATCTGGAGGTGAAAAGACCGGGCCTTAGTCAAATGGCTGAGAGCTACATGCTCTGTAGTGTGATATATCTACGTTTTTTCTATAATCTCACTTTTGTCGGCCCGAGAAGTCGTTTTTTTCAACCAAGCTTTCTAGCCAAGAGACCACAGGTGGTGTTTCATATTTTTTCATCTCGGCGTTGCGTGTCTGGCGTTTGACTTCTTGAAGTCGAATGAATTTTTTATCCTCCGGAAGAACTACGATACATAGCTTGGGTAGGCATCATAGTAGCTGACAGGTAGGAAACATAATCATCTGTCAGAAAACAACTGTTCTTCTGGTTATTACCAAGATGGGCGGTGAATCATATCCCGCACTGACACCTGACTAGGGATGTATGCTGGTTCCAGCATCCAACCAATCCAGCTAGATTGGATCTGGAGGAGCTTTTTCCATATGCTGGATTCAACATACCGGCGGTGAGGATCCGCAAACGAATCAAGTTTGAAATTAGTTACTTTTTGCTCTTGATAACCTTCTTTTCAAAAAAGGTCAGATGATATGTTCTAGCAAAAATATGCCAGGGAATAGAAGGAGGTGATTTTTATTCTTGACTGCCGCACTAAGTGGAACAGTTTGCGCAGTACGCTGAAATGTTTTCCTCAGCCTGGAACTCTGCATCGATAAAGCATTGATAAACATTTATTCTGAAATGAAATTCTCCGCTAATGATTGGTCAAGGAGTTTATCGCCAATGACCAACCAGTGAAACTGGAGAGTACAATTTGATAACGACCGACACAACACAGAAATTAGGATACAGGCTCATTTGTAGTTGTAGCATTTTCTTCGGTCAGTTTGACTTAAAGAGGATCACGACTGATAATACGCCCTTATTCCAATAAAAACCCAAGATAATTCTCATTTATATTCCACTTCAAGGCATTGTCTTTGAGTTTCGGTTTTTCTCACTTGTTAAAATATAATTCTGAAATTGTAATTTTATGTCGTTCATTTTGAACTCAGGTCACGAATAATTAAGAATCCAAGCTAATGTTGATATAGATACCACTATGAGTGAAAGTTTTTATTCGAGTAGTTGAAAGCTTGACAATCATTTATTTATCTTGATTTAATATTTTGCTGGATCCTACTGCATTCAGGACAATCTTGAAGATGGTTTAGAGATGCTGCTGGATTGCAATCCCTACACCTGACTAGTATTATTCAACAGTCTTTGAGGTGTTATCCAGGGAAGTAGTTTTTTTCTGACATGTATACTACTGTGAAGTTGAGTTGAGGCCTGAACGAATTTTTTCTTCAGGCGATTCGATTTATGGCCAGTCTTCTAGTGTGCTCATTATTGTTTGTTCGAGATATGTCAAGTATCTGAAACTGCCTACTTTGGGCACACTTCACTTGTCGCTATGACGACAGGCTCATATATATATATATATATATATATATATATATATATATATATATATATATATATATATATATATATATATATATATATATATATATATATATATATATAAAATGAAGGGGAAACTGCAGAAGCACAAAAGAAAGCAGAAGATGAGTATCAGACAAAACTTGCTAAGTGGCATGAGAGGCTGGGTCACCAAAACATCAGGCAAACCAAGCATATATTATCCCAGTATAATATAAAGTTCCCAGCCGAAGAACTGTTTTGTGATGCCTGTTTACGTGGAAAACAACATCGAAGTTCTTTTTCACAGAGCTCAACAAAAACTGAAAGACCTGGAGATATTATCCATACCGACGTATGCGGTCCAATGCAGAATGTCTCAGTTGGTGGTTCAAGATATTTTCTACTATTCAAGGATGATTTCTCACACTATAGAATGGTGTATTTTCTGAAACATAAAGATGAAGTTGCTGAAAAACTGAAAAATTATTTGACATTTGTCAAAAATCATTTCAGAATACAAGTCAGAACAATGAGATCAGATAATGGATCAGAGTATATAAACCAAAAAGTTAAGAAAATTCTCGAAGAACATGGTATTCAACATCAAAGAACAATACCTTATAATCCTGAACAGAATGGGTGCGCTGAAAGAGACATGAGAACAATTGTTGAAAGTGCTAGGACAATGCTCTACGCGAAGGATCTACACCTGGAATTATGGGCAGAAGCCGTTAATACTGCTATCTACATTCTGAATAGGACAGGCACTAGTTCAATTGAAGGAAAATCTCCCTATGAATTATGGAAAAATGAGAAACCAAAACTCGATCATCTAAAAGTATTCGGTTCTGAAGTGTTTTGTCATGTTCCTATTGAGAAACGTCGAAAATGGGACCCAAAAAGTAAAAGGGGCATTTTCGTTGGCTATTCTGAAGAAGTGAAAGGTTATAAAATATGGTACCCTTCAGAAAAGAAAATGGATTTCAGTCGAGACATTACTTTCAAGAACGAATTGTCGAATAATATTCCTGAAGAAGAGATTCCAACAGAAATACAAACAGTTACTCATACTCTTGACAGCAAGCCTGAAGAAGAAAATGGTGAAATAATAAGCATGCCAGAGAAAGAAGTATTCGACCAAATATCTGAAGAAGACATTTCTGTGAATGAGAGAAATTAAACCGATTCAACAGAAAACAGTGAAGGCAGAGATGGCAAATATAATTTGAGAGATAGATCGAAAATTATAGCCCCTTCCAAGTACATGAATTATTTCACTGCTTTCACAATGGTGAATGATATTTATATACCCAGGAATTTTGCAGAAGCAATGAATTCAGAGAACTCTGAGGATTGGAAGAAGGCAATGAATGAAGAAATGAATTCCTTGTTACAAAACGAAACATGGGAACTAGTTCCATTACCTGCAAATCAAAAAGTCATTGGTAACAGATGGGTATACCAGCTGAAACTGAAACCAGATGGCCAAATTGATAAGTACAAGGCAAGAATGGTAGTTAAGGGATATTCTCAACAATACGGGATTGATTATCAAGAAACATTCAGTCCAGTTGTCAGATTTGACACAATCAGAATGATTTTATCGTGTGCAGCTGCAAACGATATGAAACTGAGACAATTCGATATAAAAACAGCCTTTCTACATGGTGAATTGGATGAAAATGTATACATGTTCCAGCCAGAAGGTTATGCAGACAAAACAAACCGTGTTTGTAAACTTCTGAAAAGTTTGTACGGATTGAAGCAAGCCCCTAGAGTCTGGAACAGAAAATTTACCAAGTTTCTTATGGATTTCCAATTCATTGCTACTAAATCGGATCCCTGTGCCTTCGTGAGAAGAATCGATCAATCGATCATGTTTCTGGCTCTCTATGTAGACGACGGATTACTTGCAGCATCTGACAATTGTGACATTGAAACTCTTGTGAGTTATTTGGAAAATGCATTTTCAGTTAGAACTTCGCAGTTATCCTATTTTCTCGGTATCGAAGTGGATCAAAAAATGAATGGAGACATATTCATACACCAAACCAGTTATATCAAGAAAGTATTGGAGAAATTCAACATGACAGATTCATCAACAGTTGCCGTTCCTACAAGTTCTGATTGTTTTCAAAATGATCAGAAATCAGAAGATATGCGAAAAATACCATATAGAGATGCTGTGGGGAGTCTCATTTATCTCGTAGTTTGTACTCGTCCAGATATCGCATTTGCGGTTGGTAGAGTCAGCCAATTCCTCGAAAATCCTCAAATTATCCATTGGAATATGGTGAAGAAAATAATCAAATATCTGAAAGGATCTATGACTCTTGGCATTAATTACAAGGCAAGTAAGGAAATGGATCTGAAGGGCTTCAGTGATGCTGATTTTGCTACTGACCAACTCACGAGACGTTCTATCAGTGGTTATGTCTTCCATTTAGGGAATAGCCCAATTTCCTGGGGATCTCAAAAACAGCATTCAGTGTCCTTATCAACAACAGAAGCTGAGTATGTAGCAGCTAGCTTAGCAGCAAGAGAACTGATTTGGTTGAAACGTCTTTTCGAAGAATTGCTGGGAAATTTCGAACGAATTTCCACACTATTGGTTGATAACCAGAGTGCAATAAAACTAGTCAAAAATCCAGAATTTCATAAGAGAAGTAAGCATATTGATATATGCTATCATTTTATCAGAGAGAAGTTTGCTGAAAAAATGTTCTCTTTGGAGTATATACCTACAGAACAACAAGTCGCAGATATTCTAACAAAACCGTTACCGAAAATGAGATTTCACTATCTTAGAACACTACTATATATATATATATGGTCTCGGTAGTGTAGTGGTTAGCATATCTGCCTATCAAGCGGAAGGCCGGGGTTCGAATCCTCGCCGGGCCACCGTGCTGGGTAATCGCACGTTAAAAGGTAAGGCCTCGTTGATCCATTGCTCGCACAAGTTTCGACTTCTGAGGGTTGACGTTCGTCAGCTGGTTAACGAAAACGAACAAATATATATATATATATATATATATATATATATATATATATATATATATATATATATATATATATATATATATATATATATATATATATATAGGTAGTTTCTCGTCTGGTGGAATATTCGGAAAATTCTAGAACATGACCATGATATATAAGGAAGGATCCTGCGTCTTCCCAGAAAATTTGAGACTGTTTTTCTTTTCCAGAGTTCACTACGTAGTATATGGAAAGTTCCTGAACAAGGTAGGTTCACTTGCAATTCGGTGGTTCTCTCAACAGTAACAATATGTCCATCTGGAATGTCTATTATAGTCTAAGAGGCCACGACACTAAACCTAGAATGATAGGGCTCCCAGAAGTCATACATATAATTCGTCATTTCATTTAGAGAACACAAAATGACACTGCTGTTCATGTCTAGGTCCGGTCAACGCTATATAAATATTAAGAAAAATTTTTTTTGGGTTTCTGTAATAATGAATTCCCAGACGGGGAGGGGTAGAATTCAATTCATTGTTCGTACTAGTGGTTGGCGTATTTTAATAATGGAAATCGAAGAAAACCGGCCGATTGCTGATAAAACCGAATTGAAACGCAAAATCTGTTGTGCGGAGGGCGAATTTCAAACGCTGCTGCCGCCATGTTGTCCACTGTTTGGAAAATGCAGCACTGCTTTTTCATGTAGTCCTACCCCTTCCCTGTTGGCAGGAAGAATTATAGTATGATAATTAAAATTTTTATGGCGTTGACTGGTCCCAGACATGGCAGCAGAGTCATTTTGTGTTCTTCTATGAAATATCGAATTATATGTTTTACTTTTGGGCGCCCTATCATTATAGGTTTAGTGTCGTGGCCTCTTAGACTATTAGATTCCAGCTTCGTACGGAAGATATATTGTTATCTTCACTGTAGCGTTTCAGTCGACCTCAAGATTTTTCAAATGAGTATTTGGCTTTCATATCCATTCGTTAATTTTTTCTGTATCCAATTATTTCTGAGCATGATTTATCCTGGCTAGAATTCTAGTGCAATAATTAGGTCGTCTGCACTCCAGTTGGTCTTCCTTGATAGCCGAGAGTTCCTGAATTATACCTTCCTAAATTCTGAACTATATTTCTATGGTATTGCTGAGTTATTTTTCAACTGGAGCTAGTATCGTATAGTTTTCCATGCACCACCTCTGAAATACTGAACAACATCACCGCCTGGACCAGTGGTTCCCAAAGTTGTCTGGACTACGACCCATCTGAAACATAGTACCAAAATCAAGACCCATCTCTAGGAAATTTAACCGTTACTAATATGATTTAAGAGATTTTTCGAATAAAAAAACAAAGTTCAAATGGAATTTTCAATTCTCAATAAAATAACTACATCAAAAAGTTATTTCAATGGGGAGGATCAAATGGTTTCCTATGGTTCATCATTACAGTTTTGGCATCAACTCCAAGGAGAGTTACTCTAAATCTCAGTGCGTTCAATATTCAATTCATAACAGTACATAGGGCCCACTGAAAATTTGCTCGCCACCCTGGCCTGGACGATAATTCGACAATAATTCATACATTGATTCTGTATCAAGATTACCCCGAACTCGCATCAATATTCTATCGAATCCGGATTAATTCACCGAATATAATGTTTCTGATATCAAGTAATGAGCAATCAATAGAAGCTAATCTCCGTTATAAGTGCATAACGTAACTAATGAACCTGTATTAGCAATATCTGATGAATATTGGCTCTGGTTACATTGAAGTTATTCAACAGTCCATTTTGGAAACGAATATACCTCTCATCTCGGGAAAAATACTCCTGTATTGAAAGTGATAGTGGTGAAATTTGGAAAAAAGTATTTATTTCATTCGATGAAGATATCTGCCAAAGAATTCTCAATAAATGGTAACACAGAAAAAAGAAATGATGACTTCTACATAGATCATGACAGAAAAACAAATGTTTTTTCATTGATCATAGCCTGCTAGGAGCAATTTTTCCAATATAAAAGTAGATCGCAGTACCTCAGCAAAATGAGACATGTAATAAAACTACTGAAAAAAAAAAATCATAAATATACCGGAGGTTCCATTTGATATTCCAAAGATGGGGTAATTTTATCTGAAATTGAAATTCCTACCAGAATTGATTTTGTGCAAATCGATAAACAATGTGACAATGATACTAACTACCAGAATTTCACATTGATATCAGGAGAGACAAAAAACTTATGGGGCGACCCGTAACCAGAGCGCTTCGCATCCATATCAGAAGAAAGTATTTTTTTTTTTGAAAATAACAATTTGGTTTAGCTTTACCTTTCCGATGTTATATTACAATCGTACTCACATTTCAGAATTTGCTGATATAATAGAAAACTTATGAAAAACAAGCCTACCCGTGCCCAATTCCCTGGGCCTTAATCATTTTTGTGATGAAGTTATATTGTGTAGTTCTTGATACTAAGTTTTATCAGGTTCATCACAAGGCTATGCCTTCTGAGCGCACTCGAAAGAGTTTTAGGTAGAAGTCGAAAATGTTATAAACCCTTTTTTACCCCGATAGTCGAGGAGTTTCAATAAAATACGGAAACGTCTTCCATCAATTCTGTTAAAGGATGTTCATGAAAATTTTGGAGTTGATTGGACCCAGCCATCACGTTGTCCCGTACAAACTTTGACCAGGTTTTTCATCCCCTGAGAAGTGGAATTCCAGATAACCCTTTCTTATCGGATGCCTTCGTCGTACAAAGAAGACATCCCCTCCAAGTTTCAGAACTCTATGATCAGCCGTTCAGGCTGTACGTTGATTCACCCCCAAAATAACTTTATACCCCTTTTCAACCCCGTTGAGTGCCAACGAAAAGGTCATCGGCAGATATGAATAATGGTGTCCATCAAAATGTTCGGACAGCAATAAATGTCAGTATATCCTTTGATGAGCAGATATTCGCAGCCAAAACACTTTGTTTTGATTTTTAATAAAGAGTCGTTTATCAAAATTACAGTGTACACAGTTTATGCAATGAACTATTAGATACTACAATAAATCATCTTTCCCTCTCATATTCAGCTGAACTGTCAGAAGAATGAGGGTGGCAATTGAAAAAAAAAATCTGTTTAGAATTGTTCAGCAATATTTGCTTCCAAATTGTAAACTACTCTGAATTGAAAGCAATAAAGGAAGAAGTTGAATAGAATGATATCCAAATACTTTATATATTTTATCAGACTCAGATTCTTGATTGACGTAAGGATATGTTCAAGTCCATGTCCAGCTCTTTCGCCATTAAGAAAACATGACGTGATAGAAGACTATAAGAAATCCTACTATAAGAATCCAAAATTTGCGAGTGAATGTTCAAAAATTAATTTTTCCATAAAATTAAAACCTGAATTCGTTGAATTTATTTAGTAAGTACTTGTCTACAGAACTATGAAGGTAACCATAAAGCCTTTCTTCATATTAGCCTTGACAAAATATACAAAATACCAAAAAAAACATAGACGGTTTTGACGGACTTTGAAGTCAAAAAAATTCAACTTCAGTTTCATGCTGGTTACCTATCCTAGCAGATTTTTTCTCGGAAAGTACGTTCCTTACCATAATAACAGTGTCAAAAGCCGCGTCTTGATTGGTTGAAAAGTAATGATATGGAATTTCCATTAAAACATTCGGTTTCATTTCAATTCAATTCACAGAGTCAATAATAGACCAGGAGATGGTGACGGGTGATGTTCTCCCATTTTACACTGCATGCCATTTTAAGAATTGATAAAATATGAAAAGTAGACGCTTTTCTTTTTGTTGCGAATTCATGTTTTTCCATTTATTATTCTAGCTTGAAATAATATTCACTAATACAATACAAAGCAGCGTGTAAGGAAAAATCTCGGAATATTTCGAATTTTTGCTTGAATTTTAAAAATTATGTTCATTCAATTTTTTCACAATTTTTGTATGTTGGGCTGTAGCTACATGCATGCCATTTACGTCAATAACTTGAAATGATACACAGGGCTATTCAAGTTCGTTTCTGTACATGGGGATCTCGTAAACGATAAGAGATTGAGTGTCGGTTAAATTGTGGCAAAGTTGCGTATTTTAGAGATATATTTATGATGTTGAAGAAACGAATGTACAGCTTATTCAATCCACCCTGATCCAGAAGTAATATCGTATATGCCCAGCAATCTTTGTGAAACATCCTTAGATAAAAAAAGAACTATTAAATGTGTTCACTGTGTTGAAATTGATTCCTAGAATGTGATTTTTTTTCGTCATGGTCTACACCACCACCAGGGTGCAACTGGAAAAATATCTGAGTTTGTGCCAAGATGGATCGGATGACCTGTAGCTCTTTTGATTCTAGAGATATACAGGAAAAACCAAAGAATCCCAAATTTTGTTTTTGTTCGTACTTATCTTCGTTACTCGCAAACACATTGAAAATCTGTCCACATTTTGCTATTGGCACTTGATGTAGGCTATCAGAATATGAATCTTTCATACAGGGTGTCATCTTTGAGTTTTTAAATACGGTTCTGTGTTTTTTGTTGCAATTTTTAGATCGTCGATGTTCACTTCATACTGAGAAATTGAATTGAATTTTATATTTCGATAATATTTCATTACAATTAGATGAATCATTCCCTTTCAAATTACGTTTCTGGAAATTGGTTTACGGAGTTGAATAAGAACACAACTTTCTTGTCTCCCTATGTACCGTAGAGTTTTTTGGGATTTTTTTTTCATTTTCAGGTAACTATTCATATTTTTCACATTTCCATTGTCCTGAGCGTTTTCTACAATGAACTTCGAACAGCAAAACATTTTGTGATTATCTGAAACATATCTACCACAAAAATAGATTTTATGTTTTGATAAGGAGAAAAATAAACATCATTTTTATCAATAAACTCAAAGATATTAAACAACTATGACAAATGTCAAAATATTATCGAAAATTGTTCTCATTCTACTGAGATTCCATCGGTATTAAACATGGTAACCAAAGACATCAGCAACTTACAGGTAAGTATGGTAATAACAAGCGAAAATGGGGTGTTGAGATCTTTCTATCACCAAGGATTACTTATGTTGCATAGAGAAATGTGGGTATTGTTCCCATTCGACCTTTCGACAGATGGATTTCAAATGATGGACCAATAAGATGGTTTGCAAGATCTACAGATCTCAATATTCTCATTATTTTCTATAGGGACTTTGAAGAATAGAATTTACGCTGTCAGAGAGATATCTAATATGGAAGACTTGAGAAATAGCATTTTGAATGCTTTTGCAACAATACAGCAAAGGAGTGTATTAAGGATTAAGGGTAATAAATATGGAAGACAAGTTCAAAACTGTCTAGAAATGGAGGGACACCAATTGGAACATTTATTGCGCCATTATTTTTTTTGAATGTTTCAATTTTCATTACAATCATAGTGTTCGTTTCGGATGTAATTATTGCCATTGCATATAATCTGTTTTTGTTGCAGATATGTTTCAGATAATCATAAAAAATATTGCTATTCGAAGTTCACTGTAGAAAACGCTCAAAGAGCATTGAACAAGTGAAGAAATGTGAATTGGTACCTTAAAATGAAGAAAAATACTCTCGTATTGTACTAAAGTACATGGGGAGACGTGAAAGTTGCTATTGTGTTTTCATTTTATTAAGTGAACCAATTTCCAGGACCGTAATTTGAAAGGGAAAAATTCACCCAATTATTATAAAATCCTACCGAAACATCTCGAAATATCAAATAAAATTGAATTTCTCAGCATGAAGCGAACGTCGACGATCCAAAAAGTACAACAAAAAATACAGGTCAGTATTCAAAAATTTGAAGATAGACATTTTCTGATAGCCCACTTCAAGTGCCAATAGCAAAATGAAGAATTCACTGAATAGGTCTCTGAAATACGCAACTTTGCCACAATTTACTGACACTTCATCTCTTATCGATTACGAGATCCCCATGTACAGAAAAGAATTTGAATAGCTCTGTATATTAATGAAATCCAAAACGGCATGCAAATCAAACACTCGAAATTTCCCCACCAAAAAAAAAGCGTTTTTCCTTATGAAGTGCACACGCTCGGCTGCCAGGAACTTGTCTATTTTTCATATCATAGGGTTAATTATCAAGCCTTAAAAAGGCGTGCAGTGTAAAATGGGAGAACGTCACCCGTCACCACCTCCTGGTCTATAAGGATCCTTTTCCCCTCTGAGGATAAACTCTCTCATCGTTACCAGTTCTCGGATTCATCGCGATAAAATGGCTGCAATCTCATTGGGTACGATTTGGAAACCATAAAGATTTCTACTCGATATCCCTTGCCTGAAATATCATTTGGATTTATTATTTTCGGCAGCTTTCAGACAGAAATATCCAAAAATTATGCTCAGTCACGTCTCAAGGTCTTTTTCCCTTCGATTGTACGATGATACGTTCGTTTTTTACAGACAATTGAACAACATCTGTGACCCTCTCGATTTTCAACTAAGAGCTTCTTGAGTGTTCGTTCAAATGTTTTGCGATAGTTCAGTTTTTGAGAGCTTTGTTGTGTTTTTCTCAGTTTTCTGCCCCTATTCATGTGAAAGAAAACTTACATATTTCCCGTGATAAAGTGATCAATCACTATTGTCAGTTATGAACTCTCATTTGAACTTCAATTAGAACTCTGAGGAGGTCGTATTTAACCTTCTTGAATAATTTACCTATATAGCGAATACTCATTGAGAGAGGCTGTGGTGCATGAAAATAATGGTTGTTTTAATGTAGGGTTATATCGCGAGTTCCCCAGAAATAAATATAAACCACACAGGTAACTGACAGGGCAAGAAGGAGCACTTTTCGTCCAAGATGTCTTAAAGTATCTACTCAGTCAACAGCGATAAAGGCGAACATAAAAAATCTCAACAAATATACGAAAAAATCCTAATACAAGGTGAGAAAGTAATGCAATGAAAGCAAAATTTCTAACGGTGGATATCAACCAGCTTATAACTTGATTATTGAAAGTGGATGGAACACAAATAACTATTGAAAAAAATTCAATTAAATGTATTTGAATGTGAAATACGGAAAAGTGACGTATCATGATCAGGGTACCCTTAAGATCATGAATGAAACCTCATGGAATATATTTGTACGGTGATATATGATTAAACTTGAATCAAGATGCTGCTTCCTCAGATAGTCTTCAAGCAGTTAGTTGTGGAATACGAGTTGAAAATTGAAATTTCAGTGATTTGTCCATCACACGCATAATTAACGAGATTTTTTTTCGTTGCTACTACTCACAGTGATTGAAAACACCTTTCATATGATAATTTGATGATCTCGATTCCAAATCAAATAACCAACGTAATAACTTAGGAAACGGTTCTAAGGAGACGAAGGTTTGTTGAAGGTAAATCCAATTTGGAATTCTTCTTCCTCATGCCATATCTTATCTACCATACAGATATAATTGATAGCTTTTTCCGATCTATTAGGAAAAGAGGAAATTATAATATATGTGAGAGTTTTTATAATTAAATAATTCCGATCCAAAAGCTAAAACACGTTAACTAACAGAGGTAGAGATTACTGCACGAGAAAGTTGATGCAAGTTACCAAAAGAATCAGATCTACAAAGAGTTTATTGGTTTAGTAGAGCATTGAATCAGCATTCTACCAATTCAGACAGGGAAATGGAAGCTTAACGGGCGCCTTAAATTGGTAAGATTGTCTTTAATGAAAATTCGCAAAGGCCCCGAAGATTTTTCTCATAAGATTTCTGAGATTTCATGAAACAATATAAGGAAGTCTAAGTAGGAAAGTAGGGGGACCCATTTCTGAAATATAAAAATATCGATAATATTCAAACTCCATACTTATTTTGTCAAAGTTCATTATCTCCTTCAGTTCTGAATAGTTCATTTCTGAAATATAAAAATATCGATAATATTCAAACTCCATACTTATTTTGTCAAAGTTCATTATCTCCTTCAGTTCTGAATAGTTCTACAAGAAAATGAAAATGTTTCGATTTCAAAAATGGTCAATGGGAGTACCACATATGTCAGAAGAAAATATACAGCTCGTCCAATCCATCCTTGGACAAACTCATCTACTTTTCCAGTTGCATACTAGAAGTGCAGACCATGACAAAAAAAAACACCTAATAGGAATAAATGAATCACAACACAGTGACCACATATAATAGGTGTTTTTAGATCTTACTGTAATTCACACAGATTGCTGGGCATATTCGTCATTAGATCTTTACCAAGCTGAATTGGATAAGCTATAACTTAGAAAAGTTGATTTGTAGAAAAAAATGCAGAATAAACCTTCATCTGAAGCATCATCAGTTTTGATTATTTTTATACAAACAATATCGGAAAGCTGTATGACTTTTGTAGCCCGCCTCGGCTTCAATCCCCATATCTGAAGTGGAAGAATGCTGATCGAGCACTATACTGCGGAAATGGATTTTCCTGAAATATGATTCTCATTTGTAAGTCTCCTTAACCCCCAGCACTCATCTTGACAGAGTGAAGATTGTGGTTTGGTGGATAGAGGCGACGAGACGACTCAGAAAGGCTCCCCAATTCCTGGAAACCATTATTATGAAGATTATAAAGAATGATTGTCACAACGTTTCGGCAAAGTCTCATTTGCCATCTTCTAGGTGATGTTGAGTAAATATATATATATATATATATATATATATATATATATATATATATATATATATATATATATATATATATATATATAGTGTTCCAAATTTTTATTGGGGCAGAGTTTTGGTGAGACAGAAAGATGACGAATACCAAAGCTCATGCATTCATCGTGTTATGTGTTACCATTTCATTTCATTTGATTCTTGTAATTCATAACCTGTTCATACTATCGATTCGATAGTCGTTAATGGTGTGTTGTTGGTTGTATTTCTCATCTTCTGACAATAAAGTATATTTTGAATTTGACTTTGAATCTCTCGAAGCTATTTCGTCATGTTGAATCAATGGGAATCGATCACGCTGTGATTTCATCTCCCATCTTACAATGGGCCCTGTAACACAATTGCAAAAGTGATTCAATTTGTCCACAGATGCATCGGGAACGCACAAGCGAAAGGTAATTCATACCCAACCTAACCTCTAATCAGCAAGGCGATACAATGCGGTTGGCTCGGTCCCGCTGAATAACCAATTAACGTAATGAATTCATTCACGTGAATAATGCATTCTATCCATTGATAGACCCCAATGCCAATATTGATTCTACACCGCTACGCCATTCTCGAGGGTGCATCACAACTACTAATGAACCCAGATCAGATTGCTCATTTTTCATCCCCTAAAGGACATTCACTACATCATTGGGGTTCCAAGAGAAAACAATTCAGTTTTGGTTTGCTTGAATGTGTTCATCAGCCATAACCCGAAGATGATTGTGGATACCAGCAATCGAAACGTCGTGAGTACACTCAACTTGAAACTTGGTTTCAACATTTATTCACAATATTTCATTTATTTTACATTTTTAGTAGTTTTTCACATTCGATAACTCAATTTTCTTGTCACAATATTATATCGTTCATTTCTTTATTTAAAATTTTTGTGACTAATATTTCATGTTCGATTTTTTGTAACAACATTATTTTCTTTGATCAATAATAATAATGTTTATTTCAGTAAGTAATGGTAGATATAAAAATGTACATGATAAAAATCAAGAAATAATGAAATAAACAGACAACTCACTGAAGCTGTGTCAGTCACAGCTTGTACGTGATACAAAGTATAAAATAAAGTAAACATACACATAAAAACAAATAACAGCTATAAGGAGTTAAATTGAGTCGGTGAAGTGTGAAGGTATAAAATATATTTTTTTTTTTTGATCTGAAGGGTATCAGCTTGAAGACCATCCAGTGATTACTTTTTTTCCTTTTCAAGAGAAAAGAGTGCAATGAGTGTTCTGGCAAGTCATTTGTTATTTATTAGGTTATGAATGATTGTTCTTTTCATTGATTGCAGCCATTTTTTCACTCTACTTTTGAAAGTTCCATATACTTTTAACAATTTCAGATTATGTGGTAATGCGTTGAATAATTTAGGACCTAAAAATTCGATACTGCCTTGCCCTATAGTTTTTTCACATCTAGGTAGCAAGAAGCAAACTTTTCGAATTCTTGTATTGAGAGTATGTTCAATTGGTTCTAGTTCAATTTTTTTTGATGACTATTCAATAATATTTTCAGAGTGAATAGCTGTCTGGGATCTGATAATTTAGATTCTTTGAACAAGGCATCGCTCGGATACGTCATTTTTTTATTATAGATGATTCGAACAATCCACTTTTGAACGGTGTTGAGAGCTATGAGATGACAGTCATTCACACCGCCCCATCCCAAAATACCATATGAGAGTTGTGATTGAATCAATGAAAAATAAATGGTTTTCAGGTGGTGTATATCGAGAAATTCTTTGAGAAATTTTAAACGGGAAAAAAATCCTCTCAGCTCATTACAGATAGCATTAGTCTGCAAATCCCAGCGTAAATGCCTGTCTACTAGTATTCCCAAGTATTTCATTGATTCTGTTTCCGGTATCTGAGTGTCTTGATCGATAATTAGGGGTCCTAAGTTTGGGAGAGTATTGGAATATGATGTGAAAGGGAGATATTTTTGTTTCGGATTCAATGACCTCAAACCAATTTCATCTCGCGATAAAAATTTTATTTTATTTTATTTTTCTTCTCCTATAATAATGCAAGAGGCGCTACGCCACTGTTGTTCAGTCCATCGCAGCAGACAAAAATTAGAGTCAAAACGTACACTATTCCAATGAATGTCCGCCGAAAAAGAGTGTGTGTTGGTGCATTCTGATCTTTTACGAATATACTTTAGTGCTCGCATAATTTCCTCGAGGAACTCAATCTAATCACCGCAGGCGAAAGGAAGGGCAGATTCGAACGATGCAGCAGGAACTTAGTGGTAATTCTCTTGCATAACAACAAAAAATACAGTCCATTTTAATTTGTTCGAACATAAGTTTTGGTCCTGCAGAGCCAAGATTACTTTGATGAAATTGGTTTTCGTCTTGAAAACTCAATAATCAATTTTTTATATGAACTATGTGCATTGTTGCATTGTTTTGTTAGCAAAAAAACAAGTGAGTTTTTTTTTTTCCTTTTCCTCTTTCGCTCTTTGAAATTTTGCTCAGTGGTCGTTAGTTGAAGCGACTAGAACCGTAGGCGCAACTGTTGCGCGCATAGCAAACTCGCGTATTCAATCTATTTGATTTCGACTGTTTCAAGTTTCGAAGTTTCGAGCATTTCAGCTCAGTTGGTGTAGATTGTTTTGGGGCGATCAGCTGTTTACATTGGTTCTGTTTTGAATTGATTTAACGGTTTATTCTGCAATACAGAATAACGTGCTATTATTTTCAAATTGCTTATCAAACGCCACTATACTCGGTTTGGTAATGATAATGGTGATTTCTGATTTTGAATTAAAATAAGGTAGTACTAAAAATTTTACGATATCGTTTTTTCGATTTTAAAATTACTTGCGATTCATTTCTCAGCGCATAACTCAGTGGTGCGTTTCCTTTGAAATTTACTCGTGTCTAGTGATTCGGTTGGCCAGTTTCATTTTTTAAGGTTGTTTGTTCAATAACAAAATGACAACCAACGCTATAAAACTAAAAAATTATACAGCTCAAAGGCATACCGAACTCATTAAATTGACTGAATTAAAGAAGGTGGCGGACAATGCATTATTGGATGCATCATATCATCATAATTTGAAATGTCGTTATAAAAATATTGAGAATATTTATTCCCAATTCGTTGATTTGCATACGGCAATAACAAATCTTGTATCTGCTCAAGAAAATGCCGATTTAGATTTACACAATCAGATTGTAGCCACCTTCGAAAATGATTATTATCACATTCAAGCAATTTATGCCAAGCTTTTCGAAGACGAATTGAATAATACCGTACTCAGTTCCACTCCAGGAGAGGCTCGCTCGAATGTGAAACTGCCAAAAATGGAAATTCCCTGTTTTGGGGGTGATGTTAAGGAATGGCAAAATTTTCTAGATATGTTCAATTCAATTGTACATGAAAATCCAAACATATCGAATATTGAGAAGTTCAATTATTTGATTAACTCCGTGACGGGTGAACCTTTGGATCTAGTTAAATGCACTCCTCTGGCGGGTCGAAATTATATGGTTGCATACAATGCTTTGAAGGAAAGGTACCAAAACACTAGAAAAATTGCTACTTCTCATTGGCACACGATAATTAATACAAAAAAGGTGAAAGATACTGGGAATCCTCATCTGTTACGCCAGTTGATAGATATATTTAGCAAAAATATCTCAGCTTTGGAAATCTTGGGCTTTCCGACCCAACATTGGGATTTTGTTCTTTTTAATTTATTATTAGACCGTTTAGATCCCACAATCGCTACTCAATTCGAACTGAAATATGAACCATTGACTGAAGGAAAATATTACGAAACTTTGGTAAAATATTTGAATTCTGTTTATTCAGCGATGGATAATGTAAATTTTCCACAAAATGAAACAAAATCTCAACCTCACAAATGGAAGGCCAGTGTGGATAAGCTCAATTTGCCTAAAACAAAATCAACGTCAAGTTTTGTTGTAAATTTGAATCAAAGTCTCAATTGTCAAGTATGCAACAAGGATCATTTAATATATAATTGTCAGAACTTTCTCGCAAAAACGCCAGAGGAGCGCTATGCCATTGTAAAAAGAAATAAATGGTGCGCTAATTGTCTGGGTTCGAGGCATTCCACGAACCACTGTTCCTCGAAGGGATCTTGTCGTTTATGCCCTTCTCCGAAACGACACCATACTCTTTTTCATTTCACTCATAATTCTCCCCAGCCTATTTCACAAAATCATAATGTTAACATACAAAATAATACCGTCCCGCAAGCATCTGCTTCATATTCTCACACTCAAAACTCTCATACTCTAGTACCCTTTGCTCGCAGCTTTCCTGCTGAAATATCTCATTCTCAAAATACAAACTCCCCTTCTACAGTTTTGAATGTTGTTGAGGATAAATCGACTGTACTCTTAGCTACAGCCCTTGTCAAAGTATTACACCACAAAGGATGGTATCAACCTGTTAGAGTTTTATTGGACAGTGCCAGTCAAAGCAATTTTATTTCTAATAAATGTTGTAATAGACTAGGTCTAATTCGTAAAAAAATGTCTGTTGAGATATACGG
The DNA here is from genome assembly GCA_032362365.1 of Zygogramma bicolorata. NCBI lineage: Eukaryota > Metazoa > Arthropoda > Insecta > Coleoptera > Chrysomelidae > Zygogramma > Zygogramma bicolorata. The sequence goes on from JAVJAQ010000486.1 coordinate 1,850,709, forward strand.
CGTTGGTCAAACAAATGCTCATGTTTCTGAAGGAGTATCGTGTTCCATTAGACCATTTGAAAATTCTCAACCTATCTTCATGATAGACGCTCTTGTTTTGTCGAAAATATGCTCTAATATTCCTGCCAGTACTATAAGTGAGCATAGAATTGACGCATTCTCTGAACTCAATCTAGCGGATCCCTCTTTTAATATATCTCAACCGGTAGATATGCTTCTTGGTGCTGACATTTTTGCTCGCATTCTGAAAGGTCCATCGGTAATTCAAGAAGTTGATGATCCCATTGCTCTTGATACTACTTTCGGTTGGGTTATCATGGGAAAAATAAAAGTTTCTTCTCCAATTTGCTCACTAGTTGCATCTGTTGATTCATTTACTCCTACACTCGAAATTCTCGTGAAACAGTTCTGGGATCTCGAGCAAGTTCCGGAATCTATTCACCTCTCTCCTGATGACGTCAAAGCGGAAGCGCTGTACCAAGCCTCTCTGTCTAGAGATAAAAGCGGTCGTTTTATTGTATCTTTGCCATTCAAAGATGAATTACCTGTTTTCCCTAATTCACGTGATATCGCTTTGAGACGGTTTCTTTCATTGGAAAGGAGACTTTTGAAGGATTCATATCTTTATCAACAATATGGTGATTTCATGCGTGATTATTTAGACTCTCAACATATGGAATTAATTTCCAATGAAAATTTTACCCCACACACATACTATATACCGCATCACTCCGTTCTCAAACCTGATAGTACTACCACCAAACTCCGCGTTGTTTTCGATGCATCGTCACGATGTAGTAACAACTTATCACTCAACGACAATTTATTGATTGGACCCAAGCTTCAACCTGACATAGCTTCCCTTCTCTTACGTTTTCGTATTCACTCGATCTGTTTCACGGCCGATATCAAACAGATGTACAGACAAATACTAGTTACGCAACCTCATCAAGACTTTCAAAGAATAGTCTGGAGATTTACTCCAAATGACCCAATTCAAGACTATCGATTAAAAACTGTTTCTTTCGGCATGTGCAGCTCTCCTTTTCTAGCTATCCGTACGATGCACCAACTAGCTGAGTTGTATAAGAATGAGTACCCCACAGCTTGCCATATTCTCAAAAATGACATGTTTGTTGACGATATAGTCACTGGATGTTCAACTCTTGACGAAGCTCTCCAACTTCAACAGGATCTTATTCATGTTCTGAAAAGAGGGGGCTTTGAATTGCGTAAATGGGCTAGCAACCATCCACAATTGCTATCAAATCTTCCTGCTAATCTTCTGAAATCGTCCAATCACTCGTTGGATCTTGATTGTAACTTCAGTCTCAAAATATTAGGCTTACAGTGGAATACAAATCAAGATTTCTTCTCATATCAAGTCACGCCTGTTGACAAACCATGTACCAAACGTAATATTCTGGCTGAATTAGCTAGAATATACGACCCCCTAGGTTTTCTCACTCCCTCAACTCTCTTTGTAAAGGTTCTTCTTCAAAAATTGTGGGCATCTGGTGTGGAATGGGATAATCTTCCTTCCAGTAATATCGTAAAGCGGTGGCATACATTTAAGGAACAGTTACATTATTTTTCTCATATTCAAATTCCTCGACAAGTTTTTCAAAAAGGATCTACCTCTCCCGAGTTGATTGGATTCTGTGATGCGTCTGAGGTGGGATATGCGGCAGTGGTGTACCTTAGAACATATGAAAATGGCAAAATTTCAAGCCATTTGCTGTGTGCGAAATCAAGGGTGGCTCCTCTCAAAAAAATCTCAATTCCACGTCTAGAGTTATGTGCAGCGCTTCTTTTGGCTGACTTATTACATTTTGTCAACATTACCTATGAATCTGTAATCAAATTTTCAAAAACAATTGCCTTCACAGACTCCACGGTAGTCTTAGCCTGGTTACAAGGTTCTGCTCATCAGTGGACTACTTTTGTAGCCAACCGAGTAACACAGATTCAGAAAAAATTATCTCCTTCCCTTTGGTACCATGTTTCGTCAAAAGACAATCCAGCGGATCCAGGTTCCAGAGGATTACTTCCCTCGGAACTCGTCAACAACTCCCTATGGTGGGCGGGTCCTCTTTGGTTACGTGATTCCTATGAAAAATGGCCACAAAATGCTCTAAATAACTCCAATATCCCTAGTACCACTAATGAGCAACGCAAAATGGTCTTTTCTACCGTAGTTGAAAGCCACCCCATACTTCCACTGTTAGAACGCTACTCATCACTTCCCAAAATTCAGAGAATTATCTGTTATATATCACGTTTCATCAAAATATGTACTTCTAAATCGAAGGCCACTGTTTTCAATTTCGCAGCTCAAACACTGCCAATTTCCATGTTCGAAATGGAGGATGCTCTTCTAGTGCTCATTAAAATTGTTCAAGCAAAAGAGTTTCACAATGAAATCACCTTACTTAAACAAAAGAAATCGCTCCCTAAGGCTCTGAGAAAATTAACTCCCTTTATTGACGATTCAGGAATCTTACGAGTGGGGGGAAGGTTGACCCACGCCAATATTCCGTTCGATCAAAAACATCCCGCTCTTTTACCGAATAATCATCGATTAACCACACTTATAATCCAATTTACCCATTCTCGATATCTACACCCTGGATTTCAAACCTTGCTTTATCTTCTGTCTCAACGTTATTGGATAATGTCACCAAAAAGAACCATCAGGCGAGTACTTTCAAATTGTTATCGATGTTTCAGAACTCATCCAAGATCAACTCAGCCCCTGATGGGTGATCTACCGAAGGTTCGAATTTCGCAGGTTAAACCATTTTCTAAGGTGGGCATGGATTTTTGTGGTCCCTTCAAAACAGTTGCTTCTCGTTTTCGAGGTGCAAAACGATTGAAATCATACATTTGTGTATTCTGTTGTATGTCAACAAAGGCAATTCACCTAGAATTAACTTCTGATCTATCTACAGAATCGTTTCTCGCCTCTTTACGTCGCTTTGTGGCTCGCAGAGGTCGCTGTACAGATTTCTATTCTGATTGTGGCAGCAACTTTTTAGGGGCTTCTCGTGAACTTCATAATATTATGCGGAATGCTGCTGAACCTGAAGGTATACGATTCCATTTTATTCCTCCTTCTTCCCCTAACTTTGGTGGTCTCTGGGAAGCGGGCGTCAAATCCGTAAAAACCCATTTATTTCGGTGTGTAGGCGATCAGATCCTAACATTCGAAGAATTCTACACTGTTTTAGTGCAGATAGAGGCTCTGTTGAACTCGCGACCACTCTGCACTATCAGTTCAGATCCAAATGATGACTCTGTTCTCACTCCCGGTCATTTTCTGACACTCGAACCCTTAACTTCAGTGCCTGATACTGATTACAGTCACCTTAAATTGAATAGATTGTCACGATGGCAAATGATCCAACGACTTCAGCAAGAATTTTGGCGTCGCTGGCATGTGGAATATTTGCATACCCTAATGCAACGGAGCAAATGGACTGACCCAGCTACTCCCATAGATATTGGCCGAGTTGTTCTACTTAAAGATGACTCAGCACCACCCCTCAATTGGCCCCGCGGTCGTGTCACACAATTGCACCCTGGAGTTGACGGGGTCACACGAGTAGTTACTGTAAAAACCAATAAGGGCACTTACAAGCGGCCAGTGAGCAAAGTTTGTCCTTTACCGAATTGCTAGGGCATTTCGATAAAATAATTTCCCTATCTTTCACTTATTACTAGTTATTTTTTTTGTGGTATTCAATATTATTATTGATATTATTATTATATTTTTGTTAGCTATAATTAATTGTATGAATCAATTATTCACACTCAAGATGTAAAATCGATTCATTCATTATTTTCACTAATTTTGTTGAAATGTTGCATTTGGTGGGCGGTATGTTTCGGATTCAATGACCTCAAACCAATTTCATCTCGCGATGAAAATTTTATTTAATTTTATTTTTCTTCTCCTATAATAATGCAAGAGGCGCTACGCCACTGTTGTTCAGTCCATCGCAGCAGACAAAAATTAGAGTCAAAACGTACACTATTCCAATGAATGTCCGCCGAAAAAGAGTGTGTGTTGGTGCATTCTGATCTTTTACGAATATACTTTAGTGCTCGCATAATTTCCTCGAGGAACTCAATCTAATCACCGCAGGCGAAAGGAAGGGCAGATTCGAACGATGTAGCAGGAACTTAGTGGTAAGTCTCTTGCATAACAACAAAAAATACAGTCCATTTTGATTTGTTCGAACGATTTTGTTTTTTCAATATTCAAAGTCAGCTTGTTATATTCAAACCAGTTTTTAATTTTTCTAAAATCTGCTTCGGCATCTGCTCTCAGTTTATTCCAACTTTCAGATCTATGAAATATTGCTGTGTCATCAGCGAAACTGAGAACTTTTCCTTGTATTTTCATTGAAAACGAACTATTGACATATATAATGAAAAGTAATGGTCCTAGCACTGTACCTTGTGGTACTCCGTATCAATCCCTGATTTCATTATCGACCAAAACCCTTCGTTTGATATCCAATTTCCTCACTAAATTTTTATTTTTATCCTTTCGTTTCGTTTCAATAGAGTTAATGATTTAGACAGTGGAAGTCCGAACCATTACGATTCATCAGTTTTTTATTACTTTGTGACTGAGCTTCCTGTTCGAATGTGCGGATTCTCAATACCAATACGATTGTTGTCATTTCGAAGTAATTTCATTAACAAGTTCAGTATCTTCAGGAGATAATGGATTATAAATGTGAAGACAAAAATTAGTTATTTATATATTTCACAGTCCCAGTCAGACCGACCAAACACTCTGGATGTGATGCGGAGAAAGAATGTTCAACCTGAATGAAAAAAAAATATATGAAACGGCAAATAATTTCAATTTGTTTTCTGTTGTATTGGTTTCCAATCTGTCATCATCTGGAAACATTAGGAATTTATTTAAATTCAATACAAGTGAAGAAATTGTTTTCTAATCTATCACGAAAAATTGCGAGAAAAAAAATATGAGGAATGAATTTTTTTCCACAATTCTCCATTTTTTTTTAAACGGGGTATCCTGTAAGGAAATTGGGCCGCAATCCCCAAACATTATTGGATAATATAATATGTGGAACCCCTTTCTGGGAATTTTTTCATTTGTTTATTTCGTGGGCAATCTATAATTCCCATTATAATCGAACCATTTATATCGAAGTAATGAAAAATTTATTTTCAGTTTTTTTCTGACTGAATACTGATATTCACTTGTGAGTATACTCAACTTGACACTTGGTTTCAACAATTTTTTGAATTCTAGAATGAATTTTGCTCCTATGATGAAGACTGTTTTGCAAGGGGTTGAAGAGTATTTGCAAAGGCTCCGTCAGTATTTTTCCTGGGTATGAGAGCTTTCTCATTTTCGGAAAGGAAATTGGGGTACGTACGTACGTACTCCCTGCATATGCGGTCACCTAATAATGAACAAACCCATTATTCCTCTTCGCCCCATTGTCAGTGCATTTGATTCTTCAACACAACACCTTGCAAAACTTCTCCAAGCCCTTGTAGAACAGTTCTCGTCATACTTACGAATTTCTTTTCACCCAATTCAAAATCTACAGTTACCCTGATATCTAACGGACTGACATCAGTGTGAGTTGAAATGTGTCTCAATTCATAAATATTCCTGTAAAAGATACATTGAGCTTTCTCGAATTTGAACACCAAACTTCCAGCACATACTTCCTCTCCCAAGGTCCCTTTCACAATGAAGTAAAAGGCGCCCCATGTGGCCTCTACTTTCACTAGTCTTTGCAAACCTTTCCATGATAGACTTCGAAACTAATGTCATGGACATGTTCGACCACGAATTTCCTATAATTTTTTCCTTCACCTCAACGACCACTCCTAACAAAGTTCACCATGGAAATCAAAACCAACCCTCCCATTCTGAGATTTCCTCATGACAAAATATAATAACTCTTTCACACACATGGTCTACAGGAAACCAACACACACAAACCGATATGTCAACGCAAACATTCACTATCATCCAGCACAAACCAATTTAATCCGTTTTGAATTATCTCGTCCACAGATTTATCAACCCCCAGACCTCCACAACAAACCATAAGATTTGGCCTATCTCATATCAGCCCTTTTTCAAAATGGTTTCACAGACTATCAAGTTGACAGTTCCGTCCATCTTCAACGAACTCTCCCATCAGTCCCAGAGATCCAGAAGACAACAATGTTTTTCACAAAGCTTTCTTTGTCAATATCGATGGTGTCACAGACACAACTTACCGACATCTGATAAAACAACATTCAAATTTCCACATCTCCGTTTCCCCAAGAACAAAATTGTTAATGAATCTCGCGGTTTCACTGAAATCCCATGTTCCGATTGACATAGAACATATGTAGGCCAGACCAACAGACGTGTGACCAGTGGAGTATCCGAACATCAATTTGCTGTCCGAAAGTCAGAGCCATTCTCATCACTCATCAAGAGACACGGCAGAATATAGAGTTTGCGAACACTAAGACCTTCGTCACAGCGAAAACACTACAATCCCAAATGATCTGCGATGCCATCGAAATCAAGAGGGGCCTTCCTGCCTAAATAAACGTGACGACGGTCACAGACTTCCAACTATCTAGAGATCTCGAATCTCCCGATCACCAATTAAGTTAAGTTGAATTTTGTTGTCTCATAACTGGCCATCGATTCGAAATGCCCCCACAAGATGTTTGAACAACTTGAACTTCGAAATAAATCACGTCTGAGATCGTTGTTTTGTCGATGTTTCGGCTCCTACTCTGGAGCCATCATCAAGACTTTTGCGTGACTTGATGCTGAGGTCTGAGTCTCTCATTATGGTTGTGTAGCTAGTTTTTTTGCTATCAATAATACAAATTTGATGAAGGGAATTTTTGGGATTATCAGCAGGCCAATGATTGTATTCTTAGAACATATATTCCAAGCTTTCGATATTATTTAATATCATCTTCAGGGAAATAACAAAATGGTAACGATATAAAATTATAAGAGAATACAGTGAAAATATTCACAATGTAAATGAGGTTAAATGGCATGTATGTTGGAAGTATAGCACAGTAACATCGGTATAATCAAAAACAACTTCAAACAAATGATAAATAATAATAATAATAATAATTTTATTGCACCATATACATATACAAAATGTGAAGGCTAGTCATCATGTATATATAACATGTATATATAACTGAGAAAAATAAGTAAAAAGATTTCTAAAGATGTTGGGAAGTATATATAAAATGACAGTGATTGACAATAATAGACAACTCATTTCAATTAACAGGATATTATAGAGTGTTTCTTTTGGAAGTTGGAATTGAGCAATTCACATTTCGATATCATTGGAATGAAAAAAATAATTTGTTGTTAGGACAAGTTGATCATCATTTTATCTGATTCATCCATGGAAATTAAATAGGAGTATATTTCACTTGGGTAATTTGAATCTCTTCTCCTATTCAATGATTTTTTTTATCGAGTGTTATATACCATTTTTAAGAAGAGCCTCTTGGCGGTGTTTTTTTTCTGTAGATAAAATTCCAACAGAACTGTAATCCATGCAATGTACTTCATTAAATACACGCTCACTTAATGCACATCTCTCTGGTTGCAATCTACTATCACTTTTGTGTGGATGTTTGTCCTATGTATTCTGAGTAATTGGATGTGTTCTTTTTTGATTAGCATGGCAACTTATTTGGGTAGATCAGAAGTCTTCTCTTCTACACTTGTAAAGATTCCAATAATAATCTTAATTATTTTCAGAATATGATAGGTTAAAAACCCAAAAAACTACAGGAGAAGAATCATTCCACTACGGAACGATGCCTTTCAAACAATGCTTTTCTTAAGTTTTCATTGTTTTCATTCAAACAGTAAGGAACTGTATATTCCAATTCTGTTCAATGTAGCAAGGAACATTGTCAATCTTAATCAAAAAATATTATGAACTATAAAAACTAGTTTTCCAATGACATACCGATGAACGACTGTCTGAGAATTGAGGACGAGGAGGATGAACATTATAAACATTTACATTTGACTATGTAATTATAATAACAAGACAATGAATAATCCCATGCTCTTCACGGTTTTTAATTATCTCTCTCATGACTCCGTCATAAATCTGAAGCCATTGAAAATACCCCCAGTCCCATTAAGTTCGGATTAGTACTGGAATATAAAAGGGTAGGTCAACAAATCACCAAAAATGTCATTTTAATTTTTTTTACCCAGGAGGATGCTGAGCTTTTAATGCGGGATTGGATTAAGTTATGAAAGGATGCTCCTTTCAGGGATATTAATTATTTTTCCATTATTACTTTCCTCATCAGACTTCTTTTGACTGGATTCTCAAGGTAAAGCTCGGTAACTTTTTTTCCATAAAAAACAGTTCCTTTTACCGATGAAACAAAAATCCTACTGGGTTAGAAGTCGACATTCATATAATTTTAAGCCATTCAAATTATACTAATGAAATGGAGGGTGTGGTAAGGCGGTGTTGCCTAGAGTGAACGAACAGAAAATCTTCAATATTTATTTTCTCGGTATATATGGAATTTACCAAAAATGTTCAAACAGCTTATCACATCCATATTGCCTATTGACACTCTTTTATTATTTTTCCATTCATAAGCACAGATCCAAGATGAATAAAAACCCTGGTGCGTTGACCGATATGCTTTCGTTTAGCCAATTCCTCTCGACCTATGAAATCGAAGAATACATTTACATTTTTTGACGGTAGGTGGTGTTGAGGTGGTGATACAAATGCGATTTTCTAAGGGTACATTTTCATTGAGGCGGCAGCTTACGAGTGATTTTCGATACCGGCGGTCTCATTGGATAAACTCTTGCGGGATCTTTCGTTCACCAATAGAATTATCAGTATACAAAATACGTAAGGTCAAGTTCGTCTAATAAACAGTTCGATTTGAATTTGAATGCATTCGAAAGTTCCTTTAATATTCATGAACTTGTACCTAGTTCTTGTTTCTTTTCACGTTTTTCTTGTTTATATTCTTTTTAATTTATAGTTGCTGTTCTTGTATTTGTTTGATTTCATAGTGATAGTTAGATTTATTATGAACAGATTTACAAAGCTCAAAATAAAACGCTCGTGTAACGTGTAGGTATTACTTATCCCTCATATCATCGGCTCGTAATCACATTGAAATTGCATTTTTTTCAACACTATGAAGGAAAAAGTACTCACCTATCTTCGGTTCCTCAGAAAGTAGAAAAAGGTATCAATACTTTCCAGTTTCACTCACAACTATTGTTTCGGAAGATTTGAAATCACATCACAATCACTGAGTTTTTGATTTATTTTTTATCAAATTGAAAGCAAAAGGAATACCTAATAATCAGTCAAAATATGATGACTACATAATTTCTAGCATTTCGCGGGAAAGCAAGAAATTGCATGCAAAACATGAGACCATGAAATAAACATAACCTATAAATCTATAAATTATCGAATGGCCGTCGAGCAGACGGATATCATGGCATGACAGATTAAATTAAAATCACGTAAGGTGCGCCTCTGCTGGCAAACTCTCGAAGGCATCTCTTCAGTTAAAATTGACCAAAATTAAGATAGCGAAAAGTCTAGAAAATTTGCTTACAATCTATTAGGTATAAGTCAACACACCAGGGTTTTCATTCATCTTGCATAGATCAGTAGAAAACCATGTGACGAACCTAGTACGGAAACAAAAATAATTCAGCAGAACCCCTTTCGTGTGCAATGGTGATTTCATAAGAATCATACAACGTCGCAGTGAAGGAATCTGGAAAGAGGAAAGCTTTATGTTATTCTCTGTGGCGTGACATCCCTTCTCTAGAGTCAGAGATCCGCCTACACAGTGACATGCAATTGCGGTTCTGTTCAGCTCTGAGAGTTTCCTGTATCAATTAAGTCTTGGTGTTCTCATTTGACGTACGTTAATGCTCTTAGAATTGATGACCTGCACACCCATCGACAAAAGGAGTTCAACTTGAATGGTCTGAAGGTGTCAGATATAAAGATTGATTGATTTCGAATTTGAAATAAGATTTTGTGATGCAACATTGTTAGTAGAATGTGTTTATTGGTTAGGAAGAGAACGTATACCAATACGATGTTTCGTGGTGATTATCATGCCAGTGAAATGTATTCTGGAAAACTCCAAGTATTTTGCGCTAGATTGGATGGACGACATGTCAGCTGTCACGTGGCTTATTTTTTCATCACTTTGATTCGAAAGTGATGAAAATTCATTTATCATTGCTTCGACAGTTCAGGCATCTTATTTTGTCATTAGGTCCCTTCCATATTCAAATATCATAAAAAAAATTGCGATCCTGACAGTAGTTCTACTTGAATGGTCTGAGGGTGTCAGATATATCGACATATATTTATTTCTAATGTGAAATAAGCCTTCGTGAAGCAACATTGTTCAAGAATAGTACTTTGTACAACAAGAGTGGATATCCCAACTAACATTTTAGGACAGTTATTCCACATGCCGAGGAGGAATGTCTAAAAAAAGGATAATACTGGTAGTACAGGCCTTGAATATTTAACTTTTAAGTATGAATAATTTATAAGTAGCAAGCTAGGTTAATTACAGGAAAGTAATCACCAGTAAATCCCCTTCAAATTCCATACGCCACTTTAGAGCAAGAAACATGTGAGAAATTACCTATTTTCTCCTTCAAAAATGACCCAACCGTCGGAAGGATTGGGGCGGTTTGAATTCTGGTATTATTAAGGGGATAATTTACGAAGCAAATGTCATCATAACCCAATGAATGTTTTGGTATTCTCTCTTGGTGAATATTTACCTAAATGTGACTAGATATAAGCCGTTACGGTCAGGGAATATAAAGGTTATTTAACAGGTATAATAGTTCAATTATCAACTTGATTTCATACCGTAACAAGAAGAATATTGACTTATAGGTACATTTCAAAAATTACACCATATTTAATAAGAATATCTGTTTTACCCATCACTAAATATCGATAATATATTGAATTTTAGTTTATTCTGACGATTTTTATCTAAATAATAGCTGCATATGAAATTTTAAAACCATAACTTTGCTGAAAGAGTATTTTTTTGAGAAAAAATTTAAACATGTGCAATCAATCTAAATTATTATTGCATTAAATCGCATATTTAAAGAGGCCCGTGAATTTTATGAAGGTAAGAACCATCATTTTACAGAAAATTTCGCGCCGCAAGGAGAATATTGTTGAGGAGAGAGCATGTAGCTACCGTATGACAATAATTTTTATATTCCCATATTGTCAGCATTTTATGTAGACCATAGCTGATTCGTTGTGGCAACCAAATTATGAGAAGTTGAGATAGAGTTAATATGTATATATGTATGCTATTCATATAAAGAAACCTCTCTCTGTTTACTCATTCGTCCAAGGGAATAATTGGTAACAGAAAGGTTGATTTAAGCTTGATATTTACTTATTTCTGACCAATTTCGTGTCAAAATTACTTATTTTTTCCCCCAACCTAGTTAACTTAATGTCCAAATATTCCAATTTTCCAATACTTCGAATTTTTTCCCCACATTGGTAATTACAAGGTAAAAATTACGTAATCTAGTCTTCTTTCAGAAAGGTCGCCGACCTGATCGAAGGTAAGATTAACGTAATTATAACTAAAGATGTTAGTTGGGATGGCATATATTCAATCAAGATGTACAGTTAATTTTTTCTTCGACCAGGTAAATATTTCAGAACTCTCTTTCAAGTATAATATTGATAATCAATTTCAGATATAGAGTATTCCTTTGATATTTATGAAAAAGTGAAAGAAAATAATTTCATAAAATTCAATATTGAACGATACGAATTAATTAAATGAAAAAAACGTCAATTGTGACAATTCGAACTCGATTCAATAAACTAGGAAATATTCCAGATATGAGTACCTATATTGTTTGAACGTCATTATTTTGTGGAGGATCAATATTTTTTCCGTAGTTTTCTGGGTATTGTAACCTATCACAATCTGAAAAATAAGAATTAATATTTGAATCTATACAAGTGTAGAAGGGCAGATTTTCAATCTACCCCGAAAAGTTGCTGCGTCTGTTGAAAAACAGTTCTTTCTGGATAGAACAAGTCCAATTAATCAGCAACTTCTCGTATAACTCAAATTTTGCCTATCAAAAAAAATAATAAGAACTAATATATATAGATATAAGTTTGGTCATTCTGGCACCAAAATTGTGTATATATTGTCAATGTGGCACCCGAATGTTCAAAGTGACACCCGAAATCGGGTGCCACTTTGTTTTTCAATAGAAAACTGGTTTTGGGTTAGAAATGACATCTATTGCCGAATTACCAATTTTCAGTTTGGTGTCATTTTGACAAAATTTATTCACTTTTATATTGTTTAGTAGAGTGTGTTGACTACTAGAGGGCGCTCTGGCTTATACCAGTATAAAAACCAGTGATAATAAATGGCAAAGTGACCTGCAGATGAAAATTGACAAAAAGACACCCGAACTGTGGCAACACTGCAAATGTTCATCTTGGCAATATTATTGATGTGTGCAAGTGCACACATATATTTGAAATGGGAAAGTTCCCAAGGGGCAATTCATTTTTTTATTTTCATTTATCAATCTGATTGAAACTTTCTTTATCATTTGGACGCCGATTTGAAAAAGAATGTTAACAGGAGTTCCATTATTTCTATATAGTGAGTGTTAGCTAGTACATTTCAATAGAATTTATATCCAATAATCAATGAAGGTAGAGATCGAGTTGAAAATATTGTAATTAAATAGACATTCGAATTTATGAATAATGGATGACTTTGGAAGCTTGAAGGTTAGAACTTATTGTAGAGTTCAATTGCCCTAAAGCTTAACTGATAATATTTGCACTCAACACGAGACTCGCTATCAAGACTAGCATCTTAAGAAGAAAACTTATACTGAATCTGAAGACTAGGGTAAGATAATGAAGGATGTTTTTTTGAAGACATGCTTGAATTCGAGAAAATGATTCGTGTAATAATTTCAAGAAAAACACTTTCCTTGAATGTACATTTTTTAAATGTTCCAACTTTCGAGATGTAGGTCGGTGAAATAAAAAAAACAACAGTTCTTCAATAGTGACTGAGATCATATTCATGAAATTTGGTACATGAATTTATGCATCATGTACAAAAGTTTTCTTTTTCTCCACCAGTGGCGTGCAAACGGGTTTTGCGTTAGATATTTTTGGAGAAAAAATACTACTCCACTGCTTTTCTGCGTAATGAAAATAGTTTTTGAAATATTATTCATTTTTGAAGAAGAAACTCGGAATCGATACATGGTTCTCGCTTCAAAAAATAAAATTGTATTACTTTAGGATCTATTTCATAACATACTTTGCGATCAGACTAATTCAAAATTGAATGAGAAATCAGCAGATAGTTGTTGGTGTTACAAACCATATACTCCAGTTGATATAAAAATGCGAAGTTTGGATTCGATTTTAATACTTCGTCAATTCAGAACCCATCTATTTGAATTGGAAAACAACGAATTCATTGCAAGAACATTCTTTATTGACATCAATGATACAGTAAAGTGCATTTCGTCTGAAATCCCCATTAGGTAGTTCGATTGTCACTTGGTTCAATCCAGATCCTCTTTTCTCAACCTGTATTCATTGTATATGTAGGTTTTTACTCTCACCCACTCGACCCCTTCGAAATCTTTCTGGTATATTTTCAAAAAATTCTCACATTCATCTTTCTTCGGAGCTTTTCTCAGTTTAATGTTTTCTTCAAAGTGAGCAAGCATACTTTCTTTCTGACGTTGTTCCCATTTCAACCGTCCACCTTGAAGATATATAAAAAACAGATTTAAATAAATGAAAAATATGAAAAACACATTATTTAGGCAGAGAAATGAATCCCTCTTCCCAGGCAAAAAAATGAGTTAAATGATATTTTCGTTAACGAGAGATTCTCAATATCTGCGAGGAAAAAATTGAAAGCTTGTCCAAGACCCTCGTAATCCATTCGAACGCCATCCTCTTTCAATGTCACGTCGCTCGATCTCAAATACGTGATTAAACCAAAGCATCTCGCATCTGACGTGCCAAAAGGGTAACTTACAAGATATTTTTTTTGCAGGCTTTGAAGACATCGGTCTATGATTCGAATCCAAAGTACTATTGGTAACTGAAAAAAAAAAAGAATTTCATCTCAATTTACATAATGTAAATAAATTTATATCATACTAGTTCATGAGTGTGTTTTTTATTCAACGAAATAATACTGTACTTATGCCCGTGCCGTATTTTTACGTTTTGAGTTTGAAGGCCATGATAGTGTCTACTCTCATAAAATGAAAATGTTGTCGAAATTAATGAATCACTGAATAATATGCGGCTAATTTTACTCAATTAGGTTAATATCATACTTGTATGTACGACTCACCAATTTTCCTATCGGTAGGCTCTGGTGGAGAGGCTTCATAACTTCTACTTGAAGTACTATTGGTACCTGGAAAAAAGAATGATGTTTCTCACTTGGTAGTTTTCACGCATTCAAGAAAATTTAATTGACTCACTATTCGAATGGATCTTTCCATCAACATTACACACGCCTATCGATTGATAGCAATAAACATACTTCTGTTAATGAAATACTGTTTAGGAATTTTTTTCTCACCTATATTTCGTTCTGGAGTGTATTTTTCAGTAGTCTGTTTCACCCCATTCGTTTCAATATCGTCCATATCGATTTCGATCTCATCCAATGATTTATTTTTGAATTGAGCAGCATTTCCTTTTTCCATGAGTTGTAATATTTTACTCACTTTCGCAACTTGATAAGTATCTTGTGGTAGCCTGAAAAGACAGTAATGGTAACATTTCATTCAAAATTCATCTTGATTTCATACTTATAAAACTGTTCATGAGTTTTTGTTGTATGTCCCATGAATTTAGCGAGCTGATCAATTTCGTTTCCTCTCAGGCTCAAAACCTGTGTGACAGTAGCTATATGTTTCCTCAATCTGCAGGATGTCAATAGTTCTGGGTGTTTGGCTTGAGACAGGTGTGCATATTTGCGAATGACTGAACAGCCGTCGATCCATCTCGTAGATTTTGGGTAAGAAAAAAAATATTCATTCTCTGGTCGAAACCATGTGGACTTTGTTCTCAAATTGTAAACCATGGAAAAATATTTTTGTAAGTTCTTTGGAATTAAAATTACTACTGGCCTGCTTCCTTTTCCAATAGCTACGATTCTTTTGTAATTCTTGGTTAACATCTTCTCATTTTCTGTTAACGATGAAACTAACTCATTTATTTCGGCATCATTAGTGGAATTTTTCATTTGTTTCCTGTACGAATCAACATCTAGATACTGAATATCGCCCACCCTCTTTCTGTTGTGTAATATTGTAGAAATGAGTGTGGTTTCAACTAAAATGCGGTAGTCGTTTATATTTTCTGAAATGTTCAATTTGTCAAAAGCTTCCTCAGCAGCATTTTCGATAAAATGCTTCATTTTAATAACATCTTCCGTTACAGGAAGTAGTTTCGGTTTTGCGGCCGACTTTTCGTTTAAATCTTTCAGAGCCAAGCTCCCCAATTCTGTTGTCCACTGACTGTCAACAACTTTCTTGAAACGCTCCAAGTCCATTAGAGTTTCTTCAATGTTCCCTATGGTAAATGGGATTTTTTTTCTCAAAATCAACTTCACAGCTAGGTCTGTTATTTGCTTCAACGTAGTCCCAAAATGTAATGCTAGAGATGCAGCCCCAAAACTTCTTTTTTCTGTATTGTATCTAGACATCTTTTTTGTTGCTTCAACGACATCATCAAAATGTTTGGGTTTCAATGTTGAAAGCATATCAGAGTAACCTCCGAGTTTTTTCATTTCTAATAAATATTTACCACACTCCCGTAATTTATTTGATAAGTGATATAAGCTTCTTTTATTCTTATTTTTCTTCAATAGATCCTCTCCGAATAGGGTTATCAGTATATCATTAACAGCAGTTTCTGTTATTACGTCGGCTTGCATTTTACTGAATATTTCTTTTTTTGCTGCTAATTTGTCCAAAATATTACCATATTCCTTCTGACAGGCAGAATAAACTAAAGACCCACTCAATGGGCGTATTTTGGAAGATTTTTCATTTTTATCCTTGGCAAAACATTTTTTCATGTGCCGACTCAGACATAACCGTTTATAGTATGCTTTGCAATGTATGCATATTGCATATTCATCATGTGGTACTTCAGAAGAATCATTCAATCGTTTTTTGGGAATAATTTTTCCCCTAAGAGCACATTCCATATTCCCTTGGTTTCTCAAAATTTGCAGTAGCTGTTTTCTCTCTCTACTTCCAGCTTCTAGAGAGAATATCTCCTTCACTTCTCTTTCATCAGAATGATGACGTTCGAGATGTCTGGCAAAATGCTTCGAAACAATGTCATTTTCACAGTATTTACAGACTGTTTTTTTATATTTGTTTCTACTCAGAAACGGCAAATTTGTAATGTCCAGTACCTAAAGAATTTGATGTGACGATGAAATCACATTGATATGGGTTGGGTAGTTTCAAAAATGTTATCTATCGTTGTTGAGTTAAATACATCATAGACTCTTTTCAACTCGAAATAAGTTATTTGTTTTACTAGGCAGCAAAGTACTAGATTGACTGCCGCAAATGATAGTTCATAGCCGAACGTAGCGAGGCTAGGAATTCATCCAAGGCAGTCAATCTACTTGGCTGCCGAGTTTAACATATACTTTTTCCTCCGATTGTTTATAATGATATATGTAAGATATTGTATTTGCAGATTATTTCACTTCTCACAATCTCTTCTATCTTTGCTGTATTGATAAATTGAAACAAAATTTGATAGAAGTTGCAAGTGTTGGAATTGTTGGATGCTATGGAAAAGTATATTCATAGTAATTATAGTGTTACAACATTATGGACAGTTATAGCGACTTAATAGTACTTACTCCCCCAGACACATATCAATCATAAAACTATTACTTTTGTTGCCTTGGAAGAAAAATTAATGCTTGAGAACAAGCATGTAAAATAATAGACAGTTGAGCGACTTAGAAGTACTTTACTTCTCCAGACACATATTATTCAGCAAAGTATTACTTTTGCTGTCTAGGCAGAAAAAGTAATACTTTTGCTGATTGATATGTGTCTGCAAAATTGATAATAATATTAATTAATTGCATTACTATATAATGTGTTAATTTTATCCAATGCATCAAACTGAAGAGTTACATCAACATAACGAACTAGTGAATAACGCATACGCTCATGATGCGGAATGTGAAATGATCCACAAATGAATAAAATTTTATAGAATAGAATTATCTTCTCAAATACCACCCCATATGATTTTTTTTTAATTAATTGTCGTTCTAGTTGATTCAACCATTGTTATTCGAATGCAAGTATAAGTCAAGCAATCAGCAAGAGATATAACCATTCCTTTTACAGAATCACTTTCGTGCCATGATCAATCTTCTCAAATGTTATTATCGAATAAATTGACGATAATATCAATTGATAATGAAGAGACATTATCATTACTTTATTTGAGTTTTCGTTGAATGAGGTGAATTCATGGATGATATTTTGAAGTGTTGTGGTATTAAACCTGATAAATTTATCAATAGGCATGTACCTTCCTTTCCTTTCTCCCATGGTTCTTGTTGCTCGAATAGAATTTTTTCATTCTTTTGACTGTTTCATCATCTAATGTATATTTCTCCTGAAATCGATAAAACCATCATACGCTATACAATTCAGTAAAGTTGATAAATTCATTGGGTAACATTCCGTTAATCGGACTCCGCCTCAAAAATAAAAAAATTTTGGTGGAGCTTACGTATTTTGCCCCCTGGACAAAAAATTCAAATGAAATTTTTGGGGCTCTCGACTGGTTTCGGAGATACGGCCCCCCAAAGACAGGAAATCGGGGTTTTACGCCTATGTTTGTTTCGCAGCCAATTCCGCTCGAAATTCCTCCTTCTTTCTATCAGCACAATATACACATTCTACAACACCTTCATCACTTTCCAACAGAATTGTAAGCATTTCCAAAACTCTGAAATGTAAATCGTCAAAAGAATTCGAGGTTAGCAAAACAGAACGAGCATCGCATCGCATAGGCGTAAAACCCCGTTTCCTGTCTTTGGGGGGCCGTATCTCCGAAACTAGTTGAGAGCCCCAAAAATTTCATAAGAATTTTTTGTTCAGGAGGCCAAAATACGTAAGTTCCACCAATTTTTTTTCATTTTTGAGGCGGAGCCCGATTAACGGATTTTTACCATTCATTGAATTAAATTCTTTAACAATCTGCCTCCTTCTGGTACCTGAGCCATTAAGTGATGTATCCATTAAACATCACTTTCTGAGATGATCGAAAGAAAAGACCTTCAATTCTCTTGAGACTTCGATCACAATATTGAACTGTTCCAAAGTTATGAACATTTTATTCTCGCAAGATAAGCAATATGTCAAATTGTGGATTGAAAGATTTTACCAGAGATGTGTCACAAGATTCCGTTTTCCATTGGTAAATATAATATATACTTAACATCTTGTCGGGTTCAGAAGTTAGGGTGGCTTTTTACGAAACTACTGTACCAGCAAGTCGAAACTCAATGTACTGTATTGTATGTTGATGAAAGTCTCAATTTTTAATTGTCAACAAAAAAATTTAATATATCATCATTCTGAATTCTAAAAGGTTTTCGGTAGACTAGTTGTCAGCACATTCGCTTATCTTGCGATTCCCTTTCGCATTGATCTATATTGCTAACACAAGTTTCGACTTTTGAGGGTACGTGCGGGGGAGGGTGTCAGGAGATTGAGGAAAATTCCATTTTGATAGACAAATTATAGCATCAAGTCATACAAGTGAACAAAATAATATACATCTGAATGTTGTGAATGTACAGTGAAATGGATCAACTAACATACGTACCATGAGATTATTCTCAAATTCATAATGTTTTGGTATAAAATTATCTTCATCAGTATTCTTGAATTGGATTGTTTTAATAGCTGACGCCTCTTCATCATTTCGTGCTGGACTCTCAATGAGATATTCTGACACGAATTTCTGAAATATGTTAAGTAAAGGGTTGTATGAAAAAACTGATTTTATGTTTCGTTGACTAAAGTTAGAAAATATAAAATAAAATATCACTGCAAAGTATCCGTAATTTCATTAATGAGTGTAGAAATTATTTCGGTAACTTACATCACATTTCTCCAACATCTCGGAATCTGAAGGAAAACTTTCCTAGTAATGAAACAAAATCATAGAAAATTTCGAATATTTTTTATTGAAAATGAAATAAAAATTACCTGAAGTGAAGATTGGGAGGTGGACGGAATATAGGTTGAGTCAGTGAGGTTCTGACTTCCACAAGGGGATGCATTCTCGTAATCACTTTGTGAATGATTGTAACGAGCAGGATTACATTCTGCAAAATGATAAGAATTGATCGTACGATGGATGAAATTTTACAAGCCAGCGCTCATCCTCAAACATGCTTCCAGAAACTTTTCAAACTACTGCTTTGAAAACACTATGTTTCTGCATGACCATACAAAATAGTCATTCATGTACCAATGTTATGAAGATATTCATGCACGGAGGGCGACTATCTTACAAAGCCAAGGGCCTTTGACCCGAGAGTTTGTAAATTGCCCGAGGGCAAATATATTTATTTTTCACCCGTGGTGTATACCAACTCTTAGGTTATAATAAATCGTTATTGTTTCAATATATAAATATTTGCAAATCAATTAATGATTCTATAACTGGATACTAGGATTGCTTAGTTGTAGTTAGTGTACATGCAGAGAAATTTCATATATTTATTGCATGTGCGGGCCGTCAACTGAACTTTATTACCGCATGAAGTTCACTCTTTATTTAGTTGATAACTGAGTAATACAAACACGAAAATGAAGTGGTATAATTAAAAAAATATGTGATTCGCCCAAAAAGTGTTCATTGAAATATTCAGTCGATGACATTCGAAGACCCGCTAGTCTTGAAAAAAAATTATTCATTTCAGTTATTTTAGTAGGTCACAATCATCTTGAAAGATAGTTCTATAGAACTTTCTGATCATCATCATCAACAACCGAATTGAAATTGCCTATTAAAAAAATTACCTCTAATTTATACACATCTTCGAGGTATAAAATATTGTGGGGTTATATCCGGAGTACACCAAAGGGTATCCTTGGTTAAGATAGTCGAAATGTCCTTAATCTAAATTTCGATATGACCTGCGATACAGGTCTGATAAAAATCAATCACCATTTTTTCCTTTCTCCTCCTCTCTTTCCCCCTCTGTGGGAAAAAATGGCCTTTTTAACGTTTTATTTTTTTTTCTCGAAATATAGGCCTCGAAAAATATTGAAAAAATTCACGTATATAGAAGACATGGGTTTCCCATGAGGACCGTCGAAAAAAAGGTTGAAATTAAAAATTCGAAAAAAAAGGCAGAAAAATTTGTATCGTTTTTTTCATTATCAGTGGTGGCACCTGGGAAAAAAGCATTTTTGTGAATTTTTATGAAGAATTACCTGTAGCTGTTTTTCCATCGATTTTAACTAAAAACTTCATGGACCAAAAATTGTTTTGATTGCAATTCCACATAGGATTCATATTGCATTCATATTGGATTGACATATTTTTAAAAGTTGAGTTATAAAATGAGTGGAAAAACTTTCACTTAGAGTTTTCACATTGAATATTGCCAATAACTATTCTTCATCGATTTTCACAGAGAACAGAGACACACAGATACGAAAGCGTGCCGTTTGTTAATGTTCTTTTCCTCTCCGTTCTCCATTTCCTCTTCCAAGGGTTAAAACATTTTTTTCTTCACGTCTAGGTCCATTCAAAATATTTTTTTAATTTTAAATTCGAAAAAAATTGCAGAAAACCCATACGGGTGATATTATTTTATCAATTTAAAGAAGCTAATATACACTATTACACACAATTATTATACTATTCTTATTAACAATTGAAAATGTTCATTATAATATCAGATTTTAATGTAGAACGTAAATAATAAAGAACATTTTTATTTTCGTGTAGAAAGTAGTATATTTTTTATCACATAGAAAAAGTCGAAAATTCCTACAGTAAAAAAATCTTGGATAACTATTTACAAAATTTTAACAAGAATGTCACAATTTCCCAACGATTTGCGGAAAAAGACGTTTTGAGAATGTGATATTTTTAGTCTTTTTTTTTTCTCCAGATCAATGCAACAATATGGCGTTATGAAAGATATGAATACAAAAAATATTTCATTCGAATCTCGTGAAATATGTAAAAAAACGAACATTATACGTCAACTATTTCATTACATATCGAAACACGGGTCAAATGCAATTGTTTTTATATAAGTTCGAGAAAAGGATGAAAAATATTACATAAAAGTTTGGATATTAAAAATGCAAATTTTCATAAAATTTTTCAAAATAATGTCATTTTGTGCCAAAGACTTGAACAAACGTTACTCAATATGATAATGGATATCAGCTTTATCGAAATGCTGGGCGACACATGAGTTTCCTACTATTTTTCTCTAATAAAAATCTAATTTATTTTCGGAAGTCTCAAAAAGTGGCACATTTGGCATTAAGATTTCATTTTCAAGATTATACTATTTTCCATTCATACTTTCTGTTCCATATAGATTATGAGAAAAATAACAGAACGTTAAACGTGAAAAATACTAAATTTTCACCCCCAGAATGGAAAAGAGGCGAAGGAGAAGCAAAGAACAGTAACAGGCGGCATGCTCTCGTGTGTTTGTGTATCAGTGCTATGTGAAAATTGATAAAAACCGTTATTGCCTTCATTTAATGTGGAAAATCTCTTAGTGAAATTCTTTCCTTTCGTATAATAGCTCAAATTTTCAGAATAAGTCAATTGAATATGAGTGTGTTCTATGTAAAATTGAAACTCAAACACTTTATGTTCCCTGATATTTTTCGTTAAAATTGATGGAAAAAAATTTACAGGCAATTTTTAATAAAGAATTCACAAAGAATGTCACCACTGATGTTATAATTAACGTTTACATTTGTTATAATTAGCTTCGTTGAAATGATGGAATAATATCAGCCGGGACACCTGGGCTTCCTGATATATTTTTAGAATTTGAAATTTAAGACAACATATTTTAAGGCCTGTATGGAGGTCTCGAGGGCAAAAAAAAATATTCCGAAGACCATACTGTCTTCCAGATACATGAATTTTTTCAATATTTTTCGATAACTGTTTGAATTTGAATGTGAATATTATAATTTTTTCACCCTTGGAAGGGGAAATGGGGGACGGAGAAATAGAGGATACTAACAAACGTCTTGCATGCTTTCGTATCTGTGTGTATCAGTTCTTTGTGAAAATTGATAAAGAACACTTATTGGCTATATTCAATGTAAAAACTTGAAAAGCTCTTCACTCATTTATAGCTCAACTTTTCAAAATGTTTCGTTTCAATATGAGTGTATCTTATGTGGAATTTCAATTTGAACATTATTTTGTCCTATGAAATTTTTCGTTTTAATCAATAGCAAAAAAGTTAGACATTTTTGATGACAAAAAATGACTTTTTCTCAAGTGCCACCACTGATAATGAAATGAACGTTACTAATTGTCATAGTACATATTTGCCTCGTTGAAATGATCAAATATTATCACCCGGGACACCTGGGTTTTCTGCCATTTTTTCAATTTCAAATAAAAAAAATTCGAAGGTCTTCATGGGGCCCGGGGACAAAAAAAATAATTCAAAGACCATACTATCTTCCATTTACGTGAAAAACTGAGTTGTTCATCTACGAATCAATATTTGATCCATTTCCCAACGAAAACAGCATTTTCAATTATTCCGTTTACGATGATTGTTCACTCAAATTTGGTTTGAAAGTAGAAGTACCTCAAGGTATTTTATTTGAAAATGTTTTTCATGAATATCCTGGGTATTTTTATCAGTTATATTCGATTCATTCAATACTTTCACGGATTCTCATTGACTTCAACCCAGAAACCAAATGCAAATAATATGATGCAATCCCGCTATCTGAAGAAGTGTTAGGGGAAATTGAACCAAAAACGCAAAATTTCCAAAGTGGCGCCTATCATTCTTTTATGACGAGAACATTCACCTACCACTGATAATGTGTGTTGTGAAACATGTTTTAAATATTCGTACTTACTTCGTTTCGCTAATTCCAAAATTCTCCTTGTTCTTCCACTCATTTTGGCACACGAAAAACTACACCTGTGAAACACGCGGTAAATCACTTGTGGATTGAATTGACTCGATCTACATAACAAGCAGTTGATTATTGGCAACAGCGCAGGGTGCCACTTTGAAAATATTTCTCTCATAGTTATGGGGTATGGGTGTCACATCAACAATATGTATCAATGTGCCATTATTACTTCTTTTATCATTTTTCTTTATACGAGTGGGTGCCTGTATGACGCTCATTTTCTTGGTGCCACTTCATACAAATCTTATGTATATATATATATATGAAAATACTTATCGATAGCGTTTCGGAATCTAAATCCGCTTCCATTTTCGAAACTGATACGCAAATTCCTGTACAAATCCCAATATAACGATAAATATTCACATATATATATATACATATATATATATATATATATATATATATATATATATATATATATATATATATATATATATATATATATATATATATATAAATATATATATATATATATATTACTTCTTATTATTATTTTTTGATAGGCAAAATTTGAGTTATACGAGAAGTTGCTGACCAGTTGGACTTGTTCTATCCAGAAAGAACTGTTTCGTCGAATATTTGAAGTCAAACACCGCTCCCAACAGCTGTCATCCGGATGAGCCACCGAGCTATCAGTCTTCATCCTCCCACGTGCTAGGAATCACACGTTGAACGTTAAGATCTCGTTAATCATCAGGTCGCACAAGTTTCGACTTCTGAGGGCGACGTTCTCAATGGGACGTCAACTAGTCAACGGTGAATTCGGTCGATAATTTGTAGCAATTTCAATTACATTTTGCGTATAACTGAATATACAGAGTGGTTCATATATATATATATATATATATATATATATATATGTCTGGTGAAGAATGCATATCTATGAGCTCGCTTGATATGGATCGCGGAGGAGGGCTGCCCCTCCTGAAGGACCAAATTTGATGTCAGATTTGAAATATTTGACAAATGTCAATGACGATTGCAACAAGATAAATTTGAAAGCAATGAAAACGAAAGCCTACCAGAAAATTGAGTTGAAGTGAACTGAACATCAATAGAAAAATCAATTATTCAATCATCAATGAGGATAAATTCGACAGAAATAATAGTGAATCAAAAAAAAAATTAAATATTGAGGTTTCTGATATTGGCTACTAACTTAATATTTTTCTTGTTGCCAGAATATACAACCATTCATCAACTTTCCTTCAGAGGAACTGTTCTCATTTCTGACACATCTGATTTCAATTCAACTAGAATATTCTAAATTTCAATAATCAGGAAAGTTTATTCATTGACGCCATTATGAGGTTTTTGACGAAAAATGCTTTGAAATTTTATCGCATTTGAATTCACCAATAATTACGAATACCCCAGTGGAAAATTTGTATCGAATACACCTGTAGGCAACAGTCTGGAATCTGAAACATCAGATGAGAACTAAACCGGTTCCTTGGTCGCACAAGTATCTGTTTTCTATACGAACTCGTACCGTTAGTAAGGGAAGAAATGAACCAGTACATATCAGGCACCGTACTAACATTTCGTAAAGATGTTACCTCTTCTAAGTTTTGGTGGAGGTGCGAGTTTCAAAATAGGCGCATGCACCACTTGCATCTAAAAACGATCAAATGTTCAAATTTCCTCTGTGAATTTTGGGAGAAGTTGCAAAAGGAAGTTGTTCTTTTTAAATTCAATACTTCACCACCTATCATTTTTTCTTTGTAGTTGTTTCAGGTTCTTTAACTACCACAATGTGAAAAAATAAGAATTATTATTAAAACATTTTATTGAAGATAAATGATATATTTTGCCAAGGTTTGGTAAATGTTTCATTCATAATATTTCGAAATAATTTCATAAAATGAACAAGAAATCATCACTCGTACGAATAATTTCAACACACCATGTGTTACAAGTATGCATTGCAAAAATTTCAATACTTTTACTCGTTTGAATGTGTCACAATTCAACTTCTTCATTTTCAATAAATGCATTCGGCTTGCCAATCATATCTCATGAATTTCCGTTATGTTTCACGAGGATTGCTGCAGATAAGCAACGTTCGGAACATTCACTGAAATATCACAGTATTTTCGACAATGAAAATGGACTCGTCTTGAGCTACGAGTGATTATTTCACTAGGAAATGGCTGATAAAACGGTAACGTGCTCGTTTCGGAAACTGTAAGTTATTGGAGAGATTTGTGATTTTCAAGAAAGAAACTGAGTACCTTCATTCTCGCTCTCCGTTTGGTACTGAAATAATATGTGATAAGTGTCAGAGATACCTCGTTTTGAACAACTGCCGTATAGTGTGTACACGTTACCGGAGATCTCAGCAAGATATGCTGAATGATTTTCAACAAAAGAAAAGGAGACAGAGTCGGGAAAGTTCCAAGTGGTCGGCAAAGTGTTTTGCCGAACTCGTCTTTTTCTGAGTGAACTGTTGGTTACTTTACAATCTGGAAGTAGGTTAGAATTTTGATTGTAATAGGACCACCTATTTCTTTAAACAATATGTAAATATCAGATCGTGTATATTGAGTTGCCTGACTAATCTTACCTTTGATTAGTGACAATCTATGTTTGAATGTTATTTCTATAAAAAGTGTACATGAATTTACAATCAATTAACAGTTGCAAGCTTTCAAATCATCTTTTGTTGTAAAATACTTGAATTTTGTTTCAATAAAATGAAAATATCATAATTAGAATAATGTAAAAGACTCACCAGATATAAGTACATATCTCTGATTACGTTGATTCAAATCTGAAACAGTTGGTACAGTATTCGGTGAGGTAACCGAAAGGTTATGGGTTCCAGTTTCGGTGTCAACACTTTTTTGTGTTTCCTTCATTTTTTATAAATGATTAGTTTCAGTACAGTTTTCATGTGAATAATATAAGTGAGGAAGAGCAATTGAAAATTACATCTCGAAATCTTACAGAATTCACGGGTTTAACGCCTCTTTGAAAGCCGTGCACAAGTGAGAATAAAGGTTACTTTCCATGGGACTAGGGATGGCAATATGTCTCAGGAAAAATATATTTAGCTCAAAAGAAGAGAAATTAGTGGACATTTTTGAATGATTGTAAAAAAATATATTTTCAACAGTATAAGACCAACGTATAATGTCCGAGCCAGAGTGGTGTATTGGGTTATTAGCAACCAACTACGCAAATCACACAAAATATTCTTATCCGAATTGAGAATGTTATTTACTCTCCAAACGAGGAAAACGCAAATGGATGGGAAATGAATAATGTATTTACCTCAAGAGAAGAGGAAGTAGTGAACATGTACACCCACCAGTTGAACTGAAATAGAAAGCTCTCAATAGCTCAATAACGATTTCATGAAAATCAGAAAAGTGCCTCGTGAGGAAAAATTCGTTTCCTATACCCTGACATTCTGTTTCCAGTCACACAGTGACATGTGATATATTCAAATGCAATATTCCACTCTTATGCGTTTCTATCTAGCTTAGGAATTTTCCACGTGTCGATCAGGTTACAGTGCATTTATTTGACGTATGTTAAATCTCTAGAAATTCATGAAGTGCATATTTTCTGCTGGAAGAAGTTGAATACGAACGCTATACTAGCATTGCAGATGTTAGGAAAGGTTAATTTTCAAACTAAAACTGTCCTAATTATTTTCTCTAGTGCAACTTAGATGTCTGAAAACTCTGCTGTTAGAACGTATACTTGTGAGAGTTGACTACTATGAATATTTTCCTCATATATAAAATGTCCCATAAGAGCAATGCAATTATCGAAAACTTACAGTGGTAATCGCATCGTATCGAAAACTTACAGCGGTAATTGCATTGTATCAAGTCACCATAACAAGACATTTGAAACCGTATCGCTAGACGTCAGTAAACAAGAAAAATAAATGTTAGATAGACTTCAAAAATAGAAAAACATTTCGCGTTTAGGTGAGTACTCCATACAATCTATAGAGGAAAGTATAAATGAACAAAAAATGACATTTCCTTGAGAATATCTTCATTCGTGAAATATTTCAATGAATTACATTCGTGCATAGAAATGACCAGATAATTTCGCATTCAAGCGTGGTATCTTATACAAATTGCATTCGGTTATAAACTTGCAATTTTTTTGATATCACGCTTTCTTGCAAAATTATTGGTAATCTTTATGCGTTCGTGCAATTATAGCCGATAATAGGCTTTATGTTGTCCTCAATCAAATTGATTCAGATGGCGCTTGCAATGAGAAGAATTTTCAAGGGAATGTATAGTCAGCCGACAAGTCTGCTGATTATATTTTCACATTTGGACGCAGACCAATCGGCAGCCTATGTTATTTGTTTAGAATGCCGTAAATTTTTTCCAATGTTTCGTTCCTTCATTATATTTCGTTTTTTTATATATGACAGTAGATTCCACTTATTGTATTGACAGCACGAATCAAGAAATTTGCTGATTGGTTGGTTGACCGTGCACTTCCAATTCCGCAGCTGGAGCTCCAGAGAAGTTCAAAATGGAGTTATTCCCATGTGGATTAGAAATATTTGTGGACAAAAAACAATCGAACCACGCAGAAGGACGTCTAAATATGACGGAAAACATATGTTTCATCGGTTTTATAGTGCAAAAAGGGTGAAATATGCCCGTCTTCTCAAAGAAAGACTATAACTTCTGAACCGCTTTGCTTCCACATGTTTTTCTATTAATCGGAAAACAAGATTCGTGAAAATATTTTGGAAAAATGATGTATTTTTCTGATAGGCAAATTTCAGACATAGGAAAAGTTGCTGACTTGCTACAAAGATTGTATTATGTGGCGTAGTCAAATAAATACACTATACTCTACTCTATAGTTCCCATGTATAGAGTTCGGCACCAGAACATTTATTAAAACTCCTTGATTCCATTCAGGGAAAGGCAATCCATCTTTCTTGTGATTCTTCGCTTACGGACTAGCTCACTTCTTTGGAACATCGTAGAAGAGTCGAAGACTCTCTTCTGGGAATATTTTCACGGTCGATGCTCTTCAGTCGTTTCACAATTGGCCCTTGTGCGGAATTTTAATTTCTTTGTTGTGAGTCTGGAAATCTGTCAAACCTCTCCTCCTCAGGGATCTTCTCCAATAGAACAGTTCTTCCTGAGGCTTATTAAGTCCGAAAATGCAAAGTTGATTTTAATTCTCATCTTCTGTCTCTTGATTCACGCGGTGTCCTTTAAACATTACATGATTTCCTTTACCTGCGAATCTTTAAAAGAAAAGTAGCTATGGTGTAGGTATTCTAATCTCTATCCACGTTCTCTTGCACGTTACAGGAGTTTTTATATATTACTCAATTTTAGATTTTCAATGAAATTCTGCTTCTCTCGCGTTCTTCCCGACGAAATTGGCTCTATCCGCAGCTCTTGTGCGGTGTAAATAAATCCTCGTGTCGACAGATAATATACCCAATCCACTGATATCAATATATCTTCTCGTGATCATAATTGACTATAAATTTGTTTTACGAGCATGCTTTGGGGCGAAATTTGGAATATAATTCCTGCATACATTATCCCTTGGTGTCGTTCGCAGTTGATGAAGAAATTCAATGGAAAGAAGTTATGCATATCTTCAGCTCCATTGGTAGATTTTTTTGGAAAATTCAGCATTATCAAGTCTGTTTGTATGAGATATTTGTAATGCGAAATTTCATTTTTCTCGACAGTGAAAAATAAACGAATGAGTAGGGAAACAATGATCATGGTATGTATCAAATCCTACTGAATACAAAACGAATAATAGGACTGAAGTATACACTTCAACGATAAAATATAAAAATTAATATGAATTTCAAATTCCAAAAATAAATGATCAATCGAAAAGTAACGATGAGTTTGAAAATCTTGTCGAATTGAACAACTAAGGGCCGGTTTTGAATGCTAGATATCTGTCAGATCAAAATAACTATCAGTTTATATCCTTGTCACTATCAAACAATATCCAGGAATACCTCCGCTTTTCTTCCATTTATTTGACAGATATCTCATTTATCCTTGTATCGAAAAACTGGACCTGAATCAAATAAGGGCATTCGAATCGAAACGAGAAAATGGAAATGGAATCTGATCGAAAATAAAAATTCACGAAATTCAAATCGTCACAAGAGTAAATGAGCGAAAAATAAAGATATTGAGATAAATTTGAAATATCTATTGTAAAAGTAGCAGAATGAAATATAATTGAAGAGAAATAGGAGAAAAGTGCTGGGATCAAATCGTTGTTATGACGTGATGGATCAAGGTATACATTACTCATTTTTCATCATTGGGGCTTCCGAATATTCAGCAGTTTATATAAATGAGCATTGTGTTGTTAAAAATGAGCAATATTCATTCGAAAAGTATCATACTGGAACGAAAATATTTCTGTATCAATAACAGATTACTGAATTGTCCTGATTTTCCTATTTTTGACTTTACTTTCCCAAAATCGAGTCTGTATTTCTGGCATGGTGCTCATGGAAATATGAGGCAACGAGAAAAATCTAATGATTTGCTTCAGAAAGGTTACACGAAGTAAGCGATGGAGTCCTTGTTCTTAGCAAAAAAAGCGAGTAGCAAAGCGTTGGCCATCTCACAATCAATCACTTTGGTTTCTGCATTTTAATGTCAGATTTGGGTTCACAGATGAATAAAACCCTGTTCAGAAAGTGAATTTATGTACTTTCATGTGTCAGTGGAATTGCTTCCACCTAGATCATCAATTTGACACGCAGTGCGTTGTATAGCTCTTCATCTACACTATTTTCATAGTTCAATATAGTTTGCGACAAGATGCATGGTTTATAAGCATCTTTATTTACGACTGAGACACAATGTAATTATTATACTCATGGTTTCTGCAGTATGATGCCATATATGATTTCCTTAGGCTTAGGGGGGTTAATAGTAATAGTCTTTATTCCCTTCTTAGCCCTATCACAAAATTTCTCGAATTGAAGATTACCATGGGAACGATATAACAAAATTCCAAAGTGTCAGCGTCAAACGCTTGGGTAGTGTTTGTGTATTTGTATTGAGATGATGAGATGAACATCTAGAAACAAGAATATACAGGGAGGTCCATGAAGAGAGCAACAACTGATAATTTTTTTTCAGTTGTACGACCGATACCGCCAAAAGTTGATGCATATTTGATCGCCAACTCACAAACATTTAGATCGGCTTCTGAACAAACAGTTGTCGGGGCAGGACAAAGAATATTAAATTTGTTAAAAAATAAAGTACCCCGTTTTGAAAAATAGAGAATAATTTCATGGAAAAAGTGGTTGAGAAATGAAAGTTTCGTCCACATGAAGTCTCGGCCTAAAATTAAAAAAAAATATATAATTTTTTTCTTAAATTATTTCCGTATTATAAATAAAAATTCTGATTAGTACGTATCAAAAGTAAACATTACCTAATCACTTTCGAATAATTATCATCGACTTGAAGTTCATCTTTGTTGCAACGATATCTAACATACCTCTATATTTCCACAATTAACTATTTCAACAAAGCAAATGAGTTATTTACCATTGAAACTGTGATTTGGTTAGAGCTACCTTTAACATGTACTGAGCAGAATTTTTATTTACTGGGATAAATGAAATTTGTTTTCGAGATTTGGGCTAATAAGACTTCAATCTTAATTTCGATTGTACAAGTATTTTTTTTCAATTTTTTGAACACTTTATGGACCTCACTGTATATATTGGGAAACTGAACTGGTATCAATACTGATCCTGGACGCTCATTGGGATGAAAGATAGTGAAATCTGAACCTTTGATCAAAAAATAAAATCCGAAAATTCCTTTAATTGTGGAATCAAATTCAAATGAATCGAAATGCTAGGGAAATCGATATCTATACTTTTAAGAAGTAACGTTTGGGACTTTGTTTATTTTTAGGGGGTAATCTTCGGAAATACTGATCCGATCATGAGAATTCCTTCACTAACAGAAAGCTACACTATCCAGTAGTGATACTGGCTAAATTATATCATGATTGAGCCAAAAATTCAGTGGATTATAATAGTATATGTGAATCGAGTAGAAGAAAAACGGGCGAGATGAGATATTTTACCGGCGTGCGCTGACTGAATGGTTCGGTACGACCACGAGAATGGGGTCGTGAGCAAAATCTAGTTGAATATAAAACTGAACAAAATTGAAATGAACGAGAACTGGAAAAATGAATTGGAATTAAATTTTAAGTTCAGCGTGAACCAATGTTGAACTTATTTTCAACCTCTTATCTTGGTTTCATCATCATTTGAAATTTTGTTATCCTATCAACTCTGTGAATATTTCGTTTTTATTATCGTATAATTGCTGCTTATTTACATTCTTTCTTATGATTCTTTATATTATTCATTTTTATTTTGATCAGAGGTTCGAGTTCCGTGTCTTTTATAAATATATTTTTTTCAATTTATGTTTGAGTAATCGAAATTTACTAAATTCTCTTGTTGAAATGTAATAAAATATCGAGGCGATTGAAGTTCAAGCCAAAACCTTTAAAAAAAAAAGATTTTGGAATATGATGATATATTTGGAAACCATCTATACTTCTACGTCTCACTTTTCTACATACTCCTCTAGAGATATCCTTATCGCAAATTGATATTCATTGTTTCACTTTCACGCAAACAAAATTGTGGAGATATCCGTCAGGAGAAGGATTTCCATATTCCTCTGGCAACTTTATTACATTTTCCCATATATGCCCCGTATAATATGAGGTCACGCAATAACATTATCATATAAATACATAAGAATATCGCGGTCAAGCAGGTTTCAAGTACGGTGTCAAATCGCTTCGCGTCTGAGGTTGAAAGAAAGGGCTTGAAAATTTTCGAGAATACCCACGATGTGATATATTTCATATGGAATTGAATTAGGGCTCGATTTTGTATTCAGCACAGTGGAACACTTCACATCTTGATATATGGAGGGTCGAATGATTGCTTTTTATAGTCGAATGGAGACGAATATGGTAAAATAAGCTGTTAGTTTCATATCGATACTCGAGTATAAAACTGCCCCAGACATATTCTTGGGAAAAAAACTTAAACGTGAGTGGTGATATTAAAAAAAAAAATTCAGCAATATGTTTCGATGAGCAATCACTCAATATAAGAAGATACAGTTTCAATAATTTCTTCACCTATTATAAGTAATTGCACCTTTGAATAATTCTTCTTCAACGATAACTGTTGAAAAAAAATGACACCCAGATTGGGTTGAGTCCAGAGAAATGGCAAGCACCAGAATCAGCGTCACTCTGTATTTATTTACAAACGTTGAATTAGATTCAGTGCTTTTCAAACTTTTTGAATACACGACCCCTTTCAAGGATAAAAATTTCTGGCGACCCCCTTGGGCAATAGAAAGACAAAAAATTGTAATGTAATTAAAAGATTACATGTAATTTGTGACTTTCTCTAATTAGGTACCTATATATTCTAAGAACTAACGTTCACTTCAATGGTGGACATCAAAACTAAAAAAAAGCCTCAATTAGAAAACGATTTGATTGTGAATATTTCAAAAATAGCACCACGATTTGAAAATGAACAAGCACATCCTTCTCACTGAAATTGTGTTTTACTGTAGGTAGTGAATCATGTAGAACCTTAACATATTTTCTTTTGTCGGCGACCCCTTCAGGAAGGCTCCGCGACCCCCCTGTGGGTCGCGACCCACAGATTGAAAAACACTGTATTTGATCATCTAGTCCAGTAACTGAAGATCCGAAACTAGGGAAAGCTGTGAACAAGTCTATGCGTTCTTCACTTGTGGCTCGATTTGTAGGTCGTCGCAGAGATGTTTTCAAAGGACCCAAAACTTAACACGATTGCGTTCATTTCAACTGCCGCTTTCTCTATAGGAAGTCTGTTTTCTATGCATTCGCTTGGAGGCGGGCGGACGAATCGTTTCATAACTCAGGCAAAAACTGACATTTTTCAATGAATCAACGTTCAAGATAATGAGGAAACCCGTAGCTATCATTCCATATATTTCGAAGTTCTTTCTTACATGGCAAAAAGATTTAATAAGCTGTGAATTTTTTTTTCCGCACCATTTCGACACTGTTTCAATAATTTGTTTTTATTTCTTTCCAAAATAGTATTCTATCGGAAATTTTTCTCTATATACTTTCCCTGCTTTCTAATGAATGATCCATTTGTTCATTTATATTTTCCATGCGATTTCGGAGTTATGTAGAATCTGCGGAACAACCGCGAATTAAAAAATTATTAGCCATAAAAAATATATATGTATTCGGAAACTAGAGCATCTTGGCTTCAAAACGATGTGCATTGCAAGTCGATAAAATGGTTAATAATTTTTTAATTCGCGGTTGTTCCGCAGATTCTACATAACTCCGAAATCGCATGAAAAATGTAAATGAACAAATGGATCATTCATTAGAACGCCCAAGAACCCCCAAGGACCCATTGTGAAGAAAAATTTCCGATAAAAGACTATTTTTGAAAAAAATGTAAACAAATTAATGGAACAGTGTCGAAATGGTGCGGAAAAAAACTTTCACAGCTTATTAAATCTTTTTGCCCAATAACAAAGAATTTCGGAATACATGGAATGATAGCTACGGGTTTCCTCATTATCTTGAACTTTGAATCATTGGAAAATGTCCGTTTTTGCCTGAGTTATGGAACAATTCGTCCGCCCGCCTCCAAGCGAATGCATAGACAACAGAATTCCTATAGATAAAGCGGCAGCTGGAATGAGGAGAGTTTTGGGTTCCTTTATCTCGATAACTGTTGAGTTTTCGGAAAAAAATATAGAGGCCATTTTTGTAGACAATGAGACGATCTTTAATTTTTGTTTGAACGAAAATTCTGTAATTCGTATATTTAGCCAGATATTGGCGGAAGTAGAATAGGGGGCACCTCAGGCAACCCAGACACTTGATTAACATATAAAAACACCCTCTGTGACGTCACTGCCGGTATAGAAGAACCCTGTAATATCGGCCGTCACCCGCGGCTTCACCGCCAGCGCAGTGGTCCATAACCTCAACACCCCAGAGCCCGCGCAAATGTATGACGTCACCCACATGAGCCCCGAGCCATGAGCACCGCGCCAAGCCTAACCTCCAAGTCATCGCGCCATGCGCCCGCGCCATAAACTCGCGCCAACCACACCCATGTGACTGAGCCGTGACGTAGCTCAGTGCCAAGGCCGACCTAAATAAAAAACTTCCGACGTTGAGGATTGAACCCGGGCCGATCAGCATGAGAGACCTAGACGTTAACATTGCGCTAGTGAGACAATGTGTGTGTATAGGTAGCTATGGGTAGGGCTCCTCGAAATGGCGCTCAGCTGAGCAATAACCTCACTAAGTCACCAGTCAAATTTCCAAGTATAATCCTGTCATTTATCTATCACTATGGTTTGGAGCCCTAAGACATGGTCGGGGGCCCCCTGAGGAAAACTCGCACATTTAGTCAAGTCACGCCCTAGGCATACGTCACACCTGTCATTTTCACTGTCAAAATGAACCTAACCCAACATTCTATGCCACTTTGTCAGTCCTAGGCAGTTCCCTGCCGAAAGTCATTTGTCAGTAGAACCTAACCTTGTGAAGTTCTAGTCATACGTCTATCATTTTCCCAAATAAAGACATCTGTCAGTCCAACACTCGCTGTCATTTGTAAATTCCTAGTCATACGTCACACCTGTCATCAGTCATTTGTCACTTCAACCTAACCTTGTAATCTGTCGTAATTCCAAAGTAACGCCCTATACGTAGCGTCTATCAGCTGTCACATTTTCCACAGCTAAAGACATCTGTCATCATTTTCCCCAGCTAAAGTCATCTGCCAGTTCAACTTAACCCTGTAATTTAGCATAATTTCAAAAAAATCACGCCCTAGTTATACGTAACCTCTATCAGCTGTCACATTTTTCCCAGCTGAAGACATCTGTCAGTTCAACTTAACCTTGTAATCTGGCATAATTTCAAATCACGCCCTAGTTATACGTAACGTCTATCAGCTGTCACCCCCAGCTAAAGCCTCTGTCATCAGGCATTCAGCCCAGAGATATTTGTCAGTTCAACCTAACATTCTATGCCACTCTGTCAACCACGCCCTAGTCTATCAAGCCACGCCAATTTGTCAGCTAAAGTCATCTGTCATCCATCATTTGTTACCAGTCATTTGCTATGTTCAACCTTGTTATCTGTCATCTGTAAAGTTTGGCCATATGTCACACCTTAAATCTGTCAGTTCAACCTAACCCAACATTCTATCATTTATCAAGCCACACCCTAGTGATTTTCAGCCAAATCATCCATCATTTGTCATCCACGCTATTCAACCTGACATCTGTCATCTGTAAAGCCCTAATGTCACATCTGTCATCAGTCACAAACCAAAGAATCTATCAGTTTAACCTAACCTAACATTCTATGCCACTCTGTCAACCACACCCTAGTCATACACCCCAGTCCAACCACACAACAAACATCTGTCACATTACCGGCAGGGTCACACCCATGCGTCACATTGAGCCCCCTCGTCCCTTGCCCAGAGCCCCGACCGGGACCCAAGACTACCTAGGAGCCACGTTCACAGCTTCAGCCACACAAACAGCAGTTACAAGTATCAACCAACACTAATATTCCTTCAAGAACAATAGAAATTCCACTCAAAATGCTCTCTTCAATAATGATTGAAATGTGTTGCAAATTTTCAGCGGACAATTTGATACATCTTTACTCTATACGGTTTCGCTGGCAGAATGATATTCCCACCCACGAAAAGATAACAGAATGTGTTATCTGAGACTGAAAAGGTTCAATTGAAACATAAGAATTGAGGTGTTGCCAGTTGTAGAATAAAACTAAAGTTATGGTGATTGACGTATTGTCAGCTTTAAAATTATGCATTAAGTTTAGGAAAATGTAACATTAGTATAGTGTATACAGCATTGTATACGGGGTGTTTTTGAAAAATGTGTTATAGGAAAAAATCCACACAATGCTCATTCGACACAGAAAATCATATCCATTGTGAGCACCACATTCTTTTCGAGAGAATGAGATGAGAATTCAGAAAATGTATACTCTATGTATACTGAACAAGCGTAACCGATACATACTTGGTTGAGCTCCAGTACCAACACCAAAGTATATCAGATAATAGGTGGAAAATATACACTGAAACCTCATAAGAATCATTGAAACACTTACGAAAATCTCAAGAAATTGTCAAATTTTTCCTAACACCAAAGTATATCTGAGATAGAAAATATTTATTGAAACCTTATGATAAACACTTATGCACAGCTCAAGAAATTGCCAAAATTTATGGAATCTGTAAAAGATGGTGAAGGGATGGATACATCTCTAGTGAAAGACCGAAAAGAATTTCAATACAGCGTTTTTGGTTGAAGCGAAGAACCAAACAATTGCTGAAGGTATCAAGAATGTACAGAAACATGAATTCAACCAACATATTGAACACTCTGTGTCCTAAACAATTCAATTTATAACACCAATTAGACAATAATTTTCACCTGTTCGGTTGGCAAATCGTCTTGAAAATTGATTCAATACCCTCAAAGAATTCATAAGTATCAGTGATATATTACTTTTGAGAGTTTCGGTTGAGATAATAAAGCTATAGGAATTCAAAATATTGATATATTTGTTTTATAACTATCAATATTGGAGGAATATCAGAAACCCGAGTTGGCGGTATTACTATTCATAAGGCTTATATTTTCGCAAAAAACGTGAGGCCTATGAGACCAAAATAACTGTATTTTAATGAATAGGTTAGTGTTACGAAGTACTTTCACTCAGTGTTGAATGCCAAAATATTTTGGCCAGGGTTCACAGGTATAATATATAGATATAGCAGGTAGGTGTAATGAAAATTGTGCAAATTCGTTTCTTTGGGAAAAATACGAGCAGACTTCCATAACATTTATGAGAAAATCTTTACATTGTAATAGAACGGAGTACGTGCGAAACTAGCACTGATCAGAGTGAAAATTAAACAGAAATTCTCCACAAAACACGCTTTCTGCTCAGAATGGCAATTCATTAGCAGAGTTTGATATATTTCACAGTAAAACTTAGTGAAAATATTATGTGTGATGGCTGGTGAAACAGACGTTTATGTAGTCCTAGATGAGTTGTTGAGGGGTCATTCCATTCTTGACAGTTGAGGTGTTTGGACGTGCGTTGTCTTCGAAAAATGGAAAAATTCATTATTGAAAAAGAAAATGTCAAGAAAAACCGATTATTCGGTGTTGAGGCACGCACAATTGATTTCAGAATCAGACCTGTGCCAGAGGGTGGCGAACCAGTAAGTTGGATAAAACAGGCTATCGAAGACATTGTGATGAGAGGATTTCAAGATGTGAAACCAAATGACCACGTTGGATTCACCTTTGGATCAAATGAGCTCACAAATGGACAAGGTTGGATGAAATTCAAACTGGCATCAGAAGTTACATTTGATGATGTTTGGCAAACAATATCCTCAATCTACCAATCAAACTCGAAAGGAATGAATACCGAAACATTTACTTTGGGAATTACGACCGTAAGAAAACCAGAATGAAAAAGCTGCAATACTGTGATCAATACCGATTGAGATGTTGTGAAAATGCCACAAAATGACGAGGAAATACTACGAAAAACATTACAAATACATCGATAACACAAATGACTCTCTGGTGAATATTGAGTCTGCATTGGATAGAATTGTTATTCAAAATTTACAGTGAAAATACATGTAAATGTGTTGAGAATTGTGTGAATTTTTCTTTCCCAAAACATTTCTGCTAAAGTACCCAGAATTCTTCAGATTTGTAGCTATTTGTTGAGAAACCTTGAGCATCTTCCTTTCGGGATTCTGTGTATTTTCACACCAAAAAAAATAACAAATTATTTTTAAGACGGGGTATTGTTGAACGTTCGACTCCAAAACAATTACTGAATATTTTCATCACACATATCTGGTATACTTCAGATTCGTCAACTATCAAATCCTTTCCGAGTTGATCTGACACAGAACTCTTCAGATTCGTCGACAATCGTATCCTTTCCTAGTTGATCTGACACAGAACTCTAATTTCAGATTCGTCGACAATCGTATCCTTTCCTAGTTGGTCTGACACAGAACTCTAATTTCAGATTCGTCAAGTATCGTATCCTTTCCAAGATGATCTGACACAGAATGCTAATTTCAGATTCGTCGACAATCGCATCCTTTCCAAGATGATCTGACACAGAACGCTAATTTCAGATTCGTCGACAATCGTATCCTTTCCAAGATGATCTGACACAGAACGCTAATTTCAGATTCGTCGACAATCGTATCCTTTCCAAGATGATCTGGCACAGAATGCTAATTTCAGATTCGTCAACTAGCATCTCACTTGCGCGAGGCGTCGAGTTGTGTCTCATATGCGCGACGCTATCAGTCTACTAGCATCTCACTTGCGCAACGCTGTAATCAAATTGAATACCCAACCAAGTTCATTAGGATAAAAATTGTTTCTCATGGTACAAAAATCCTCAAAAATGAAGTAATAGGTGTTCTACATATCGGACATTACAAGTGACAGCGCAATCAGCACGGCACGCTTAATACTCACACCGCATGGATAACACATCCATTACAAAAATTGAAAGAATAAATTGAGGATATATTGAGAGTCATGTCTTTGAAATGTTCATTAGAGTTCACCTCAAAAATGATGTACATATCGAACAATTTGTGAGGAGATGCAACAACCAAATGCATAGGTGTAAAACACAAGAATATTGGTCGAATCAATCCAAAAAGTACGGCAATTATAATATTCGAACGAAACACGCGATAAACTTATCAAAATCGATTATATATTGAAACAAATGAGAAATCTGGAAACTAAAGATCATGGAAAAGTCGAATACACGAAGGAGCATAATAATTCGACTGGATACATAATGATCAAGCCTGAATTTCAAATGAATCCAGACAAGTCAGAAATATTGATTCAACTGGAACAAAAATTCTCAAAAAAGATACAATGGAAGTTCTTCATATTTGACAACTTTCACATGTCACTGAACGATCAACACAACAGGCTAAATTTTTACAAAACATGAACACTACGTCCATTCCATTTAACAAACAAATTTTTCAAGTATAATGTGTTGGTGAAGAATTTTGAAGGTTTTTGAGTTCAAAATTTGGATTTTTGAGTTTCTAAACTTGGCATTTATCATGATAAATTCGATGCTGAGTCCAAGCTTCAAGCAACCTCGGGTTGCAGTAGAACCATTTGAGTCGATGACTTCTGCCTGTATGAAAAACTCTACTTCGTTGGGAAAATTTCATTCTCATGAAATATCTGAGAACATGACTTGAACCGAAGAGATATATCCCAGTACCAAACATGAACAATGTGATATCATTCAACTTGATTTGAATAGACCACAATTGAGTCTGAAAACATGCAAAAATTCCGAATCAAGCATGTGCAGACGATTGCAAAAGTTTTGAAAAAATTACATGTGATAATGAACTGTATACGTGTAGAACATAAGGTTGGATGAATCCAAAAGTTTGAAGGAGATTCGAAAATTACGCTAGTTGAACGAAACACATGGCAAAGGTATAAAAATTGAGTCTAACTGAATACGTAACACCTGCAGAGCCAAATGAAACACAACCAATATATTCGAAATTTATGTTGGAGACCAGAGTCCAGACGCATACATTACTCCAACATATGTAAGCCAGAACAGCATGAAAAATGGAATATCTGAATTCAGACGAATGCAAAAATCTACGAGAATACATGACGGAGCATGTCGAAAATCAATTATGACTGAATGTGATAGTTCAGTTTGGTACAAAAGTAATACCAACTCAATGGAGACTAATACAGGAATCCAGTGAAGCCCACAACGAAGTCATCAAACTCAACCTGCACGAATGCATCAATTCAGCTGAAGTTCATACCAAATATAGCAAATTTCAAATTCGAATGAACAACGCATGTAAAAAATCGAGTAATTACAGCAAGAATCCAACTGAATGGGCCAAATTCTGATCATAACCTTTGCTCAAACTTATACATACCAACCACATCCAGAATCAAATATAAATGACGGTATCAGTCGAGCAGAACAAACCGAAAATGCTTAGAAAATGTAGAGTTTCATCGGATGATACCCTCAAAATCCATGAAATTCTGACGCTGAAATTGTGCGAACTGTGTTGCATTGGTTTAGGATGGTTCCATCAAATTTCAAATATCAAAAGGCATAAAAAATAAAAATGAATCGGATTTCTGATATTTCCAATATTATTTGATATCAAAACAAAAATGCGTTAGTCGCATTTAACGAAGCGTTAGTCGCATTTAACGAAGCGTTAATCGCATTTAACGAAGCGTTTAGTCGCATTCAACGAAACGTTAGTCGCATTTAACGAAGCGTTAATCGCATTTAACGAAGCGATAGTCGCATTTCACGAAGCGTTAACGGACGTTAATCGCATTCAACGAAGCGTTAGTCGCATTTAACGAAGCGTCAGTCGCATTCAACGAACCGTTAGTCGCATTTAACGAAGCGTTAACGGACGTTTGACGTATTGGGGACCTCAGAAATTCGAACTTTATCACCGACCTTGACATTTTTCGTCTGTCCCCAATACGTCAAACGTCCGTTAACGCTTCGTTAAATGCGACTAACGGTTCGTTGAATGCGACTGACGCTTCGTTAAATGCGACTATCGCTTCGTTAAATGCGATTAACGCTTCGTTAAATGCGACTAACGTTTCGTTGAATGCGACTAAACGCTTCGTTAAATGCGATTAACGCTTCGTTAAATGCGACTAACGCTTCGTTAAATGCGACTAACGCATTTTTGTTTTGATATCAAATAATATTGGAAATATCAGAAATCCGATTCATTTTTATTTTTTATGCCTTTTGATATTTGAAATTTGATGGAACCATCCTAAACCAATGCAACACAGTTCGCACAATTTCAGCGTCAGAATTTCATGGATTTTGAGGGTATCATCCGATGAAACTCTACATTTTCTAAGCATTTTCGGTTTGTTCTGCTCGACTGATACCGTCATTTATATTTGATTCTGGATGTGGTTGGTATGTATAAGTTTGAGCAAAGGTTATGATCAGAATTTGGCCCATTCAGTTGGATTCTTGCTGTAATTACTCGATTTTTTACATGCGTTGTTCATTCGAATTTGAAATTTGCTATATTTGGTATGAACTTCAGCTGAATTGATGCATTCGTGCAGGTTGAGTTTGATGACTTCGTTGTGGGCTTCACTGGATTCCTGTATTAGTCTCCATTGAGTTGGTATTACTTTTGTACCAAACTGAACTATCACATTCAGTCATAATTGATTTTCGACATGCTCCGTCATGTATTCTCGTAGATTTTTGCATTCGTCTGAATTCAGATATTCCATTTTTCATGCTGTTCTGGCTTACATATGTTGGAGTAATGTATGCGTCTGGACTCTGGTCTCCAACATAAATTTCGAATATATTGGTTGTGTTTCATTTGGCTCTGCAGGTGTTACGTATTCAGTTAGACTCAATTTTTATACCTTTGCCATGTGTTTCGTTCAACTAGCGTAATTTTCGAATCTCCTTCAAACTTTTGGATTCATCCAACCTTATGTTCTACACGTATACAGTTCATTATCACATGTAATTTTTTCAAAACTTTTGCAATCGTCTGCACATGCTTGATTCGGAATTTTTGCATGTTTTCAGACTCAATTGTGGTCTATTCAAATCAAGTTGAATGATATCACATTGTTCATGTTTGGTACTGGGATATATCTCTTCGGTTCAAGTCATGTTCTCAGATATTTCATGAGAATGAAATTTTCCCAACGAAGTAGAGTTTTTCATACAGGCAGAAGTCATCGACTCAAATGGTTCTACTGCAACCCGAGGTTGCTTGAAGCTTGGACTCAGCATCGAATTTATCATGATAAATGCCAAGTTTAGAAACTCAAAAATCCAAATTTTGAACTCAAAAACCTTCAAAATTCTTCACCAACACATTATACTTGAAAAATTTGTTTGTTAAATGGAATGGACGTAGTGTTCATGTTTTGTAAAAATTTAGCCTGTTGTGTTGATCGTTCAGTGACATGTGAAAGTTGTCAAATATGAAGAACTTCCATTGTATCTTTTTTGAGAATTTTTGTTCCAGTTGAATCAATATTTCTGACTTGTCTGGATTCATTTGAAATTCAGGCTTGATCATTATGTATCCAGTCGAATTATTATGCTCCTTCGTGTATTCGACTTTTCCATGATCTTTAGTTTCCAGATTTCTCATTTGTTTCAATATATAATCGATTTTGATAAGTTTATCGCGTGTTTCGTTCGAATATTATAATTGCCGTACTTTTTGGATTGATTCGACCAATATTCTTGTGTTTTACACCTATGCATTTGGTTGTTGCATCTCCTCACAAATTGTTCGATATGTACATCATTTTTGAGGTGAACTCTAATGAACATTTCAAAGACATGACTCTCAATATATCCTCAATTTATTCTTTCAATTTTTGTAATGGATGTGTTATCCATGCGGTGTGAGTATTAAGCGTGCCGTGCTGATTGCGCTGTCACTTGTAATGTCCGATATGTAGAACACCTATTACTTCATTTTTGAGGATTTTTGTACCATGAGAAACAATTTTTATCCTAATGAACTTGGTTGGGTATTCAATTTGATTACAGCGTTGCGCAA
The DNA here is from genome assembly GCA_032362365.1 of Zygogramma bicolorata. Taxonomy (NCBI): domain Eukaryota; kingdom Metazoa; phylum Arthropoda; class Insecta; order Coleoptera; family Chrysomelidae; genus Zygogramma; species Zygogramma bicolorata. Next base: position 1,893,893 of record JAVJAQ010000486.1, read on the forward strand.
GTGAGATGCTAGTAGACTGATAGCGTCGCGCATATGAGACACAACTCGACGCCTCGCTCAAGTGAGAGGAGGTTCGACTGAAGACAGCCTCGCTCAAGTGAGATGCTAGTAGACTGATAGCCTCGCGCAAGTGAGAGGAGGTTCGACTGAAGACAGCCTCGCTCAAGTGAGATGCTAGTAGACTGATAGCGTCGCGCATATGAGACACAACTCGACGCCTCGCGCAAGTGAGATGCTAGTTGACGAATCTGAAATTAGCATTCTGTGCCAGATCATCTTGGAAAGGATACGATTGTCGACGAATCTGAAATTAGCGTTCTGTGTCAGATCATCTTGGAAAGGATACGATTGTCGACGAATCTGAAATTAGCGTTCTGTGTCAGATCATCTTGGAAAGGATGCGATTGTCGACGAATCTGAAATTAGCATTCTGTGTCAGATCATCTTGGAAAGGATACGATACTTGACGAATCTGAAATTAGAGTTCTGTGTCAGACCAACTAGGAAAGGATACGATTGTCGACGAATCTGAAATTAGAGTTCTGTGTCAGATCAACTAGGAAAGGATACGATTGTCGACGAATCTGAAGAGTTCTGTGTCAGATCAACTCGGAAAGGATTTGATAGTTGACGAATCTGAAGTATACCAGATATGTGTGATGAAAATATTCAGTAATTGTTTTGGAGTCGAACGTTCAACAATACCCCGTCTTAAAAATAATTTGTTATTTTTTTTGGTGTGAAAATACACAGAATCCCGAAAGGAAGATGCTCAAGGTTTCTCAACAAATAGCTACAAATCTGAAGAATTCTGGGTACTTTAGCAGAAATGTTTTGGGAAAGAAAAATTCACACAATTCTCAACACATTTACATGTATTTTCACTGTAAATTTTGAATAACAATTCTATCCAATGCAGACTCAATATTCACCAGAGAGTCATTTGTGTTATCGATGTATTTGTAATGTTTTTCGTAGTATTTCCTCGTCATTTTGTGGCATTTTCACAACATCTCAATCGGTATTGATCACAGTATTGCAGCTTTTTCATTCTGGTTTTCTTACGGTCGTAATTCCCAAAGTAAATGTTTCGGTATTCATTCCTTTCGAGTTTGATTGGTAGATTGAGGATATTGTTTGCCAAACATCATCAAATGTAACTTCTGATGCCAGTTTGAATTTCATCCAACCTTGTCCATTTGTGAGCTCATTTGATCCAAAGGTGAATCCAACGTGGTCATTTGGTTTCACATCTTGAAATCCTCTCATCACAATGTCTTCGATAGCCTGTTTTATCCAACTTACTGGTTCGCCACCCTCTGGCACAGGTCTGATTCTGAAATCAATTGTGCGTGCCTCAACACCGAATAATCGGTTTTTCTTGACATTTTCTTTTTCAATAATGAATTTTTCCATTTTTCGAAGACAACGCACGTCCAAACACCTCAACTGTCAAGAATGGAATGACCCCTCAACAACTCATCTAGGACTACATAAACGTCTGTTTCACCAGCCATCACACATAATATTTTCACTAAGTTTTACTGTGAAATATATCAAACTCTGCTAATGAATTGCCATTCTGAGCAGAAAGCGTGTTTTGTGGAGAATTTCTGTTTAATTTTCACTCTGATCAGTGCTAGTTTCGCACGTACTCCGTTCTATTACAATGTAAAGATTTTCTCATAAATGTTATGGAAGTCTGCTCGTATTTTTCCCAAAGAAACGAATTTGCACAATTTTCATTACACCTACCTGCTATATCTATATATTATACCTGTGAACCCTGGCCAAAATATTTTGGCATTCAACACTGAGTGAAAGTACTTCGTAACACTAACCTATTCATTAAAATACAGTTATTTTGGTCTCATAGGCCTCACGTTTTTTGCGAAAATATAAGCCTTATGAATAGTAATACCGCCAACTCGGGTTTCTGATATTCCTCCAATATTGATAGTTATAAAACAAATATATCAATATTTTGAATTCCTATAGCTTTATTATCTCAACCGAAACTCTCAAAAGTAATATATCACTGATACTTATGAATTCTTTGAGGGTATTGAATCAATTTTCAAGACGATTTGCCAACCGAACAGGTGAAAATTATTGTCTAATTGGTGTTATAAATTGAATTGTTTAGGACACAGAGTGTTCAATATGTTGGTTGAATTCATGTTTCTGTACATTCTTGATACCTTCAGCAATTGTTTGGTTCTTCGCTTCAACCAAAAACGCTGTATTGAAATTCTTTTCGGTCTTTCACTAGAGATGTATCCATCCCTTCACCATCTTTTACAGATTCCATAAATTTTGGCAATTTCTTGAGCTGTGCATAAGTGTTTATCATAAGGTTTCAATAAATATTTTCTATCTCAGATATACTTTGGTGTTAGGAAAAATTTGACAATTTCTTGAGATTTTCGTAAGTGTTTCAATGATTCTTATGAGGTTTCAGTGTATATTTTCCACCTATTATCTGATATACTTTGGTGTTGGTACTGGAGCTCAACCAAGTATGTATCGGTTACGCTTGTTCAGTATACATAGAGTATACATTTTCTGAATTCTCATCTCATTCTCTCGAAAAGAATGTGGTGCTCACAATGGATATGATTTTCTGTGTCGAATGAGCATTGTGTGGATTTTTTCCTATAACACATTTTTCAAAAACACCCCGTATACAATGCTGTATACACTATACTAATGTTACATTTTCCTAAACTTAATGCATAATTTTAAAGCTGACAATACGTCAATCACCATAACTTTAGTTTTATTCTACAACTGGCAACACCTCAATTCTTATGTTTCAATTGAACCTTTTCAGTCTCAGATAACACATTCTGTTATCTTTTCGTGGGTGGGAATATCATTCTGCCAGCGAAACCGTATAGAGTAAAGATGTATCAAATTGTCCGCTGAAAATTTGCAACACATTTCAATCATTATTGAAGAGAGCATTTTGAGTGGAATTTCTATTGTTCTTGAAGGAATATTAGTGTTGGTTGATACTTGTAACTGCTGTTTGTGTGGCTGAAGCTGTGAACGTGGCTCCTAGGTAGTCTTGGGTCCCGGTCGGGGCTCTGGGCAAGGGACGAGGGGGCTCAATGTGACGCATGGGTGTGACCCTGCCGGTAATGTGACAGATGTTTGTTGTGTGGTTGGACTGGGGTGTATGACTAGGGTGTGGTTGACAGAGTGGCATAGAATGTTAGGTTAGGTTAAACTGATAGATTCTTTGGTTTGTGACTGATGACAGATGTGACATTAGGGCTTTACAGATGACAGATGTCAGGTTGAATAGCGTGGATGACAAATGATGGATGATTTGGCTGAAAATCACTAGGGTGTGGCTTGATAAATGATAGAATGTTGGGTTAGGTTGAACTGACAGATTTAAGGTGTGACATATGGCCAAACTTTACAGATGACAGATAACAAGGTTGAACATAGCAAATGACTGGTAACAAATGATGGATGACAGATGACTTTAGCTGACAAATTGGCGTGGCTTGATAGACTAGGGCGTGGTTGACAGAGTGGCATAGAATGTTAGGTTGAACTGACAAATATCTCTGGGCTGAATGCCTGATGACAGAGGCTTTAGCTGGGGGTGACAGCTGATAGACGTTACGTATAACTAGGGCGTGATTTGAAATTATGCCAGATTACAAGGTTAAGTTGAACTGACAGATGTCTTCAGCTGGGAAAAATGTGACAGCTGATAGAGGTTACGTATAACTAGGGCGTGATTTTTTTGAAATTATGCTAAATTACAGGGTTAAGTTGAACTGGCAGATGACTTTAGCTGGGGAAAATGATGACAGATGTCTTTAGCTGTGGAAAATGTGACAGCTGATAGACGCTACGTATAGGGCGTTACTTTGGAATTACGACAGATTACAAGGTTAGGTTGAAGTGACAAATGACTGATGACAGGTGTGACGTATGACTAGGAATTTACAAATGACAGCGAGTGTTGGACTGACAGATGTCTTTATTTGGGAAAATGATAGACGTATGACTAGAACTTCACAAGGTTAGGTTCTACTGACAAATGACTTTCGGCAGGGAACTGCCTAGGACTGACAAAGTGGCATAGAATGTTGGGTTAGGTTCATTTTGACAGTGAAAATGACAGGTGTGACGTATGCCTAGGGCGTGACTTGACTAAATGTGCGAGTTTTCCTCAGGGGGCCCCCGACCATGTCTTAGGGCTCCAAACCATAGTGATAGATAAATGACAGGATTATACTTGGAAATTTGACTGGTGACTTAGTGAGGTTATTGCTCAGCTGAGCGCCATTTCGAGGAGCCCTACCCATAGCTACCTATACACACACATTGTCTCACTAGCGCAATGTTAACGTCTAGGTCTCTCATGCTGATCGGCCCGGGTTCAATCCTCAACGTCGGAAGTTTTTTATTTAGGTCGGCCTTGGCACTGAGCTACGTCACGGCTCAGTCACATGGGTGTGGTTGGCGCGAGTTTATGGCGCGGGCGCATGGCGCGATGACTTGGAGGTTAGGCTTGGCGCGGTGCTCATGGCTCGGGGCTCATGTGGGTGACGTCATACATTTGCGCGGGCTCTGGGTTGTTGAGGTTATGGACCACTGCGCTGGCGGTGAAGCCGCGGGTGACGGCCGATATTACAGGGTTCTTCTATACCGGCAGTGACGTCACAGAGGGTGTTTTTATATGTTAATCAAGTGTCTGGGTTGCCTGAGGTGCCCCCTATTCTACTGGCGGAAAACCCATTTTTCTGGGTTTGAGGGGCCATTTTCGGCCATTTCCATGAACGCAATCGTGTTAAGTTTTGGGTCCTTTGAAAACATCTGTGACGACCTACAAATTGAGCCACAAGTGAAGAACTCATTCCTTATTTACAGGTTCGTCCCTTCATTTACTGGACTGATCTGAAAAAACGATCAAATCGATACCTATGGTATAAAAGTTGAAACATCTTGTAGAGTTCAATTACTCTAACACCAAACTGATAACAGTTTTAACGTAATTTTTTGTGAATGAATTCTTCCTTCTTACTCAAGTTTTTTGAGTTCTCAACCTACCACTATTACTAAAATCACCATATTATTGTCAAAAGAGGTATAGTTAAATGCATCTATGATAGAACAAAAATGTTTTGCAGTTCAACGGAAAGGGTCGATGAGGAGATCAAATTCATAAAATCAGTGTTGAAAGGAAATCTATAACCAGAGAATTTCATAAAAAATATATTGAGTGAAATTGAAAATCGGAACACACCTCACAGTGGAGACATTCAACCTGCAAAAACTACACATCCTGTAACAAGCATTTCACCACACAACAATTGTATTTTTCAAATTCCTTGTTCATGCGGTCAAAAATATATTGGGGAAACATCCAGACCTTCGGAAGTGCGAACGAGTGAACACAAGATGTACATCAAAACAGATATTTTCACTGTCATTAGAGATCACACAGTAGAATGAAATGACATTCAAATGATGACAAAGGAAAGTTGAAGAATTCTGCTTTTATCATGCTGTCGGGGCATACTTGCATCTCAATCAGTTCTGTTGATACAGGTGGGACATGGCTACCTCTCATGAAAGACAAAAATATATGTCAAATATCCAATCTGATAGATTTCCAAACACTAACAGAAAGATATATATTTGTGAAGAAGCTTTCAAAATGGAAGCAGATTTGATACCGGAACGTCAACAACGTATTTGCACTTGACACACGTTTCGTTAACAAGGTAAGCATCTTCAGGAGAATATATACTCAATTCATACTCCTAGATAAGCTAACCTCATTGCCGAAACGTGCATCGAGTGCAAAGGATATTAGTTTGGTGTCAAGGTAATTGATCATCACAAAAAGTTTCAAGCCACCTGCAGCTGAAAATTTTGTTACCCCAACAAATTTGAAAAAGTTATATCTTCATTCAATTTGGATTTCGAAAATCTGGTTCAAAACGGCACATAGTTTTCTTTCGACTGTAAGCTTGATCATGAATTCCACAGAACACTCGAGGAACATTTTTCTTTTCACTTCCTCTACGGAATGAAAAAAATTAGAATTACAAAACTTCTACGATAAGTTTCCAAACTTCTTTCACTTCACAAAAATCAAGATCAAAACCACGAAAAATTTGCCTAGTGAGGAAGTAATTTTTCAATTCCAATAACGCTCCCGCATTAATTAGTCATTCTTCAACAAATTTTTTTGAGGCTTCGTCTGGTTAGGTTATAGGTTTTCGTCTGGTTAGGACGTTGAATCATACGACGGCGTATAAGGGTCACTGTAAAAATAATAAATATCTCCATTGACAGATTTCAATCTGTCAATGACAGATTATAATCTGTCAATACCAGATTAAAATCTGACAATGACAGATAATAATCTGTCAATTCCAGATCAACATCTGTAAATGACAGAATGAAATCTGTCAATGTCAGATCGAAATCTGTCAATGACAGATTAAAATCTGTCAATGACAGATTATAATCTGTCAATGGCATATTGACAGATTAAAATCTGTCAATAGGGTATTAACAAATTAAAATCTGTCATTGACAGATTGAAATCTGTCAATGGGGTATTGACAAATTAAAATCTGTCATTGACAGATTGAAATTTGTCAATGGCATATAGACAGATTATAATCTGTCATTGACAGATTTTATTCTGTCATTTACAGATTTCATTCTGTCATTGACAGATATTAATCTGGCATTGACAGATTTTATTCTGGCATTGACAGATTTCAATCTGGCATTGACAGATTTTAATCTGGCATTGACAGATTAAAATCTGTCAATGGCGATAATTTTTATTTTTGCAGTGGCCCTAATACGCCGTCGTAATACGCCGTCGTAAAATCATGCCTACGTTCCTGTAAGGTTTCTTTTGTATTTGCCTTGAGAATGTGAAGGATCGGAAAACAAATAATAGCTATTTTTTCCCATTCAATCACCACCATTACGTTTCTTTGAAATACCTCAGTTATCACTTTTTTAGGGGTAGTTAACAATATAGTTCAGAAAATGAACCAAAAAAAATGGTAAAACCTCGCAATTTTTTCGTCCATCACCGATTCTTACAAAAATTTGGGATTAGGCTTATTACACCCTCTAGTTCATTTTCTATATTGTGCCGTTGTACGCTTTTCGTTTTTAGGAGTGAAAACTACCCCTAATTTTCAAAAATCATAAAATAACGTTAAAAATCTTAATATGGGTTTAAATAATGATTGTTTCATGCTTTAGGATACAATTTCATAATCTTTCAATCTAACCTTGTTAGAAACTACCCTTGAAAACATTGAAATTTTTATAATATGTCTTCGAACTTTAGAATACACTGGTTAGGAATCAACGAAATATACACTCACACACGCATACACGTGAGCAGATGTTTCCTATTCTCTGTCTTTCAATATGAATGGGAAAAGTGGAACATATAACGTATAATGGCCGAATATACCGGTTATGTAGATTACTACGCTCCGAAGCGGGTGATTCGAATTTTTCAAAAAAAAAAATGATCGTTTTTTTAAGCATAGCTCCTTCATTTTAAGTGATAGAAAATTTTTTTCGCTAACGATTTCGTAGGGCTTTTCAAGAGCTAAAAGACTATGTGAATTAAATTACTTAAGATCCCTTAATTCTTGAATGGAGAGAGTTTAAAGCGCTTGACTAAGGTGATTTCGATCGTAAAAGTAGGTTTTAAACGGCTATATCTCGCCGAATATTCACTTTGCAAAAAATCTACACAAAGGTAAATTCTTGTCATTGAAGACGCTAGAATTTAGTACTGTATCGTTTTTTTTTCGTATCTTTAGTATTTTGAGAGATATAAGAAAAGGGTTGAAAACACGAAATTGAAAAAAATCGTTTTCTCTTTAAACTCCAATTTTTTAAAATTAGTCATTTTAAATTGGTTTAACTTCGTGGGTGTATTATTAGTACATACAGGGCTATTCAAATTCGAGTCTATGCATGGGGATTTCGATAACGGTAAGAGATAGAGGGATGGTTAAATGGGGGCAAAGTAGCATATTTCAGGGGTCAATTATATGGATAAAAAAATCTGACCTAGCTTCTTTAGTTCTGCAGTTATACAGGAAAAATCGAAAATTTCGAAATTCTTTTTTTGCCTATATCTTTTTATTTTACGAAGATTTTTTTTAAATGTTGCCACTTTGCCATAGCAACTTTCTGTGGGCTATCCAAATATCTGAATAAAAATTATATACAGGGTATCGTATAAATTGGGCCACTCTCAACTTTTAATTTTCAAATACGGACCTCTATTTTTTATTGCATTTTTTTGAATGCCAAGAGTCATGTTTCATATTGAAGTAACATTTTCATCTGAACTACAGAGTGTTTTAGAAATATTGAACTAATATCAGTGATATTCCATAATTTTTTTATTCCATAACAACTGTAATTGAATCATATCAGAGAATGAAAGGTGAATCAGACAAATTGATTCTTTAAGAATAATCAATTTCAGAATTTCCAGATTATCTAGTCTCACTACTTGTTCGGAATAACAATAAAATGAAATCAACAATTCCAAGAGACATTTTTCTTTACCATAATGTAGCACTAGTAGAATAATTATTCATCCCCATGTCGATTGACCTCAGTAGGTAATGAAGATCTGTTGTATGTATTCTGCTGAGAACTCACAAACACAATGTGTCACAAACATAACATTGTATTTGATCATATAGCTTTTCATATTTTATAACTAATCACACAAGAACTTGTTCAATTATTATCAAGAATTGGAATAACAGCCATTATAAGTATTCATAATCGAAATAAATGTTCAAATTGACGACCTTCTCGTTCCAGACATTTACGGAGTCGTTTTTTTATGTTATTATTTGCTCTGAAAATATCTCTTCGCCGTAGTGATGCGAAAGCGTTCATGATTTTAATTCTTAAATCTTCTATATTTTCAATTTCGTTTTGATATATTCTATTTTTTAGCGTACCCCATGAAAAAAAGTCAAGTACCCTGAGATCAGGGGATCTTGCAGGCCATCTTATAGGCCCATTATTTGCTATCCATCTGTCTTGAAATGTTTCTTGTAAAAATTGATTAACGCCTCTTGTGCAATGTGGGCGAGCTCCATCGTGTTGAAACCACAACCGATTTAAATTAGCAATGGGAATATCATCGAGATATTCACTGAAAGTTTGTCTGAGGAAGTCTAGATAACGTTCGCCATTGAGCGTCCCGGCAAAGATGTAGGGACCTAGAACTCGATCCTTCAAAATTCCAGCCCATACATTTAGACCAAAGCGCACTTGAGGTCTCGCTTCTCTAAAATTATTTTCATTGATTTGTGACCAAACATGCTCGTTGTTCCTATTGAAAATACCACAATTTGTGAAACGAGTTTCATCTGACCAAATAATACTATTCAAAAAGTTTCTGTCATCGCCCAATTTTTGCAACATCCAATTACAAAAATTTTGCCGTCTTTCGGCGTCTCCTGGATACAATTTATGAACAATTTTAACTTTATAGCATTTGAATCTGTTTTTTCTCAAAGTACGCCATACTGTAGTTTGCGGCAAATTCAATTCCTCAGCAATTTGAACTGTTGATTTTGATTGATTTGTATTGATCTGAAATATGGAGATGAGCCTAATTAACATTTTTTCAGTATTACCTACTTACCGCTCGAAGTATGTTTTCCTGTAACTCAATAGGAGTTTTGTTCCCATATTTTCTCCATGGTTTTCTGAAAGATCCATATTCGCGAAGGTTTCTGTCCAAAAGTCTGAAATATGTGGGATGCGGCTGATGTCTTTCTGGGTACAGATCTAAATAATTTCCAGCGGAAAGATGAATGTTCCTATTATTTCTGTAGAAAACGTTAACCATATCTCTTTACTCTGCTCTGTGGGGAATCCCATTTTCAGTACTAACAGATTTTTCATCAAATACCAACAATAATTTCCAAGAAACTGTCGAAATATTGACAAGTGAGGTGAACTAAATATTTATTTTCCAAAGCATACTATGGTTTAATCATAATTGTTGTATATAGCAACAGAATGCCCATGAATTTTCTGAAAAATATAGGTAGTTCGAAAAGTGAGTAACAATGAAATATTTCCAAATTGGTGTCTGGAGTATGAATATTGTCATTCGAATATTTTTTTTTGCAATGATTATATGCACATATACACGTACTAGGGAGAATGAATTTTCACATTTTCGCACATTGATCATGGGTTGCGTGAACTGAAATGTGGATGAATTCTTGAAGAAGACATTCTTCGTCGAATAATGTTGATTTTCTTCCAAATCCTAGACACTCTATACCTTATTCTATGCTATTTTTTTTAAATTAGGGCTGGAATTTAAAAAAAAATGTTGAAATTTTACTGGTGATAGTTCAATATTTCCAAAACACTCTGTAGTTCAGATGAAAATGTTACTTCAATATGAAACATGACTCTTGGCATTCAAAAAATGCAATAAAAAATACAGGTCCGTATTTGAAAATTAAAAGTTGAGAGTGGCCCAATTTATACGATACCCTGTATATAATTTTTATCCAGATATTTGGATAGCCCACAGAAAGTTGCTATGGCAAAGTGGCAACATTAAAAAAAAATCTTCGTAAAATAAAAAGATATAGGCAAAAGAAGAATTTCGAAATTTTCGATTTTTCCAGAACTAAATAAGCTAGGTCAGATTTTTTTTATCCATATAATTGACCCCTGAAATATGCTACTTTGCCCCCATTTAACCATCCCTCTATCTCTTACCGTTATCGAATTCCCCATGCATAGACTCGAATTTGAATAGCCCTGTATAAAGAGAATCACAGAAAGGTGGCGATCAATTTTAGTTAGGGGGTACTTTGGAGGTTGTTTTCACTGATTTTTTTCGTAGAAAAAAGCGGGTACCGATCTTATTTTGATCATAAGTCGGTCAATTTTCATGCTAGGAAGACATTTTTCATTTGTTTGAAAGCTCTAATTGGATACTTTGAAAAAGATTCAATGGGCTTTCTTCGTAAAATGCAAATTTTCTTGTTATTTCGCTTTAAATTTTCCAATTTATATATTTGACGAAAAAAGCTAAGCATTAATTCGCTGTATCTCAGTTCGTATGTGTCGAAGGAAAATTATGAAGAAAGCATTGTTTTTGTTTTTTCAAAAGCTACAATTTGCCTCTCTACACTTTTCTATAGTTATTTGCGAAAAAACAATTAAAAAAGTCGATTTTTTCGTAAAAAAACTGTTACTGTTACTTTCAGCTTCGGATAACTCAAAAAATGTTACTTTTACGAAAAAAACGTATGGCACATTTTCTTCTTAGAACTACTTTTCCCGTCGATTCCTTCAGTTGAGATGTACTAAAAAGTTTCCACCCCCGTGATGGGGTGGCAACAACCCCCAAGGCTCTAGCGTACAGCGTCATGATATAGAAAATGATCCTTGAGCTATTCCCTACCTTTTGTGAAAATTCCAGGTAAATCAATGGTGGACGAACAAATTGCGAGCCAAAATGCTTCATTTTCTGAACTAATAATGTCTGCATCACATTCCATCTCACATCAAACGAAGTTCTTCACTAAATGAGAAAATGTTTTGCTAGTTCAGTAATCCTCTTCATTGTGGAAAAATTAAATTTGAATTCCTCTCGTCACCGTTCAGCCAGCAAAGTTCAAATCCATGACGATATTATTCCATGTCACTGTTATTTATGGACCTATAAATATATAAATTCATTTTTGGAACAGAACAATTCATATAATTTCATTGTCGTTTGTTTTGTGAAATGGGACTTCGAACTGAACATTTGTTTGATGTTAAGTGCTTTCATGATTGTTTCCGATTCGGCAAGCATATTGAAAATATTATTTCGGGTGTGCATTTCTCACTCCGTTAAATAATACATTATATTTTTTCAGAAACTTTTGTCATTCGAAACTGTTATTTTGAAAAATATTCAAAATTCGTGAAATTTATTATCCAAACTACATTTATTTTTAAAATAAATAACATCACCAAGTTAAGTCGTCCAAATTCAAGAAAACAACATTCTTAAAATGTTTCTATCATTATTTACGATTTGATAGTATGGTATCTTCAAGTACGAATTATTGATCCTATTAAAGAAATCCGAGAAAAAAAATTTGAATGATGATAACGGCTTGAGTTGAATGTTTCAGATGGGTTTTCATTCTTGCATCTAATGTATTAGTCTGTGTTCCACCACATAGATGGTTTCTCACCAATCTTAATGATATATGTGGATCAGTCTGAACTATCTCCAAGGGTTGATTCAGTGAAAGATTCGTAAAGCAAAATAGAGCTTGAACGTTTTTGTAGGGATCAGTTATCCTTACCGAATTGATATTATTTGCACTCCACGCGCGTTTCGCTAACAAAGTCAGCATCTCCAGGAGGAGAAAAGTGATATCAAATCTGATGACTAGGGCCAGCTATTTATATAGGTACTTTTGAAATCTAAGATTTCCTGAAAAGTGTTCTGCTCCGATATGAACATCGTCTATTAACTACGATTTTTTTTTCACTTGTGAAAATGTGACGTTTTTGGCATTTCAACCAATAGTAGCGGGTTATTCTATGGTTATTCTAGCCAATCATTGGGTATTATACCGATAAAACTGTCTGGTCCTTTCGATTGTTGCGATAAAACGTTGTTCACCTTTGAACTGTCAAAACTATAAGGTTTACCGCGTCGATTCTATTGAACTGGCTCATATTTATATAAATTATCATGAATGAAGAGTTACCTTATTATTAATAGTCATTCACTTTTCACTTTTTCAGCATAATAATAACATAACACATTTAAATGAACACTCAAACACGTAAATAGCTCCCAACCCCAAATTTATGACAGATATAGCGAACGACCGATTCAAATATTTAAGGTTTCCTGAAGTCAAATGAAGATGGCGAACAATTAGTTTTTATTAAATACAATTCATTTCTTGTGTTATGAGAAGAAACCGTTGTATGAAGATTTTGATACAACGACATAACGAATGATTTAATGTTGCTTCTGGCGCGATTTCATTTCATAAGAAATTTTCAATTATCAACCTTGTACAATGAGAGGTGTGCCGCCATCTCTTGGTATCGTTAGCAAGCATTATCATTTGCGATGCAAGTAAGCATCATATCTCTTCTGGATCCTAGATGGCATACATCGTCGTTTGACGTTTTAAATTTGTAAAATTTTCACCTATTTTCTTCTTATGTAAATGAAATACTGATCAATTAAATTGTTCTTCCTTCTATTTATTCAAAAAATGATCTCTCCAAATAAAACTCGTTCTTCAAATTTAATAAGATAAATTTTCATTTTCGAAACACTCAAACTTTTTTATTTTGAGGCAAAAGCATTCAAACAAACCGAATAAGATAAAATCAATCAGTTTTTGTGGAAAATGAAAATTTATCGATTAAATTTGAAGGACTCGTGGTATTACCTTTGATTATTTCCCTCAATGCGAATAAACGATGAAACAGTTGAAGGCTAGACTGCTTTTACAGAGTTTTACAGCGATCAAATGCACTAGACCTTTTAACCGATTAAAATATTCGAAATAAACCGGGCGTTTGGATCACTTTTCAGGTACTATCTCTGGTACTATATTGTTCCTGTGTTCGATTTTGATGTTTCCCGAGTTTACATGTTTTCTGGAAATAATCTAAACATATATCCCTCCTTCACCAAGTTCAATCGACCAAAATGCGTGCATTTCCATGATTTTCAAAATTTTGCTTTCAAGCAAATGCTTTCGTGTATAATAATTTAAAATGAAATCCCTCGACCTGCGGTCTCGGGATTTCATCAAATTATCATACACTCAAGTCATTTGCTAAGCAAAATTTCGAGAATCATGGAAGTGCAGCACACATTTTAACCGAATAAACTTGGTGCACTCGGGATATAACCCCCGATAAAATTCTCAACCATAAACTGAGAAGCGGGGCTGCAAGGGATAGGTCCTTTGTCACTATTCATAGCATTTCCACATTTTGCTTTTTCTAGACTATCGTGTGCATCGAGTAGCCGTGTGTCGTGTAGTTTCTCAATTAGTCACAGATTGCTTTCACCAATTCCGCGATCATTGTCAAGCTCATGTTGGCCGACAATGGGCTTTCCTACCCTTCTGTATCTCACGTGTGAAAATGCTGTTTGAAACGAGTTTTTATATCAAGTCGGCTCAGGCCGATGTATTCGATGCTGCAATCTAGATAACTGATTTTAGGAATTCTGGACATTTCTGTGTTTCAAAAATATTTGACATAGTCGATGGGCATACTTGAAAACTGGCGTTAAATCAGAACATATTTCAAACAATTCGTTCAGGCCAGTTTCTAACTACCTACACAGTAGGTTTTGGCTGGCACATGTCGGGAAACAACTATTTCCCTGGCTAATACCACGAAGGACATTGCATTATATCCGATCGGTGCCATTGCAGGTTTCTTCACAGAAGAAGATTCTGCATTTGCTTTTGGTGATACAAATGAAGGAATTGATTTTTAATTATTGGGACGGACACACTTGCAGACCGGTTCCGACTATTTGGCCACTCGTCAGCACAAAGCGGTGCCATCATCTACATAAAGTCGATGACTACCCATAATTAAAAATCAAACATCTATCATAGCATCGAGCCTGGACCAAAGCTGATGCAAACAAAACGAAGTCATTGCGCCATCTACCCATGGATGAAGTATTCCAAGAACAAAATGATTTCGTTCTTTCCTTCTGTGAGGCAAATGAAGGATTTTCTTCTATGAAGAAACCTGCACTGGCACCGGTTGGATATAATGCAATGCCCTTCGTGGTATCCGCCAGGGCAGTAGTTGTCTTCTGACAGAAGCCAGACAAAACTTACTTTGTAGGTAGTTCAAGACTGGTCTGAACAAATTGTTCAAAAGATGATTTGTTTCTGTGTTTTATGTAATCGATTTTTTTTTCGATTACCAAGGATCTGTTGAGTTTGTTGCTGAAATCATTAGTTGCCATTTCTAGTTTCGAGTCATTGTACTCAACATGAAATGGCAGCAATGCAATTTCTCGTTTATAGGTTAATAACATTTGGCTTAAAGATGAGGAGAATGATCAGGTGCGATGCTGAAGTGAACATTTTCAACTCAGTAATACTAGATGAGATAATTGGAAAACGTGATGGAAACACTTCTTGATCTTCGACTTTTCGAAAAGTGATGCCATATGAACCTCAGTATACTAGAGGACTCAAACAAATATTCGATGAAGTAAATATAAATGGTTGCAAATGAAACGTCTTATAAATTACAATAGCTCCTTGGTAATCCATGAGATTGATTATAAAACACGAGAAAGTCGGGAATATACGAAATCAAAGGTCAAGATGGCAGCAATGAATGCCCCGGCTGGAGACCTATAAAAACACATGAGATACGGAAGGGTGAAAGAGTCCAGTGCCGTCCAACATGCTATGGACAATGGTAACAGAATTGGTAGAAGCAATCTGAAACGGAATGAGGACGATTTCACAATCTGTTTGGATCTGTGATAGAGTTCCTAGAAAACAAAGACCCAGAATTACGCGACAACCTCATCTCAACAAAGAACGATATTGCGTACTTGACAGACCTGTATAAATTGTTTGAGAAGTCAACCTCCAACTTCAAGGTGATGACTTAAACTTGATTAAGACCAAAAATTGCATTACTGCTTTCAAATCCAAACTACTATCATACAAAAAAATATGGGCAGACGGGAATTCAACAACTTCCCAAATTTATCAGGAGTATCATCCAATAACGACAACTTGCTTGTTTACCGTCAGCACTCGGAAAACCTCCACAGAGAATTCAAGGAACGATTCCAGGACGTTTCAGACATGGACATACCAGACTGGGTTTTGGATCCTTTTGCAAATGTTAACACAGCAGGGTCATCCCAGTTAGAAGAAGAACTAATAGAACTGACGACAAATGAGGAATCAAAAATTAAATTCAAGAATGGCTACTAAGAATTTTGGCTGCAGAAGCCGATTTCATAACTGTACCCAGCTTTCCCATCCTCCTATTTAGCTGAACTTGGATTTAGTGCTGTAGCAACGTTGGTAACTAAAAAGAGAAATCGGCTTCATGTTACTGAACGCGGCGACTAACGGTTGTTTTTAAGTAAAATCGAGCCTGATATTAACAAACTCCTTAAAATGCATCAAATTCCACCTTCTCATAAGTTATGTCATAAATTCATGTCTTTTGAATGAAAAAAAAAAACCTCAATATAGCTTAGCCTGCGTTTTAATTGCTCCCATTGAAACATTAATCTTTCATTTTTCATTTAAAACTCAGAAATAGGATAGGGGTCATATTCCTATCTTACGACTATAATATAATAACTTACGTTTGAATATAATCGTGGCAATAGCTGTTTCAAATTAGCGTAAGTAAAATTAAGACGGGGGCTCTAAAAAAAACATATTCACAAAGTGGGCGGTAAGCAAAATAAGGTTGAGAAACTATGCCGCTAGACGCGCGTCGAGTGCAAATAATATCAGTTTGATGTTAGGGTGATTTATTAATAATAATAAAAAACGATCTGGAATCCATTTTTTCGTTTTCTCTCCTCTAGAAATGGAAAAGAAGAAGCTTTAGGTTCTTGTAATATTATTATAAAATATCCTAGCGCCGGCCCTGTCGCTCATGAGCGCAAAATGATATGAGGGGTCGAAGAGACGACGTCATTCTTCCAGGAACCTTCGTCATGCGTGGAATGTTCGATCATCGAGATTTGACTCGAAGATTCTCCAAAGGCGTACGAAAGTATAAAAGGAGACATTTCATCGCGGAGAAGCAGAGTTATTCGGATAGTTATTTCGATAGTTATCAGAGTTCCGAGCTCAATGGAGAGGCGAAGAGGTCTGCAGAGTTTCTATCGGAGAGAGCTTTGGTATTGCTAAGTACAGAAGTCGAAGTAGAGAATTCCTAGTATCGTGAGTTTCAGTTCAGAGCGTTGGATAGTTAGCGGAGCAGTCTGAGTGATTTTATTGTATTGCATTGTGATAAAAAGTTGCAATAAAAGTAGTGAAGTGTTGTTTGGAGTTTTAAACAACGAACTCGAAGGAAATATCGTAACAATATCTGTATTTTGGGCAAATTGGTATATTTGCCCCCGTACGTAACCGCAAAAGATGCAAAATTGAACATTTTTTCAGTAATATATCGTATTTTCAATAATTTGAAAATTTATATGACAAATATATTTGAAATGTATTACCTTCCCCTTGGCGACGTATGGGGGCAAATATATCAATTTGCTCAAAAACAGATATTGTAAGGACTTGTAGCTTTTTCCTTTTCATTTCTAGGGGAGAGAGAAGCTGAAAAATGAATTCCAAAATTACTCGTTGATCTCTTCAAAAAGTTTCAACTACCACATCAGATGTTTCAATTTAATTGTTCAGTATACAGTTCGTTGAATATAGGAAAAATATAGCGTGTGCAGATTAATCAGTAGGTTAACGTAAAGTTCCTTCAGAAAAAAATGCTAGGCCGTGCACTGGCCCTGTCGGATATAATTCAACGCAAATTGTGATATCAGTCAATGAAATGGTTTTTCAACTTTTCTAACCAGCTGATGAACGTCAACCCTCAGAAATCGAAACTCGTGCGAGCAACGGATCAACGAGGCCTTACTTTTCAACGTGCGATTACCCAGCACGGTGGCCCGGCGGGGAATCGAACCCCGGTCTTCTACTCGAAAGCCGAGTGTGCTAACCTCTGCAATACCTAGAACCACTTCCTTATTTTCTATTATTTCCGGAAATCCAATGGTGGAAGTAAGAGTTGAGTTGAAATGAAACAAAGAAATCCAGTGAATAACATTTTTGCGTAACTTTCAAAAATAAAATTATCACAAATGCTGGAGGATATTCTAAGATGATTTCAGCCCATTACGAAAGAAGAGTTGTGATTGAAATGTGTAAAAAAAATATATAATATGAACACCACAATCAACTATAATAATAGATGTGAAATCAAAATAAACAATTGTTAATTCCTGTTATGTGATTCAAGGGGGCTCCGTCATCACTCCCATATACAATATTTTTCTTTAGTGCTTTATTTTTTGAATGGGTCAACGCATTAACTTGAAACATTGAATAATGAAATTGATGCATAAACACTACATTTTGGAGTGAAATTTTCAGATGTAAATTTCAAGATGGCGACTGGGCGCCATCAGCGAGAAAAATTAAATGGAAAGGAGGGTCTTTCGATACAACAGTTTGAACCTCCTGACGAATACTTCGAAACCCTAGAATATGAAGTCAATATCTTCACCTACTACAAAATGGCGGAACATTTGATAATAACCTGAATACAAACACATTACTATCGATATTTCTAGAAATATTCGTTTTTTTTAATTAATTAACACGCTTTTATTAGCTTGGGTTGTAACTATGTATGTAACGGAATCTTCGAGCATAATTTTCACCAATTTTCAGAAGTCTGATTAATTTGAAACTTTGCATACGTATCAAGGACCGATGACAATGCAACAAAAACAAAATATGGTAAACAATAAAGCTTTAAAATTTAATTAGACCTTTGGAAAAATGGCTGATCGGGTCTTAATTGTGTTAGTATATTCCACGGGTACCTCTCTCTGTGCCAAGAATATCTCCCAATTACGGCCGTTCAAGGATTACGTCTGTTCAAGGACAATTTCTGCACAGCTTTAGTTTCACAGTCGGTAAAAAAGGAATTAGTTATAGTTAAAACATATTCAATCATAAATTCTCACCAACTAAAATAAAGTTGACAAATTTCAATTGAGAATAACAAAGCTGATAGTTTAGATACCTATATACATGGGAAAAAGCCCGATGAAGTTTCAATCGTTTTGATATTCGGTGGTTACTTCTTCATTTTGGGAGTGAATTATTACGGCGCCCGCTGTCTTCCTTGGATGTGGTAGCGTTTTTCAGGCTTTCTCTCCGAGAAATAAGTTCTTACCTCCGATTACTTCGGTTTCAAGGACGATTTCTGCATAGCTTCGATTTGACAGTCGATAAAGAAGAAATTGATTATGATTAAAACATATCTAATCATGAATTCTCACCGACTAAAACGAAGATAACAAATTTTAATTCAGAAAAACAAGGCCGGAAATATAATTAACTATTCATACGCAAAAAAGCCCGATCGGGTCCCAATCGTTTCGGTATAATCTGTAATTACCTCTTCGTTCCGGGAGTGGGTAATTTGTGCGCCCGCTGCTTTCCTTGGATGGGATATCGTTTTCCAGGCTCCCTCCCCGAGAAATAAGTTCTTCCCCCGATTGCCTCTGTTTCAAGGACATTTATTTATACATAGCTTTTTTATACATAGCTTTGATTTGACCATCGTTAAAGAAGGATTTTCAAAATTCAAAATCATTAATTATGACCAATGAAGAGTGCTGCCAAAAACATTTTAGTAAATATGAGTTCATTTGATAAACTTGAAAATTTTTGGAAAAAAATAAATTGAACTTTAAAATGAAAAATAAACAATAGTTTAAAAAACTAAAAAAACACGCTTTTATAGCTAACCGAACTAAAAAATAGAAAATAATTTTTAATTACAAAGAGTTTATATTACGGTAGTAGGAGGCTAAACAATCATTCATAGTCAATCAGCTCAAAATAAAATTATAATAAAATTTAAGTAATCAACAGAATGAAGTAATTCAGAGTAAAAAGTGTGGGGTGCATTTTATTACATTTCAGAAGTCTCCTCTCAAAGATAATTACCGATAGAATGATTGTAATATATAATATATCAAGCACCCCACGATTTTACTCTGAATTACTTTATTCTGTTAATTACTTAAATTTTATTATAATTTTATTTTGAGCTGATTGACTATGAATGATTGTTTAGCCTCCTACTACCGTAATATAAACTCTTTGTATTTAAAAATTATTTTCTATTTTTTAGTTCGGTTAGCTATAAAAGCGTGTTTTTTTAGTTTTTTAAACTATTATTTATTTCTGCTATATGGCAATCCCAACAATTCGATAAGGTTTGATAGGTTAATTTTTGTTCATACAAAAGACAAAAATGTCAGTACGACAACGAACATCACTGTTCAGTTCGAATATTAAAATTTAGTTTTAATTTCACAGGGGGGTACAACGTACCCTATCTGCAAAATGGTCAATCGAACAAAATTCAACAGGGGAACTGTATTTGAATATGCTGAAAACTACTGTTGATCCTCTAACCACCAAAATCGTCGAAGTGAATCCCAAGGAATTTGATATAGACTACAGGCCCATCCAAAAAATGGATGGGTCATATGAACCACCAGGTGACGTATATAGGACGATATAAGAGCATAAAATAATAAGATTCAGCACTATGCCGTCACTTGTAAGCTGTCCAACTGAGTGTTGGTGAGAATTCAAAAGTGCAGGTAGAGTGAGTACAATTTGGTCATATATTTTTGTACGGCATTTTTACCCTCTATAGATCCATAAAAAATAAAAAGAAAACGCGTAGTGCCGTAAAAAAATGGTGCGCCACAAAGTCGGTAAATTTTTTGGATTTTTCGACAATTTCAAGAGTAATTTGGTCATTTTATTATGTACGGCATCAGTTTCATACTGTTTCGATACAGCTTCTTATCAATTATTCCGCAACGCCGTGCAAAAATCATGCGACAAGGGGAAAAAATCGAGAGTTGCAACCTCCTCTCTTTCCGTGGTCCGGGGGGTGATTTGAAAAAGTACGGCTTCGGTTCCAAAGCATTAAGTAGCACTCAAAAGTACTATTAAAAATAATGTTGTCAAAAAATTTTGGTTCATTTGAATGTATATTAATAATTATCTTCATCTCATGGTATACTTGATTTATAAAGCTGTAAAATCATTTGACTCTGTACGGCAACTTTTTTTTCAACAAGATATTGTCGAATACAATCGTTCTATAGTATTGCCGTTCACAAGAAACTGTTCTAAAAAAAATTATAGAGAAATACAAAATATGAAATTTTTTAGTTTTTGCAAAAGTTCAAATATTCATAGATTAATAAAGTATTGAAATTTTCTATATGTTTCGCTAGTTTCAAATAGCATTGAAATGAATGAATTGAGAAAAAATGATGCCGTACATTTTAATGCAGACCATATCTTTCAGGCTGATGAAAATGACTCTACCATGTTTCATTTCAATGACGTGAATAAATAAAACAACAATTTTTCAGAAAAATTCTATATATTAAAAGATAATAATGAAAAATAAGGTTTTTATTTAAATTATTCAGTATCGAAATCAGCCGCTGAGTTGTTATCGGAATCAATGTCTTCATCGACGTCCGGATTATCTTCTCTATCATTTTCTGAAACTTGAATGAGTTTTTGTCAAAATCAAAGTCTTACGTACAGATTGAAGATGTAAAGATTTATTTATTTACCAATGACGTCATCAATTTCTTCGTCTGATTCCTCATCCGGTTCCGTTATGTCACTGACTTTTTGGGGGACCTTTGGACCAACGATAATGTACGGCATGTAAAAAAATACTATCTATGCATAAAATACTTTCGAAATAAATTAATTTCATGTTGTTTCAAATCACCCCCCGGACCACGGAAAGAGAGGGGGTTGCAACCCTCGATTTTTTCCCCTTGTCGCATGATTTTTGCACGGCGTTGCGGAATAATGGATAAGAAGCTGTATCGAAACAGTATGAAACTGATGCCGTACATAATGAAATGACCAAATTACTCTTGAAATTGTCGAAAAATCCAAAAAATTTACCGACTTTGTGGCGCACCATTTTTTTACGGCACTACGCGCTTTCTTTTTTTTATGGGTCTATAGAGGGGACAAATGCCGTACAAAATTATATGACCAAATTGTACTCACTCTACCTGCACTTTTGAATTCTCTCCAGCACTCTTTTGAATTCTCTCCAGCACTCAGTTGGACAGCTTACAAGTGACGGCATAGTGCTGAATCTTATTATTTTATGCTCTTATATCGTCCTATATACGTCACCTGGTGGTTCATATGACCCATCCATTTTTTGGATGGGCCTGTAGTCTAATATGGATATTATTATTCCAACATGATGGAGCACCATCACTCTACTCCAGACGAGTGAGAAACTATTTGGATAATACTTTCCTACGTAATGGCCAGCCCGCTTGGCATATTTGACACTTTTAGACTTTTCTATAGGGCTTTTTGAAGCAAAAGTTGCACGAAACTGAACCTGCTTCAATATTGAATATACGGCAGAGAATAATGAATATTTGTAGAAATATAGACGTTGCAGTGTTCGAAAATGCTCGAAGTCAGATATTGGATAGACTGTTTTTATGTCAAGACGTTTGAGGCAACAATTTCGAGCATCTACTGAACTGAATTCGGTTCATTTCCTCAAAGTATGAAGTCAAACATCGATGTATACAGACAATTATCGAATGCTCCGCCATTTTGTAGTAGGTCAAGATATTGACTTCATATTTCAGGGTTGTGAAGTATTCGCCAGGAGCTTCAAAATGATGTATCACAAGACCTCTATTTTCATTTGATTTTTTTATGGCGCCCAGTCGCCATCTTGACATTTTCATTTGTCATTTTATTCCAAAATATAGTATTAGTAGTTTAAGTACTATTTGAACGTCATTATTTTGTGGTGGATCGATATTTGTTCCGTAGTTTTCTGGGTATTGTAACCTACCACGATCGTTAACTATCGGAAACTAAATCCGCCTGCGTTCTCAAAACTGATACGCAAATTCCTGTACAAATCCAAATATCTCTCGTAGGCAACCTACAGTTTAAATTTTTTTTTTGCTTTCACCCGTTCGAAAAATAATAGGGGGTGGGGACATTAAAGGAAAGCACTGTATAGTGATGTATCTCAAGGATCAATTCTGACACTTACGCTAGGTACTTTCACCGTATAACAATGATAATCAGACGAAATTTTGTTCAGTTTTTAGACCTCAGATAAGAGAAAAGCTGACTGGGTCAAATTAAAGACTAATATTTCATTTCTCACGGATCCACAGAGTTCGAATAACATTTCATGGAAGAGAACTCGAACGACGTTTCAATAAATCATCTGAAGAGCTAGGTCATGACAAGACATATAAAACAATGAACAATCAAACTACACTCAACAATGATGAATAGAAGGGTGCTTCTAGTGAGATTTCTTGAACTAATCAGATAGTGGTTTGAATATGGTTGACGTTTAGATTGTAACTTCAAACGATAATGTTCGTTTTACTTCTTTATAGTTATGTTGCAAGTACAATCATTTGGATTACTGATATTAAACTTTGATTCAGTTTCAGGAGCTTTTGTGTTTCGAGTTACAGATATGCTATGCTCATTGAGATTGAGATCATCTACATTCACTTTTTCGCTAACAGTAGCTCTCGAATATAATAATAAATGTAAATTATCGAAAATATTGTTTCTGGAGAGGATTCTGGAGGTTCAGCTGAGTATTAGCAGAACTGTCTACATATTCCTCTGCAACCTTGGATGACTTTCAGCCACCGTTTTTTTCAACTGTACTGGCGTTCATAGGCGAGCTCGCTATTCAAAATGCATTTTGAAAGAGTAAAAAAATGATACGTTACGGCACTTTTTTTCACTTATATCATTTTATTTAACGTGTTTGAAAAATGGTACTTCATCGAGTATCATTTGAATTTTGAAAATTTTGTTGTTAGAAAGGGGCCGTTAATAAAATACGTTCGCATAAAAGGGGAGGAGAGGGGTCTGGCTGAGTGTGACAAGATGTCACAAGGGGTATACGGCAACGTGACGTTCGCCGTTTATTATTTTTTGACATGAGCACTACCAGCGTGACCACTTTTGGTAGAAATCTACTTTCCTTGGATTCCTGAATAATAGAAATATTATTTATTTTTTTTGCATGTTCGTTATGGAAGATATTTATTAATTTATTCAAATTTTATTATAATAACCTAATGAATATTTTTAATTTTCAGAACTTGTGTACTATCATTTGGAATTTATCATACTCAGCAAGGGGGGGTCTTAGTTTTTGTGACGAAATATTTCTAGGGGGGGTCACAAAAAGTCTGACACAGCGTGACAATAGGGGGGAAGGGGGTCAAAAAAAAGCTCATTTTAGTGTGACGTATTTTATGAACGGCCCTAAAGAATCTTAAAAAAAATGAAATTATTTCACTACATATGAGCTTGAATTCAAAGGTAAGTAC
Organism: Zygogramma bicolorata; assembly: GCA_032362365.1. NCBI lineage: Eukaryota > Metazoa > Arthropoda > Insecta > Coleoptera > Chrysomelidae > Zygogramma > Zygogramma bicolorata. The sequence goes on from JAVJAQ010000486.1 coordinate 1,918,182, forward strand.
GCATATTTCACACAATATTCAGTTTCAATTGAAATCTCGGTGACATTGATTCATATGAAAACCAGCCATCGTTATAATGAAAATGTCACCGGAATCAATTGAATCTGATGACAGAATTGTCACGAATTTAATATCTAGAAATTGATTCTTTTTTTTATATGCAGATCAACATTGAAGTGAAGCCCCGTAATCATCGAAGAAAGCCGCGTGAATCAAGAGACAGTAGATACAAATTAACATTCACTTTGAATTTTTGAAATTTGTAAGCCTCAGGAAAAATCTCTCTCGGCAAGGAGTTCCAAAGCTCAGCTGTTCTGTTGAAAACATATCCCTCAGCAAAAAAGATTCGACATGTCTCAAAGTTCACAACAGAGGGGTGGGAATTCTGTACTCGTCGAGTCATCCGTGTGGATATTGCCAAGCGTGGAACAATTGATCAAATTCAGAAGAGCACCATCCGTGAAAACATCTATAGAAGAGAGACTAGTCTCTTCTACGATGCTCCCTCCAATGAAGTGAGCGAGTCTGTGAGCGAAGAATCATCAACAGACGGATTGCCTTTCTCGGAATAGAATCGAGAAGCTTCTATGGATGTTCTGGTGCCGAACTCCATACATAAGAACCATATTCTGAGACATGTCTTATCTGAGCCTTGTAGATTATCAGAAGCTGACGAGAAGTTAAGTATTTCTTCGCACGAAATAGAAATCCAAGTTTTTGGGAAGCCTCTTTAGCGATCGAACTCACATGGTTTTCCCATGAGAGAATAATACTCTTCGTAATTCCTAGCATCGAGATACTTGACTTTGTAGGAATAGTTACTCCTGACATCTGAATACTAGATGATGTTAGAGCGGCTTTTCATGAGATGAGAAATGCCTGGGTTTTCCTAGCATTAAATTCCAACAACTTCATGTTACCCCATTCTATTATTTTTACCAAGTCATCGTTAATTTTATTGACGTGAATGTTTCTTAGAATTTTGCTTCTCGAGCTGGTATGGGGACTCTGGAAAAGAAACTAGTATCAAGAGTATTGTCGTCCGCAAAATTATGGACTGAACTAGACGTTTTCTCGAACAAATCATTGATATGAAGCAGAAACAAAATGGGCAAAAGAACTGAACCCTGTGTTACACCTGCATTTATTGGGAGAATAACAGATAATACTCAACAACCACATACAGAGACCTATCAGACAAGAAACTCTTCAACAAAGCACACAACTGAGGAGGCAAACCATGAGACGGCAGTGTAAAAAGGAGACCCCGATGCCGAACTGGATCAACCACTTTCGAAATATCGAGTGCAACAGCTATTGAATGTTGCCAAATATGGGAAACATAAGCCAATAAGTCACTGGTCGATCTCTGATTGCGAAATCCGTATTGCCGATAATTAATTATTCCTGATTTCTTTAGATATATGATAAGCTTCATATTGATTGCTTTTTCCATGACTTTGGTGATCTGGTTTGCAATTTTGTTCGATGGTATAGGTCAGTATACGAGTTGTTAACTCATTTGTTATCCTCACCATGCATTTAATTATGAATTCATTCGTTTGGGATCAGTAGATAGTTCAACTTTGTTGTCGATGATCTATGGTTATCAATTGCTTTCACTTTTCTGTCGTATAAAATGTACATATTTACCGGTATCTTCGAAGGCATACGTGCTGAAATTATTCCGCTTTCTGGCAGTGGGCTGACTGACTACTTATAAAATGATTTTTTATTATCATTTCAATTTCATTTAAATTTTTTGTTTTTGAAAGGAAGGAGCCGAGAGATCTATAGAAATATCATTCCAATATGTTGATCAAAGAGGTCTATGTTTTAATATTATTACTGTTATTATTGTAACAGCATATGGATTCTCTGGTTTTACAGAGAACTTTTTCACACTTGAAAAAAAAATGTCTGCTGTCAGAAAAGAACATGAATCATGATCAGTTTATTTTACAGAAATTTAGGTAGTGAAGCTGTCACATGTAGCAATTCAATGAAAACCAGATAGAAATCCTGTTGAAAATAGACAATATCCCATTACCACTTCAACACTTACAAACTCATATTTGGGACCTCAACAACTATTTCTGATCGATATGAAAAGATACGTTGTGAAAAATGTACATAATTTTCTTGTGGTGTTGAAGAAAGTGCTCTATCAGTTTTGGACCTAGAAATTACAACTAATGGACTGGCCCTAAGAGAGAGAAGACTACGAAATGAGCAAGATGGAATACTTCAAGTATGGTTGATGGTTCCTTCTCATGGAAATATCTCGCTGCCAGATTCTCTACTCTACTGTGTCTGATTTGTTACCTCGAGTTGGTTAATTTTTCTCACTCCGCTATTGAAAAAGAAACGAGGGCAACAGGAGCAAATTTGGAATGCTGAATATTCATTGACATTTCATATGTTGTCAAAACATTATTTAAATTTTTTTCAAATGTGAATAGTTGTTTTTTCTCCAAATCACTTCAAATTCAGCTACTGCTTTTGAACTGTGCGTAACTCAATCCATGAATATTCATAATTCTCTTATTTTGTGCAATATTTAACTGATTCAGTGAATATATAAAACTCATCTTGAAATTCCATGAGCGAAATATTATTTCTCACGTTGTTTTTCCCGAATAATAATCCATATTTCACATAGATTTTCAAAACACCACCAGTTGAAAGAAATATGGGTAATAGCTGTCAAAAGAAGTAATATCAATCGCAGGGATTTGTAGCGAACATTTCAGTGAAGAGGACTTCTATTTCACCGTTTTGAAACTATAGTTCTGGAAAATGATGATGTCCCATCGATTTTTGATTTTACTTATTCTTTGTCAGAAAAAATACGAACAAAGAGACTGAAGGTGGGTTATTTTTATTTCATGAATTTTAGTTAGGAACCTTCCCAATGAAGTAGTTGGGAATCATTCAGTTCAATTATTTGGAAGTGAACAAATACATACATCAATTGAATCATTAAATCAATAGGTGAGTATTCAGAAAAGACAATACATGCTAAAACTATTGAGACAACCTAAATCGTTGAGAGAAGCAGCCTTCATACAGTAGATGAAATATAGTGTATACAGGGTGTTATTGAATAACTGTGAAACATTCAAGGAGGTAATTCCTCATGGAAAAAGAGATAGGATTTTTCATATGAAGAAACTCCATTTGAGCATCCCTTGTTAAGATACAGCCCCTTAAAGGAGGTTCATAAAATTTGTATAACAATTGTTTTCACAAGCACTGAAAAAGATACAAATCGAAATCAACCTGACGTTTTGTACTACCAAAAAGACACTCAGCCAGTAATTTAACTGGTTCACCCCATGGTTGTAAGGGGTGGAAAACGCAACCCTTAAAATTTATTTCCAATGTAACTCTTTGTCTTATTATTTATTCACCATTTCAGAATTAATTTTCGATAGCCTGTCTCATTCTAAACAAAAAATGTCTCTTGGGATTTTTGCCCAAAAAAAAACAGTTCGCAGCAAAAAATTATTTTACGAACAACTACAGAGATACATCGTCATAAATGCGAACTGGTTTTATTGTTATTTTGTAGTTAGTACCTGCATTAAACGATTGAAGGGTAATAAACAAAACTAATTCAAACTTTTTCAGTGCTTGTGAAAAAAATTATAAAACAATTTTTTTATGTACCCCCTTTCAGGGGCCGTATCTCAACAAGGCATGCTCCGATGAAGTTTCTTTATATGTAAGATCCTATCTTTTTTTCGATGAGGAATCACCTCCTTAAATGTCTTACACTTATTCAGTTACACCCTGTATAATAGCAAACGCACTTTCAGATACGATTTGAAAACATGGGTCTTTACAGAAATCAACACTGATCACAAACCCCTGTATTAAGCTTTTAAAATTCCCTCCTGTATTTGGCTTGGAGAAAGATAGCTTTTGAAGGATGGAATAATTCAAGTATGAGATGAAGTTTTTCTTCACCTACTCGCTTTGAAGTGTGGATTCCTTTTGTCTCTGATGTATTCCGCATCGTGTTGAGTGTAAAACTGTCATGAAGGCCAGTCCATTAGTTGAAATGTCTATGGTGTATCGAAATAAATATCAAAATACCATAACATCATTTCGTACAGTTCAAAGTAAAACAAAATGCGTTCCATTATAATCGATTTCACAGTTTGTTCAAAAGAATTGCATGCAACGGCTGAAACTTTTATGGTTGTTTGTATAATGAATTGTTTCAAAAGCATGAAAATTCGCAATAGTCGTGCTAGTTAATTTTGTCGTTTCGGAAATATGAACTGGTAATGAGAAACATGTCGTGAAAATTCGCTTCAATATAACCAAGTGTGATTCCGAAGTATTTCGTTAGTTTTGAAATCCGATGTGGACTGATCCAGTCTCATGTGTTTTTTCAATATTCATTTGTTGTTGCTGCTGTGAAGCAACTATAGTCAGGAAACACTAACCAAGCGGTAGCCTTCCTGAAATAAACGCCTCGAAAAAAGAAGATAAATTTTTTATTTTCGGATTCGAGTTATTACATAAGTCATATATTAAGCTCTTGAGTTGATTTTCATGCATATTCATATTGTTACTGTGATAGTAAAATTTTGCCATCCTTAGGTCAGGGTACGATGATAGACACCACTCAGTGGTGACTGAATTTTGGTAAAAAAGGTATAACATATTTAAAAAACTAAAATAGAAGTATTCTCCCCCCTTTTGTTCACGCTATTTTATCAAATATCATAATGTTTTCCCTTTTAACAAAAAAAAAAGTGAAATTCAATACTATATTTCTCAGCGAGTCTGGAAGTGCATCATTGACTTGGGGAGAAAGAAAATTGTTTATCAAGGTCGTTAATCGAGGTAATCAATTTTCAGAGAGAGAGAAATGTTAACTTCTGCCACATTTCTTAAACTTCCCTATAGAAAATCATTCGAAAACATATCAAGAAATAACAAGAAATAAATATTTTTGGGGTTTATTCCAATGAATATTGTGTTCCAAGCGGAAGGCCGGGGTTCGAATTCCCACCAGGCCGTGCTGGGTATTCACACGTTAGAAGGTAAGACCTCGTTAATCCATTGCTATCACAAGAGCATTAGTTCAGCCAATTCCTGAAAAAGGGAAGAAAACTTAACCTTGTAATTACAGACCATTTGCATTGCTTTCTATCATTTCCAAAGTCATGGAAAAAGCAATCAATATGAAGCTTATCAAATATCTAGAGAAATCAGTAATAATTTATGATCGACTGTACGGATTTCGCCATCAAAGATCAACCAGTGACTTATTCAAAAAATTAGCTTATGTTTCCCATATTTGGCAAAATCCAACTGAAAAATTCGAAGAAACGATAGCTGTTGCACTCGATATTTTGAGTTTGGCATCGGGTCCACAGTAAACTGCTGAAAGCAGCAGTTTACTGTGTCGGGGTCTCCTTTATAAACTGCCGTCTTGTGGTTTGCCTCCTCAGTCCTGTGCTTTGTTGAAGAGTTTCTTGCCTGATACGTCTCCGTATGTGGTTGTTGATGAAGTATCGTGTGATATTCTTCCAATAAATGTAGGTGTTCCACAGGGTTCAGTTCTAGCGCCCACTTTGTTTCTGCTCCATAATAATGATTTGCCTGTCGAACCTCTCTTTTTAGGGATCTTTTTTCAGTAGAACATCTGAGCTTTGGAATTCCTTACCGAAAGGGGTTTTTCCTGAGGGTTACAAATTTCAAAAATTTAAAGTGAATATTAATTCGTATCTCCTGTCCTTGATTCACGCGGTTTTCTTTGAAAATTACAGGGTTTCCCTTTCGTGTGAATCTCCATATGAAAAAAAGATTCAAATTGGATCAGTTATGTCAAATTGAAAAAAAAGCCGATGAGAAGTAGTTTTTGGTGACTCAAACCCACGACTATCGTCTCAGAGCGGGCTAACGCTCCAACACATAAGCCACATGTACCGTATAAATTCAGTTGAATTATTTGTGTGAAGAATAGATATGATTTCAATTCCACAGAAAAAAATCAACTGAATCATTTCAAACTTGACTCAATGAACTAGAAAATATTTCAGATATAAGTACATTTATTTACAATTGAATGAAACAACTTGGATTTCGTGTTTGTAGGTCTCGTTGTAGGTAGACAGATCAAAATTGTGACGTTTCTACAAGGTTGTCCCTGCTCAACAAGTATTTCGTTCTCTGTGATTGGTGGAATTCATAGCCTACCTTGTGTAGATATGAAATCATAACGATTCAGTTGACTGGGATCGTCTACTCACCCATTTAGTAGACTATAAAGAAATGAGCATATTCACGCGGCGGGTGGGAGAAGAAAAAAATTTGTTTCCCCTTTCTTGTGATCACATATATCATCTTCGATCACGTGAATACTTCAGAACTCTCTTCCAAGTATTACATCAATAATCAATTTGAGATATAGACATAAAAATTCGGTTTTGGTGAGACTCCAACCAGCGACTATAAAGTGGATTGTTTCGGAGGGCGTACGCCTTATCCAACTAGGACATTAGGACTGTACAATTTCAGTTAATTATTGGTGAGAACATTTGATTTCTTTCATTCTTTTCCAGTTGATAAATTCATTATAAGCTCGTTCATACCTATTTCTGGACTTTTTCTGGTAGAATTCGTAAAGAGGTTATTTTTGCTGCCTCTATGATTTCTGGTGGAGTGCAATTCAATTCATTTTCAGACTCCATAATTATTACGCAGGTATTTGATATATGCTTGGTGTAGGCACTGGAAATTTCGTACAACTGTGAGATTTGACAGGGTTTCACTTTCGATTATGTAGGTATCAAGTTTTAAGAATGTTTATTTGTTGTGTCTTTCAATTGTTTCAAAGCCTTCTTAGCATTTTGTATTTTCAAATATGTGCCGCGCCTGGGTCCCGATTCTCGAGAGCTAAACGAATACGCTTGTGATGTTCTATCCTAGTTCAGCACATATATGCCGTATCGCTTTACGTTATTCTGAACGATTCATACGACCGTCGAACGTAATGGGCTCCGGATCACTGGTTGCCTATCTTAAATAGAGGTAGATCGTATGTATGCCTCAACTAACAGCAATCCGACAGCTGACAGTAGGTACCTAGACTGATGAAATGAATGTAGCTTCAATTTATTGATTTTTGTGATAAATACTTATAATTTAATAATTTAATTATTAATATTTTAATTTTGAACTGTGAATAATTGAGTTGCCTTACTAAAGTTTTCTTGTGTCAGTCTGTTTGAATATTGTTTCTATAAAAAGTGCACATGAATTTGCAATAGCTATCGCAGTCAAATGAAGAAATGATGATAATTAACGTTTATTTGAATATATGAGAATAGGTAAAGTACTTAATACAACACTTCTTTTTCTTCTCTTTGTTTTTTATGCATAATTAGTTACCTATAAGCCTAGTTTTTATATGAATAATAACAATTAATGATTGCATCAGTGAATCAGATGAAAATTCGGTTTTGGTGAGACTTCAACCAACGACTATAAAGTGGATTGTTTCGGAAGGCGTACGCCTTATCCAACTAGGACATTAGGACTGTACAATTTCAGTTAATTATTGGTGGAATGCTGTTAATAGATTCATCATTAGAATCACTCACTTTGGGGAATTAAACTGTTACAGAAAACACTGATACACTGATTAATGAACTCGCAAAGAAAGCTGTGATTTTGACGATGAAATGTTATGCCAAACTACGATGGAAATTTTGAAATTATTGTTAATATCCGTTTTTGCGATTGATGTTTGTTTCTTTCGAATATAATTCGATGAATCATTTTTTTTAAATGTTTTATTGAAAAGTGTTCATAACTTGGTAGACAAATCAGAATTGTTTCTTTAAGGTTGTCTCTGGTCAACAAGTATTTCGTTCTCTGTGATTGATGGAATTTATATCCTTCCTCATTTGGATATGAAATCATAACGATTCAGATTGTTCAAAGAAAATACTGTTGTTACGAAAAACGAGATATCTAATACGAAATATGAGCCAAAGAAAAATGTTTAAATAACGAAATATATGAAATAATATTGTGACAAGAAAATTGAGGTATTGAATGTGAAATACTAGTCAAAAAATGTAAATAAAGAAATTGAATTAAATATTATGGACAAATGTTGAAACCAAGTTTCAAGTTGAGTGTACTGACGACGTTTCGATTGCTGATATCCGCAATCGTCTTCGGGTGATGACTGACAATATTTCATGGTGTGGTCGGTTGTTGTGATGGTTTGTCCAAACATGCTCCGCTATTCCTGATTCTGTTGTTTCTCCTCGTTGTGTGTTTTTCTTGTGTTCGCCTATTCTCACTTCCAATGGTCTTTTGGTTTCCCCGATGTAGGATTTTCCGCTCATTCTATCATCCGTTCAGTAAACTATAAAGAAATTAACCTATTCACGGGTGGGAGAAGAAAAATCTGTTTCCCCTTCCTTGTGATTGCGTATATCATCACCGTCAAGAAAATTATCGTTGCGCAGGACCGTTGCGGGGGCCAGACCGCTAGATCTGGAAATATTCGAAGCGCGCTCTGCAAATATTTCCGCACTCCAACATTCTGCGTACTTCGTCGGAGCTCTGCGAATTCTATCGTGACTGCGAGCGCGGGAAGACGCGAAAAGTTTCGGAAACTGTCCGTGGGATTTTTCGGAAGAGAGAATTTTTGCGAAAAAAAAAATGGGACGGCAGCTTCAAAGTGTTTGTTTCGATTTGTGAAACTTTTGCAGTTTCATCACTGTGCGTTGTAATTTTTTCAGATCTTCTTGAGGAATATCGGTAAGTTCAAAAACACATTTGCCGCAAAAATTTATAGAGGTGGCGTTATCGCTTACGGTATCACAAGAGCTTGAAATATTTCCAGGAATAATTTAAGGTTGCATGGTATTCGGTAAGAAAATTCAAACCCATAATTTGGAAAAAATATTAATAATCAAACTTGACATTTAAACTTGATTTTTCTGAGTTGATCAGGAATAATGTAAGCTTGCGTGGTATTTGGTAAAAAAATTCCACATCATAATTGGGAAAATGATCATTCCAACCTGACATTTTAAATTAATTTCTCTGATTTCCAAGTTGGTCAGGGTGTTGCTGTTTTTGACATATGCTGATTTGTCACCTTTATTTAACCGTTTCTGTCAGAAAGCTTAATAATTACTAGTTTAGAGAAAGCATGTAAGTATATCCACCATATTTCTTCGAATAAAAAGAAAATACCAACTTTAGTTAAACCAAATAATGCTAAAACTCATATGAGTATCAGCCCAGCCTTACGTACTTGGGTAATTTTAGTTACTCAGTGGGATTTTTTGGAATAGAGAATTTTTGCGAATAAAAAAATTGATGATATTTTTTCAACTCGGAACGGTAGCTTCAAAGTGTTTGTTTCGATTTGCGAAACTTCTGCAGTTCCATCACTGTGCGTTGTAATTTTTTGAGTTTTTCTTGAGACATATCGGTAATTTCAAAAACACATTTGCCGCAAAAATTTATAGAGGTGGTGTTATCGCTTACAGTATCACAAGAGCTTGAAGTATTTCCAGGAATAATTTAAGCTTGCATGGTATTCGGTAAGAAAATTCAAACCCATAATTTGGAAAAAATAAATCATCAAACTTGACATTTTAAATTAATTTCTCTGAGTTCCAAGTTGCTCAGGAATAATGAAAGCTTGCGTGGTATTCGGTAAGAAAATTCCTCACCATAATGATTTCTCTGATTTTCAAGTTGGTCAGGGTGTTGCTGTTTTTGACATATGCTGATTTGTCACCTCTATTTAACCGGTTCTGTCAGAAAGCTTAATAATAACTAGTTTAGAGAAATCATGTAAGTATATCCACCATATTTCTTCGAATAAAAAGAAAATACCAACTTTAGGTAAACCAAATAATGCTAAAACTCAGATGGGTATCAGCCCAGCCTTACGCACTTGAGTAATTTTAGTTACTCAGTGGGATTTTTTGGAAGAGAGAATTTTTGCGAATGAAAAAAATTGATGATATTTTTTCAACTCGGAACGGTAGCTTCAAAGTGTTTGTTTCGATTTGTGAAATTTCTGCATTTCCATCACTGTGCGTTGTAATTCTTTCAGTTTTTCTTGAGACATATCGGTAAGTTCAAAAACACATTTGCCGCAAAAATTTATAGAGGTGGTGGTATCGCTTACAGTATCACAAGAGTACAAAGTATTTCCAGAAATAATTTAAGCTCGCGTGATATTCGGTAAGAAAATTCCTCACCATAATTGGGAAAATTATTAATCCAACCTGACTTATTTAATTAATTTCTCTGATTTTCAAGTTGGTCGTGGTTTTGCTGTTCTTCAGTTAAACCAAATAATGCTAAAACTCAGATGAGTACCAGCCCAGCTTTGCGCACTTGGGTAATTTTAGTTACTCCTGTGAGATTTTTCAGAAGAAAGAATTTTTGCGAATAAAAGAAATTGATATTTTTTTTCAACTCGGGGCGGCAGCTTCAAAATATTTGTTTCAATTTGTGAAACTTGTGCAGTTCCATCACTGTGCGTTGTAATTTTTTTCAGATCTTCTTGAGAAATATCGGTAAGTTCGAAAACACATTTGCCGCAAAAATTTATAGAGGTGGTGTTATCACTTACAATATCACAAGAGCTTGAAGAATTTCCTGGAATTATTTAAGCTTGCGTGGTATTCGGTAAGAAAATTCAAACCCATAATTTGGAAAAAATATTAATAATCAAACTTGACATTTAAACTTGATTTTTCTGAGTTGATCAGGAATAATGTAAGCTTGCGTGGTATTTGGTAAAAAAATTCCACATCATAATTGGGAAAATGATCATTCCAACCTGACATTTTAAATTAATTTCTCTGATTTCCAAGTTGGTCAGGGTGTTGCTGTTTTTGACATATGCTGATTTGTCACCTTTATTTAACCGCTTCTGTCAGAAAGCTTAATAATTACTAGTTTAGAGAAATCATGTAAGTATATCCACCATATTTCTTCGAATAAAAAGAAAATACCAACTTTAGGTAAACCAAATAATTTTGGACTGAGGTGGCCTTTACTTGATGGAAATCCATAGTTATTACGCTATAAGGTAGACACGATTAAATTTCCACAAAATTTTATTGTCTTCGCGAAGACAATAAAATTTTGTGGAAATTTAATCGTGTCTACCTTATAGCGTAATAAACCAAATAATGTTAAAACTCAGATGGGTATCAGCCCAGCCTTACGCACTTGGGTAATTTTAGTTACTCAGTGGGATTTTTTGGAAGAGAGAATTTTTGCGAATCAAAAAAATTGATGATACTTTTTCAACTCGGAACGGTAGCTTCAAAGTGTTTGTTTCGATTTGTGGAACTTCTGCAGTTCCATCACTGTGCGTTGTAATTTTTTCAGTTTTTCTTGAGACATATCGGTAGGTTCACACATTTGCCGCAAAAATTCATAGAGGTGGTGTTATCGCTTACAGTATCACAAGAGCTCAAAGTATTTCCAGGAATAATTTAAGCTTACGTGATATTCGGTAAGAAAAAACCTCACCATAATTGGAAAAATTATTAATCCAACCTGACTTATTTAATTAATTTCTCTGATTTTCATGTTGGTCGGGGTTTTGCTGTTTTTGACATACCTATGCTGAATCGTCATCTTTGTTGAACCGGTTCTGTCAGAAAGCTTAATAATTCCTAGTTTAAAGAAATCATATAAGTATATCCACCATATTCCTTTGATTGAAAAGAAAATACCAACTTCAGTTGAACCAAATAATGCTAAAACTCAGATGAGTATCAGCCCAGCCTTACGTACTTGGGTAATTTTAGTTACTCGGTGGGATTTTTCGGAAGAGAGAATTTTTGAGAATAAAAAAATTGATAATTATTTTTCAACTCGAGGCGGCAGCTTCAAAGTGTTTGTTTCGATTTGTGAAACTTTTGCAGTTCCATCACTGTGCGTTGGAATTTTTTCAGATCTTCTTGAGAAATATCGGTGAGTTCAAAAACACATTTGCTGCAAAAATTTATAAAGGAGGTGTTATCACTTACCATATCACAAGAGCTTGAAGAATTTCCAGGAATAATTTAAGCTTGCGTGGTATTCGGCAAGAAAAATTCCACACCACGATTTGGAAAAAATGTTATTAATCAAGCTTGACATTTTAAATTAATTTCTCTGATTTCCAAGTTGGTCAGGGTGTTGCTGTTTTTGACATATGCTGATTTGTCACCTTTATTTAACCGCTTCTGTCAGAAAGCTTAATAATTACTAGTTTAGAGAAATCATGTAAGTATATCCACCATATTTCTTCGAATAAAAAGAAAATACCAACTTTAGGTAAACCAAATAATTTTGGACTGAGGTGGCCTTTACTTGATGGAAATCCATAGTTATTACGCTATAAGGTAGACACGATTAAATTTCCACAAAATTTTATTGTCTTCGCGAAGACAATAAAATTTTGTGGAAATTTAATCGTGTCTACCTTATAGCGTAATAAACCAAATAATGTTAAAACTCAGATGGGTATCAGCCCAGCCTTACGCACTTGGGTAATTTTAGTTACTCAGTGGGATTTTTTGGAAGAGAGAATTTTTGCGAATCAAAAAAATTGATGATACTTTTTCAACTCGGAACGGTAGCTTCAAAGTGTTTGTTTCGATTTGTGGAACTTCTGCAGTTCCATCACTGTGCGTTGTAATTTTTTCAGTTTTTCTTGAGACATATCGGTAGGTTCACACATTTGCCGCAAAAATTCATAGAGGTGGTGTTATCGCTTACAGTATCACAAGAGCTCAAAGTATTTCCAGGAATAATTTAAGCTTACGTGATATTCGGTAAGAAAAAACCTCACCATAATTGGAAAAATTATTAATCCAACCTGACTTATTTAATTAATTTCTCTGATTTTCATGTTGGTCGGGGTTTTGCTGTTTTTGACATACCTATGCTGAATCGTCATCTTTGTTGAACCGGTTCTGTCAGAAAGCTTAATAATTCCTAGTTTAAAGAAATCATATAAGTATATCCACCATATTCCTTTGATTGAAAAGAAAATACCAACTTCAGTTGAACCAAATAATGCTAAAACTCAGATGAGTATCAGCCCAGCCTTACGTACTTGGGTAATTTTAGTTACTCGGTGGGATTTTTCGGAAGAGAGAATTTTTGAGAATAAAAAAATTGATAATTATTTTTCAACTCGAGGCGGCAGCTTCAAAGTGTTTGTTTCGATTTGTGAAACTTTTGCAGTTCCATCACTGTGCGTTGGAATTTTTTCAGATCTTCTTGAGAAATATCGGTGAGTTCAAAAACACATTTGCTGCAAAAATTTATAAAGGAGGTGTTATCACTTACCATATCACAAGAGCTTGAAGAATTTCCAGGAATAATTTAAGCTTGCGTGGTATTCGGCAAGAAAAATTCCACACCACGATTTGGAAAAAATGTTATTAATCAAGCTTGATATTTTAAATTAATTTCTCTGAGTTTCAAGTTGGTCAGGAAAAATGTAAGCTTGCATGGTATTTGGTGAAAAAATTCCACACCATAATTGGGAAAATTATTTGTACAACCTGATATTTTAAATCAATTTCTCTGATTTTCAAGTTGGTCAGGGTACAGAAACCAAACTAGTCCAGTTTTGATAATTTTACAGGGGAGTATTTTTAAAGTTTGGAAGTTAAGATATATTAATAGTAAATTAAATGAGGTACGACTTAATGTTTTTAAGTAATCATATGCTATTTAGTTTCGAACAACTGCATTTTGCATTAGATATTATCCACAGTTTCTGAGGAAAAAGAATATAAGCAACAATGTTTGGACATAAAATAATTGGGAACCGATATTGAGGTAGTAATTGATATGGAATATCATTTTTCATCAAAACAACTCAACCTCAATTATTGCTGAAAATAGTTAATATCAAAACGAATAGGTGTTTGTTCTCTTGCGCTATTCATTTCGATTTTTTCCGTTGTACTAAACATCTTACAGAAGTTTTGTCATTAGAAATCCTCTTTCAGTAAAATTATCAAGGCATTTGATACGACAGTTTACACAGTTTGGTTAAGGTATTTTTTCGGAAACAGTACCGCCCTTGCAGCTTGTATATTCCTGACCGGATGGTCGCAATCTCCTTCTATTATTCTTTGACATTCATTTTTCAAGGTCCATTTTCGTTTCCTTGCTTTCCATCCGAAACAGTACTATTGCTAAAAAACAATAAGTTTTATCCCCAATTCTTATATTTGCAAGGTTGAGTGGACTCACAGTAAAACAGCTACGGTATATTCACAATATTATACATGATAATCATACTTGGAATACATTGGCGCAAAAGGCTTTGGATATAGACTGAATTGGAAGTAAAAACCCAATTTTGTAAAAAAATGCACATAGTATAATTTGGTTCTAAGGCGACGATATGCTTATTTGTCATCTTTGTTAAACGGGTTCTATCAGAAAACTTAATAATTACTAGTTTAGAGATATCGGAAGTATATCCACCATACTTCTTCAAATAAAAAAAAATCAGCTATAACTCAGATAGGTACCAGCCCAGTCTTTCGTTCTTTGGTAATTTGAGTTAACTATAGGTGGTAGAAATATATTTTTACAAGTAATATGATGCAAGTTCGAATACATTCGCAATTAGGTATATTTACCATATTTCGTTGAATAAAAATGAAATATCAAATTAATTTACAACAAATGCTAAAACTCAGATGTTCATCAGCCCAGTATATCGCCATTTGGTAATTTCAGTAAACTTAAGGTGGTAGAAACATGTTTATACAAGTAAAAACGCAATGTCGAAAAAAAAAATATGTAGGTATATCTACCATATTTCGTTAAATAAAAAAAAACACAATTTTCGTTACACCAAATGCTGAAACTCAGATGGCTACTACTTCAGTCTATCGCTCTTCCATAATTCAGGTCACTAAAGGTAGAAATGTATTTTGCATTATTCACAGGTATATCTACATTATTCATGGGTTGTAGATCATATGTTCATTTTTTGAAATGTTAAAAAATTTCAACTTGATATCGTGCCCCTTCGAAAAAAAAATCCGGATTTTTGTTGCCATGGTAACTAGTCAAAATTGAGGCATCATATCGGTTGAAATGTAGAGGTATGAAATTTTCGATATTATTTCAGAGGAGATGGACATATAATTTTCAGTTAGACCTAATGTTCGATGTACATTTTTTACAGCAGAGATGAGATATCGATATTGATATTCAGTCAAATTTATATTCAAATTCAAGGATTAATGAATATTCGATCTCCATGAGAATTATTTAAATGAGTTGGTACCGCAGTTATGTCAGATACAAATCTTATATTTTAGATATTCTAATACCACATTTGATGAAGTCAAGTTATAGAATATTTCCGAACTGAATATCATATATACTGACTTTTCAAACACAACGATTCAAACTTTTAAATTTGTGGACACCTGTAATTTTAACAAAATTGAAAGTTTCTGGGGGAAATCAACGAACATACAGATCTATGTCTTCGAATTCCATGGAGTTCCACAAATACCTAAACCCGGGAGAACTCGCGTACTATTCAACGACGTGAGAACTCGCGCCTATAGATTCTTTCTCACGCTAGCTCGCGCTTATAGATTTTTTTTAACGCGAGCTCGCGCGTATAGATATCTTCTAACACTGACTTTTCATGATGAAAACTATTTAATATTGATTCTAGTTGATCTATTCTAAATTCTAAAAACAACAATGAAAAATGTATAATTATTCAAATTTAATCGTCACTTTCGTTGCAATTATTATCTTCACATTTATAACAAGTGGAAGTTGTTCTAAACTGCTGTTCAGTTTAAGAATCCATTTTTTTTCTGTAGAAAAGCTCAAGTAAATGAAGGAAAAAGCAAAAAAATTGAAAAAGGTACCTGCTAATTAAAATTAAAATTACCAACAATTTGGAGAAAAGCACATATATGATCGCTCGCGCGTTAGATTATTACTAACTTTAATTTATTTGTAGCCACCACAACCCCCCACTCTCGCCCCAACAAGCATGAACTGGTAAAGGAATTCTATAGAAGGCATTCCTAAAATATGAAATCAATTTGACAAGAGATAAAAAAAAAGTCTGTAGTGCAACTGAAAATGTTAGATTTTATCTAACAGTGCGAGTCCTGCCGGGCTAAGTAATAATCAACAGATAAAGACTGTCCGAAAATTTCTCTTCTCCCCAATACCACACTCAACTATTCTTCAGCTGATACCGAATGGAGAAATAACATTATGATAAAATGAGGGGTTCTAGAGAATACATGAAAAATTTTGATACTGGTAACTCAAAAATATAACATCTCACAGACAAACTATCGTTTGCTTGAAAGTGGTTGACAATGTTTCTTGCTGAATGGTAATGGTTCGGACTTCCATTGTCTATATTTTAATTCTATTGAAACCTGTTGCTGAGAACGGAAGGATTGAAATACAAATCATGACAAACTAACGCTTTAAAAGTGCATACAAAGATGAAATCGTTTTTTTCAACTAACTTCAATGCATTTTTTTTTGTACTAAGATTGGTTTCTAGAAAGAAGTTCAAATGACGCTCTTCAGTCATTTTCAGACCTACATTATTTTTTCGTAATTTTTGATTCTTAATCTGACTTCGAATTTTTTATCGATCCTCATTCCCAGAAACCACCTTCGGCATCTTGCCCAAACTTGGATCAGGTTCTGTGTGTCCAATAACCACTCGAAGTCCACTTTATTTTTTCTACGACTGAAGAGAAACTTTGAAATTTTCTTTCGAATGCGATGTTGTGAACTCACTCAAGTGCAGCATCTATTCGAAATTCACTAAATTGTCGAATTCTCTTGAATATTTCAAAAATTTATCGATATTCACTATCAGTAACGCAATCTGGAGTATGTCTCTATAATGCTTTTCACAGCGATCGAAGTGGGTGCCCTCTTCACAATTCAATGAACTATGTTTACGAACAAGAAACTGTTATTGTTATACTCTTCAGTGTCGAAACGCCTATCAAACAGAAAATCAAAATGTTTGATTACTAGAAAATCAACTTCATTCGATCTACACAATCAAATAACATCATTCCCAAATATATCATTGTGTAGGCGCTCATTATCATTATAATTGTATCAATAAATGGCATGTTATTGTAGAAGTAACATATAATTGCATTGCAGTAATTCAGATATATGATAATCACAATCAAAACCATTTAGGAACATTACCTTATAGAAGCTTAAGTGATAATATGAATTTGCATTCATTATTCGTTATTCAGGTCACTTTCAAGTAATGACTTTATGAATTATTGTGAATCGATACCCTGAAATAATTGAATTATTCGAAAATGATTATAGAAGAAACCAATTTATACCAATTATACGGAGTATCGTTCACAATATCTTCTGAAAAAATAATTGTGTGAAGAATTGTTACAAATTTTGAGAACTAAGATTCAGGCTTTCTCCCATAAGAATAAATGAAAAGGTGATCACTACACAGCTATTTGCCAAAAACTATATACAGGAACTTGGCATGAATATAACGATTCCTACTTACCACCAATTTCCTTCTGAACTTCATTTGAATTGCACGTTTCCTGTACATTTACACTAGCAAAATTTTTTCTCTTAACATATTCGTCTCCGTGAATAGACGGTTTCAGTATAGGAACATGAGTATACTTTGTTCAACCATCCTTTGCCGTTACGTCATACGTTGTCCAACTTTATCCCTCATTCATGAAATGGATGAGACGGAATTATGACGTCACTAACGTATGTCTTATTTAATTGTTAATTTTATTTGTCATTTTTGACTTTTGACAGTTCAGTTGTCATAGTTTGATTTGTTCAGTATTTTTGGTAATTTTCGCCTTTTCAGTTAATTTTTCATTGTCAAAATGTCTATCCGGTATAATGAGAAAGAGCAAAGCTCAATTTTGAAGTTGATTGACTACTTTTCAAGAGGAAGAGATGCTGGGAGTGCCGCTTTTACCGTTGAATGCAGTCTACAACGTATGAATCTACCTATGATATGCAAAATGTCATGCCAGAGATGTTTCTGCTCGAGGATCATCGATTTATATCATACATCAATATGCAATAAGAACAAGAATGTATGCGATGTATTCTGCAGGTAGGTACATACTAATAATAATTTTGAGGTTGAGTGTAAAATAACATTCAACTAATATGAGACAAACGTAAAACAGCAGAATACGTCACTGATTATGACGTAACGGCAAAGGATGGTTGAACAAAGTATACAGTCTATAGCATCAATAGCTGAATGAAAATTGAACTTTTTTGCCACATATCTTTATCTGAGGACGGAAATTCAATCCAAACAAAATTTCTGCAAAATACGTGTTATGACGTTGGTGATGGTTCAGGATACCGTCGATTGATGGTCTCCAATATCTTCCGCTACGCCAATTTTGAACTCTGGATCTCCAACATAACGTGAGAAAACCCTCTTTCAATACTCAAGGCTTCGCCCCCCATACCTTCACTATCCCCAAGAAAATAGTAATTTATCCCGAACATTCACTCTGCTAAACCCATAGATTAAAGAAAACAGGAGATAGAATATGGCCAACTGCGCACTCTGCCAATTTCCCCTGATATTCCCACTCCTAAGGTCCGCCAATCAAATCGTATATCCCCACCATCGTACCGATTCGAAGGATGTGCACGCTTGTCAAAGTTTGTTATCAAGTGTCAATGTCATGTGTTTCGTGAACTTTTTCGGCAAAAAATGTCACGGTGTGTTGTGGAGCGATGCAGATACTACTTCAGTTCAAATTATAAGAAGGATATGAAATCTGTTCATCTATTCCGGTAAGTCTGTTATAAATGCGGTATGGTTTTGATGGGAGTGGCCAGGTCATCAGGGCCGTAGTTGTTTCACAGCCGAAGTTGACAATAATTTGTTTTCCATACCCCGATGAATGAGACCAACGGGATAAATCGCGATGGTAATTCCATATCGTTTGAATATTGCGTTTTGGTTTCCACAAGCCATCTCAAATATTGCGAACAAATAAAATTAATAACAAGGAGTTCCATTAGTTTGCAAATCTGAATTGATTCACAAGTGAACAAAGTAGTCGACAACTTCATATTCTGATAAAACGTAATGAGGTTACTCCTTTGCAAGTTTGCTCTTGGTTTTCACTCCCTGTGATAATATAAAAAAAAAAACGATGAAAAGGGTTATGTCAAAATTTCTCAAAGTGGAGTTGGAAGTCATCCGAAAAAGAATGAACACGAAATCCCACACAAATTTTAATACTTACGGCAATTTTGTGTTTGTTCTTGTTTGCATCTAAATATAACTGTTTTGCTAGACGAAATCATATCATAACATGACTTATTTCAGTTTTCCTAGCAATGTTGAAAGAAGAGAATCATGAAGGCGGGCTTTGACAATCGAGGCAAAAGATCTGCAAGAATATTCTCGTGTATGTCAATTACACTTTAGCATGAATTATGAAATAAACTATTCAATCCAATTTTGTGTATATTCTTTACTTTCATTCGTAACATTTTTGAATTTGCTGGCAGTAGCATACTAGAGGGTTATAACATATAATTATACAATGATTAGAAAAATCGTGATGTACCAATGAATCTTCAGTATATTCGAAAATGAATTTGCAACCTAAGGTGAGTTTTATTTGACTTATATGAAATCCTATTCATTATGAAATTGCACGCCCCTGGTCGTGGGTATATGAACTATCCATTGTGAAAGTGCGTGTTCCTGATTATGGTTATATGAACTATTCAAAGTATATGAAATTTGGGAAAACCATTTTCATTTCAATGCAAATACGACTTTGGGCGAAATAACTGATATTTTTCCTGAATACTACTCTGTACCGCTCCCCACTCCTAGGCTTCAACTCTGAATATTTGGCAGGCTCAGCGCACATTGATTTGTATATTCATGTTCCATCTCCTGTTTTCTTTAATCTATGGCTAAACCGATATGAGGTACGATACTCTGCTTCTTTTGATTCCTTACGAACATTAAACATTTTGGTAGGGTGATAAATTGGCATGAATTCAGCCATCGCGAACTGACATGTACTTCTGATGACGCTTTTTCGAAGTAGATACTCAGTGGATGAAGTTGACGCTCGCATTTATGCATATAAAAATGAAAGTCAGTACTCGTGGAGCGAGGACATGAAAAGGGTAGACACTCACAAGTTGGAGCTTTCACCTTCGTTTTTATTCATATCAATTGGAGTGACTCCTGTAGAATTGTGATTAAAAAGTAGCCACTCAACTTTATGCATATGACCCATTCTCAGGCATGTATCACTCACAGGTGGTAAAAATTACCAAGAAAAATCAATGTCACTTACCAGTAAACCTTTAGATGCCGTTGTGAATGATCAAATCAGTAGGAACTAATTTTATATAATACATAGACATTAATTTGGTATAGAGCGATAAAAACCACCAACGCCAGGTCTCTTCAGCTCTTGAGAAAATCAATATATAATATAGAGGATGTAACTGAATAAGTGTAAAACATTTGAGGAGGTGATTCCTCATCGAATAAAAGATAGGATCTTTCATATAAAGAAACTTCATCGGAGCATCCCTTGTTGAGATACAGCCCCTTGAAGGGAGTACGTAAAATGTGTATAACAATTGAGGAACAGATCAACAATACACAATTAGTATTGATTCAATTTCGAAAATTCACAAACTGACAGGTTCATACCAATTTAATTGTCACTATCGCTAATAGCGACCTACTAGATAGATTAGTTTCGTATTTTCGCATTTATGACGATGTATCTCTGTAGTTGTTCGTGAAATAATTTTTTGCTGCGAACTGGTTTATTTTGGGCAAAAAACTCAGGAGACTATTTTTGTTTAGAATGAAACATGCTGTCGGAAATAAATTTTTGAAGGATAAACAAATAATAAGAAAAAAATTACATCGGAAATAAATTTTAGGGGTTGCGTTTTCCACCCCTTACAACCATGGGGCAAACCAAATAACTGGCTAAGTGTCTTTTCGGTAGTACAAAACGTCAGGTTAATTTCAATATTGTAACTTTTTTAGTGCTTGTAAAAAAAAATGTTATACAAATTTTATGTACCCCCTTTCAGGGGCTGTATCTTAACAAAGGACGCTCCAATGAAGTTTCTTCATATGAAAGATCCTATTTTTTATGAGGAATCACCTTCTCAAATGTTTTACACTTATTCAGTTACACCCCGTATAATATCAGCGCAAAAGAAAGAGGATCAAGAAAAGTGATAGATTGCGGATGTTCAGATGAGGAATAGTTGATAATATGACCATTCTTAATAAGGTCTTCCTGAAAAAGAAACTGATCATCCAACCTGAAATGTTTCAGCGTCTTCAATCTTTTGATTTTTTACAATGGGCTTTCAGGTTTTGTTGAATCATCCCTATATCAGAAAAATGGCTTCAGAAATGATTGTAAATAATGTGAAAGAAAAAGTATTCACTACGATTTCAGAATGGAGTTATGACAATTCGATGAAATAAAATGCTGATAAAACTCGACCATGTCTTTTCGCGAAGAGTTCCGATCTGTCAAACAGGGCTTTGATGCTGAAAGTAACTAATTTCAATTTATTCTTCTCAATAGTCAGATTACCACTCCATACCACTTTCAGGGCCAGCTGATCCACCTAAGCAATCATATGCTTGTGTTGTGTATTATAATAATAATAATGATAATTTTTTCATCGGATGAATTCATTCATGGCTGATTAGGTGATAGTGGGGGAGGTCAGTTGATGAATATGATTAAATAATCGAGCTGGTGGTAATGTTCTCTGGGTCCCCTTATGGTTGAAATGAGTAATGCGCCATCGAAAAATCAAAGTGTTACACTCATAAACATCAGTCGTCTCTTGTCCGCACATGGCTTTGCCTTATGGGTGTATTCTCAGGGGTGTGTGACAAGAGAAAATAAAATTGTGAAAAATATTGACCTTGTGAAGGTATCAACCTATTTTTTATTGACAGTAGGAGTATGGGATTTTCAGTTATTGGAAACATGTTTTCCTTCATTAGACTTTCAAACATGGAATGAAACTCCTAGCACTCAGAAGGCTCATTTCATTGTTTGAAATGAATCAGTGTGAGACATTGACTGGGGAGACGTTTCCAACAAACTGTCACAAGACCACTTCTTTTTTTCAAAAAAAAATAGTTGAGACCCCACTGGTGATAAGAAGTGTCTTCACACATTATATTCTAATATTATCAAATATTATGCTCTTTCATATGAGCTCAGACACAGCTGTGAAAATATTTCGCCACGGAAGTGATATTGATTTATCCCGACTGCTATTGGGAAATGTTATTCCCGATCACAACGCCGAAAAAGTTTTTTTCCAATTCGAATTCTAATATCATCCCTCGAAATGGGGGGACATGGAACTTGGTGATTCATAATTAATCAGGTCGTATATTTTATTGGAAGAAATACCAGTCTAGAAATTTAATGAAAATCTTTTCTCACTCTAACCCAAGGGCGCACCCAAGGGGGGGTTTCAGGGGTTATAACCCCCCACCCCGAAATAGACCAGAAACTGAATAATTTACTATTACTACCAAATACTAAGCAAACACATGCTTTCAATCAATATTAACATTGCTAATTGCTATAAATAATATTCTCAAAGCACAAATGAGTTTTTATTGGATTCCAAAGTTTATTGCCGACAGATCCTAATACACTGAATGTATATTGAAATAATTTCAAGAATTGGTTGATTTCTACAGAGATGACTTGAGTTGCACTAATGAAGAACTTATAGCGGAACTCAAGCTGTGGTATAGGAAAGTCTCTAGGTTGGAAAGAGAGAAATGGCCAAAGATGCTCTAAGTGCTCTAGAATCTAGAACATTGTGGAGACATATTACCGAACATCAAAATATCGTTAAATATATTAGCAGTATTGCCTGTATCCACTGCAGAAAATGAATGAACTTTTTCGACATTACGCAGATTAGATGCTATTTTACATAAAATGTCTGAAAAACCAAGAAAATTATACATCAAGTTATGATAAATTGGGTTTTATAAAACTATTTTTTGGTTAGTTTGAATAGTTAGTTTCAAATTTTCATTTTTTAATATATATATATATATATATATATATATATATATATATATATATATATATGTTGAGATGTACATTCGAAACTAAAGATTGAAAATTAACCCCCCCCCGAAAAAAGGTTCTGTGTGCGCCCCTGCTCTAACCGAATTAATGAAATATCACACTTCTCCATTAACAATTGTAAAGGAATCGAGTTTCAGAATGGACTGGCCCTTAGTTATGAGACTTGTTGGATTTCTAAACGATGGACGGTTTCAGAGCAGTCAAAGTAGTCGTCCATGTAACTAGAAAATAGAATCTCGTGGAACTTGTCGCAGTACAACCGCAGAACTGCTTTGAATTTATCCAAGATGCATATATTCCTAGTGAAATGACTTCTATACCAGTACAATGTTAATGTTTTCGTCAAAGACGCTAGACCTACGGTTCACTTGATAATGACATCCAGAGAAATTCACATTCTCGAAATTTCTTCACAGATGGCGTCAAACGGAAACTCTAGACACATGACATCATGAAGTCTGACGGAATTTCTATTAGCGAATTCTCTAGAACAACTCGTGCGGAGTCAGTGTGTTACTTTATTTTTTCAACTCTCTACCTAAAGAAGGATGAAGATACACGAGTTCTGTCAAAAATTGCACGAACTCCTACCTAAGAATTCGCTATATTTCTGATGTTTTCTGTTTCTGTTTAGACGTAAATACAGATATGCATCTGATACATATATCACAGATAGATGCATTTGCTTTATATTCTCGATATATGTTATGAATCATGAGAAATTAATATCAGAATTCATAGAAATTCTTACTATTCGGTGCTGCTTATATAATATCGGTATCGACGTGAGAGGTAGTGGAGTTGGACTACATAGAAAAAATAGTACGTCAATATACAGTTGATTGAGAATTATGGTGTTTAATTCGAAATGAAAACTGTATTTGGAAACACTCTTCCGAAAGAACTTTTATTCCATTATTTTGAATTTTTGTCATTGCATCCTTTTACTGGACATGTAACAACATTGTCACTTATGCTGGAACTTGGAATGAATATGTTAAACTGGAAAATTCTAAAAAGCAATCAGCAAATGACACAAATATACCTTCTACAAAGTAAAAAGTGAGCAAGATGAACTTTGTTCTTATTAGCGTCAGAATAATCTCGCGTTATATTGACCAGTTGAACTTGAGTACGTGTATTTTGAATGTTTTGTACTAGTCATCGGAACTTGAGCCATATTACATCTGTCAAATATTGAAAGTATTTCAAAATCATGATTCAAAATAATTTCAAAATCATCAACCGAGAAAATATAGCTCATATATAGGTAAATAGATGATTGCTCATTTCGTCTACAAATAATACAATGGCCTTTGATATCCATTATGGAACACTATTTAAAACAACACTCAAATTAAATACCACACAAACGGGAAATAACTAATAATTGAAAGCAATGGCAAATAAAGACAAATGCCACAAAAACTACGGTAGAGCTGGTTGGAAGGAACAGTAAAATTATGGAAACTTTCAGCAAAATTCGAATTAATTGGAAAGCAATTGTCAAAAGATGACACAATTCGATTCTTGTACCATCTACTGGAAATCGTATTAAATTCCGTGGATATGATTGATCGTGTCTATAGTTTTTGACGAAACAATATCGAATCGGAGATCGCACTAGGAATATATGCATCTTGATTTATCCCAAACCAGGTTTCATGACGACGCGAATGAACCTATAGTTGAATTTTCAATTGTTTCCATGAATAAATCAATCTTCTAATTTGGGTGTCTGTCACAATATATCAGTTACGACTAGAACGTGTGTGTAAACGCCGTTTTCAAGCAAAACATATCTTACAAAATGATCATGATGAAAAAATCAAACGAATGAATGGAATTTGGCTAGAATCTTGCAAAAAATCAACATGAGGTATGATATGAATTCAATATATGTTGGAATTTCTGTCTGCAGAACAAGACTGGATGGAAAAACATTGAGAATTTTGTGAAGAGATGATATCATTTAAAATTCACTGGTATTTATGGAAAGCAAACTTCTTGGACACAGCATGTCATATTTTGCCGTGCTCTAAGTGGGTTTTTGTCTCGAGGGCGAAATTAGTTCCATTTTCTGGGCAGGGTAAATGCTGAAGAAACAGTGAAAGGCTACAGGAGGGGTAACCTCATCGATTTTTTTGAAATTTGCACAGATTATTGGAAACCCCCGAAAAACGATGAAAAACATAAAAAATTCCTGCGGAAATACCTGAAAAGTACTTTTTTTCCAAAAATGTCTGACAGTGTTCAGTGCGAATACACAAACTTTGGTAAATAAATTGGACTGTCTCACTGTAGCATACGCTAATACATAGTAAAAAAATAGTAATCCAGATGCATACAAAAAGCGATTCGTTCACGAATATACACAGAATAATGATATATAAATAAATGTTGAATGATGACGGGTTACGATCATAATGCGACAATTGACAATTTTCTTCAATTTCATGAATACTGAGTAAAAATGGAATTTTTTTAAATGGATGTTTTCGTTAACCAATCTCTCATGAATGTTTATTAAAGGCGTGTATCACTCGTGGATATCAAATTTATACAGGGTGGTTAAAATTATCGAAAAGAAATCGATGCATCCAACGCCAGTAAATATTTGAATATATGATGATTACATCGAGTGTTCAAATTGTCTACTATTTCACTCAACGATACTCAAGGCAATAATTGAAATCTCAAGTTCACATATTCTGACTTCTATTCCTTATTTTCATTATTGCTTATTATTATTCGAATGAGCTAAACGAATAAACTGAAATTGAACTGAAATAATCTATTGTAGTAAGGCCAGAAGATGTTGCTGATCATAATATTGATGGGCATCTACCAACTGAAGGAAGCCGAGAAAAATTGATTGATGCATGTTTCACATCCAGATCTTTCACATGCAGATGTTTCATCTGCTTTTTTCGTAAAAATTCAACAACAATGATTGGTTCAGAATTTTTCTCATTCGTAATTTGTTGTGATTATGAAGCAATCTCAACTACTTGTGCACGACTGATAATCATTGAAGAATTGCGTAAAAAATAAATACATCAATGAATTTGTATGAAGCAAAGGTGGAAAAGATTTAGGTAGTTATCAGTGTTAGTATGTGATAAGTAGGGTACTGATCATTTTTTTCTATTAGAATATAACAGTTTCATATTGATATTCTAATTATAATTAATATGACCTGGAATGAGGAATCAAAAGTTCGATGTTCGAAATGTTGCATTCGCAAATCCAATGCCAGACAGATGTTTCGAACCGTCATATATGTCTTCGGTGAAATTCGGTAAAACTTGTGAACACAAAACATTTCAAACGAATTGTTCCCTACGAAACGAAAGTCTGCATCTAGTCACATGGTGTAAACCTCCAAGAGGTAACGCCATCTGCTGGATAACCAAAGACTCCCTACATCAAGTAGAGGAGACATACATTCAAACAGCTGTCTGGCATTGGATTTGTGAAGGTTATCATTTCGAACATCGAAGTTCTCATTTATGTCGGGGGTTACAGCTCTTTCTGTAGGTAAACCGAAGAAGTGACGAGGTTGAATACATATTCGAGGAATTTTCCCCTTCAGAATAAAATTATACTGATTCGATATTTTTTTTTAATGAAAAATCTGCTCTTTCATTTTCACTGAACCACCCTGTATAAGTGTCAGTGCGCTGGAATTATTTTCGACCATGAATGCGAGTTACATTATTCATGGACATGGATCTTTCTTTTATAGTCACGTGTGTGTAGTATTTTTAGCGTTTCATTCAGTGTCATAGCGCTTTATTTTTACAATCATAGTTCACAATGCAATAAATGAAAATTTGTGTGTAGTCGATGGAAATATATTGCGGCTAAATTGTCAACTGATATTTCCGAAAGAAACTTGATGAAAACTCGATACTTTCCACCGACAAGAACTTGAGGTGTCAACAAAGTTGAAAACCAGAATTGTTATTTATGATATAAGTGTTAAAAGTGATATTTTATTTTGTTAGAAGGGAAGTTTGGGACACGACGCCGAAGGCGGAGTGTTCCATCCCTTCAAACAAAATAAAATCACTTTTATCAGGTATATCATACACTATTTTTTCTACAAACACCATTAAGAGTACAAATTAACGCATACCTATTTCACATAAATTAATTGATAAAATAATAGCCTCGAGATTATCAGTTTTGAATCCAATTTCATCAAATCTATTCATGAAACAAGTTGCCAAGGTAATCCAAAACAGAATTTGTTGATTTGTCTTTGTTGACAACTAACTTCAATAAATCACGAATTTTTCTTTCTCGTTTCTTCGTTCCTCGATGGAAAGTAATCCAGAAAATAAATTTGTACCGCCAGAAATTTAGGAAGCTAACAATAAAGCTGCTTTTGATTTATTGCCTGAGACAAAGCGACAGTACGAGTTTTCATACGATTGTTCCTTGAAATGGTGTGATCAGAAAAATGTCAGTGGAAAGGAGGCCAGTGAAAACTGCTTCTTGCATTCTTTGAAGAAAAGTCTAAAATATGGAAATCGACAACGCTTTGGTCGAATGACTCTGTTGAAGTCGATGATGAACATAAATAATCATGAAATAAGCAGATATTACAAGCTTGTGGCTTTTTTGAAGCAAAAGGGTGAAGGATATCTACCGAAAAAGTCAAATAAATCACTTTTAGCCTTAGTGCTAAAAATTATTTACTTTTAACACCAATGTCATAAAATGGCATTTCAGACACTGACAACATGCGTCAGAAATTATACTTCTACTGACGTTTGTAGAAAAAAGAATTCTACCTCAAATTCCAACGTTGGTATTGTTACATATCGATTTGATTCTATTGAACACCCTTTAAATGATATATATATATATATATATATATATATATATATATATATATATATTGTCAATCAAGTAATTTGATGGAATGTTGTTTTTGCGTTGTCATAATAAAATAACTTGAAACATAACTTCAGTCTACAAATTCATTGAAATATAAAAATACCCAATACTACGAGATATTATAGGTATATAGGAGGAAGGTTACGAAATGTCATCATATCGATCTCTTCATATTGCGGGGGCGTCAATGAGGTTAAGGTGAAATTCCACGATATACTAATATGCAAGTGGATTTCAGTTTCTGGTATCTGATTGGTAGATATAACAACAGATGGCAACAAAATACCTGCTTCCCTAACAGGATCTATGAATATTCGAGTATATTGAAGATATTTTATGGTGTTCAGTACTGGATGTCAGTTGAGAAAAAGTGTGGATATACTCTTCGTATTTGTGTTTGGTTTGATAGATAATTCAACTCGATCTAATCTTGATATATGTGAAAATTGAAAACGAAAGCAAATGAAAAATTGATGACTGTGTATGGTTGGTGAAAATCCGAAAGGAATACCTGTTTCAAAAAAAGGGGCGACTGTTCCTCATGCAGCAAGAAAGTTTGCCAGAGTATGATGATTACTTCTATATGAAACGGAATGTATTTGGGTTTACCAGTCGTTCAGAAATCAAGCAAATATATCTACAAAATTTGGGAAAACGGTAGACCCGATTTTGGCAGAACTCACCATTTTTCAACAACCTCACTCATGACTTAGGTTGGTTCTCTCCTGTTATTTCGCAATCATTCAGGGCTATTCACTAAGCAGAGTTGTTATGGATTGCGACAAAAAATTGTCGTTACGTTCAAGGTCAGTTGCTAAGCGCGAAATTGGTATTCACTTTTCAAGTTAAGTTGCTACTATAATGACCAGTTGCTGTGAGTAGTGGTTCACAGGCAACTGCTTTAGATATCTTGTTAAGCAAAAACACCTTACCACCGTCATTATGGCAAGTTATTATCAGAGTTGCTACGACGGTTAGCAACTGCGATAACCACTTTACTTAGTGAATAGCCCTGATTTTCATAAAAGTGCTCCGAGCATATTCTAGAATAATTTGTCGGAATCCACGTATCAGGTTTATTTATTTATTCATTCTTGCCTTACAACAGGATTTTTCGGAAATGAGTGAAAACTTAAGGCTCTACTTGGGCTTACTAGCGTTCCCCAAGTGTTCAAACACTCCCGTTACACAGACTTGTTCCCCGGCATAATAACTAATCAAAAAGTTTTTTATAAAACACAATAACTAAAATGAGCAAACACCCAAGAAAAAACGCCAACAACTTATCCTAATAGAAACACTTTGAAGCTAGTAGAATATTACTCCAAGAAACTCCTTACACTAATGAAAATTGAACAAACGAGTTAAAATATGAAGAAAATGATTCCCTAAACTCCACAAAGACAAGACAGAATACACAACGCAACGCAGGTTCAGGTATGCTGTGGGCTGTGACAACGCAACAAATCTTTCGCTTTTACAACAGCAACAGAGTAACAAAGACACCAAGAGACAGATACAATCAGGAATCAGCCACATAAAACATATATGTTTGTGTGTTCTGTGACAATTTCTTTGCACTTCTTCTGTTTATCTTTGGTTCTATGGGGTTTTGTCACCTATAGAGATTTTTAATTTACCCAATTTACCCCAGAATTGCCAACTTCGAATTCCCCAAACCCTGCCCCTAGCCTCAGGTACCCCTTCGCCTATAAACTCGTGACATTTCGTAACTTTCCTATATATGAACGTTGCTCGAATTCCAAAAAATCGTTATCAACTATATCAAAAATCCAAATGTTCAAACATAGTAGTCGAGCTTATTAGGTATATTTCTAACGTAGTTCAGCAGCACATGAATCTCACTCAATACGTTCAGCGTCGCTTTTTGATAGTGGTTGTGGGTCATTCATTCAGATAATTTGAGGGGGTGAATTCGAATTTGAAAATTCACAAAATATGTTCAGTTTAATGAAGTTGAAAGACAGTTCATTCCCAAAATGAATTCAAAATGTTTTGACAATTTTGAAACAGGACCATATAGCTTTTTACAAACCAAAGAAGGAAAATATTGCCTGTCACTGTAGTAGAGCAGCCCACGATGCTAAATCGGGATTTACTCGAGCGTCATAGAGACCTATTGGGTTGCGAAGCTTGGATGATAAAAAGAAAAAAATGTTATACAATGTATACCTTTTCATCGGTGGGGGAAGAGGCTTTAGATTTTCAGAAATGTAAAAAAAAACTATTGTATGGACATACTCGAGCGCGTCAGATATTGATATCATCTATGTCCTACATATTTTGAAAAATGTACGTATGTTAATCTGATTGTTTCCATGATGGGGGTAGTCGAACGTAAGGGTTGAAAATGAAAAAAAATCTCGAGCGCATCAGATTTTCTGAGGAGATGTAAAGTGACCCTAAAAAATTGCTCGTATATAATAATCTGACAGTTTGGATGTGACGCAGACTCGCGGCCGTTACTAGAATGTGAAAAAAAATCGTCATTTTGTAATACACAAGCGCCGTCAGATCAGGATATACATGGTTAATCTTTTCGCCCTAGACGTCTCATAATCTGACGATTATCTAGAGGGATTCGCCTATTCTGTCAATTCGAATTTTTTTCAATTTTTTTTAATCATTGAACTTAATCAATTGAAAATCTCAGGAAATAGTATGCAAATAAAAAAGTATATGTTTTTTTAGTACAATACTTGTATTTATAAGAAAATAATTATAAGCAATAAATTTTTTTAAATTTTAAAACGTTGGCAACAGGAACCAGAGTGGGGACGAAGAGAGAGCGAGAGAGGTTTGACAGGTTTCCAAATTTACAACGAAGGGGTGGGAATTCTGTACTCGTCGAGTAATTCGTGTAGAAAGAGCATCGACCGTGAAAGTATCTATAGAAGAGAGACAAGTCTCCGACCCATCTACGATGTTCCAATGAAGTGAGCGAGTCTGTGAGCGAAGAATCACCAACAAGATGAATTGCTTTTCTCTGTATAGAATCGAGAAGCCTCAATAGTTCAGGAAATGAAGCATTTTGGCTCACAATTTTTTCGTCCACCATGGATTTACCAGAAGTTTTCATAGGTAGTAGGGAATAGCTCAAGGATCATTTTCTATATCATGACGCTGTACGCTAGAGCCTTGGGGGTGGTTGCCACCCTATCACGTGGGTGGAAATTTTTTATTACATTTTAACTGTAGGAATCGACGGAAGAAGTAATTCTAAAAATAAATGTTCCATACGTTTTTTTCGTAAAAGTAATATTTTTTGAGTTATTCGAAGTTGAAAGTAACAGTTTTTTGACGAAAAATCGACTTTTTCAAATGTTCACCCTTCTGTGATTTTCTTTATATATGTACTATCAATACATCCACAGAGTTTAACCATTTTAAAATGCCTAATTTAAAAAAAATTGGAGATTAAAGCGAAAACGATTTTTTTCAATTTCGTGTTTTTGACCCTTTTTTTATAAATATCTCTCAAAATACTAAAGATACGAAATAAACGATACAGTACTAAATTGTAGCTTTTTCAATGACAAAAATTTCCCTGTGTGTTGATTTCTTGTAAATTGAATATTCGGTGAGATATAGTCGTTTAACACTTACATTTACCATCGAACATCACCTTAGTCAAGAGTTTTAAACTCTTCCCATTTGAAAATTAAGGAATCTTGAGTAATTTTAATCACACAGTCTTATAGCTCTTGGAAAGCTCTACAAAATCGTTCTGTAAAAAATTTTCTATCACCTGAAATGAAGGAGTTATGCTTAAAAAAACGATCAATGTTTTTTTGAAAATTTTTAATTACCCTCTTCGGAGCGTAATGATCTACATAACCGGTATACTCGGCAGTTATACGTTATATGTACCACTTTTCCCATTCATATTGGAAGACAGAGAAGAAGAAAAATCTGCTCGCGTGTGTGAGTGTATATTTCGTTGATTTCTCACCAGTGTATCCTAAAGTTCGAAGACACTAAAAAAAATTTAATGTTTTCAAGGGTAGTTTATAACAAGGGTAGGTTGAAAGAGTATGAAATTGTATCCTGAAGCATGAAACAATCATTATTCAACTATTTTTACCCATAGTTAGGTTTTTTATGTTATTTTATAATTTTTTACAACGGCACAATATAGAAAATGAACTAGAGGGGGTAACAAGCCTAATCTCAAATTTTTGTACAAGTCGGTGCTGGAGGAAAAAATTGCGAGGTTTTACCGTTTTTTAGCTTTATTTTCTGAACTACAATGAATGTTTTGGTGCCGAACTCCACACATGAGAACTGTATTCCATGACAGGTCCCAGTAAACACGAATCATCGGCAAAACATCGATATTGGTACGGCATAATCGGCATAAGGTTGGCATCGGACACATATAATCGAGCCAACGCATAATAGTTAACGTTGTCAACACACAATTTGATCGGTGTATTCCAACGCAAAGTTTCGATAATGGCTCAACGCCTCCATAAGCTGTTGGCATATTGTCGGCACAATATCAAAACAATGAAAATAATCCGTTGGTAAATCATCTGCTCCCGTTCGTATCAAGAACTCAACAAATGAAGTGCACAGAGTTTTCAAATTTCCCGGGAAGCAAGGCATCTGTCATTTGTCTTTATGGTCCCCGTGGTTAATAATTTCATTGTCATCTGTACTGTCTTCTGCATGTATTAGTATTTCGTTTTCATTGAAATGTGATTAGCTGTTTTGCGTTTTTTTTGTGATTTGATGTGCTGTGAGCTGGTAATCGCTGGTATATAGGGAGTTAACCTTCTTCTCCAGGTGAGTTTAATTTTTCAATTTACTAATAAGGCGGGATAACTTATCAAATAGTGCATTTATTTTAGCTTCATAGTGTTGGGATGGGTCTTTTATTGGGCATCACCTAGTTTAGAAAAGATACTCGGCCCCCTTCCTTCGTTCCGAAGTTACGGCACTAAGGAATAATTGCATATAGCCTGCACTTTTTTTATTCAACATTGAGATCTCAGAACATACACGTTTTTCATTTGTCAGGTTCATAGCCACCTTAGGTTCATGGTATATAATAAATCATTCAACCTTCCCCATAACGTTTTACTTAAGCTATATTTTCTCGGTTGATGATTTTGAAATTATTTCAACCATGATTTTGAAATACTTTCAATATTTGACAGATGTAACATTATTGTATATGCAATTATTTCAACGCAAAAATTAAATGATTTCAAAGTATTTTAAATACTTCACCGAGAAAATATGGCTCAAGTTATCATGAATCTCGAAAAACAAAATCCTGATTGGATTTGGAGGTTAGGTAGCTAAATGGTAACAATTTCAGTGAGAAGTGATGAAAAATGTGCCAGGTGGACACCTATCTGACGAATGGAAACGTGTGGGTTCTGATCATAGCATCATTTTCTCGGGGAGCGGAACGGAAGCATCTAGACCTACACCTTATTAAGTTTGATACTGAGTTGTAAACAATTCTCATCTATGACTTCCTTGTGTGAATCGGTTGAACAAAGTTCAAACACAACTAAATTTCATCTCCGACTGTAAACTTTATGAAGTTTTGTTTAAATGTATTGCAGACAATTTAGTATGAACATAAATCATTTAAACAATAACAATTGTTTCAGACATTTTGAACACATTATTGAGAGATATAGAAGCTCTAAGAGGGGATATGAAACACCTTCTAAGACTGAATGGTGAAAAAGAAAACATCAAAAGCGAAGAGGGACACATTCAGTTTTCATCATATGAGGATTCAGAAGAATTTAACAAAAAATTGGACGATGGTGAAATTTGCAAAAGAGCTGTGAGTAAAAATATCACTCTCAGAATATTTTGTCCTGATTTTTCAACATATTTGTCCTATCAATTTTTCTATCTATTCAGTAGTTCACTTGATTAAAAAATGATCATGCATTAATCTCTTTGTTTTTGACATTTTTTCTGTTTCAGTTATCAAAATATGGTCTTATAGGAGGAAAAGATTGTGGAGATAATACTAGAAGGATATACTATCCTTGTTGATACACCACAAATTGGCCTGTGATAGGAACTGGTCATGAAGAAACGAGAAAAAATCGCTCGAATCTCTTCATAAAGTTGTAGACTTGATAGGCGGTAAGAGTAACTTAGTATCTTGTTGATTTTTAATAATGTGTACAAATCATTCAGATGCAGTAAGGAGAAATCCACTGAATAAAATTTCAAGCAAATCTGAAATTGCAACATCTATAAAAAACTGGCTCAGCAATTCTTCTGACAGGGATGGTGGAAGAAGCAAAAGACAACACACGGGAGAGGCACACTAAAGTCACATGTCCGTTGAGTGCTAGTCAATTATTTTTTTATGGGAAAAGTATTTTTATTTTGTTTTTTTTGTGATACGTTTAATAAAGGAAATATATATATTTTTTAAATTGCACTAATTTTGAATTGTTTGCTGAATGATCAATTCAATGAAGGTATTCTACACATATTGATCCTAACCAACTTCGACATTGAATGTTAACTTTTGCGAGAAATACTGATCATGAATAATATATTTTGTCAACGACTATTGTATATATAATATTCATAATGCATGTCTTCGATATCCATTAATCACTATGATTTCATTAT
This sequence comes from Zygogramma bicolorata, assembly GCA_032362365.1. NCBI lineage: Eukaryota > Metazoa > Arthropoda > Insecta > Coleoptera > Chrysomelidae > Zygogramma > Zygogramma bicolorata. Next base: position 1,952,966 of record JAVJAQ010000486.1, read on the forward strand.
TCACTAGTGATTGATGGATATGGTAATTCTTGCAGAAAATCATGCATTATGAAAATTTTTCAATATATTTGATGTCAATGATATTTCTTAGGTATTCGAACAGCTGTTATATATAAAGTACAACGATTTTCTTTCCAATATTGCTTTCAAAATGTGTGGTTTATATAACAGTCATGGACAAAGTATAGTATTCTACTCGCTTATAATGGCTATTATTCTCTCGGTGATTTAGGCCACTCGCCTGCGGCTCGTGACCGTAAACTTGTGAATAGTAGCCATCATTATATGCTCGTTGAATAATATAATAATACCTTTCAACAGAATAAGGATTGGAATTGATAAGATCAAAAATCAGTATAAATCTGGAAACATTATCAGTAAGTAATTTCAATGACTTGCAGGGGAAATAAAACAAGTTCCATTATATTCATATACCTGAAATGTATGATACTGTTTCCTTTAATTAGTTTATTCTATTTCATTCAAAGGAGCTGTGAAAATAATTTTTTCTTGATTTTTGCTGGGTTGAATGAAATTGACACCTTTATGAGAATTTGGTATTTTTTGTCCGTAATTATGTCAGTTGTATTTTTATTGTTCACTTGAAAGGATTTCAGAGAAAACATCCGAAATTTGGATACCTGAGGATTCGCTCAACATACTCCCTAAATTCAAATCAACATCAAATTAAGTTAGTTGGGTGATAATTGTGTGAGATGAATCACCTTTGTCCACAACTTTCTTCCATTTTTGCTGAATGTGAACGCTTCTCAATATACGACTTGACACTTTGAATATCGCGCCTACTGTAGCTCCGCCCATTCTCTATGTTTCTACCAATGGAATGCATCTCTATATCAAGTTGTGGAAACGATGCATTGCCGATGTAGGTATATGATTGTTGGCTAATACGCTATAAAACGTCGAACCAGCTACTTTTATGCATCGCCGGCAGGCAGTCGGCCGGGCGGTCATGCCCAACATTTCTCAGTCAATAAATAATGCCAAATGGCTGCAGTTTGCCGACTTCAAGCATCCGCATGATAGCGCCTTTTCGACGTCGGCCAGCTCTTTTGTGTTTACTGGGGTCGTATCTGAGCCTTGTAGATCATTAAAAGCCGACGAGAAGTAAAGTATTTCCTCGCACCAAAAAAGAATCCAAGTTTCTGGGAAGCACTTTTAGCAATCGATCTCACATGGTTTTCCCATGAGAGATTATCAGTGATCATAATCCCTAGCATCGAGATACTTGACTTTGTACTGATAGTTACTCCTGAAATCTGAATACTAGATAATGATAGATCGGCTTTCCTTGAGAACAGATATGGCTGGGTTTTCCTAGCATTAAATTCCCCATATTAAGTTCATATTACCCCATTCTATTATTTTTACCAAGTCGTCGTTAATTTTATTGACGTGAATGTTTCTTTGAATTTTTTTATTAATATTATTGATGGAATGACGAACTAGTATAACATGAAAGTTGGTATGCACCACGTGTATGAATATATGAGGATACTGAATACCCACGGCTTTGTAAGATAGATTATGCCATAAACATCTACTCCATACCCTTGCTACATAAATAACTGTTCTAACCTCCATTTGAGGGCAATCATTTATTACGGAGAGGGCCAAAGGATCCTGCCTCACTGATTATAAAGAACCTGTCGCTTTCGTAATTGTAAACGGCGTTGAACGATTCGAAAATTTCACTCGAAAAATACGAATAACAGTTCTCTGCAATCAGTTCGTCTGATAAAATTCAAAACGCTCCGAATTCTTTCAGTAGTAAAAAGTAGCATACCGTTCTACTTTAATCAAACTGTCAAACCTGTTTCAAAGTCGGGCTTGCTTAATGGATTGAAGGAGAACGAGCAATTAAATGTTTCCAGTCTAGGAATTGAAATGGATACAGAGAAGTCTTCAAGAAGCTCGAACATTTGATATATTTGTTTTTCATTTGAGAACGGTGGAAGGAAAAGAAAACAAGAGAATTCCATAATGAAGTCTGATTGTAATGGACCAGGTGATGGCAGAAAACAAACTCAATTTGTTCATGGAACGAATGTGATTATTGAAAATGCGATAAAAAATGTTGGCAACACGAAACAAGCAAAGATATTTTTGGCGTTTCTTCTTCAAATCGATAAGAAACAATGCCAATAAAAAAATTCTATGAATGTAGTGACATTGAAAAATTTGCATACACTTTCGTCATCGTCCATAGATATTCTAATAAGTCCGCTCACTCTCAGCAGCGACCCAAATCATCACCGTCCGTCCTCGCGCGTCCCTTGCCTGGCCGGTCGGTCGTCAGTGCCCGTCTGACGGGAGAGCTAGTTTAACAGAGTGTCTCCGATTGAACAGTTCGCATCGTTCCGGCCAGTTATACTTAGTGCGTGAAATAAATATTCTATTGGAACTTTTATTCTTGTAGTTATTTGAACATTTTTTAAAGAGGAAAGAAAGTTACGAATTCTCTGGAATTTATTTTTGGTTGGAGGCTTACTATCTCCTCCGTTTTGAATTTATGAAAATTGAAAATTATAAATTTTTATTGACGCGTAATCTCAATCAGGATTGTCTCGAGAATTACTTTGGTCAAATCAGAAATGCTTGTGTAAACGCTAGAAATCCAACTGCCATTCAGTATACCAGAGCATTTAAAAAACTTTTTGCTATAGGATATTTGCAGTAGCGATATATTGCTTTATATAACATCGGAGTCATTGAAAAATATTGAAAGTTTTCAGGAAAAAAATAACGAAAATATTTCTCCAATTATAAAAATAGAATCAACCGATTATAGGAATTTAATATCAGAGGAGGGAAATGCACTGGCATATGTTGCTGGATATTTTTTACGTAGATGTCTCTTTGAACATTCTTGTCATATTTGTTTGGAATATTGTTCATCATCCGAAAGAGACAAGTCTACTTCATTTTGTGAGCTCAAAGCTCACAACGGTAGTAAAAATATATTTGGTGGCTTAACAGTCCCTCCCAATGATTTTTCGAAGTATTTAATACAATTAGGGCTGGTCTTTTCACTTATAGATAAAGTCCTTGATAACTTATCTGTCAGATATCAATATGTATTCCTGTGTAGTTTATGTGATGGATAGTTATCAGAGACCTTATCTATAAGTGAAAAGACCGGCCCTTAGAGAATATTTTTGTTTCGAATTTTAATGATTACTGCATACATGATGGTGTAGGAAACATATTTTTAAAAGAATATTCCAATGTAGAATTCACCCATCCATGTAGCAATTTTCCCAAAGACTATTAACTTTCATTGTTTACAAGAGTTCGAATCTATTACACAATCAAATTTGCAAACAGGCAAATGAGATCTCAATGTTTAAATAAACAATATCCGAAACTCAAAATTTTGCAAAATTTGTAAATATTTGAAATATTAGATGTCGTTTTTTGACCTTAGATTTATTTAGCTGGGGGATGGTTGGGGTTAGGTCGAATAACTGAAACCACTAATATCGTTTTCGACGTTTCGACTTTCATAAAGTCATCCTCAGGGCACTACAAAGTTGCAGTGAATCAGATATAAATACACACATACAGGTGAAAAATTATCAAAATTTGCGACTAGAATCACTTCTGCGAATGAGAGGTCAAGATTGAGTAAATTTGGTACAATTCAATTGACAGTAAAACTGTAAAAAGAGACATGAACAACAATTTTGAAAATGTAGGAAACGGTAGAACCCAATCTCTGGTTTCTTATCTATTAGAATAAAAATAAAAGGACATTTACATAAAAATTCCCAGTTTTTGATACTGAAATATACAGAAGTATATTTCTGACCGACGAAAAGTTCACTGTGTTAGCGACCGTTGAAAATAAAATTAGGAACTCACTTACTTCCTGCACTCAAATAGAGTTTTGATTTATATATATATATATATATATATATATATATATATATATATATATATATTATATAAACAAAATATATATTTCAATATCGAAAACTGGGAATTTTTATTTTTATGTAAATGTCCTTCAATTTTTATTTTAGTAGACAAGAGAACCAGAAATTTATGTGAGTCCAACCGTTTCCAACAGTTTTCAATTTTTGTTTGTCTCTTTTTACATTTTCACTGTCAATTGAATTGTACCAAACTTATGTACTCAATCTTGACCTCTCATTCGCAGAAGTGATTCTTGTCGCAAATTTCAATAATTTTTTACCTTGTGTGTATTTATATCTGATTTACTGTAACTTTGTAGTACCTTGACGATGACTTTATATAAGTCAAAACGTCGGCAAAGAAATAATAGAAGTTTCATTTATTCGACCTTACTCCAACCAACCCCCAACAAAATATTTGAAATGTGTCTAAATATATATGCCAAAGTACTGAATAGATTATAATTACACTATTAGGGTATACTCAAGAAAACAACAAATCACCATTCAATTAGGTAATATGTAAATAAAGATTATTCATCTTCATTTTTTTCTTTATTGTGGAGTCCCTTTATAAGTATCTCACTTTTTACCTGCCCATGATTTAAGAGATCAGGTGATTCATGCCAGTTATTAAAACGAAATATTCCTCAATTTATTGTTATTAGAATCTCATATTATATAATCATCTCAATGAAAGATCATACGAAAACATAAATAATATATAATGAATATGATCAACACTTGACGCCTGACCCTCGTAGACACACTTTCGAGTAAACATATTGTTCGCGCTGCTGACTGACCCTCGTATAACGTATTTCTGCTAGTAGCCCGCATGATTTACGACCGCTCGCAAAAAAAGCGGCATATTTTAACCACATCAAAGGAGTTACCAGACTTATTAGAATATCTATGGACGATGCTTTCGTTTCTTATTTTCTTAAGGCAGTATCCAATGACTGGTGTTCCAGTCAATGTTCGAATTCAACAAGAAAAAGTGATTCAGTGCTGTTTTAGATAACCTCCTTCTTCCTCTTTGTGAATTGAGTCATATATCTATCAACAGAAATCGTTTGATAATTTTCAATGTGCTTTGTTTTTTAAAGTATGCATCAACTCAATCCAAGTTTTATTTAGATCTCCTTCTATGATCTGGCGAAACGATGCCGTGTGACCGATGGAACTGTAAGGATTTCTATCAGCTGTCGGATGTGATTGTGAGAGCAGTATTATACAGTGTGTCCCAGCTAAAACTTGTCACACCCCTAACATCCTAAATTGTGGGAAAATTGTAAAATCGCTCAGACCCGTCGATTTTCATTTCAAAGGGACTCATTCTCACCAAGTACATCATCATTGTGTTGTCAACCCCCTCACCCCCTACTTCAGAATTTCCAATGGGACCACTATACTTGTGATACATCAGTTTGAAGGGAATTCAATCCCCAATACATGGATGTATTGAAATTTAGGATCGATCAAATGTTGTTGAAGTTTTAATGAAAACTAAGTTTTATCAAGTTATTTTTATTTTTCATCACCTAAAATATTATTTTTGTAAGAAAGCTTCACTGTGGGTACGCCACTGTATTGGAAAATAATACGCCTTTAGAAATAATCAGTTTAGAAAATGAGACAAATTTTTATAAAAAAACGCCATGTGTTTTCGCATACGCATTTCATTTGAGCCTTGGTATATTGATGTTTTCTATTCACTTCATTAAAAAATTAGAAAACTTTCGAAAATAGTTAATACCATACAAGAAAGAATATCCATTGTAGCTGCGTATTTTGAAAATGTACGATGTGCTAGAGTTACTACTCGAATTTTCAATGAAATCCATCCAGAAAAAACACATCATACCAGTACGTGATTCAATTGATGAATAAGTTCATGGAGTCTGGATCAGTGCTGAATAAAAAACATGAACGGGAGAAGCCGATGAGAAATGAAGGGGTTGCTGTTGCAATTGTAGGATATGCAGTGATGGACAACATTCAATATTTGAGACAACTTGCGACTATTTCTGGAGTTTCTAAAAGCAGAAAGGAGCAAAATTCTATTCTCATAAAATGCAAAATGTACAAGATTTACGTGAAGATGATCCTGAAGGACAGAAGGAAGTTTTGTGAAATCATGAGTTAATTATTGATTGGTGATAATAATAACCTTCACAATGTGTACTTTTCTGAATCTTCTTTTTATTCGAATGGACATGTGAACAGGCACAACTGCAGATACTGGAGTGACAAAAATTCCCATTGGTACAGGGAAACTCATTCACAAACTCCCCAGAAATTGAATGTTTGGGCTGATATTCTGGGAGATTATATTTTAGGTCCATATTTTATTGATGGTAACCTAAAAGGACAAACGTATCTTGAACCTCTTGATCAACTGTGAACCTCAGAATCACTCAGTTACTTGAAGACGATGATAGTCTACTTGAAGGTCAGCTCACCTTCCAACAAGTTGGAGCCCCTCCACATTTTATTGCACCTGTACGTCAGTTTTCAGATAACAAGTTCACAGGAAGATGGATTGGAAGGCGAGAACCAATAGAATAGCTGGGTTCATCTCCTGATTTATCACCATTAGACTTTTTTATGGGTTCATTTGAAATCCAAAGTTCAAATCACACAGCCAAATTCTCTTGATGATCTACGCAGGAGAATTGTTATGGAGTGTCGTGCATTGACTCCAGAAATTTTGAGAAATGTGCGACGACAGTTCAAAAATCGCTTATATTTTTGTATGGAACTTAATGGTTCACATTTTGAACCTTTTATATAATGGTAACATTTTAGGTGATGAAAAATAAAAATTACTTGATGCAAATTAGTTTTCATCAAAACTTCAACAACACTCGATCGATCCTATATTTCAGTACACCCATGTATTTGGGATTGAATTCCCTTCAAACTGATGTACCATAAGTAAAGTAGTCCCATTGAAAATTCTGGAGTAGGGGGTGCTGGGGGTGAGGGGATTGACAACACTATGATGATGTATTTGGTGAGAGTGTTCCCCCTTGTATAAAAATCGACGGATCTGAGCGATTTTCAATGTTTCTCACTAGTTTAGAGATCAGGGGGTGACAAGTTTTAGCTGGGACACACTGTATATACAAGTGATCTGAAGGCGAAATAGACTGTCGAAGTTACTATTGTGTTTTGGCCTGTCAATACGTAAGGGGGTTGATTGGTTAGATTGTATTATTGATAGATATGCCTTTAATTTCTTGATGATAATTCCAGCATGAGAGTCGAAACGTCGAACAGTTCAACATTCTGCACACGGATTAATACCCAAAAGGACTATGTCTTATGTTCTAGCGTCCGTCAAAAACATTCATCCCATATTTCTATTTTTGATATTGTTCATGCTTCTATAAACATTATTGATTTCGTATTTGAAATTCATGAGTTTATGAACTCGTATTGTAGTAAAGTTTGTAAAAGGCATCGGTGAACAAAATTGTTTTCTCGAATTAAATGATGTACTTCTTGCTTCGGAATCCATACTCATATTATAAAGACGTTCGTTTGAAACTTTGTCTCTAGGAAAAAATTATCGGGAGTAATTACACAAGTGCTTCGAAATTACCGATAATTTTCCATGAAAGCATGTCGTCTAAAAACTGCATGAGTTTATTTTCATATTTTGTCGAAAGAGCCCGACTCCGAAGGAGGAGGGCTCTCATAGCAAAATATGGAAATAACCGAATGCAGGTTTTTACTGACAACATGCTTGAATGGAAAATTATCAGGTTTATTTTGATGCAATAAAATATTTCCGGAGTTAAAACAACGACGTTTAAAATTCAGTATTTATGCCTGTCAAGATGACAAATGTACATTTTAACAATCGTTACTATTGATACACGGACCGAGCGGGTATTTTTCGATACCTACCGGGTATTTACCAGCTGTAATTGATCGAAAATGTCCGGCTTCATATGGGATTCTTAACATACGATGGAAATATTCGGAAATACTGATCACCAACAGTAAGCAACACTACTCAGCACTGATATAGGCTTAATTTCTGATTGATTAAACATACATTTCAGTGAGAAATAATAGTACAAGTGAATCAAGTCGGAGTCGGAGAAAAGCGGGCAAGATGTAATGATTCATCGGTGTACGCTGACAAAACGGTTCGGTGTAGACGAACATAACGTTCACCAGAAATGTTGGTCTCTATAGTTCAACAAAGAAGTCCGTGGTGCTTTATAGCTAGCTGTTATATCTGAATCACTACAAACGTTGTTCTTTGTTACCTAATCTATAAGTACATATAAAATGATTCATGAATATCTGACTGACGGATCAATGCACAGCCCATATCGCTCATTGTAAAGACCTGAAACTTGGAGGGTGTGTTCTTTGTATGTCGTAGGCATTCGATCAGAAAGGATCTTCCGACATTCCACCTCTAAGGGGGTTAATCACAGGTGCCAAATTTTTATGGGATATGGGACAATTTTCTTCAACAGAATTGATGGAAGACATGTTTGGTGTTTTATCGAAATTCATTGCTTGACGGGGTTAGAAAGGGGTAGCAAGTCATTTTGGAGGTGAATCAATACAGAGCCTGGATCGTTGAGGCTTTCTCGGCAGAGGTTTTTAGTATAACTACTTTTCTTCGGGCGTGGGGGCCGTCGTTCTTTGGAATTTCTTCCTAACGTTTCGCTAGCGCGAGTGGCCAGCTTCTTCAGAGACTTACTCATTTCCGATGACTGAACGTTTCGATTTCTTAAGGCGTATTTATGTAGATGCAGGTATTCTGGAGTGTTAATTACTTCTGTCGGGTTCGGAGAACAATCATCATTATTAGTTGCCGCACTACCTGCCATGATTTCATTAGTTATTCTTGATTTCCTCAGAATGGGATTCCAAATTCTATTTAGACTCAACGCTCCTTCCTTTCTGTTGAAATTGTCCGCATGTTTTTGGATCTCTATTGCCTCCCGTACCAGTCGGCTATGGTAACACCCTGGTTGAGGGCAATAAGTTTAGCATTTTCAAACAGGATCCTGAGGTCACCCTCACTCAGTGCGTGTTCCGCCACCGCCGATTTGTCAGTTTGCCCTAGCCTGCAGTTCCTTTCATGCTCCTTTAGCCTTGTTTCCATAAATCATCTGGTGGTACCGATGTAAACCTTCCCACAGGTGCACGGTATGCGATAAATCCCTGCTGCTGACAGTGGGTCTCTTTTGACTTTAGCCGACCTGAGGCTTTGTTGGATCTTCTTGGTAGGCTTGAAAACCGTTTTTATGTTATATTTTCCCAAAAGTTTCTGTCAGTGGCAATCGGGATTCACATATTCACATGAACGTGCTCGAAGAATTTGTGAACCAGAGCATCTAGATCAGGAACTCGAACATCTTCAAGTTACCTTGAGGTCAAATGGGTACAGTGTATCTGAGATCAACAGGGCCATGAAATTGAAGAGTTCCACGGTTCATAACAGGAAGGACTCTCAGGCAGTTTGCAAATGCATATCTGTCATATATCCCGAGGGTCACTGATAGATTTGGGAAACTCTTAGGGAAATATAACATAAAAACGGTTTTTAAACCTACCAAGAAGATCCAACAAAGCCTCAGGTCGGCTAAAGACAAAAGAGACCCACTGTCAGCAGCAGGGGTTTATCGCATACCGTGCACCTGTGAGAAGGTATACATCGGTACCACAAAAAGATCCATGGGAACAAGGCTCAAAGAGCATGAGAGGACACACGGACAATTTCAACAGAAAAGAAGAAGCATTGAGTCTAAACAGAATTTGGAATCCCATTCTGAGGAAAGCAAGAATAACTAATGAAATCATGGCAGGTAGTACGGCAACTAATTATGATGATTATTCCCCGAACCCGATAGAAGTAATTAACACTCCAGACTACCTGCATCAACATAAATACGCCTTAAGAAATCGAAACGTTCAGTCATCGGAAATGAGTAAGCCTCCGAAGAAGCTGGCCACTCGCGCTAGCGAAACGTTAGGAAGAAATTCCAAAGAACGACGGTCTTCAAGCCCGCAGAAAAAAAGTTGAAAGTTGAAAGAGCCTGAATAATTGATCGTAGAGATCTGAAACTGGGAGGGTGTGTTTCTTGTATGACGTAGGCATCCGGTTAGAGAGGGTTTTCTGTAATTCTACCTCTGAGGGGGTGAACATTTTTATGGTAGGACGTGATTCCTAGGTCCAACCCACCTCTAATTTTACAGAAACAAAATATTATAATTGCGTCACAAAAATAGTTGACGCCCAACAGAGTGAGCACGAGTCGGCTAGTGTAATATATTTCTAACACAATTTCTTGCCTTTCTACAATTTATTCATAGTATATAGCTGATTCAAAGTGCTGCCACAAATTAACAGGAAAAACATTCCGAATATTTTTACGGTGATACTTCTCGCACCTGGCATAAACAAAAACGTGCAATTGAGAATCAACACTTATTGTAGATTTTTATTGTGGAATTTACGACTTATTGTTTCACAATGTCGCGTTCTGGATACAATGAGTTATGAATAATCGAGTTTGAATTTGAGAAAATAATGAACCCACAGTTCTCATGGTCACCGGTAACTGATATGAGATTTCGAAGAAATTCAATTTACGAACATAAGCAGAATTATGAACTGGGTACAAATAGCTCGTAATCAGTTGGTTCGATTAATGATCAAGATGCCAATTTTTTCAATTGATGAATCGTAATGGTTCGGACTTCCATTGTCGATATCATTAACTCTATTGAGACCTATTTCTGAGAACGAAAGGTTGAAAAAACATCAAGTGAAGAAATCAAATCTCAAACGAAAGGTTGGAATAGATTATTTGGTCAATAGTGAAATTAAGGATTGATTAATTGAAGAAAATAATGTTGTTACAAAAAATTGAGATGAAGAATATGAAATATCAGTCAAAAATTTTGAATAAAGAAATAAATGAAATGATATTGTGACAAGAAAGATGATGACTGTCATCACCCGAAGACGATTGCGGATACCAGAAATCGAAACGTCGTAAATTTTTTTATGGAACAACACACTAATAGAAAATTCGACATGGGTTTTCAAAATAACTGGGTCATTTTTTGCGGAAACGCCTAAGGACGAAGCGATGGCTAAGTTCGGAAGAAGGGCGTAACCCCGCCTTCTCAAATGCACTAAAATATCGATCGGAAATATACATTTTCTTTCGTCAAGAACCAAGTACACAATCCTTCCACCTCAATCACGTTTAACCGTTCTTCAATATAAAACTCAAAAAAATATTTCCGATACGATTGGGAGGTTATGTCAAACAACAGAACACGCATTGTATCGAGATTTTTTTTTTCGAGTTTCAAATTGCAAATATTGATACGAAATTATTTGTACTGCGCTCAGCTCGTTTTTCTTTGGCAAAAAAACAGACGGGAAAAGACCATCTTCCGAACCAAGCTCCGCCCACAGGTATATCCGCACAAGATGACCTAGTTATCGTGGAAGCTCATAATGAGTCTGTGAAATTTCATTGAAAATTTCAGCAAATCGAATATCGGAGTCAAGCCAGTAATTGTAGGTTTCAACCAGCTCAATCCGGTCATTACACGAGAAAATGAGTCTATCAACGTGAGCCGAAGGCGAGCGTTTTGAAACATTTTAGCGAGCCTTGGCCTTTTTTGCGGAGAATAATTACCATACTTTTTTATTACTATAGTTGATGATTCTCTGTTCGGTCAAAAATCATGTTTTCTTTGTAAAAAGCAACGTAGTAATTTTTTAACCGAAATGTATTTTTCATATTAGGTCAAATACATTCATTTCTGGGATGTGTACGTGTATTCTTCGATTTATCTCAGTGTTTAGTTACATTGAATTCGTCCCAAGCTGTGAAGTATCTAAGTGACTATTAGACCAGGTACTGGGGACAGATGACTTTCTCCCATTTTACACTGCATTCCATTTTGAGGCTTTATAATTAACCCTAAAATATGAACAATAGACAGAATAGACAGTCTTCCTCAAGGTTACGGATGACATATATTCTTTTATAGATGCCAACAAACTTTGTGTTTTGGTCCTTCTCGATTACTCTAAAGGTTTCTATAGGAATAATCATGATCTTTTAAGAGCTATTCTCCACTTTATAGGTTTCTCTCCATCATCCCAACGTCTTATCGCAGCTCATATACATAAACGTTCTCAAAAAATCATATTCAATTCCAAAACTTCAGATTCAATAGAATCCATGCGGGGAGTACCTCAAGGATCAATATTGGGCCCGCTACTGTTCACCATTGATACTTCCCAAATCTGTAAGCACCTGAAATATGTAACATCACATTTCAATGCAGACGATACACAACTCTATCTTGCCTTTGATGAAAAAGATTCCCTTTCTGCCTGCAGTAACATCGATGAGGATCTCGAAATACTTACTGATATCTCAAAAAAATTCTGACTGTCCATCAACCCATCGTAATTTAGGGCTATGCTCTTCAGAAGTAAAGTCTCTAAAAACAAAACGCGACACCTTATTTCGTGATTATATAATCCAATTGTCAGATTGCGAAAAAAACTTAGGCTTGTTTATTGATGATTCTCTCACCTTTTCAAAACATGTATCTCATATAGTTGAAAAAGCCTTCGCAAATCTGAAGTTGGTGTATTCCAATAGGCATATTCCTAAAAAGGCATGCTGATTTACTATTTATGAGTCACTGGTACTTTCCCAGTTGAACTATTGTGATGTTCTTTCCGGTCCAGTCATGAGAAACTTCGATATAAATCGTCTTCAAAGGCTCCAGAATTCCTGCACATGAATCATCTGCGGTATCAGCAGACGAAACCCGACCTCGAATCATATTACTCGTCTGGGCTGGTTATCGGCATATTGACAGATTATAATCTGTCAATATGCCATTGACAGATTTCAATCTGTCAGTGACAGATTTTAATCTGTCAATACCCCATTGACAGATTTTAATCTGTCAATATGCCATTGACAGATTGTAATCTGTCATTGATAGATTTTAATCTGTCATTGACAGATTTTATTCTGTCATTGACAGATTTTAATCTGTCATTGACAGATTTTAATCTGGCATTGACAGATTATAATCTGTCATTGACAGATTTTAATCTGGCATTGACAGATTAAAATCTGTCAATGGAGATATTTTTTATTTTTACAATGACCCTTATACGCCGTCGTACTTAACTTCCAGGAACCTGTCTATTTTTCATATTTTAGCGTTGATTGTCAAGCCTTAAAAAAGCATGCAGTGTAAAATGGGGAAACGTCATCTGTCACCAATTCCTGGTCTATATTCCTTCCCGTTTGAATGGTCTCATCATTTTCATGAATTCGATTGATGTCTTATATTTGTTGCTAGTTATATTTCAAGTATTCGAGCAGTTTACCAGCTGACGTCACTACGATCAACAATAATCCTAATTGAACCAAAAGGTGATAATTACGGAAACTTTGATAATTCAATATTGATATTGAAAAGCTGGATATTGGTTGACAGTAAAATAGAATAGCAAGGGAATCAATAACCACCAGCTGAAAAAAGGGAAATATCCAATGACCTCAAAGGATGTCAAGCGTTTGATATAACTCGTATTCTCCTGTGCTTTCCCGCATTCCACTATTTCTCTTTATAGGTGAATCGAGCAACCGAATAGTCTTCAATGCTTCCATTTTGAATTCACAACGACCTGCGGAATGTACTCCGATGCAAGACGAAATATTTCGTCATAAAAGGCTTCAAAATAACTATTCATGTTGATAATGATATAATTTCACCTTTTCAATCAAATTTCCGCAATGATATATAGGATGCAAAAGTGAAGTTCAGTACATCTGAAATGATTGGAAAATTTCTGTAGATCAAGGAAATATTGCCTTTGTAATATTTTTGGATTGGAGAAGAGGGTTCTTAACAATTGACAGGTTCAAATTATTATTGAAATTTGCAAATTTTACGAAAATTTTACTGCGGAGTAACAATTCATTCCTTATCCAGCGTATCAGCATCGCTGTTCAACGCGGATATGCTGCTTCTCTACTTACAATAAAATACATCCACTACGCTTTCCCTTATGAGTGAAGTTGCAGCTGGGACATGTGGTTCGAGATCATATACTCCAAAATTCTCAAGTCTTCATGTTCTTTCGAAAGTAGACCACACCAGAAAGCCTTCAAAAATCCTTGTACAGGAGAAGTATGATATTCTCAGACCTGTAGTGGTACCAGTTAAAATGGTGACTTTATTTCAAGCCATGACACAAAGTAATACTTCTGGAAATATTGGGTCATGTAGCGTTCCAACGGGCAGCATCGAAAGGAATGAACTAGTTATAACTCATTTGATTCTACCAAAGCAAAAAGGAACCTCACAGTCTCGCGTAATAAATGAATGAAGAGAAGATTTCTGATTATCAAGATCAACATAACTTAATAACAATAGGATGGATTCATACTCACCCTTTTCAAGCAGCATTCCTCTCAAGTCTTGATCTTCATACTCATTATCCTTATCAGTTACTGATGCCGGAAGCTATTGCGATAGCATGCTCACCAAAATAGAATGAAACTGGATTCTTTATATTGACTCCCTATGCTTTAGAAGGCATTGCAAATTGCCGAAAGAGTGGATTTCATCCACATCAAACTGAAACACCACTATTCAGAGTGACCGATCACATCCGATTTGATAATAACGCACCTCTGGAAGTATTGGATCCACGCAGGGCTCAACATATCCACCTCTACATTAAATTAACCCTGGGGTTGCAGTCATAAATTGAGTTTGGCCTGATATAGTGAAACTCTTTAGTAAATTGTCGAGCTTTCGAAAATCTTTTATTTTCTTTTTCAAGACAGCTGAAAAACAGTGTTCATTGTTACATATAACACTAAAACATATTAAAATTGAACTCAATCATGTGAGATTAGATAAAAAACAGTAGAGGAAAAATCCTCGTCCATCACAAACAGAAAAAACATTTCTTATCAGAAACATTTACAGAAACTGAAAAACATGTTTCCGAAAATATTACTAGGAAAAAATGGAACCATTTATCCATATTACATTGAGGTGCACGAATTTTTACATGTGCAGATGATTAACAGAACAATTTGGATTTTTTTTTGACATTTTAAAACTAACCACTTGTGGAGTGAACAGAGCTCATGGCCCAGTGTGAGCACGGAGCATGGAACTGCAGGAAGAACAGCACACAACAGTGATGGTTGACAACGTCTTGTCACCTGTCAGTTGTTCCACTACTCCGTGTCCAACCCAGAGCATGTATTCCATTTTGAGGGTTGGAGTTTGTTAACCTCAAGTTACAAATGGAAAATTTTAGTTTGAATTTGGAAAAATTTGTTTTTGGTGATCATTTGTTCGAAGGGATGATAATGGTTTCCAGGAATTGGGGAGATTTTGTGAGTCGTCTCGTTTGTTGAGGCATTGAGGGCGTTTTTTAATTTCTATTGCTTCGCGTTTGATTTTGGAGTGGAGTGTTTTCGCTGTGGCAATGGTCTTCGTGTTGTTGAAGTCAATTTTGTGTCCGGTTTCGTGGTGGTGTTTGAAGAGAGTCGAGGTCATGTCTGAAGTACGTACTGCTTGCTCGTGCTCGTAGGACCTGTTTGATACTCGTCGGTTCCTCTGTCCTATATATGTTCTCGGGCAGTCGTGGCAAGGAATTTCATATATTCCTTGTGATTCTTTGAGTATTGTAAAGCCTATCCGAGCAGTGATATATATATATATATATATATATATATATATATATATATATATATATGTATATATATATATATATATATAAAGAACGAATAGTCGTTGCTGACTGGTTAGGTTAGGTATTAACCAGTTAATATTGGGGATAGTAGCAAGTCAAAAAGGTACTCTTTTATAGAGGTTATTCCAAGCTTTCGTAAATCTGATTTACATCTTCATGGAAATCTATAGTGGGGTTAGTTGACATGTTTTAATAATTCGTTAAATAGTGACATCACAGTTAGAAATTGTAAATATATTAAAAGGTTATTATCTATAAGGAGCTTTACGATTATAAATCACAAAAATATTCGAGACCGAAATCGTAAAGCTTCTTATCGATAATAATCTTTTCATCTATTGAAGAATGTAAAGAAAATTTACGAAAGCTTGGAATAACCTCTATAAAAGAGTACCCTCTTGACTTGCTGCTATTCCCAGTATTAACTGGCTTTATATATATATATATATATATATATATATATATATATATATATATATATATATATGAAAATACTTATCGTTAACGTTTCGGCAACTAAATCCGCTTTCGTTCTCAAAACTTATACTGCCCTTCTACACTTGTATAGATTCCAATATTAATTCTTACTTTTTCAGATTGGTAGGATACAAACCCAGAAAACTACGGAACCAATATCGATCCACCACAAAATAATGACGTTCAAATTATATTTATTGAATATTGAGAGATATTTCATGTTGATATCTCTCATGGAGCTTTACTAAGGGTCGAAGCAATAATCTGAGAAAGTAAGAGTCATTTACAGTCGTGAAACTCGCCAACTTGCATCAAGCAAATATTTGTTCAGAGAAGGATTCTTATTTGGACTTTCCAGATATAGAAGGATAAAGAGTATTTATTCAGTATCGATTTCTAGAAAATGCTATCTGCCACCTCAAATGTATCATTTTTCAGATCAGATTATTCATTTATTCGGGTCACGAGAGCATCGAGTTCAATCCACTGAAATGTGTGTGTAATCATCAATTTTTGGAATTTCGCTAAGAGTATAATGAGTATATCAAATCCCAACACCATATGGCAATTGTCTGAAAGCATACTTTTTGAAATTATGAATGCATTTTGGTCCATTGAGAGAAATGATTTTGTTCGAATTATTTCCAGAATGTTGACTCAGAGAAACGTTGAAACCAAGAATTTGCTCGAATTAATCGTTCAAACAGGTCCAGTGGAATTGATCTTTCACATTTGTTTGATATTCAACTTTTTCATGCATTGAGAAAAATAATCTTGAGCAGAACTGGCTTGTCTGGGTTCAGAATGGAATGTTGCACTGTCAATGCAATTTCATTACCAACTACTCTACTAGTATATAAATAATATGTGTTGGACAAATAAAACAGAGAATCGTTAATTCGATATTATTCAACTCCCCTTCCCTAAAGTAGCTGTTTTGGATTATTTCTATATCAACCCTAAAGTACTGTTTGAACGTCATTATTTTGGGGTGGATCGATCATAGAAAAAACTTTGACAGGAATTGAAAATCCGAATACAGTCCACAATAGAGACATACAACAAAAAAAATACACAACCTCTATCAAACATTATACCTTATGTCCCTCATTTGTCTGAAAAGATAAAACGGAACGGCAACAGGTATAATGTTAGAACAACATTCAAAACAACGAATTTTTCAAGGTCAATACTGACACATACCAAACCAAATAACACCACGGAAAACACAAAGAATTGTATTTACCAATTTCCTTGTTCGTGCGGTCAAAAATATATCGGTGAAACGTCTCGACCATTGGAAGTGCGAAAGAGTGAACACAAGATGTACATCAGGAACAGACAGAGAGGTGGTTCCAAATTATCAGAACACATTCTTACTGCCGATGGAGTTCTCACAGTAAAATGGAGTAACACTAAAATTATAACGAAAGAAAGCAATGGCAAGAAACGAAAATTAAAGGAATCTGCTTCCATCATGCTATCTGGTGAAGAGAACATATAGTACAGGTAATAGGGAGCGAGATACTCGTGTCCATAATGCATAATTAGGCAGGAGTTATTTTATTTCATAGATAGTTGCAGTCTGACGTACTTAACCTAAAAACACAAAATACTTACAAAAATGGCGAACGGAAGTGCCGCCATTTTGTGAAAAACCGTTTGGGCCTGTATCTCCGTAACCGTGCACTTCAGGCCCACAATTATGAGAACCTTTTTCATAGATAATTAAATTTCCTATCTTTTTCATTCAATATTTTTTTTCGTAGCACTTACCGTTCACGACTTATATCATTATTACTTTTTGTTTATTCACTTTTTTACCGATATCTCTTCAAATAATTGTTCAAACAATAAATTGTTTATAATAAAACTTCCAGATCGATGGATTTTCTACAACTTTTACTCGAAAGTTTTTTCTATGAAGTTAATATTTTCGAAGTTACAACGCGTTAATTTCAATCGTATTGTATCTGGGAGATCAACGCCAGCTCAGCCTGAACACGTCATTCAACTATTTGGCCAGGTATATGCATAGACCCTTCAAGGAGGGGTTTTCAATAGACCTGAAGAGTTTTTAGCGGTTATTATATATATAGTCCGATCCTTCCAAAAACTACATTTTCAACCGAAGGAGGGGTAGTGGTGACGACCATAGTGAGAATTTTTATGCTCAGTATGCTTATATTAGTCTGTGCTATGGTAGATCTGACAGCAATATTTACGTTTGGCAGATTTGTACGTCTCATAATTAATTTTTGTGAAGGAATTGTGAAAGTTAATTTGAATGAAGAACTGTTTTATTTGTAATGAGCCGTTAGGCGAAGAGGATGTAATATCGGTCCAAAAAAAACGTATCCAAAGTCTTATAAAAGCTAGCATCGAAAGAGGAGAGAGGCAACATGAACGCATGTTAATCGACCTGGCTACTGATTCATTTTGGTGTACATTTGTAAAAACATATTTCACATATGTTCTTCAATAAATATTCCATTTTTTTTATTTTCGTGTTTAATTATGGCAGTAGTTTTTAAATTAATTATAGTAATATTTAATTGTATAAAAAAAAAGGAAAAATTTTAATGGGTATTCGCTATTTCTTGCAGGTAAGAACTTGAATTATCAATTATTCATTGAATCAAAAAAAATCTGAAATTCATATTTTTTTTATTATGTATGGGATTCACATCATTACGCTATGCATACTTCGTTCTTAATAACCAAGTACTCGGTAGTACAACAATGAACGCGTTGTAACTTCCAAAATATTGACTCAAGAAAAAACGTTTCAAATAAAAGTTGTAGAAAATTCATCGGTTCAAAAGTTTTATAATGAACAATTTGTTGTATTGTTTAAACAATTATTTAAAGAGATATCGGTAAAAAAGTGAATAAACAAAAAGTAATAATAATATAAGTCGTGAACGGTGAGTGCTACAAAAAAAATTATTGGATAAAAAAGATAGGAAATTCAATTATCTATAAAAGAGTTCCTTATAATTGTGAACCTAAAGTGCACGGTTACGGAGATACAGGCCCAAACGGTTTTTCACAAAATGGCGGCA
The DNA here is from genome assembly GCA_032362365.1 of Zygogramma bicolorata. Taxonomy (NCBI): domain Eukaryota; kingdom Metazoa; phylum Arthropoda; class Insecta; order Coleoptera; family Chrysomelidae; genus Zygogramma; species Zygogramma bicolorata. The sequence goes on from JAVJAQ010000486.1 coordinate 1,972,258, forward strand.
CTTCCGTTCGCCATTTTTGTAAGTATTTTGTGTTTTTAAGTTAAGTACGTCAGACTGCAACTATCCATGCAATAAAATAACTCCTGCCTAATTTTGCAAAGCAAAATCCTCTATTACCTGTATTAATATCTATGAGTTTGCTTGATGTGGATCGCGGATGGCTACCTCTCCTGAAGGACAAAACTTAATGTCAAATTGAAAATATTTGACAAATGTCAATTACCAAGATTACCTACAAGATATATTGTGATTTGTACAGGAATTTGCGTATCAGTTTCGAAAACGGAAGCGGATTTAGTTTCCGAAACGTTAACGATAAGTATTTTCATATATATATTAGTTCTTATTATTTTTTTGATAGTCAAAATTTGAGTTATACGAGAAGTTGCTGACTAATAGGACTTGTTGTATCCAGAAAGAACTGTTTTTCAATAGACGCAACAACTTTTCGGGGTAGATTGAAAATCTGCCCTTCTACATTTGTATAGCTTCAAATAATAACTCTTATTTTTTCAGATTGTGGTAGGTAACGATACCTAGAAAACTACGGAACGAATATAAAGTGTTTGCCAATATTTCAAGCTCAAATGTTACTTCGTCAAGGTTCTTAACCTACCACAATCTGAAAAAATTGGAATTCAAGTATAGATTCCAGTATTAATTTGAACATTACAGGGCTTCCCTTTCGTGTGAATCTTCATATAAAAACCCAAAAAGCCAGAAGACAGAGTCCATCCACCTCAAAATAATGACATGCAAACAGAAGAAATGCTCTCCAAGGAATACACTTTCAAGGAACCAATCGATTATACAGGGTGTCCCGAACTCAATGGCCTATTAGACATTTCTGGATAACGGGACATAGAATTATTATGAAAATTTGAATTCTTGGGTAATTAGTTCTGTTCTATCGATCTAAAATATTTTCAGCGCTGCGACGTTGCCGCTTATATTGAAAAGTAGCAACAACTTTTATATTTTAAATGGGACACCCTATATATTATTGCATTTCTCGCTTAGTTATTGCTTCCCGATTATTTTTGTATAATATTTCCCTATACCTATCCTTAGTGGTTTTCGAGAAATTCATTGATTTCCTTATTTTTTGTGCGAAACATAGCTTTAATTAAATGCTTATTACTGTGGTATTTGGATTCGAAGACAGCTGAAATTCTGAATGTAGTTTGACAATGCCCTGTGTATTAGTTGTATCTAAAAATATTATTTCTCCATTATACAGGGTCGTTCAAAATTTGTAATTTTACCGTTACATACAAAAGTGGTGAAAAGTTCATTTTTTCAAATGGAACATCCTGTATATCATCGAATATCCTGGAAGACAATTGAAAATCCTTTCAAATGATGTGTCATGTTCCTATACCTGAATAGTCAGGTTTCCGAAATAAATACAAGTTTATATAAAAATTGTATTATTTTGACATATTTTGTATAAGGTGGCTATGAAATGTCATGGAACATGTCATTATGAAAATTCGACAATTAATGCATCAATAATGAAACGTTAGCGCTTTCAATAACGTAAATTTGATTAGGAAAGAATCAGAATGGAAATTGTTTATTCTTCATGGTCAATGTGATCAAATTATAGCAAGAACATGCAAAATGTTCTGTTACATTTACTTCGTCTCCAGTAATCGGCATGATTTGATTTCTTGATGCTTCAATATTCCCAAACACAGCATAATTCCTTTCAATTCGTCTGAATTTTCGTCATTCATTCATATGCGGTAAATTTGGAAAAGGTTCATTGAATTTTTTGATGCATGTTCTCGAAACAATTCTTTGGCACTCACCGTGAATATAAAACAAATTTGAAATATCTACATTTGAATATGCTTTATAATCCATTTTCAATACTTTCTTCTGACAGAAACACTATGAAAATCACTGCTTGTCAAACTAAAAGTTTGTTTGGCCATAAAAAATTATTAATTTCATCAAAACTTCATTTGAATTGTTTTTGCCTTCCATTTTGATTCTTGTCTAATCAAACATGATTTGAATTATTATTGCCTTTCATTTTGATTCTTTTCTGATCAAATTTACGTTAATGACGTTTCATTATTGATGCATTAATTGTCGAATTTTCATAATGACATGTTCCATGACATTTCATAGCCACCTAATACAAAATATGTCAAAATAATACAATTTTTATATAAACTTGTATTTATTTCGGAAACCTGACTATTTAGGTATAGGAACATGACACATCATTTGAAAGGAACTTCAATTGTCTTTCAGGATTTTCGCTAATATACAGGATGTTCCATTTGAAACAATGCACTTTTCACCACTTTTGTATGTATCGGTAAAATCACAAATTTTGAACGACCCTGTATAATGGAGAAATAATTTCCTTAGACACAACTAATACACAGCGCATTGTCAAACTACATTCAAAATTTCAGCTGTCTTCGAATCCAAATACCGCAATAATAAGCATTTGATTAAAGCTATGTTTCGCACAAGAAATAAGGAAATCGAAGAATTTCTCGAAAACCACTAAAGATAGGTATAGGGAAGTATTATACAAAAATAATCGGAAAGCAATAACTAAGCGAGAAATGCAATAATATATAGGGTGTCCTATTTGAAATATAAAAGTTGTTGCAACTTTTCAATATAAGCGGCAACGTCGCAGCGCTGAAAATATTTTAGATCGATAGAACAGAACTAATTACCCAAGAATTCAAATTTTCAAAATGATCCTATGTCCCGTTTTCCAGAAATGTCTTATAGGCCATTGAGCTTGGGATACCCTGTATATGATATTAATTTAAATTTTTTCTCAATAGTGGTTTCAGTTCACTTTGAGTTACTCATTGTTCAACATAGTCTCAAGTCGATCTATTCATCATCTTGGAGGATGTTTGACGTTAATTTAAATTTTCTTTCAATAATGGTTCTCACATGATTTTGAGTAAGATGCCTAGGACACCCTGGTGCATCTAGTGATTCGATATTGTTTAGAATTTCTTGGCGAAAAACAATCGACGATTACAAAAGCTTTCAAATTTTTGTATAGGGGGCGTTACATAAGCATTTTCAAAAATCTGTCAAATGTCGATTTTGTCAGATTGACGAAAGTTTGAGGTTTATTGTTGTCAATGAAAACATCGAAATTATTTCTTCGCATTCAACAAACAGTGTTTGAAGCTCTATATAAGTAGAATGAGTTTTGAAGTTATTTCAAGTACGTTGTCACGATGTGTAGAAGATTTTGTATTTTGTGTGGACAATCAGAATCTAGGGATCCTGATATTCGTCTTCAATCAGTACCTGAGGAAAGTACAGAACAAATCGCCCAGAAAAAGAAAAAAACATAAATGTAGCGTCGTAGCTAATTTTATTCGTTTCAGCTGGAGCGATAGTCTTATATCGAGGAGGAAACATCTATGGCTCTTATCAATGAGAGATTGAAAACGAAGTGTTGCTTGAATAAAGGAAATATCGATGTGATACGTATTTTGAACCGTTGCATAACTGATGTGTGTATCCCCAATTCCAAAGACAGTCTATCACTTACACTAGCATGTTTTTTTAACAGAAAGCAACTTTGTCGTACATTCTCAGGTGAATGGTCAGAGTATATTGTCTCGGAATCAAAGTCTACCCTTACAAACTGATTTAAAAACACTAAAAACTTGTAGAGGTAGCAGGTGACAGTGACAGGATTGACAGGTTGATAACGGTGGGTTTTCACGTGACATGCACGTTTTCTGAAACGCATTTGATTGGCTGTCAGGGACGTCAAAATCTCAGAAGGCAAATAATGAACAGTAGTAGAATATTTGGTTGCACATTTCTCTCTAGTGAAAATTAAGCTTCATATGGTATATGACTGATCGCCATCTACAACAGCGATCTGAAGTTTTTATGTTCTCAAAAAACAAGCAATCGGTTTTCGCCAAGTTCATCCCAAAATTATTCAGGTATAAGTAGATACACCAGGGTTTCCTAGGCATCGTAGCTTTGAGTTATCTTATTGTTCAATGCAGTTTCAAGTGATGTCTACAATATCACGAGTGGCGACAGCTAGGTATAAAGTGAAGTAACTATGTTCAATCAAACATATCCGCAAATAAATTGTTGATGAGCAGCTAACAACTTCAGCTTTGTTATTATTCCTATTCGGATCAACATTCTCACTAATATCATACCGATTTGAGTAAGAATTAAATCAATACGTTATCTTGGTGCAGAATTAATAACCACAATCAGCGTTCAATACGCGTCATTTCGTTAACTGCTGTTTGCTGCTGGTGACATTCTGAAACTAGAAATTCAATTTTCTAAGGCCCACAATCTTGAGTACAAGTTTATGACTTCACATCGGTTTGACGATTCAACACAGATGTTTCCAGGATTCGGAGCTCCAACTAACGGACTGTGCGATTAATGAAACTCATATAACTGCATGAATGATAATGGTAGCATACATTGGTGTATTCCAGGTAGTAAGACATGAAGAGGGCTAAAGGAAATTAGGCATTCGTGTTCCAAGGGAATTTCGGGATTCACTAAAGCGTGGCAGATTAATATGCAGGGGGATACCTTGTACCCGCTTAAGTACTTCCAACAAATATGAGACCTTTATATATATATATATATATATATATATATCTATATATATATATATTATATATATATATATATATATATATATATATATATATATATATATATATCTATATATATTATATATATATATATATATATATATATATACATATATATATATATATATATATATATATATATATATATATATATGACCGCCCTTCAAGGATAAAGGATCAGTTTAGGGTAAATTGATCATTTGAAATTTTCGAACGCGACCGATCAAGGTAGGGTGAGTTACTTACATCCCGAAACGTGTATATTCCACTAATCTGACAATTCAAGAGTGACCTAAAGAAGGAGGAGGGCTACAAAGTTGTAAAACAAACGTCAGTTCGACATTCTCGAGCGTGGCTAATTTTATTTTGGAGTGATTCAGGAAACCAAAAAAATATATAATCTGACGATTTCCAAAAGCCGAAATAATAAAAATTCATCGCGTTTCTATTTCTTCCTCACTCTTTTTTTATCTATTGCTCTCTCACTCCGTCTCCACTCTGGTTTCTGTTGCCATGACGCCATGACAGTTGATCACACAGACACGTTCGTGAGATGATTTTTTTTACAACGAATATCCAACGTTTTGAAATTTTAAAAATTTAATTGCTCAAAAGTATTTTCTATAAATACAAGTATTCTACTGAAAAACATACATTTTTTTATTTGCATACTTTTTCCTGAGCTTTTCAATTAATCAAGTTTATTGATTTGAAAAAATTAAAAAAAATTCAAATTGACAGAATAGGCGAATCCCTCCAGATAATCGTCAGATTATGAGACTGCAATGTCTAGGGCGTAAAGATGAACTATATATATCCCAATTTGACGCGCTTGTGTATTTCAAAATGACGATTTTTTTTCGCATTCTAATAACGGCCGCGAGTCTGCGTCACATCCAAACCGTCAGATTATTATATAAAAGCTTTTTTTTAGCTTCACTCAACATCCTCTCAGAAAATCTGACGCGCTCGAGAATTGTTTTTTCATTTTCAACCCTTTCTTTCATACGACCACCCCCATCATAGAAACAATCAGATTAACATACGTACATTTTTGAAAATATATAGTGCATAGATGATATTAATATCTGACGCGCTCGAGTCTGTCCATGCAATAGTTTTTCTATTCATTGCCAGCTTTTGAGACGATCTGCCGCTTTGTGTGATGATTATCGAAAAACCATTTCAAAGTAAAGACGTAGACCATGCTATCCCCATGATGTCTCGAATAGAGAAATTGTTTTCCACCCATAACTAGCATTTTTGTAGAGTTATAATGATGAGATTGCCGAGAGAAGGTTGGTTCCCGCCTCACCGTTTTTTCTCCTGTTAATTGTGAGTGGCGAGAAGCAGAGAAAATATCCGAATGAGGCATTGAAGTTTAAACTGTCTGGTAAAGAATTATGATGTTCGAAACAGTGTACGTTGGACCCGATGCCAAGTAGAGGCCAAGTTTCAGTGTCATTCAGAATGTTCGAGTATGTGAACAAAATACAATCGAAAAAATCACACCAGCAGCCCAGTATACTGTAACGAAATGTGCTAGCGCCGACCCTGCCGCCTATCGATGAGAATTTGTGCGAGATTCCAGGAACGACTATACTCGCGTGATCGCGGGCTCATCCAGAAGATTCGACTGTGAAGATTTGTCTAGATGGTTCTTCACTGTATGAGCGAGCATATAAAAGCGGGAACGCGCACGCCGAGAGCAGAATTGTTAGTACAGAGAGTTTTAGTAGCGAGCGAGCATTGGAAAGTTATCAGAGCGATTTAAGTGATTGTGTTGTATTGTATTGTGATAGAGTTATAATAAAAGTAGTTTAGTGTTGTTTGGTGTTTCAATCATCGAACCCAAGGAATATCGTAACAGTGGTGTCGGAAGTGGAATTTTTGCTGGTAATAAAAACAATTTATGGTGAATACGAGAAGTACATCTTACGATACTATGGAGGACATGTTGAAATTAATCCAAAACCAATTTGCGGATTATGAAAGACGACGGCAGGAGGAAAAACAAGAAGAGGAAAAGCGACGACAGGAAGAGAAGAAAGAACGACAATTAGAACAAGAAAATGAAAAGGAAGAACGAGAATTAGAACGAGAAAATGAGAAGAAAGATCGAGATGAAGCACTTCAGAAAATTCTCGAAAATGAAAAGAAAGATCGAGAAGCAGCACTCCAGAAAATTCTCGATAATGAAAAGAAAGAACGGGAAGAAGCACTACAGAAAGTTCTCGAAGAACAGAGAAAAGAACGAGAAGACCTCCAGAAAATTCTGGAACAACAAAAGAGTGAAATAGAGCTAATAGAAAAACGACGAGAAGCAGACTTCCAGAAGGTTCTAGAAAATCAGGACAAGTTCTTCAAGCATGTTTCACAAGAAACCAAAGTACAAATGGAAGAACTGAAAGGAGAACTGAAGGACGATGTCAATAAGAAAGTTGGTATAACTCGAGAGAAGATGAGAAGTGAGATGAGAAATGAAATAAAAAATGAAATGAGAGGTCTAGAAAAACAGATAGCTCTTCTCAAGAACCAAGATCGCCAAGACAGGGTTGCCACATCAGGAATTTCCGTAAAACCGCCGACTTTTGATGGACAGTCGTCTTGGTCCATGTATCGTCGACAATTTGAGGCTGCGGCAGAAACCAATGGATGGGGCGAAGAAGAAAAAGCTACGGCACTCATAGTAGCTTTGAGATGGCCAGTTCTGGGTATATTACAAACGATACCCATAGAACAGCAGAAGCAATATGAGGAGCTGATTTCTGCACTAGAGTTGAGGTATGGCGATCAACACAGAGAACAGCTGTACCGGGCCCAAATGAAGACTCGCATACAAAAATCAGGTGAGAGTCTGCAAGAATTTGAGGCAGATGTTCGACGCCTAATCCAGCTGGCGTATCCAGAAGCACCCGGAGATTTCAAAGAGCAAGTGCAGATATTCATAGACGGACTGAGAGACCCAGAAATACAAAGAACTTTACGATTGACGAGTTTCAAGAGAAGTAGCGATGCTTTGGTTCGCTCTTTGGAAGTGGAGGCGGCCTTCAGCACGTCGAGGCCGAAAGTGCGTGCAGTTTCAATAGAAGAACCGGAACAACGATTTGGCACAGCGAATAGTTCAGTCGAGAAGGTTCTGGAAGAAATCAAATTGATGATAAGTGGAATTAGCACCCAGAAGAAGAAAACATGCTATAGATGTGGGAAACCTGGACATCTTATCAAAGACTGTCGGGTGAGAATGCCATCAAGATCTAGCTCACCTGCAAGGGTGCCATCTCGTACGCAATCACCTGTGAGGACAAGGTCATCCAGCGAGTCCTTAAATTGGCGGCAGGAAAACGAGAATTAGCCAGCATATCGGGGCGCATGCTGGCTAGCAATAACAGAGCCCCCAGGGTTCATCCGTGTCAACAGTCTGAAAAGAACATCTGAGAGCCTTACCATTCCAGGAAAATTGAATAAAATCGACGTTATATGCACCATAGACACCGGTGCTGCAGTTTCCTTGGTACGCAGCGACATTCTTCGGCCTGGAAGCGTGAAGCCTATTTCTTCCAACGTCGTGCTTCGGACAGTCACTGGTGAAAACGCACCTATTCGGGGAGAGGCTGAAATTACATTGGTTCTTGGGCGACTCACCATCACAGATACAGTTGCAGATATAGAAGATGGATTCATACTCGGAATGGACTTGATCAGTGACTATGGATTTTCATTCGACAATGAGGAGAAGATAATGAGGTTCGGAGAAGAAGAATTTGTCCTTACAACTCCAATGGAAAGGACGATACCTGCAAAACTGCGATTATTGAAAACTGCGAGAATTCCTGGATTTTCAGAAAAAGTAATTTGCGCTACATTAGATGACGACCCTGGGTGCTGCGTTGGAGTAGTCCAGCCATTGGATGAATCCCCCAGCAATTTGTTGTTTGCACGAGCCTTAGTTAAAACGAACAAAACTATTCCTGTAAGAGTTGCCAACGTGTTTCCTGGAGAAATAACTGTTAAGGCAGGCGATGTCATTGGAACATGTGAACCTGTTACTTGGGTAGCGAACTGTAATTCAAATGACCGTCAAGAAATAAAGGCGGACTCTGACAGTGTTATATCACCTCTAGAAAAATCATGTCGACACCTATCAACAGAGGAACTGAAAGCTGCCAAGAAGTTCATCAGGAGTGAAAGTGACATTTTTGATTCGACAACAACAGGAAGAACTAATTTGGTCAAACACAGAATCGATACTGGCCAAGCTCATCCGATTCGGCAACCACCAAGAAGAATTCCATTCGCCAAGCAACAGGAAGTGGAAGAGCTTGTCGACAAGATGATGAAGGACGGTGTGATTGAAGAGTCATCGAGCCCTTGGTCTGCACCTGTTGTGTTGGTTTCCAAGAAGGATGGATCTACGAGATTCTGTGTCGTTTACAGGAAATTAAATGATGTCACCAAAAAGGACAGCTACCCTCTACCAAGAATAGATGACACATTAACAACTTTGGCAGGTTCCCGTTGGTTCTCAACATTAGATCTGAAGAGCGGATACTGGCAAGTAGGCATACATGAAGACGACAAGGAGAAGACTGCATTCTCGACTGGGAGTGGACTTTACCAGTTCACTGTTATGCCGTTTGGATTGTGCAATGCTCCAGCAACATTCGAGAGACTAATGGAGCTGGTCCTTCGTGGGCTCACTTGGAAAACCTGTCTTGTATACCTCGACGACGTTTTGGTCATGGGAAAGACATTCGAAGAACATCTGCACAATCTGCAAGAAGTCTTTCAACGATTCAGGGACGCCAACCTCAAACTGAATCTTCAGAAATGTTCATTGTTCCAGAAAGAAGTGGATTTTCTAGGTCACACAGTTTCATCAGACGGTATCCGAACAGACCAAAAGAAAATACAGGCGATAAGAGACTGGCCGAGGCCAAGAGACAAACATAAAGTGAGGAGTTTCCTAGGTCTCTGCACCTACTACCGTCGTTTCGTAGAAGGATTTGCTGATATTGCGGCACCCCTACATAAGTTGACAGAAGATCGAGTCAAATTCGTCTGGTCCAACGAAAGTGAACGAGCATTTGGGAAACTGAAAGTTGCTCTATGTTCCAGCCCCATTTTAAGTTTTCCACGTCAACGAGGCCTGTTTGTTTTGGACACAGATGCCAGTATTAATGGTATTGGAGCCGTACTATCACAAGAGCAAGATGGTCAGGAAAAAGTAATCGAGTTCTACAGCAAAGTACTCACCAAGCCAGAAAGAAATTATTGCGTAACAAGAAAAGAGCTACTGGCAATAATCAAGGCTGTAGACCACTTCCACAAATATCTGTACGGAAGAGAGTTCCTAATCAGAACAGATCATGCAGCTCTGAAGTGGTTACTCGAAATGAAGACTCCTGAAGGACAAGTAGCAAGGTGGATTGAGAAGTTGAACCAGTATCACTTCAGGATAAAACATCGACCAGGACGATTGCATAACAACGCAGATGCCTTGTCAAGAAGACCTTGTTCGGATACTTGTAAACACTGTGAGCGAATTGAACGTCGCGAAGGAATCAACCAAGTGAGATTGATAGTAGACGACAATTGGACGACAGCAAAGATGCGACAAGACCAGAAAAATGATCCAAACGTTGCAGAATTTTTGAAATGGAAAGAAAATGGAGCGGAAAGACCCACCTGGAAGGACATCTCAGATCGATCACCAACGTTCAAAGCATTGTGGGCACAATGGGATTCCTTGATTGACTGAAGAGGGCTTGGGAGTCAGTCGATGGCAAGAAAGTGAGTTCCCAACTGGTTGTGCCTATGTCGAGAATAGAGGATGTTTTGTTAGAGATTCATGGTGGTAAATCAGGTGGACATCTAGGAGTTAACAAGACCTTGGATAAAATACGGCAAAGGTTCTACTGGGTCCAATGTCGAGAAGATGTCGAGAGATGGTGCCGAAGATGTCCAAAATGCGAAGCAAGCAAAGATCCGAGAACAAGATCCAGGGGCGAGATGAAACAATACAATGTTGGTGCCCCCTTCGAACGAATCGCCATCGATGTAGCTGGACCGTTCCCGATGACGAATGATGGCAACAAATACATCCTCGTTGCCATGAATTATTTCAGTAAATGGGTTGAAGCTTACGCCTTGCCTAATCAAGAAGCATCCACCGTTGCAAGAACCCTGGTGGACAACATGTTTACAAGGTTTGGAGTGCCAATGGAGCTACATTCCGATCAAGGAAGAAATTTCGAATCGAATTTATTCAGGAAAGTTTGTGAATTGATGGGAATCAGCAAGACCAGAACAACTGCCCTCCACCCACAGTCTGATGGCATGGTCGAGAGGTTCAACAGGACTATGGAAGAACACCTTTTCAAAGTAGTAGAAGAGCATCAAAAAGACTGGGATCGACACCTTCAACTATTCTTAATGGCTTACCGGGCAGCTGTGCACGATTCCACAAAGCTCACCCCAGCCAGTATCATCTTCGGGAGAGATCTTCGTTTGCCCTGTGACTTGGTGTTCGGATCCCCAAGTACTGAGGAAAAGGAGGTACAAGATTATGCAGATGAACTGCGAGACAGCCTGATAAGGATTCACGAAATTGCGAGAAGAAGATTGAAGATTACTAGTGACAGGATGAAGGCTCGATACGATCTCAAGGCAAATACTGGTGGATTCAAAGAAGGAGATCAAGTGTGGCTGTACAACCCTCGTCGTAGAAAAGGAATTTCTCCCAAACTAACACCATGCTGGGAAGGACCCTATTCGATAGTCAAGAGAATAAATGACGTGGTGTACAGGATTCAACGTAGCCCCAGAGCAAAAATGAAGGTCGTTCACCTAGAAAGACTCAAACGTTACAATGGCGATAATGACGTATTGTTTGATCGGGACGATCAAAATTGAGAGGGGGATAATGTAACGAAATGTGCTAGCGCCGACCCTGCCGCCTATCGATGCGAATTTGTGCGAGATTCCAGGAACGACTATACTCGCGTGATCGCGGCTCATCCAGAAGATTCGACTGTGAAGATTTGTCTAGATGGTTCTTCACTGTATGAGCGAGCATATAAAAGCGGGAACGCGCACGCCGAGAGCAGAATTGTTAGTACAGAGAGTTTTAGTAGCGAGCGAGCATTGGAAAGTTATCAGAGCGATTTAAGTGATTGTGTTGTATTGTATTGTGATAGAGAGTTGTAATAAAAGTAGTTTAGTGTTGTTTGGTGTTTCAATCATCGAACCCAAGGGATATCGTAACAATACCATAGCCATACAGTAGAGACACTTGAATGTCAATCCACAGTTCTCGAGGGTCAAATTTCTGTGACCTTCATTCTGTGTAAGATGCCTAGGAAACCCTGGTGTATCTAGTGATTCGATATTGTTTAGAATTTCTTGGCGAAAAACAATCGACGATTACAAAAGCTTTCAAATTTTTATATAGGGGGCGTTATATGAGCATTTTCGGAAATCTGTCAGATGTTAGTTTTGTCAGATTGACGTAACTTTGAGGTTTATTGTTGTCAATGAAAACTGAAATTATTTCTTCGCATTCAACAGTGTTTGAAAGTCTATATAAGTAGAATAAGTTTTGAAGTTATTACAAGTACTTTTTCACGATGTGTAGAAGATTTCGTATTTTGTGTGGTCAGTCAAAATCTGGGGATCCAAATATTCTTCTTTATTCAGTACCTGAAGTAAGTAAAACACAAATCGCCCCAAAATAATAACATGAATGTAGCGTTGTAGCTAATTTTATTCGTTTCAGCTTGAGCGAAAGTCTTATATCGAGGAGGAAACATCTGTAGCTCTAATCAATGAGATATTGAAAACAAAGTTTTGTGTAAATAAAGGAAATATCGATGTGATACGTATTTTGAACCGTTGCATAACTGATGTGTGTATCCCCAATTCCAAGACAGTCTATCACTTTCAATACACTAGCATGAACTTTGTCGTACATTCTCAGGTGAATGGGCAAATTAAATCTTCTCGGAATAAAAGTCTAGTCTTACAAACTGATATGAACACACTGAAAACTTGTAGAGGTAGCAGGTGACAGTGACAGTATTGACAGGTTGTTAACGGTAGGTTTCAACGTTACATGCACGTTTTCTGAAACGCATTTGATTGGCTGTCAGTGCTGTCAAAATCTCAGTACGCAAATAATAAACAGTGTTAGAATATTTGGTTGCACATTCCTCTCTACTGAAAATTAAGCTTCATATGGTATATGACTGATCGCCATCTACAATAGCGATCTGAAGCTTTTGCGATCTCAGAAATCAAGCAATCGGTTTTCGCCAAGTTCATCCCAAAATTATTCAGGTATAAGTAGATACACCAGGGTTTCCTAGACATCTTAATTCTGTGCTCGGGGTGTGTAATGTCATTTTGTGGCGGTAAATTTGAATGTACTGGGTACTAAGTATCAAATCATTGTTATTTTCATCAAAAAAATTAATATTTGATATTAATTTTTGTAATATTTTGCTTTTTCCATCCAATCCATGTCTGTTTGGAAAGGTATATTAGATGAGCAGGAAATGAAAAGCTTTCAAGGGGATGTTTCATTCGCAGCAGGTTCAAATATGTACAATAGATATATTCAGACATTAACAATGAAGTAAAGACTGTCAATGACTCAGAATGGTAATATTTTTGTATCTCGATTTATTGGTTTTGCTTTTTTTCAAATTTAATTTGTGTCTACGAATTTCAATGTGTAGAAAATTCTAGATTATTTCTTTCTCAAACATCCTTCGGAAACCCCAAGAGGGATGATAATTTGTCTCTAGCCTTCGACAAACATACGCGATATCCACACACTTCTTCACCTTGGTAGTTACCCATAGTAATTCAAAATACAATATTTCAACACGCATTGACACTCATCAATCAAGTTGAGTGATAACACCCCGACATGTTAAATTGCTGAAGTTGGTGTTCTGTGGCGATTGTACTGTATGGTTATGGTATACTGGGCCAACAGTTTTCAACCAATGAAATGCGTATTTTGCTTCGCGTTATCATGGTAACTCAGGTATTTCATCGCGAATTTTTTCTCTCGGTAACCTTCAGCGAATTATAGTAAAAAAATTTCGACACAAGCAGACAATATTTCGAAATCGGCACTAGAGCAATTTAGCTGATGAATGGAAATAGAGTATCAAACAATCCACATCTTCATTTACGAGCCGACACATCACTTTCATAATGTTTGGAAGAGGGTCATATTCATTGTGGGTGAAATCGGGATAACTACACTATAATTTTTACATTATTTATCTTGACATAAGTACTTTGAAAGGCTAAAACATGAATTTCATATAATTTGTGTTCAACAATATGATGAGAAATTTTTTTAACGAATACCAAGTGTCTTTGAATTATCCTTGAAGATTCTTCGAGCACTAGTAGTAATCACAAGTGAAATAATTTTTTGAACGTAATTTTTTTTTGTGGTGGATCAATATTTGTTCCATAGTTTTTTGGGTTTGTAACCTACCAAAATCTGAAAAAATAGGAATCAATATTGGAATCTATACAAGTGTAGAAGGGCAGATTTTCAATCTACCCCGAAAAGTTGCTGCGTCTATTGAAAAACAGTTTTTTCTGGATAGAACAAGTCCAATTAGTCAAGCAATTTCTCGTATAACTCAAATTTTGACTATCAAAAAAATAATATTTAGGAAACGTTAACATATAAGTAATTTCATAAATATCAGTTCTTTTTTTTGATAGGCAAAATTTGAGTTATACGAGAAATTGCTGACTAATTGGACTAATTGGACTTGTTCTATCCAGAAAGAAATGTTTTTCAATAGACGTAGCAACTTTTCGGGTTAGATTGAAAATCTGCCCTTCTACACTTGTATAGGTTCCAATATTAATTCTTATTTTTTCAGATTGAAATAATTTTGTCTGATCCCGAATTGGGATATAGTATATAAACGAAAGCCCAATGAAATTTCAATTAGTAGTGACAAAAGGGCTGAAAAGAAAACCATGTAGCTCAGATTTGGATTCTTTGCAGAATTCCTATTCATTTTGTACAGGTTAGTCGTTTTTTATTTCAGTTTCATAACAACACTGAAGGGTGAGTTGTTTTCTCCCCATGTGTATTTTCCACGTGGCTTCACAATTCCGTATCCAACAAAATGATTGTATTTCGAACCGGAAACAATCATGGAACGAGCAAACATCAACTGCCCCAAAACGGAGTTTAATATCGTAACTCGAATTACTTATGAAATGAAATTATTTACTTTTGTTCCGGATTGGTTTGATATACCATAAACTCAAATTTATCGAGAAAAGTGCAAGCAAATTTATATTTTCCTGAAAATCGGTAAAATTGTTTACTTTCGTTTATGAAACAACCTCGAATTTTTCTAAATCAACATATTTCATTTTTGATGTTTCATGAAAAAATAAAACAAAATTGATTAATTCTCAAAAAAAATTCAAATTTTGGACTTTGCCACTGCTCATTTTTTCTGTTGAAGTTCCATCTTCATTATAGAACTGAGACACAATATTATTCATAGACAAAATATCGTTAATGAAACAAAAAAATGAAAAAAGTACTCTTTGAAATAGATTTTTCTCCTTTTATCGTAAATGAACGTTCACATTCACAAAAAGCAGCAATTTATATACAATACTGAGCGATACAACATGTATTTAATTAATCTGGCTCCTCAAAGTGCCAAAAACACTGTTTTCACTGCAGTTGAATAGGTGAAAAATCAAAAAATACAAAGGCTGTGAACTGAGGCAATATTTTTATCATTAGTTGGGATTATTCCTAAGTTGATATTACAAATTATCACTTTGAAGTGTTTTATTCATTGGAACATCGTAAAAGGGTCGGAGACTTATCTCTCTTCTATAGATACTTTCACGGTCGATGCTTTTCCGAATTGTTATCAATCGTCTCCCCCTTGGCAATATCTACACGGATGACTCGATGAGTACAGAATTCCCACCCTTTTGTTGTGAATTCGGAAACCTATCGAACCTCTCTTGCTCAGGGATCTTTTTTCAATAGAACAGCTGAGCTTTGAAACTCCTTGCCAAAAGAAGTTTTTCCTGAGGCTTACAAACTTCAGAAATTCAAAGTAAATGTTAATACATATTTTCTGTCCCTTGATTCACGCAGTGTTCTCTGAACATTACAGGTCTTCCCTTTCGTGTGAATTTGCATATAAAAAAATCAGTAGTGAAATAATCTTATTGCTATTTTTCCTCTTTGGCAATTATTTCTCTCCAGCCTTGATCAAACTTCTATATTTCCTTAAAGTTTTTCTGGAATTTCCAGTTCCGTATCATTATTCCTTAAAAATATATTAATCATAACAGTAACTACTACATTCGTCTTCGATGTATTTGAGATTAGAAATATTTCCATAAAACTATTTTCGCCATCAGAACACATATCAGAACCGTGACAATTCGAGCACAATGATATTTTCTGATTTTGTATTTAGTAGTAGGTAGGGCAAATCTTTCGGCCTCAGTGAGTACCTTAATAGGTGATTCTGTGCTGGTTTTATTCAATTCAGGCATATTTCTTTCTATCGTTCCTGTTTCAGTTTTATTAAATTCAGGCATATTTCATTCTACCGTAGCTGTTTTAGCTGGTGTTTCTGAGTCCACTTTAACAATTCTATAAATTTTTTCGGATTGTAAAATATCCAAATTGCTGGACAGTGTGAACCTATTGATATTTTTTTTTTGAGACAAGTTGTTGATCGGTGTAATATATAACTTTCTTTCAGGGGTTCATCCGAGTTCTGTACCCATTGTGATCTAGCTATAAAGAGAACTTCATGCACCAGACTATGTTCACGATTCGAAGCAAGGAATTAGTCTCAGAAGCATATTTTTTACTTCAATCGTAGCATCACAAACTAAATAACATTCAAGAATATAACAGAGTTCATTGAAGACGTTTCATTCTCTCATTTCTGTATACCGGGCACAAGATGCATATATTCCTGGTGCGATCTCCGATTCGATAGTGTTTTTGTCAAAATTACTAGATACAATCAATCATATCTACGAAATTTACTGCAATTTCCAGAGATGGTGCAAGAATCGAATTCTGTCATATTTCGACATTTGCATTCCAATTTATTCGGATTTTTCTAGAAGTTTTCCATAATTTTACTTTTCCTTTCAACCAGCTATTTGTCGTTTCCAGATCAATTCTCTACCGTAGTTTTCTCAGTTAGTTGTCGTTTATCTACCGTTGCTTTCAATTATAAGTTGTTTTCAGTTTGTTTAGTATTTAATTTGAGTGTTGTTTCAAATACTGTTTTATAATGGATATCAAAAGATGTTGTATTATTTGTGGACGAAATAATCATCTATCCATCTATATTAAGTTCCGATGGTTAGTACAAAACATTCAAGACACATGTACTCAAGTTCAACCTGTCAATATAACGCGAGATTATTCTGACCAATCTGACACTGATAAAAACAAAGTTCATCCTGTTCAGTTTTTACTTTGGTAGAAGTTATATTCGTGTGATTTGCTGATTTCTAGAATTTCCTAGTGTTTTCAAATACGGTCTTCTTGTACAGCGCCATAATAGCTTGCACTATAACAATCTTCCTAATGAATTTAAATTAGTCAGGTTAATTTGGACCATGGAAGGTCCAATCCATTTCGATTCAAATACTATAATGTTCAATAAACTGTATATTGACAAACTATTTTTTCCATGTAGTCCAACTCCACTACCTCTCACGTAGATACCGATATTTCGAAGAATCTCATTAAATTATCTGAAGCAGCACCGAATAGTAAGAATTTCTATGGATTCTGGTATTTATTTCTCATAACATATAACGAGAATATAATGCAAATGCATCTACCTGTAATATATAGGTATATCAAGATACATATCTGTATTCACATCTAACAAACATAAAAAATATAGCGAATTCTTAGGTAAGAACTCGTGCAATTTTTGACAAAATTCGTGTATCTTCATCCTACATTAGGAAGAGTGTTGAAAAAAGTTGGTAACACACTGATTCTGTAAGAGTTGTTCTAGGAATTCGCTGATAGAAACTTCGTCAGACTTCAAATCAAAATCAAAGCAAATCAGTTTATCCATTCAAAAGACCCGTTAGGGTATAGAACATGTCAAGGTATACTGTCTGATACATGAGTATAAATATAATAGACTACTAAACAAAATAAAAGGATAGCAGTAGAATATTTGGTAAAAAAGTTACATTGAAAATTCGTCAATATCATAAGATAAATTTTCTTGCAGAAATCGTTTTATAGAGTTCCGAATTTTGAAGTGTGTAGGATGATTCTTAATGTCAGTGGATAAATGGTTGTAAACTCTTACACCTGTTGATAGTGGTCCATTTGATGTTATTTGGAGATTGTTTTGATTTGGATATATCAGCTGATTGTTTCTGGTTTGGTAGGCATGCTTGTCCAAATGCCTGGGAAGAGTGTTTTTTATCTTATGAATGTAGCAGGCAACCTCCAAAATGTAAAGACAGGCCAGAGGAGAAATATTCAATTCGGCAAATAATGGTTGGCAAGAATTTCGGGGTGATAGATTTTTTTAAGTTCTTATTGCTTTTTTCTGAATAAGAAATAGATGCCGTGCAGCTGGAGAGTTTCCCATAGTAAAATGCCATGAAGCAGAATAGACTGGACTTCCGCAAAGTAGAAGTTTCTCAGAATGCAGATATCAACCACATTACGCATACATCGAATTTGATATATTTTTGTATTTAGTTTTTTATAGTTGCTGTAATGTGCTCATTCCAGCTGAAATCGTCCTCCAGGATTATACCCAAGAACTTTGTTGAGGATTTTCTAATAAAATTTAAATCATTCAGTTTCAGTTTAATTGGTGTTTTTTTATTATTCTTTGTCTAGTGTGAAAGATTAAATACTCAGTTTTTTCTATATTGAGATGCAGATGATTGGCTGAGAACCATACTACTAGTTTACCGAGAAGATCGTTACAAGCTTTTTCATTCATTTCACTACATTCCCATAATGTCATGTGTCTAGAGTTAGGGTCACTGGATCTAGTGGGCTTCGCTTACTCGGGTATGGACAATGGGCGAGGCTCTGGCGAAAATTGTTGTAAATTGGCCAATCCCAGAAGATACCCAAAAATCGGCCAATCGCAATGTAGGAAAATTTGTTTATACGAATTCGGAGAATACGAGAAGAAGAAGTGTTTGAGTTCAGGCGAGTTTTGAAATTCAACAGTAAATTTCATCACTTCTGTCACTGATGCCTCTCTCTCTCTATTTGTGACGAACGACAAACAGAGAGAGAGGCATCGGTAATAGAACTGAAGGAGGTTACTGTTGAATTTCAGAACTCGCCTTTCGTGTTCGTGTATGCTTGTTGAGTTTAAAGTTTAACAGAGTTCAACTTACACAATATTCTTCATTCTGATTTGAAATTCAAAATTTTGAAATGAAAATTTGTTCAGTTGGAAACTGTAAAAACAATGACAAATGTCACATACTATTTTCCATTCCTAGTGGTGCAGTGGCGGATTTAACAGGTCGGCAAAAGCGCGCTTGCCGACTGCCCCCCCCTGACGAAAGGCTTTCAGGGCCCCTCTTGCTGAAAAATACACCTTCGATTTCGTTTTGTTATTTTTCTGTTGAAAAAATGTTTTGTTGAGTCCCTTGTGGACAGCACAAGTTCAATTTTCAATCAGGGGCCCCCTGTTATCAGAATAATTGCCTGATAACTATCGTAAATTAAATATAAAATAAAATAACTTTTGTATTCAATCAGTTATTTAAAACGTCTACGATTTTCTCAAAGTTTGTCGAATATTTCTGACTTTTCAAAAACGTTCTAGAGGGGCCCCCGGGTGCCCCCGCGCATCTAAATTCAGTTGACAGTCAACTGACCATCACTTTCGAAAGTTGGAATTGTCGTGCCCAATAATGAGAATTCACTGAACATGCGCGTGAACTATCACTTTAGTTACTGCAAGTTACTGTACTGGATGAGTAATTTCTACGAGTAACTTTGATGCTAATCCTGATTTCTCGATGTAAAGAAGAATATAACTTTTATAATGCTCGATGAATACATGAAAAAACATTTATATTCATTAAATTCCTGAAACATATATCTTTCACTTTCCATGGAACACCTGACACAACATAATTTTCTGGGGGGGACGAGGGGGGCCTGAAGAAATTTTGCCGACTGGGCCTTTTTCCTTAAACCCGCCACTGGTGGTGAGTTATTTACTATTTTTCACTAGATGATCACCGAATATAGTTTTGTATAGAACGCGAATGAAGACAAACTTCACCTTGAATTAAATGGACCTTTCTCGATGTTTACTTGGAACTTGGGTAGAAGTTATTTCTTCAAATGGGAAATTCTGAAAAAGAATCACCAAATACACGAATTTACGAAGTGAGCATCCACTATAAGAAGTTCAACATTACTATTCCATATAAACAATTATTATTCAGAAAGATGACCATTTCATCTTACTTGAAACTGTTGTATAAATCTGCTGTTAATCCCAGTAACTTTATTGAAATAGTCTTCATTTCCAAAGTATCAAACATACAAATTATTAAATCAGTTGTCAGCGTAGGTAGCCCTAAAAGAGAGGACATCCTAGTTCATTCACATTTTTTTCCTGTGTTGAATTAGACTTTCATCTATCTATCTTTATAAAACAAACATTCTTGAAGTTTCAAAATTTTAGTTGAAAACCCTTGCGATTGTTTACATTTTGCATCGAGCATCAAAATATCAATGTCACGTCAATTTGAAAAATGACAGTTTGTCTTCTTCTTTTCTGATTTGTTTGAACAAATTACAGTGCAATGCCATTGGTCAATTTTTGGGTAATCGTTCCGATTAGCTCCACCCAACGTCCGTACCCGAACAAGCGAAGCTCACTAGATCCAATGACCCTATCTAGAGTTGCCACTAGACGCCATCTGTAAATAAATTCAAAAAATGTAAATTTCCCTGGATGTTATTATCAAGTAAAGCCGAAGGTCTAGCGTTTTCGACGAAAACATTAACATTCTACTGATATACAAGTCATTTCACCAGGAATATATGTACCTGACCCAGCAGGTATATATTGAAAGAGTGCGACATGGTAACAATTCGTTTTTGTTTCTCATTTTTCTCTTTCTCTTCTTTTATTCTAGATCAAGGACATCTCACTTCTTAAATATATCCATCGAGACCTGATAGATGATGGAAATATTGATTTAATATCGAAAAACGACAATACTCCTGTGAGGAGTCTGCGAAGGGATATTCAAAGAGAATTTCAGGCATCACGTAGTCACATCCCCTCGGCCATAAGTCTCGGGTTTTCTGAATCAAACACTCCCCATCCCGACAGTTATGACGAAAATAGAGGAGCGATTTTCGACGTCATGAGCCTCAAAATTAATAGTCCCATCACACACTTTCCAACCGATGTTGGGTTGGGATTTACCTTGATTAAATCCATCATCAACTGGAAACACTTCTGGGCAAGCGCCCAGGGTCTTTTTTTAGTGATCGTAATTAATCCCCCATGTAACAGGAAGTGCTCCTAATTGCTACTAGCTCTGACACCTATGTAGGCTTGCAGGAAAACTCGTTAATCATAAAGTTAATTTGCGCAGTTATCTTTAGATGGAACAATGGAGATTTCGGAGATTGATGTGGATTTAATGTTTGTCACTAGTCAAGTCATACAATTTGTTTTCCTATGTGAATTGAATTACCTACTTGGAAATGAGGTTCTGAATAATGGAATGAAAAAGTAGGATTTGAAAGATGTCGAATTCCTTGTAGGAATAGATATAATATTTGAGATTATTTTTTTCACTTGTCAAAATGTGACGTTTTTGGCATTTCAACCAATAGTAGCAGGTTATTCTATGGTTATTCTAGCCAATCATTAGGTATTATACCGATAAAGCTGCCTGGTCCTTTCGATTGTTTCGATAAAACGTTGTTTACCTTTGAACTGTCGAAACTATAAGGTTTACCGCGTCGATTCTATTGAACTGGCTCATATTTATATAAATTATCATGAATGAAGAGTTACCTTATTATTAATAGTCATTCACTTTTCACTTTTTCAGCATAATAATAACATAACACATTTCAATGAACACTCAAACACGTAAATAGCTCATAACCCCAACTTTATGACAGATATAGCGGACGACCGATTCAAATATTTAAGGTTTCCTTAACTCAAATGAAGATGGCATACAATTAGTTTTTATTAAATACAATTCATTTTTTGTTGTATCAGAAGAAACCGTTGTATGAAGATTTTGATAGAACGACATAACGAATGATTTTATGTTCCTTCTGGCGCGATTTTCATTTCATAAGAACCTTGTACAATGCGAGGTGTGACGTCATCTCTTGGTATCGTCGGCAAGCATTATCATATTTAATGCGTAAGCATCATATCTCTTCTGGATCATAGAGGGCATACATCGTTATTTGACATTTCAAATTTGTAAATTTTTTACCTATTCTCCGTTCCTTCTTTTGTAAATGAAATACTGATCAATTAAAATGTTCTTCCTTCTATTAGTTCAAAAAATAATCTCTCCAAATACGACTCGTTCTTCAAATTTAATAAGATAAATTTTCATTTTCGAAACACTCAAACTTTTTCATTTTGAGGCAAAAGCATTCAAATAAACCGAATTAGATAAAATCACGAGTCCGTAGGTTTGTTTTCATACTTTTGCCAAATAAAAGTTTTTGTGGAAAATGAAAATTCATCGATTAAATTTGAAGGACTCGTGGTATTACCTTTGATAATATTTTTTCTCCGATTGACAGCAAATAATAATTTTGCAGACACATCAATCAGCAAAGAATTACTTTTCCTGCCTAGGCAGGAATGTGTTGACTTTCCTGCCGAGGCAGCAAAAGTAATAATTTGTTGAGTGATATGTGTCTGGAGAAGTTAGTACTTCTAAGTCGTTTTCCTTGACCCAGTGGCGGATCCACGGGGGGGGGTTCGGGTCCAGCCCCCCCATTGGGAAAGTAAGAGATTTTTTTTTCAATTTTTATCGGCTCCTAATTTCTAAATTTTGTCAGGGAACGAAAAAATGTCGCATGAGCAAGACAAAAAAAATAGAATGAATTTTTTTGCTTTAAAATTGAAGAACTTTAATAATTATTATTACATTCCATTGAAAACTGAAGAGCAGGCTACATATAAACATTAGTAAATTTTCATATTTCAACAACCAATTTCATCAATTTTTTCAATTCAATAATCCTCCAATTCCTAAAAAAATAATTCTCAAGAATTAAAAATAGTACAAACAAGATCTGGATTGAATGTTACCCAAACAAATAAATTTCGCTTGAAATTTTTGGACTCACCGATTGTTCTTTCCTTTTTTTTTCTGGTTCAGTCGGTTCAGGCGCTGTATCAAGCCGAGTAAAATATGAAAATAGAGTCCTGTTGTAGGTTCGAAATAAAATGCTTTTTTAACTATCAAATTGCAGTTTTTCTCGATGACACTTCAAAGAAAATTGACACTTGTCAGGCTTATCGAGGAAAAGTTCGAGAAATTTCTGACAGTGCTGCCATTGGATCCTTTTTGGCGCAGTATTTGAAAAATTAGACTTGTTACATTTGTGAATTTGTGATGAGTATGATGATGAGTAACGATTTGAAACGATTCGATTTAAAAAAAGTAAAGTTTCGAACCTACTTTACCTCCTGGCTACACCTTCAAATTTTGCTCATGTCAATCTCTTTCACCTTTTTTTTTTGGATCTTGACTAGTTGTTGCTATACGGTAGCTCATAATTTTCTGTTATATATATATATATATATATATATATATATATATATATATATATATATATATATATAGAATAACGATTTCGTGACTGGTTCGAGTATAGGTCTTGCTGTAGTGAGGTTGCAACCTCACTACAGCAAGACCTATATATATATACCTATATATATATACCTATATATATATATATATATATATATATATATATATATATATATATAGAAGAATCCTTTTAATATTCGGGTGTACAGTCAACAAGGAATTGGAACAGAGTGAACTCTTTATTCTGTTCAAGCTTTCGAGTCTTTATTGACTCTTCATCAGGACCAATAAAGAGTCGAAAGTTTGAACAGAATAAAGATTTACGATGCAGAAAAACTCAAAGTCGTCTCCACAATTTAATACTTGAAAGATGTCAGTACGGTGATTCAGTACATGTTTCGAATCTACATAGGTTCATCATCAGCTGAATTTACATTTAATTATGGAGATGAAAAAAATAGCAGAATCACATGGTGAAGTTCAAAAAGACATAAAAAATTTTGTAATGACAATTATGATTAATTTGATATTAGGGGAATTTGGGACATCCCTAACACCATAAATTTACAAAAATTTTTATGTCCTTTTGAACTTCACCATGTGATTTTGCTATTTTTTTCATCTCCATAATTCAATGTGAATTCAGCTGATGATGAACCTAGGTAGGTTCGAAACATGTACTGAATCACCGTACTGACATCTTTCAAATATTAAATTGTGGAGACGACTTTGAGTTTTTCTGCATCGTAAATCTACTACACTCCACTTTGAGATACAATGGACTTCTACCACAGGTTACAGAATAAAGAGTTCACTTTGTTCCAATTCCTTGTTGACTGCACACTCGAATATTAAAAGTATTCTTCTTTAACTCAGACAGTCGTCTAACCTTCTCACGTCTATATATATATATATATATATATATATATATATATATATATATATATATAAATTTTGAGTTAAAGACCCCCCCCTTGACCTGATCCTGGATCCGCCACTGCCTTGTCCATAATGTCTATAAATACTATGAACGTATACATTTCCATAGCTACCAACCATTTCAACACTTGCTATTTTTACCAAATTTTGATTTAATATATCGCTACAGGAAAAATTAAATGATTGTGAGAATTGTAATAATTTGTAAATACAACATCCTTCTTATATCATTATAAACAATCGGAATAATAATTATGTTGAACTCAGATGCAAAGTATATTGACTGCCTTAGCTGAATTCCTAGCTTCGCTATGAACTATCAGCCACGGCAAACAATCTACTACTTTTTTCTACGGATGCTATACAATGTGCCACTTCTCTCGTCGCTTTCATATGTTCGAAACGAAATATTCCTCACGCAGTGAGAAATATTTGCCATTACAATGAAAAATAATTTCTCACTGCTATCACAATAACCCAAGTCAGTCATGAATTGTTACATGTCAGATTGATATGACACGTTCTCCATGTTGACAACGCTACGCCGACGATTCGCATTGTTGGCGTTTCCATAACGACAAAACCGATGCACAACATAATTATTGCTGTCAACTTACCCAACAGAGGAAGTTTTATTGTTGGTTGTTATAGTATAAAGTATAAGTTAAGTATAAACATTTTCGATTAAGGTAGCCTTTACTTGATGGGAAATCCATAGTTATTACGCTATAAGGTAGAACACGATTAAATTTCCACAAAATTTATTGTCTTCGCGACATGTTTCGATACACTGTATCTTGTTCAAGCGAATCTATCATAAACACTCCATTATAATACATTCGCTTGAAAAAGATACAGTGTATCGAAACATGTCGCGAAAACAATACATTTTGTAGATATTTAATCGTGTTCTACCTTATAGCATAGTATAAACAGTTCAATATTGAATATAATGGAATACGAAGATTTAAAGTTGGAAAATACATGTCCAGAAATTATTCAGAAAGCAATAGATGTTTGCAATGATCATCGAGAGAAAAAATGAAATCACTTACAGAAACTTAATGGACCGGAAAATGAAAGCCAAGGTAAATTTTTGTTCCGAGAATACCTTGTTAGTTTATTTTGAAGAGTTGTCAAGAAGATTGAAATCATCAACATTAAGGTCTCAGTACTCGATTCTGAGGTACCTCAATTATTGAAAAATGTGTTGATATATCTAAGTACGTAAAACGTGTATTTTTGAAACGCAGATCTGAAACATATTTTCCAAATCAGTCAAAAACATTAACTTTTGAAAAAATTCAACAATTTTTTTTTGAAGATGCAGCTGATGAAAAGTATTTGCTAATAAAGGTATGAATTGAAATTTTTCAAATTGTTGTAGGAAAATGAATGTTTGGTTTTGATATCAGGCTGCTTTAGCTATTGGCCTTACAGGGGCTTGCCGTTGTGATGAACTTCGAAAATTGAAAATTGATGACATGAAAGATCTTAATTCGCCCGCTTAAATAAAGTTATCCGATATTAAAACCAAGGTTCCTAAAAATTTCACAGTCACAAGAGAATTCTACCAAATCTACAAAAAATATGTGAAGCTTCGACCATGCACAAATGAAACACGTTTTTTTTTTCAATTACAAAAATAGCAAATGTACGGAGCAGCCTGTGGGGATGAATAAATTTTGCACCATGGCGAAAAAAAAGCGAAATTTTTGCAATTACCGAACCCTGAATTATATACTAGCCACTATTTCCGAAGGTCATCTGCGACTATTTTAGTGAATGCAGGGGCAGATCTTTTAACTTTAAAACGCCATGGTTGCTGGAAATCCAGCAATATTTCTGAATCTTATATCGACAACTCCATAGCTAACGAAATGAAAAATTCAAAAAGTATAGTAGAATCCATTCAGCCTCCAGCGCCATTAGAACCTGAACACAACAATACTGTGGAAGATCAGTACGTTTCCCCAACTCCAACTTCGACCGCAGCTAATATATCAATTATCGAAAACAAAACAACCTATCAGGAATCACTTTACAAAATTGTTCAAATATAACTGTCAATGCCTGAGAACATGACATAATTCTCACGATCTTAAAAGTTTGCCGCAAATCAAGCGAGTTTTTTTCGAGTTTCTTTTTTCTCACTTGTACAATATACTATTTTACCTACTGAAACAAATAAGTATCATTTCTCATCACATGAAGTATACTTGTATCTTTCAGATCATGATGATAAAAATAATAATAATAATAATGAAATACTGAAGGGTTCATTATGGCCAAGACGGTGTCTTCAACATCCTTGTCTACCGGAGCCGTGTGATGGGTATAGAGTAAGATGCCTAGGAAACCCTGGTGTATCTACTTTTACCTGAATAATTTTGGGATAAACTTGGCGAAAACTGATTGCTTGATTTCTGAGATCGCAAATGCTTCAGATCGCTATTGTAGATGGCGATCAGTCATATACCATATGAAGCTTAATTTTCAGTAGAGAGGAATGTGCAACCGAATATTTTACCACTGTTTATTATTGCCTACTGAGATTTTGACAGCCCTGACAGCCAATCAGATGCGTTTCAGAAAACGTGCATGTAACGTGGGAACCTACCGTTAACAACCTGTCAATACTGACACTGTTACCTCTACAAGTTTTTAGTGTGTTTATATCAGTTCGTAAGACTAGACTTTGATTCTGAGAAAATTTACTTTGCCCATTCACCTGAGAATTTACGACAAAGTTCATGCTAGTGTATTGAAGGTGATAGACTGTCTTGGAATTGGGGATACACACATCAGTTATGCAATACGTATCACATCGATAGTTCCTTTATTTGAACAAAACTTTGTTTTCAATATCTCATTGATAAGAGCTACAGACGTTTCCTCCTTGATATAAGAGTTTCGCTCAAGCTGAAACGAATAAAATTAGCTACAACGCTACATGTTATTATTTTGGGGCGATTTGTTTTGTACTCACCTTAGGTGCTGAATAAAGAATATTTGGATCCCCAGATTTTGACTGACCACACAAAATACGAAATCTTCTACACATCGTGAAAAAGTACTTGTAATAACTTCAAAACTTATTCTACTTATATAGACTTTCGAACACTGTTGAATGCGAAGAAATAATTTCAGATTTTTCGTTGACAACAAATAAACCTCAGAGTTACGTCAATTTGTCAAAACCGACATTTGACAGATTTTCGAAAATGCTCATATAACGCCCCCTATACAAAAATTAGAAAGCTTTTGTAATCGTCGATTGTTTTTCGCCAAGAAATTCTAAACAATATCGAATCACTAGATACACCAGGGTTTCCTAGGCATCTTAGTATAGAGGTCCCTGATACTAAATGCAGGGCCTGCCGACAGGCGCCCGAGACTTTGATGCATTTGCTGTCATCTTGTGCAGTATATGTGGTCACGGCCTAAATCCATCGCCATAATGCGGCTTTACTGGTGCTTCATTTTCTTTCACACTCGTATGATACAGACAGAACACCGGTACTGGCTTATGCTCCAGGGTATATTGAGTTCGTTGTGGAGGATCAAAAGTGCCGATTTTTATGAAACTTTTCATTCCCCACCCTCAGGCAAATATAAGTCAATAAGCCTGATATAGTCTTCGTTTGTTGCGTCTGCTCAGGGTTCACGATTCCCGGAACCAGGGCGGTGCCGAGTAAAGACCTGACTAGGTTGGTTTATACAACGAAGTTAATGATTATAATGTTCATTTTCCTTTTTGACAAACTCTCT
The DNA here is from genome assembly GCA_032362365.1 of Zygogramma bicolorata. Lineage (NCBI taxonomy): Eukaryota > Metazoa > Arthropoda > Insecta > Coleoptera > Chrysomelidae > Zygogramma > Zygogramma bicolorata. The sequence continues at coordinate 2,000,496 of JAVJAQ010000486.1, forward strand.
CCACTTCGACTTTTGTACATAGCAATACCAAAGCTCTCTCTACTAGAAACTCTCGATACTCCTTCTAATAACTCTGACGTCTGCCGAATTGCCTCCCTATTTATACTTGCGTACTCCTATGGAGAATCTTCCGGTTTTGTCCATTCCCGTCCCGATAACGTGTATCAGAATTTCTACGCGATTCAGGAAACAATCTTTCGTTAGCACCTCATATTACTTCCATTTAACGACCGACAACAACTAACAATATCATATTGTGGTTATGAATACTGTTCGGTGAAGATCACTTGGTTCCTTTTAGGCTGCAGGCTTTTTTTATCTCTCAACCTCGCAGAAAACTATCAATTACTGTATTATTATTCAGTATTTTAGTATTTTCCTGTACATTAAAAACAGAACATGCTCTCGAGAGTGTTGTTTCCATATTCTTGAAAGGTGTATAAATGAGTTCTGGAGGATATCCCGAATTGAAACAATTTTTCCAACTGAGATCTACTGACTCCTAGATATGTCGGTGCTTGTAGCATTGAAGATCAGGTTGAGTTATGATACTGATCAATCGTGGGGATTATGATTATGATGATTTGTTCATGGCGACTTCACCAAAATATTCATTCGGTTCAATTTTCTCGGTTCCTTCGCCATTTTTTCACTTCATTGAGCTAAACTCTAACAATGTGAAATTAAACGAATTGTATTCACTGCATGGAAGAAATGTGCATTATTTTTCATCACTGTCTTCTGAAATAAGGCCTTGCACATTTTTCGGGTCATCTAATCCGAAGATTAGATCTTTATTATATGAAAATGTACCAAATTGATAAGTGAAGAATAAATTCTCGAAATATTTAGAAATCATTATGATTTATGACCTTTTCAAAGTTCGACATTGGAGTATACTACCTTTTCGATATGGAAATGGCAAATGAAATATCAGTTTCATTTTACTGTTCCAAAGAATGAAAAAAACAATTATTAAGCTGTGTAATTGCAAAGTGATGAAATAACCATTTTTGGAACTCTCAAAAGGTGAGCTTGTAGATTATTTCGTAAGGACTACTGGTGTCGAATTCATATCTCAAACTTAGGTTTTCCTTGAATTGAATATGAGTTTCACAGATCACATGGAATTTGGGAATGGGATAGGCGTTGTTATTTCGGGTGGAAATGGACAATCGTGTTATATCCATCTCAAAGGAGAGAAATCCATGTTCTTTCGTTTCAAGAAATTACCATTCAAGATCTTCGACTTGAATCCACAAGTGATCAAAGTGGATCAGACATTCCATTGTTTGTTTTTTGTTGAGAACATCTGCCTCAGTAAACTATAATACCTTTATTCATTTTTTTTTGTCCAGATGCTCACAGTTGAAGGATACTGCCTGGACAACAATTTTTTAGTAAATCCAGAAAAACTTTGGCACTAATCGGTTTTTTGAGCTACTCACCCCAATTGTATTTAGGAATGCATTGGTCAATTATATGAAAAAGTATTCTTTTTCGAAGAATCTCGAAACTTGTGATTTTTCCGAAGTGAGGAACTATATACGACCAAACAATGAAAGAGACACTCAATCATGGCACACAAAACTGATAAAGCTCTAGCTGCTACCGGGAAATCTAGAAAAAAATCAATGTTCTTCGTCAGTTTTCTTTGTGTCTCAAAGACGAACACCCTGGTTGTATATGGTCCCATATTTCGACAAACTGAGAATATTTCTCGAAAAGCAATTAATTTTTATTCAACTGACCAACACTTTCTCAAATGCAATTATTGGGGTGAGTTGCTAAAAGTGTCAAAGCTTTTCTGGATTTAGTAAACGAATATTGCCTGAAAATTTTTTTTTATTATTATAACCCTGTAGATGGCAGAAATTATCACCGAAACGTCGGTATTGGAATTGTAAATTCATAAGTGTGTCTCATCTGTCCATTTACCAGCGAATCAACTATAATACCTTTGTAACGGTTATTGAATGTTTGATCTCACGAACAGTTCATTTGCCGCCATGTATAATGATTTTGTTCTCCCCCAGTATATTCCTCGATAATTAAACACATTCGAACAGCAGAAAGGTCCGGATATATTCACTCTATCTACGTATTTTCGGTCCAGTCACGACTATTCTTCTTTACGGGAAAACATTATTCAGCGTTAGCATGAATTTCAGATAGTCGAATGCATCCCCATCAATATGATAGATGACAATCCCTTCACAATTTAGATCATGCACTGTTGGGTACGATATCGAACGACCTCATAGACAGTGTAACTGACTGGATTACTATTAGGAGAATGAGACTGCTATTGATCCCGTTTCGGGAAGCGAATCCTTTGTTGAGAGAACCCTTGTGAAGATAATTTGTCTGAAATCTCGTTGTCAATTATTCAGAATGATACAGATATACAGCGTGACTCACGGTCGATGGTAGGTTAGACATTTCAGGAAAACGCAATGCATGATTTTCCTGAAAATTCCACCTCTCACATTTCCTTACCTGATCTATCGATCTGAAATATTTTCAGAAGTGGTCAAAAGTTCATTTTTTCAAATGAAACCCCCCGTATATTACTCGATAAATTGAGAGATTGTGAAAAATGCTTCAAGATGATATATCATGTCCCTATACCTGAATCAAGTTTTCTCATTAAAGTAGCTTCTTCTAGAATTTTCAGAATTTGGATTAAGATATCAGTGGAATTATCAAGCTCATAACAGTTCGGTTACTTTTATGAGTAATTAACAAATAGTTATCGATAGTTCCAAATCATCTTTCGAAATGAATGCAAATATTGATTATTTAAACGAAGTTCGTTATTTATTACACAAATATATCCTGAATTAACACCAATAAATAGGGGAGGAAGTTCGTGAGGTTACAAAATAATTTCCTTAAATATGGCTCAAAGTTTCCAGGGACCAACTGAACCAAAAATCAGTCATTTATAGGTAAAAAGTAAGATCGATAAACCGAAGTCATTCAATGAGAGTTGCACTTTCTGCTTCCGAATTCGTGAACACAAGAAATGGGATTGAAACGATGTTGACTCACAATATTAATATTTTTTGCCATTCAGTATGCCATTATTTTCTGAACGAACTTGGCGAATGTCCTTCTTATTCATCCATTGATTTATTGTTCCAGGTTAGCGATGCATCAGCACCTCAGGAACACTCTCCAAGAGTAGGAAAACTCAATACAATGCACACGACATTCTTTGGTCTCCTCTTCAAATTGGCATGTTTCCAAGGAATCTTCTCCCAACAATCCATACCCATCCCTGATGGAAATTCAAACATGAGCTCGTATCCTTACGGTCTCTCCATGTTGTACTCACAACCTTTCAGCGATGAGTCTCAGGATGACGATTTACTCTCAGAGCCAAGAGAGCTCGACAGCTTGTCGAACTCAACGAATATTTCGACACTAGAAGACGACCTCGACGAACCAACCACGGATGAAATTTTGGAATTCATCTATCCCAAATCTTGGACCTGGGCTCTTATATTCTTCCACTGCGTGGTTTTCGTAGTGGGCCTTGTCGGCAACTGCTTAGTCTGTGTTGCGGTTTACAGGAACCATAGTATGCGGACAGTGACGAACTATTTCATAGTGAACTTGGCCGTGGCGGACTTTCTGGTGATACTGTTCTGTCTTCCACCGTCTGTGGTTTGGGACGTGACCAGTACTTGGTGGTTTGGAGCGGCGATGTGCAAAATTGTGTTGTACTTACAGGTACGTGGATGTACTTTTCTGAACACAATTTCGAAATCTCTATTGAAACCTGTTTCAAGGGCGCTGGCTAAGCCAATGAACCATCAAAATTTGCATTCTTCGTGGGTAGTGGCTCATGGATTGTATCAGGTGTTTTTCTACAAACGTCAGTGAAAGTATAATTTTTTACGCATGCTGTCAGTGTCTGAAATGCCATTTCATTACACTGGTGTCAAAAGTAAATCATTTTCAGCACTAGTGCCAAAAGTGATTTATTTGTAGAGAAAATATAAACACATAATTCAAAATGAAGTGTTTATTCAATTAAACGTACAATTAGTGAAACTACATTTATGATAAGAAACTTCATGGCCAGTTTCATTGGTAGATGTAACAGAATTTATTCTGGTGAAGCTTGTACCAGGGCAGAGAACAGTTGTATCCGCCGAAGTTTTTTTGAATTCGATAAGCAATGTTCTGTTTTGTTTGTAGCGAGTCTTCTATATAACCCTCTGCAGGCCCGGATTACCCATAAGGCCAACCTAGGCCATGGCCTAGGGCGCAAGCTTGCGGGGGGCGCAGGGCAAGGGATGGCAAAAAAATGTTGTATATTTTTATTTTCCTAGACGAGCGTCAGTAGCGAGAAGCCGGCGCTGCCTGGAAAGATAAGTGAAGTGTAGGTGGGAGGGGGGGTGCCCGGCGAATGAAAATATGTGCAAAATGAAGACACTGATGCATTGGCCGTAACAGAAGTTTTCAACTCACTGATATCCTTCCTTGAAGAGCTCAGAAATCAGTTTGATGTTTATGAAAACAAAGCACTTGATGTTAGTGAAACCAAAGTTTATGAGCTTGATAACAGACGTAAGAAAACTTCAAGATGATGAGACTCGAGATGGCGAAGTTTCCTTTACTACTGGAAGAGACAGCTTTAGAGTTAACACATTTATTTCGAAAATTGATGAAGTCAAACAAGAACTTACAGCAAGAATGCATGTCTGTGAGGAATTTGTTACAAGGTTTGTTGCAATAATCAAACTCTCAGATCTCACGACAGAAGAAATTGAAGTTGAGGTTAACAAACTTCTCAGTGTATTTGAAAATGATTCAGAGCCGGCAATCTTTGATGAACTTGTCCACCTGAGGTCGCACATGTACAAAACAAAATGGAAAATAAAAATAAAAAGCCGTTGTCTTTGTACAAGTGGATCATAGGAAACAAATTGTAAGATATCTATCCAAATGTAGAAATTTTGCTAATAATGTTTATTTGTACTCCAGTAACAAACGCATCAGCCGAGAGGTAAGTCAAACAATAACAAACCGTTCACTTTGTATTACAATTTCAATGCTCTAGATTTTAATCTAAACTAAAATAACGTAAACAGATATTAAACAAAGTCTACTCTGTCAGCTTCTTGGGATCATACACAGTTTTTCATGGGAAAGTATGATTCCATAAATTACTCTAACTTTTTAATATACTACATTTTTTATGAATCTTTAATCACTTCATAAAATTGAATAGTCTACTTTTTTATTGCTTTGTTTTCTGTATAATTTTTGTCACAATTTAATTTTATTTTTAGGTCATTTTCCTGCTTAAAAAGGATCAAGGAATACCATAGGTCAAACATGACCCAAACAAAGCTCAACTCTCTCGCTCTCCTCAATATTGAAAATGATGTAACCAAAACATTGGATTTCACCAACACCATCCAATCGTTTGCCTGGGCCAATTCGTTAGTTAATACCGTGTTGTAGTAATAAATGTACTTACCTAATTAAACAGTATTGTTTGTGTTAATTAAGTAGTGTGTTATATTTTTCAACATAACCTTTTCTGTATTTCCTTTTCACACATTTTGGAATTTCGCTATTATTGACTAATCGATTTGAATTATTTTCTTGCAAATGAATGTGTAAGATCACTGATAATCTAAATAATAACCGAAATATTTGCAATCTCCCAATTTTAGTTCAGCCGGAAAGGTAGAGCGCACCATTTAATATGCCGAAAATGCCCCCTCCCTCCCCCCGAACGTCTGCTGGGAGGGGGCGTAATGTAGAACTCTGGCCTAGGGCGTAAATAGTTGCTAATCCGGGCCTGACCCTCTGCTACTGTACTGGACTACCATCCACCGTGTCTTTTAATTGTAGTAAGACTAGCACCAGAGCCCGCCAACAAACTTGCTGAGGAACGGCGGAAACAATGTCCAGTATAAAGATGGGAATCAGGCAAATTTAGAAATTCAGCAGTTTTGGCAGGCATCTTACCAAATGTGTTGATTCCAACTGGAGTCCTGGCACATTTATTTTTAATGCATTTTATACAAACTCTTGAATGAATAATATCCACTCGACGTAGGGCTATGTACTTTTTATAGTAGTTCATATACAATGTACCACTTACAAGAAACGTGCGTGGCACATTAGTTTTTGTGTCTGGTTTATGCACAACTAGTGAATTTCCGGAATCATCGATATTATTCAATGTCAAATCGCACAGTTCCTCCCGACGATAGGCTCCAAAAACACCAAAAATCGCAGCAACTTTCTGCGTTAGATATATTTCATCTGGGGCTTCTGCGAGAAATTTGTCGATTTGTCATTACTTTTGACTTTTTCGATCGATATCCTTCACCCTTTCGCTTCAAAAAATCCACAAGCTTGTAATATCTGCTTATGTCATGATTCGGCTTTTGCCGGAATGAATATGACTGGGTCTAAAGAGCATTGAGCGCTTTCAATTTACTTGAATTATGTTCTATTACTGAAGGTGGGCTCGAAATTCATCAAAATATTGGCGCCTATTGATCAATTGTAACTACTCTAATTTTTTCAAAACGAATTTCATTTCCCTCTCCTATTTTGTTTTCCAGGCATGCCATTGGATACCTTGTTCCCACGACTCGAGTGCACCAAGGTAGATCCTTTTGAGATAAAAAAAAAAGTTACTCTTCTCAGGAATAAAAAAAATCAGCATTGCAATTTTATATTCCTCTCATGCGATATAGATCAGTAACTTTTTCAATAACTCATTCAGTATACGAATGCATTTGAAGCAAACTTGAAAGTGATAGAATTCATTAAATATGGAATAGTAGCAATACTTCAACAGTTCGACTGTTCAATTCGCGCATTTCATTGACGAATGTACTTTATCACACCAGAATAAATCACGATTGGATGTAAACACCATGTTTCTCGCCTGTTTTGGCATTTGCCCATTTATTTCCGCAATCCACTGATGGATTTTCACTCACCGGATGTGGAAGTAACAGTGTCTATTGTTCAGTTCACTGGATAATGCACTCAGAGTAAGAGTCAGAACACTCTTTCTATAATGTAAACGATTTGTCTCACCGGATGAAATTGTCTTGATTTTCATTCAAAGCAAAGCAAATAAGTTCGTGAGAACATTAATCACTAACAGTCCAATGAAGTTTGGTACAAACTTAGCTTGGAAAGATTCTTGGCATCTGCAAATGCGTGATTCTTGAAGGGGACAGAATTACTGCGAACCCGCTGGCCTACATCTAAGATCATATCGAAATCTGGACCAAGAGTTTGCGTCGTCGAGTTGTTTACAAACGCCACATGTTTTTTCACAACCACATTCCAAAACCTGCACCTCTGCATGGTTTAACGTTCGCAAACACGAATATTTCTCACAATAATTGAAATTTGACATAAGTGTGCTGCAAAGTAACATTTCCCTGCCAAAATTCAAACACCCACATACACACCACGATTGCTAGGCAACGGAGCAAGATATATCGAATCATGTAATCGCACGTTAAAAGGTGAGGCCTCGTTGATCCATTGCTCGCACAAGTTTCGACTTCTGAGGGTTGACGTTCGTCAGCTGGTTAACGAACCGAACAATTTTGAACAATTTGAATGTCAACAAACGTTAAGCAAATATTTGCTTAATTTTTTGTCCCATAATTTTCAGAAGGAGATTGAACTAAAATGGAGAGCGACGTTCTGAAATTGAAAACAGTCCGCCAGAACTGAGAGATTAAGTGAAATCAATCAACAACTTTTTTACTCAGTATTTGTTTTGCAAAAGCGAGCGGTTAGATACTTATGTAAGGTGGGAGTGCGTGAGTTATGCCGATCATTATTTGTTTGAAAAAAAATTCTCACTCTTGTATGTTCATTCTGGAAACTGTTTGTCTGATTCACGAGAAACAAAACATGGTTGTAACTCAGGAACATGCAAATTACAAAACTCGGCAAGTGACATACAAGAAACTGCATCTTCCTGTTTCAAAAACAAGTCAGACGAAGTACTCTGTAATTTGTTAGAGTAAAAAGCTGTATAACCATAATATACCCTATGAAATTTTGAAGGAGAAGAGCTATAAAAGGTTCAGAACTCTTATTAAACAAGCTCTTACAACAAAATCCTACTACAACCTTCGGGAATATTACAATGGAACTTTGCTGTGAATAAAATTCATTATTTTATTTTAGTTTATATTGACACCTATAGATTGAAACTCATTTTGAACTGTGGTAGGTATATTATAATTTGATTCCATGACATGTGAAATCATGTTCACAAATTATGTCTTTGTGTTTTTACAATTTTTTTATAAGGACTATACAAACCTTTTTTTTTAAACACAAACTGTCAAGCATATATGTTGTATTTTATTTTCGATTGTTATATTTTATCGACTCTACAGGTGAACTCCTCTTATTCAAATTATTTTTGTGAATATTCGTGCTTTTAAATTTTTTATCTTTCACCATATTTTCAACTATTATAACAAATATAACAAATTTCTCAACAAGCTTTGTAAACAGGGAATACATTTTCTCAGACAATAAAGTATATTGTTCTGTAATATATATATATATATATATATATATATATATATATATATATATATATATCATTGTCATTGAATTTCCTGCCTTCAACTTCAAGAGAAAAATATGAAACTGCATACAAACAGTGAAAGTGCTTCAGAAAATTCAATTTTGAAATATTTTGAAGAATTATCCCAATCAAAAAATCAACATATTCAATGCTGAAATCGACTATTTGCTTTTGTTGGGCACCATAGAGCTCAGAATGAGTCACTGACATTTGATTCCGCTTTATAGTATGGTAATTTTAGCAAAAAGTGTGTGGTAGAAAAAGTATAGTATGTAACACGAGCAGAAATGCAATTTCTCACTCTTCTGAATTGCAGCATTATTTGTTTTATCGTCACTTGGTATTTTTACGAGTATTGAACATATTCAATCTGGTTCGAACTTAGTAGTTTCACTTAGCTCAACTTACCCTAAAATTTGTCCCGCTAGATACGCGTGTCCAGTTTCTACGGGTTCGCCTAGGCACTAAAATTACTATAATCTGTTCCGAGATTAAAAATATCAAGTAAATTTCAGGCTGTGAAATCCAATCAAATTCAGGGGTGAATGGTTTGTTTCCAATATTTGCTGACAACCTGCTGAACAATATTGAAGGCTCAAATATTGATCCATATAAGATCGACATAGATTTTTCCACTCATGATATATACACATACACATGGGATATCTTGCTTTGGTCTTGTGTTCTCACTTGCTTGTCATCCTCATAAATGTTATGACATTCGAATATTTTCGTGTCTATTCAGTCAATTTTTTTTCATTTCTAACCAACGTTGGTATATGGGAGGAAGGTTACAAAATGTCATCATATCGATCCCTTCATATTACCGGGCGTCAATGAGGTTAAGGTTAAATTCCACTATATACTAAAATGCAATAGTATTTCAGTTTCTACTATCTGATTGGTGGGTAACAACAGATAGCCAAAAAAATACCTGCCTAATAAGATCTATGAATATTCGAGTATATTGAAAATCTTACTTTATGGTGTTCAAGACTAAAAGTCAGTTGAGAAAAAGTGTGGATATTCATACTCTTCGTATTTTTGTTTGATAGATAATTCAACTCGATCTCGATATATGTGAAAATTGAAAACGAAAGCAAATGAAAAATTGATGAATGTGTATGGTTTGTGAAAATCTGAAAGAAATACCTTTGATTTCAAAAAAAGTGGGACTGTTCCTCATGCAGCAAGAAGTAGTTTGCCAGAATATGATAATTACTCGTATATAAAATAGAAAGTATTTGGGTTTACCAGTCGCTCAAGGATCTTTTTCCGAGGCCAAGAAAAAGCTTCAGCTTTGTATCAAACTTTGAATGTTATCTACGTATTCTAATGTATAATGTTCAATTTATATGGGAATCCAAATGAACTCATTAACAAAATGCCTTTTCAAAGATATTGCTTTGTAATCATGCAACTAATTGTGATATAGTCCATTCATACAAAATGAGTACCATGATTATTCGTCAATAAAATCATGTAGTGTATTCGAAAATAGCATTACTAATAAGAAACTGATGTAATTATTCAAAATTAACATCGGAGTATGCAGCAGTTTTGAGTAATAAGAGATGGAAATTACCCAACTTTATTATAACTAGTGCTTAAACTTTCCCATTGAAAAGTGAAGGTTGAACTTCTCATTACTCAAACCTACTGCATAAATCATGTGTTAGTTGTCAGTTTGTGATATATTCAATATATGATAACACTGCACAAACGTAATCATTTGTTTTGAAAAGTAAAACTCTACTGCGGAGGCTAATAACGTTCCCCAAGTGTTCAAACAGCCCGTTATACAGCACTTGTTTCTAGGCATAATAACTGATCAAAAAGTTTTTTATACAACACAACTGAAACGAACAAGAACCCAAGAAAATACACCAACAACTTATCCAAATAGAAACATTTTAAAGTTAGTAAAATATTATGGATTCAGACAGATCCGAAATTCGATCGCACTACGATCTAATACCTTTCTGATTGGTCGAAATTTAAACTTGGACCAATCAGAAAGCTCTCGGATCGTCGTACGATCGGATTTCGGATGTGTCTGAATCCAACCTTGTCAGGGATCTTGTTCCTCACAAATTGTTAAAATTGACAAAGTATTGAATTATGGATATCGACAATAGCTTTGGAATAAAGGAAACGTACAAAATATCGCTAGTAGAATCCGATAAACAGTAGGTGGAGTTGTTATAGCTCCAAAAAATCTAATTTGTATTTCAATTCTTCATCATAGCGATTGAAAAATAAATGGAAATTGTACTTAATTGTGATAAAATGAAAACTATTCAATCTCTAGGTTGATGATGAATGCTATAACATAAAATGTTACCAAATTCTTATGACGATATTGTGAGAGAAGAAGTATCGATTCACATATCAAACTCCAAAGAGGAGAATAATAACATCACCCTGTGAGTAAACAAGAATAATCAAAAAGCCCAACAGTAAAAGATGAAGATGATATTGAAGCTTTGCTCAAGTGCGTCTCGAGGACTTTCCCTCATTATTAATTACGATTCAGAGGATTCTGACGAATCCAGCATTTTCATTTCGGAACATTAAATGATTATGAACCATAATGAGATTTCATTTCGTAGATTCCTCTCCATGAATAATTATGCAACATAAAAATATCATGTTCCACAAACACCCCATTTTTCCAGCTCAACCAACTTGTGTGCTTTTCAATAAAGTCCATGCAGTATTTGGTGGTTTTGATCCTACTTGAGAATTGCAATCATGAGTCATTTCAATTGATTATCACTGAGAAAACCAACTACCAATGATCTCCTCTCGGAACAAGGTATATATATCAAAAAATATATTACAGTTTCCTGTATGATTTTCACTCACAATGGGTTTACAAAACCGCGACACGTGTTTCGCTATTACAATAGCTTCTTCAAGCAAGATATATATATATATATATATTTACATATATTATATATATATTATATATATATATATATATATATATATATATATATATATATATATATATATATATTAGACTACATTTTCAACTCTAATTACTTTATTTTCGATGGCAAATATTATAAACAAATTTTTGGCACACCAATGGGTAGTTGTATATCCCCAATATTGGCAAATTATGTTTTAGATCGAATCATAGAATATTCAATTTCCAAATTAAATTTTGAAATTCCTTTCATCAAAAGATTTGTGGATGACTTGATCCTTTCCGTTCCCTTCAACAGTATTGAAGAAACAAAATGAATCTTCAATAGCTACAATAATACTATTCAGTTCACTGTTGAAAAAGAAATATCCAATTCCATAGCATTTTTTGATATGACTCTGATGAGAACGTCACATAATCATATTATCAGTAGTAAATGGTACAGAAAACAGATTTATCAATTATTATTCATACCATCCTACAAAAATGAAAATGAATTTTCTCAAAAATATGAAAGATAGGGTTATTAAAGTAACTCATCCCTCACTGAGAATTGAATGTTTAAAAGATCTAAGACATATACTTCTAGAGAATTCATACCCATCTAATTTGATAAATAAATTACTATTCAGTGAAATGAATATAACGGAAAGACATGTCACTCACGATAATAATAATTTGATAAAATACCGATCTCTACCTTACATCCAAGAACTCACCCCAAAATTAATCAACGTTTTCAAAAAAGCTAACATCAAAATTGCCCAAAAAAATATTAAAACAGGCAAACGACTCTATTCAAAAATAAAATTTTCAATTGATATTAATCACGAACCCAATGTGATTTACAAAATTCCTTGTAATGATTGCGATAAAGTATATATTGGTAAGACTTCTAGACTTCTAAAAGGAAGAATAATATCCCACAAAAGTGACAGTTGACGTAATTTAAATTCATGTGCATTATCACGACATGTTAATGATTTAGACCACAAAATGAATTATAGCGAATCGAGTATTTTAGATTACGAAACTAATGAAATTAAACGAAAATTCTTGAAAATGATTCATATCAACGACAACATCAATAGTATGAACAAAAGAACAGACCTTGATAACCTTAGTGTGATTTACAGTTAAATTCTCACTTTTGATCAAAACAAATCTAGAGATCAATCGTATAGTAGTACTGATTCACCCGGTATGATAACATGACAATTTCATCAAAAAAGAAGAATATCGTTCCCATTGTGGAAAATTTCAAATTGTAACATACCAGTACCTCAAAGTGCCTTTTTATGATTCACTCATAAAATTTTCATTTCTCACGTTAAGTAAGTACTTGTACATCCGTATTTGTTGATTTTTAATCATAATATATCATATTGCAGTCATCCTGAAGAAGAAAATAACAATATACGATAGAAGTATTAGTGTCTGTGTGATTAACAATGGAATGAAATTATAGCGGAATTCAGACAAATCATAAGAATTTGAGAAAAATTAACTTCTTCGAGCGGGATTCGAACCCACGACCTTCCTCTGTCAGTCGAAAACCGCCGAAGTTCTCGATTGAATAATAACAACCAACAATAGAATTTGAGATAAATGACTTCCGAAATTTGCTATGGAGAACTCAGGGTCTTTGATAGCTCAGTGGCAGAGCATCCGTCTAGAAAACGGAAGGTCGTGGGTTCGAATCCCGCTCGAAGAAGTTAATTTTTCTCAAATTCTCATGATTTATCTGAATGCCGCTATAATTTCATTCCATATATATATATATATATATATATATATATATATATATATATATATATATATATATATATATATATATATATATATATATATATATATATATATATATATATATGTAGAAATTGATGTTTTCACGGATCTTCGTTATACAAGATGAATTTTTCTGGGTTTTTATCCGTTAGGTATTTTCTGATTTGTTCGACGTTTCGAATTCCATTTTGAATTCATTTTCAAGAACTGTGAGACGAATATCTGTCCATACCGTCCTGGTCAATCACTCCCCTTACGAAGCAACCAAGCAAGAGCTAGCAAAGACTTCAATTGTCTGTTCTCCACGGAAACTGGTATTTATAATGACTCTCCTCAGTCATTATCCGACTGCGTCCGATATTAAGGCTGCATCCTGCCCATCCAGGTATTATGTAGAAATTGATGTTTTCACGGATCTTCGTTATACAAGATGAATTTTTCTGGGTTTTTATCCGTTAGGTATTTTCTGATTTGTTCGACGTTTCGAATTCCATTTTGAATTCATTTTCAAGAACTGTGACCAGGACGGTATGGACAGATATTCGTCTCACAGTTCTTGAAAATGAATTCAAAATGGAATTCGAAACGTCGAACAAATCAGAAAATACCTAACGGATAAAAACCCAGAAAAATTCATCTTGTATATATATATATATATATATATATATATATATATATATATATATATATATATGCAGTATATATAGGCATGCCGTGTAAAATGGGAGAACGTCACCTGTCCCCACCTCCTGGTCTATTAATAATCCGATTCAGAAGATCGTGAGAATCCCAGTGAATTTATTTCGTCACGAAAAATATGCCTGTGAAAGCCGAGATCATTTCAGAACCCCTAAATATCGGACAAATTTATATTATCGTTGTAAACTGTTCTTCTCGTAATCTGAGATGTTCGTGAGAAATCAATCTGAAGATAATGGCATGTCACAAATCAAAAGTTATCCGCCATGAAAATGATTGCCTTTCACATACAAGAAAAAATGGGGTCATCTGAGTTTAATGTTGATCGATCAATGACCGTTATGGGATTCCTAATGATCCACCTCATAAATACCAAGAAATTGTAAATTGGGGTTCGTATTTTTGAAGCGAATCCTCAGAAATTTGTAACTTCATATGCTATAGAAAAAAGTATAATTCTAAGTGTCGGGAGCAGTGAGAATCTGGTGAATAGATACGGTGATGATTTGAAATTCATAAAGGGAAAAACGTTTTAATAGAGATTTGAATAACGAAACGTCTTGAATTTTCAGATTTGAATATTGTGTGAAAGAAGCTGAATTATGTTGCGAGCGTGAAAATCACCAGTCACACGAACCTCTTCCGAATTATATTGATTAGAATTTCAATTTTTTATATAATCCACTCCATTGATACCTGTCAAAAAACTCATCATATCCGGTTCCAAATCCCTGCCAGACACACCTAAATATTATTTAATTATTATTATATTTACGTTCGACAGTATTTGAAGTGTTTTTGCGACACCATGTCGCCCTATAATTTTCGGATATTTTCGTTTAGTAAGCAATATAAGACAAAGTTATTTTCTCTAGAGTATGTGAAGTAGATGCAGATATTTTTTTGTCAGTTTGACAAATTGGATTGACTGGAATATTGACCTGAAGCTTCAAAGCAGTGTTGATAGTAAAAGTTCATATGGAAGATAATAGTTCAGCCTCAAAGTACTTAGAAAAATATCAATTATCAAAGTTATTGACGATCTTTTGTCATTATGTATGAGATCAAGAAAATGTGCGCTTCAAGTTACGACATCCGTAAGAAACATATAAAAAAACACGTGACTTGAAAAATAATATTTGCTGTCTGTTTCCTGCCTAAGTAACCAAGATCCAAACTCCATAGCCGCTGATTGTTCTTATCTATGTTGGGGACAAGAGCAGAGAAACTTTCAGCTTTTCTTGTCCCTATTCATTTGACAATGACTCTTCGACAGACTATTCGAATTTTTATCGAAAAAGATCGATTTTATTGAAGAGAACCATTCAACTGCCGAATTCACCATATTGGATGGTTTCAATGTACACAAGTCGCCATAACTCAAATTCTCGAACAAAATAGTTGTGATAGGACGACAGGGCAGGGGAGTTTGCTGTAACTAATGATTTGGAACAACTGATAGAAACCAACCCCCTCGTTTTCCTGAAATAGGGACTCCAATAAACGTTGAGCTACCCACACTTCGTGTCTGGCATTACAAGTCAGCCGACTGGGGCGGTCTTCGAATGTTTTTCTCAGATATATCTGGGTATTTCAACGGAAGAAGTAGGTGGAATGATACAATTGAAGCTGTCAAAGAAGCAATAAAATTATAGAATACGTTCGAGACTTGAATGTCCAAACGGTTTTGGTTCATTTGATCGTTTGCTGAAACTATCGCTTGAAATTTCACTTTCAGTACATTACTCCCTCCAACCAAACATGATGAATCACAAGCCATCACTGCCTAACAAGAAGCGAATATATTTGCTGATATGTTTGCTGGAATTTCTACTTTGAACTGATCGAGAAACAAAACCTGAATTTCAGTTATATGCCTAAAATAATTTTTCACTAACAAAATATAAGAAATATTTCAATGAACAGGAATATAATCAAGGCTCACGGATCTGATGGAATCCCAGCAATTGTTCTTAATTGAAGTGTGTGCCCCCATATTGACACCGGTAATTTGTGAATTGTTCAACCTTTCGTATAACGTTTCACGCTGATTACCTGAAAGTATTTCATCAGATAACATGTCAGAAATATTGCTGGAAAGTTCAGGAAGGCTTGAATGATCTAGTTCAGTAATAACCACGGATTATTTTTGAATCAAGCAAAATGTAGCTCTGTCACTTCCACAAGGAATATCAATACTATGAATTATACATACTCTTTTGAAAATAATGGTGTTGAAAATACTACATCGAAGGAAGTTTCGGTTTGAAGACTCTGTATTTGTATTGATATTGTTTCAATGTTTTTTCTGTCTTGTCAATTTTGAGTATTGTAATTTTTGACACAATAAAAGATTCATCATCTGTATTTTCACAATAAGAAAAGCTATTTAATCGATACTTTCCATACGAATATTTGTCGATACGTAGCTTTCACCGGTTTGGTGTTGTTTTACGAATTTATAACATTTGGCGACCGTGACAGGACATGGAAAAACTTATGAAAGCTTTAGATATCCACCGAACTTCATTCCTTTGAATTTATAAGGAAACGGTAGGACTTTTTGAAAATGCGACCTCCAAGGAAACACTATCATGTTGGATCAGAAGATTGAAATTCTGCGAGATTTGGATAGACAGCTGCTCGAGAAGATGTTGGAAGAAGATGTTGAAGCTGAGGTAGCAAAGTCAGATGAATTGTTGGGTTACTATATTAGACTTGAGGCAAAAATGGATCGATATTTAATGAATAATGCTGTTACTGAACATACTTCAATCAAACATGACTGCGGAAGTCATACTAAACGAAATATGAAGTTACCCAAAATTGAACTCTACAAATTTTCCGGAGATATAAAAAATTGGTTGCCTTTCTGGGCACAGTTCAGCAGAATTCACTCTGATGATTCCATTGCTGCTGAAGATAAATTTCAGTACCTGATTCAAGCTACTGTACCCAATTCACGAGCGCGCCAATTGGTAGAGAGTTATCCTTCTTCCTCTGAAAATTATACAACGGTCATAGACAGTCTCAAATCTCGTTTCGGTCGTGAAGACCTACTAGTCGAAGTGTACGTTCGAGAATTATTGAAACTTATATTAAGTAATGTGAATTCAAAAATAAAACTCAGTTCATTATATGATCAGTTGGAATCACAATTACGAGCTTCAGATACTCTTGGTATAACGTCCGATAAATGTGCTGCTATGATTTTCCCATTAGTAGGGTCGTGTTTGCCAGCAGAATTATTACGAATTTGGCAGCGTGGGTGTCAATTTGATTCGACAACCACTCTGAAATTGAAATTAGATGAAATGATGGACTTTTTGAGAGGAGAAGTGGAGAACGAACAAAAAATTTCTCTTGTCAAATCTGGTTTTGATATCCATCAGAAAAAGAAATTTGTCGACTTCAATTCACCAAGCTCATCCAATTCAATACCCACTACTAGTGTTTTGTCAAATTCCAAAAAAATTGTAAAATGCATCTTCTGTAAGAAAACGACTCATACTTCTACTGACTGTAATGACAATTAAACGAAACAGTTATCTTTTGATGAGAAACTTAAAATTTTAATGAAATGTGGCAGATGTTGTCTATGTCTCAAATTCGGACATATCGCTCGTAAATGTTTAGTGAATATTAAATGTACTGAATGTGGAGGAAAACATGCCACTACTATGTGCGAAAAGAAAGACAAATCCAATGAAAAAATTTCCAATTCTCAAATAGCGTTAGATAGCGCAGTTACTGTAGAAACTTTATCGAATTTTACCTTTGATGCTACATTTCTGCAAGCTTTAGTTGTGAAAATTTGTGGGGCTGACAAATCACGTTTAGTCAGGGCAATCATAGATACGGGCTCCCAACGTTCGTACATTTCGAATCATGTAGCTATTGAAATGGAATATGAGTCACTGGGATACGAGAATATGGTACATGCTCTTTTTGGAGGAATTTATTCTGAAAATGTCCGCCATCATTGCTATGATGTCTCCTTAAAGGATGTCACAGACAGATATTTATGCCATTTCAAAGCTCTGAGTCAAAATGTCATCTGTAGTCAAATTTTATCGATACCAGACGGTCCCTGGAAGTTAGAACTTGCCGATCTAGGATTTTCTATCAATGACACTGAAGATGGTCCAATCGAAATTTTAATAGGTGCGGATATTGCTGGAAAACTTTTCACCGGAAACAAACATGTATTGAGAAGTGGTTTGGTTGCGATGGAAACAAAATTAGGTTGGACTCTGATGGGTAGAATTTCTTCTACAAATTCTGATATTTCTAAATCTACATCGATGATAGTTACTTCATTATTCTGTCAGAATGAAATATCCAGGTTATGGAGTCTAGATGTCCTAGGGATTTCCGATCCTAATGATCGGCAGAATAGTAAACAACATGAAGCTGACGTACTGAGAACGTTTTCACAAACAATTTCTATGAATGATGAGGGTAGATACGAAGTTGGTTTGATATGGTTAGATGGTCATCCATCTTTACCAAATAATTTTCATTCTGCGAAAAAACGTCTAGATTGTCTTATGAAAAAAAATGGAAAATGATGGGTACTATGATGATTACAACAAGGTATTTGACGAATGGCTTTGCGAAGGAATAATAGAACAGCTCTGCACCGAAGAAAGATTTTGGTGGTTATTTCTTGCCTCATCGACATGTTATCAAATTGAATAGCTCTTCAACGAAACTACGTCTCGTTTTTGATGGATCTGCCAAAGAAAAAGGTCATCCTTCGTTAAATGATTGTCTTGAGAAAGGAGTTAATCTAATAGAGTTGATTTCCTCGATATTGATTCGTTTTAGATTTCGAAAGATTGGAGTAGTATCTGACATCCGGAAGACCTTCTTGCAAATTAGTCTGAGAAATGAGGATCGAAATTTTGTAAAGTTTTAACGGTATGGAACAGATGGTAATTTGAAGATATTTCGTCATTCCAGAGTTTTGTTTGGATTGACATGTAGTCCTTTTATGCTCGCTGCTGTCATTAATTTCCATCTCAATAAATTCCTCGATGAGCCTACAGATAAATTCAAGATGTCAAATATTTTGAAACTCAAAGATAGTTTTTATGTAGACAACTGCGTTACGAGTGTCACTACAGTTGAAGAACTGGAGTCCTTCATTTCGAATTCAACAGAAATTATGTCGATCGCTAAATTTGATCTCCGTGGTTGGGAGTCTTCGTTCATCGACAACTCACCGGTATTGGAAATGATATGGAATAGGAAATGTGACACGCTCGAAATAAATTTAGATTTTTTAAATTATATCAAAGTAGAAGAAGCAACTACAAAAAGAATAATTTTGTCAACTGCTCACAAAATATTCGATCCCATCGGATTTCTTTGTCCAGTACAAATATGTCCTCGAATAATACTGCAGAGAGCGTGGATATTAAAAATTGGTTGGGATGCAGAAGTTCCACAATAAATAAAAATTCAATTCCTTAACTGGGTGGAAAGTTTGACAATTTTGAGAAAATTGAAAATTCCTAGATGGATATCCGCGTCCAATAATACTAATGGCAGTTTGCATATGTTCTGCGATGGGAGTAAAGAAGCTTATGTCATCTTCCTGAGAACCGAATCACCACATGGTGTTAAAGTTCAATTGATTCAGGCCAAAAACAGAGTAACACTCATTAAGAATATCACAATACCTAGAATAGAATTATCAGGAGCCACGATTTGTGTGAGATTGTTGAATTCTGTTTTAGAATCAATTGGGACACATAATTTCGAAATATATTGTTGGACAAATTCTACAACCATTTTGTCTTGGATTCGACGAGAGGATATTTGGAAACCCTTTGTGTGGAATCGAATTCAAGAAATAAGAAAATTTACAAATAAAATAAATATTCTTGGGAATGCTTGAAGACTGGCTTCAAATCAAATATTCAAAAAATGAACAATTTGTTCAGGCCAGCCTCAACTCACCTACACTGTGGGTTGACGGACTAACACCTATCAGAAAACAACTACTCCCCTGGCTAATACCACGAAGGGCATTGGATTACATCCAACAGGTGTTAGTGTGGGATTCTTCACAGAAGAAATTCCACATATGCTCCTGGCGATACACCACCAGAATTGATTTTCAATTATTGGGACGGGACACACTTGCAGACCGGTTTCGGGCTATTTGGCCTCTCGTCAGTGCAAGGCAGTGCCATCATCAACATAAGTCGATGACTTCCCACAATTAAAAATCATACCCGAGTAGAGTATCTTCCCTAGACCTAGGCTGATACAAACAACTAGCAAAATAGCCGTTGCTGCGCCATCTGCCCGTAGACTAGGTATTAACCAAGAGCATATCCGCATGGTCCCAATTCCTTGTACAAGGAAAATCCGAATAAAATAAATATTCTTGGGAATGCTTGAAGACTGGCTTCAAATCAAATATTCAAAAAATGAACAATTTGTTCAGACCAGCCTCAACTCAACTACACTGTAGTAGTTGGTTAGTACCTAGTCTACGGGCAGATGGCGCAGCAACGGCTATTTAGCTTGTTGTTTGTATCAGCCTAGGTCTAGGGAAGATACTCTACTCGAGTATGATTTTCAATCATGGGAAGTCATCGACTTATGCTGATGATGGCACTGCCTTGCACTGACGAGAGGGCAAATAGCCCGAAACCGGTCTGCAAGTGTGTCCCGTCCCAATAATTGAAAATCAATTCTGGTGGTGTATCGACAAGAGCATATGTGGAATTTCTTCTGTGAAGAATCCCACACTAACACCTGTTGGATGTAATCCAATGCCCTTCGTGGTATTAGCCAGGGGAGTAGTTGTTTTCTGATAGGTGTTAGTCCGTCAACCTACAGTGTAGGTGAGTTGAGGCTGGCCTGAACAAATTGTTCATTTTTTTAATATTTGAAGAAAATTTACTTCAAAGAGTTGTTGGCATCACGTGTCTGGTCATATGAATCCAGCTGATCTTCCATCTAGAGGATGTTCTGTGAATCAATTAGTCATGTCGAAATGGAGGGAGGGTCCTGCTTGGTTGAGAGAAAGAAATGATTGGCCTCAACAGAATTTTGAAGTGAATGAAGATGAAATTGTCGAGGAAAGAAGAAAGGCAGAAATAATATTGTCGAATACATCTTCAGCTTTGTCCATTTTCTATTATTATTTTTCGAAATACCAGAGTAATCTCAACATGATTGGTTATATTTTGAGGTTTTTGTATAACTGTCGAAATCCTACACGAAAGAAATCAAAAAGTATTTCAGTTGATGAATTGAATATGGCTGAAACATATTTGATAAGGATAATTCAGAATGAATCCTTCAATGGAATTCAAGATGAGCGAATTCGAAGTCTATACCCTTTTTCAGATGGAAATCGGGTCCTCGAGATAAAAACAAAAATCACTGAGCGTGATGACAGTCAGGATTTTTTATGTCCAATTTTGTTACCTTCACGGCATGTTGTGACCGAGAAAATCATACATCATGTTCATTATCAAAACTGCCATGTCGGTGTTCAGGGTGTTCTTTCTAAGATAAGAGAACAATTTTTGATTCCTAGTGGAAGGAGAACAGTGAAGAAGGTATTACATCAATGCTTGAAGTGTAGAAGATACAATGCTAAATCGTTGAATAATGCACCAATTGCACTACCGAATGATCGGGTGAGAGACGCCGCAATTTTCGAGATAGTAGGTATCGACTGGCTTTGAGGCGTTTCATTGCTCGACGAGGACGACCATCAACTATTTATACCGATAATGGTAGAAATTTTGTAGCCACTGCGAATTTTCTAGAGGCATTGGATTGGAATAAGATAGTGGAAACCAGTGTCATACAACGAATAAAATGGAAGTTCAATCCTCCTGCTGCGGCATGGTGGAGCGGTTGGTGGGAGCGATTGATTAGAATTTTGAAGGACTTGTTACGGAAACAATTAGGAATGGCAAGCCTCACCTACGAGGAGCTTCACTTAGTCCTATGTGATTGTGAAGCCGTGATTGATTTGCGATTCTTGACATATTTGTCAGAAAATCAGGATGATTTGATCCCCTTAACACCATCAATATTTATGCGAGAAATAAAAGAAGCAGGAATACCTGACCTGAATAACATCGATGCACATTCTACAAGGAGACATTCGAAACGTTTACAGACTCTGAGAGGTATCTTGAGAAATAGATTTAGAAATGAATATTTGAGTCAGCTGATATTATTCAAGAATAAAAAAGTCACGAGACAAATGAAAGTAGGAGATCTAGTACTCATCGAAAACGAAGGTTTAAAGAGACTCGAATGGCCTTTGGGTATTGTTGAAGAGGTATTCGAAGGAAAGGATGGTAGGATTCGATTGGTTAGACTCCGTACTCCGACTGGATGTCTAATGAGACCGATTCAGAGACTGTATCCATTGGAGATGGATATTCAAGAAGATGAGAGTTTGAATAAGAAAATCAGAGAGCAAAGAGATGGAGAAGAGAAAGATGTTCAGAAAAATATTCTGCCTGAAATGTCAAATGAATCATCAACTGAAACAATGTGGTAGAACAGTTCATCCACCTAAGAAACTGACCTATTAACCATTTTCAAACTGGGATTTTGAGTCATATTTAGACTCAGAAGGTGGGAGTGTGTTGAAAATACTACATCGACGGAAGTTTCGGTTTGAAGACTCTGTATTTGTATTGATATTGTTTTAATGTTTTATCTACACCCGTACTCTAATGATACTCTTATATGCCCACAACCCGTTTTATAATGAAATCCATTACGATACAGATTTTCATTTCGATACAGATTTTTAACCAATAGAAACCCATTATTTTTCAATCAAGCATGATGTGCATGCTCTGCATTTGACGTTTGTCAAGTCAAAATCGGTATAGGTATTGGATTTTTGAAGAATTCACACAAACTTCGATAATCATAACAAAATGTCTGATACCAGCGATATGGTAGAATCACCTTCGAGACCTTCACCCACAGAAATACAGTTAGAATGATTGAATTTTTCATTTGACAAATTATTATTACTTATTTTTTCATCCAATTTTGTGGGCTCTTCGTAGCCGAGCCGTCTGTGGCGCTGACATTGATGATTCTAGCTGAGTAGCTTGAGTATTGTAATTTTTGACACAATGAAAGATCTGTATTTTCACAATAAGAAAAGCTATTTAATCGATACTTTCCATACGAATATTTGGCGATACGTAGCATTCACCGGTTAGGTGTTGTTTTACGAATTTATAATAAATAGTTAACCGAAATTGGATAAAATAAGGGACTTCGGAGTGGTTTTGATAAAAAAAACTGTTTTTCAACGATCACATCGAACACATTGCAAAGTCCTGCTCTAAGCATCTTGGGAACACTTCTCTATCGTTAAATCAACAGTAAAAGTCTGTAACGCGAATGTTTTGTCAAAATATAGTTTCGCAAGTTGTGCTCGGAATGTTAACAATGATAGGCTAGAGGCGATTCAAAATCGTTTGATCAAATATATAGGACGAAAAAGTAATTATATAATCAAACTGAAGATATTCAGAAAAATAGATAACATTTTAAAATTTACTTTCTTCAAAATAGAAAAACATTATCGGATTTCAAATTCGTATTTGAAATAATGACAGGACCAATCAATTGTCCAGAGCTACTTTCATGTGCCCGTTTCAATATACCATACTCGAACTCTCCGGAAGAAAATAATTGTTTAACATCCCTTTCAGAAGAACAAACTGCTCCCTGAATTCACCTATCGTTCGATGCCTGAGACTGCTGAATTCTTAGCACAAAGAAACAGACTTCAATATTTTCTCTGTCTCAAAAAACACTTGAATATTACTTCAAAAGGCGTTTTGGATATTGCAATGGGAAAAGTATTTATGAATATCACCTAGTGAACATTTTTTGAATTCAGCATTTTCTTCTCGTTTCAAATAAGTATATCTCTCTTTATTTGTGTTTGACTGCATTTTCTAAGTTGAAAGATGTTTATATTTATCTTTAGATACTGTTTCGGGGCCTGCCCTGTTTGTATCTCAACGTAATGAAAATAAATAAATGAATAAATAAATGAATAACTACGGTTTTTCCCCAAGTCCTAGAAACAACAGGTTCCTTAAAAAGGAAAGATAACTTTGCCATGTAACTATAGACCAATTGCATTGCTTTCTATCATTTCCAAAGACGTGGAAAAAGCAATCAATATGAAGCTTATCAGAAATCCGCAGAAATCAGGAATAATCATTGATCTCGACAATACGGATTTTGCCATCAAAGATCAACCAATGGCACATATTTGGCAAAATTCCATCGAAAAATTTAAAGAAACTTTTGCTGTTGCACTCGCCATTTCACAATTGTTTGCTCGAGTTTAGCATCGGGTTCTCCTTTCTAAACTGCCGTCTTGGGGTATACCTTATCAATTATGTGCTATGTTGGAACGTTTCTTGTCTTATAGGTCCCTCTTTGTGGTTTTTGAAAGAATTTCATTAGATATTCTCTCAGTGATTACAGGTGTTCCATAGGGTTCAATTCTGACGCCCACTTTTTTTTTGCTCCATATCGATGATTTTCTGGAGAACACATCTTGTTCAGTGCCTAATTTGTGGATAACAGTAGTTTTCATACAAGTTTTTCTTCCAGAGTCACGATATCATCTGGAGAAACCAAATTTAAGAGAGAATTTAACGTCAATGATGACTTTGCAAAAAAGAACAGAATGGGGTTACATCAACTTGTTGGAATTTAATGCTGGGAGAACCCAGGTATGTCTTCCATCAAAGAAAGGCAATCTTTTTTTATCTAATATTGAGATGTCAGTAGTAACTATTCCTACAAAGTCAAGTGTCTCGGTGCTAATCTCTCATGGGAAAACCATGTGAAATCAATGGCTGAAGGTGCTTCCCTTAAGCTTTCTTTTCCTCTATATGTTTTTGAATAAGTATTCTACCACGATATGAAAAATCGGGAATTAATATTGAAATTCATACAAGTATAAAAGGGCAGAGGGGTAGCTATTTTAGATGGACCCTTTCTTCCTTTTTGTGAATGAACAAACGTCATTAAATTATATACACCCAGCTATCAGCAGAGAGTGCTCCTTTTTCTATTACTCGATTTTACTTCTTTCATAGGAGTTGTGATATTTATTTTTTGATTCGGAGAAAAAGAAAGCCTATAAACGATTCCTCAAACGTAATTCTCTCCACAAAAATTCCCTCTTCATTACTTTTGGTCTAATTTCTGCTCATTTGAATACCTTTCATCAATTTTAATATTTATTACAGTTATTTTATCAACTGTGTACTCTCAGAGTTAGTGGCAGTTAAAGAAGGCCTTGGTAATGTTGATTTCGATTTCAGTTGATTCAAGAAAAAGGTCGATTCCAATATAAATATGTCAGTCATAAAACGACATGAATTTGTTATATTCTAGAGAATATTTTTTATTTTCCCACTAGAAAACGCCAATTCAGACCCCTGAAGAAGGGACAAAAATGTTTCTTTTTCCTTTGTCGGGTGGAAAACATATTTCTTCTTGATATACCAGGATGAAGGCGAGATGATATGAAATTTTGCTATTCAGCGAGATAGTTTGGCAAGTCGTCTTATCTGGAACTCATTTTCAAAACTCAGAAGCAACTCAAACAGTGAACAAAGTGACAGCTTAGGGCAACTGTTTTGATTGCGTTGCCAACACGATTTCGAAGACGCAACAGTTTCACGATATTTTATCCATCATTCTGCAGTTGTTCTTCTGAGTATGCACGCATTACAATTTTCAGGATATTATGGCTATGGCCACCTTGAAGGTAGAATGCATCAATCTTTCCGCGAGAGAAAAAGAATTATTTGTCTTCCTGTGTTTCTAAATAGCTATTGTTCACTGTGGGCGCAAGTTATTTTCTGTCACCTGCCTGAAGAATTTGAACTTGTCAGATGCCAACATTTTAACATTATTCTATAATAACAAACCAACCTCACCAACGAAAACGCAACTGCCACAAAAGCAGTAACAGGCACCAAAACAATCAACTCAACTTAATTGTGTGAACGTTATAATTGGATTCTTTTTTTATTTTCAAATGGATGAATTCCTGACACGTTCGAAAAATAATATTAATTTTTCTGGGGAAATGCGTTTAATATTGATTAAAATATAATATAGTAGAAGCAAACGATATTGTGCATAATTGAAGTTGGCGGACTCTCTATGATAATAAAAACGAGTCGTAAAAATGAACGGAGTGAGAACTAGTCCACGTGGACTGTCAAACTGGTTCCGCATTGGATGTTATCCCCTTACGGATCTCATGATTGGCGAAAGAGTTATAGAATTCAATTGGAAGTATATTCATTCACGGTTACCAATAAAAAAGGCAGAAGGTTATCGCTGTCGCTCATCGATGCACAGTTGTTCTGTTCTTTGTTCTAAAATTGTTCGTTCCGTTAACCAACTGACGAACGTCAACCCTCAGAAGTCGAAACTTGTGCGAGCAATGGATCAACGAGGCCTTACCTTTTAACGTGCGATTTGGGTGTTGAAACTTTAGATTGATACTGTTTCATTTCATAGGTCCCTGGTATAGTCGAAATAAACGATATTATGCACAATTGAAGTTGGTGGCACTCTCAAAGATAAAAAAGGGAGTTGTTTAGATGAACCGCCTGAAAACTAGTCCAAGTGAACTGTCGAATTGACGTTGAATGATTTGCACTATCCGGATCTCATGATTGGCAGAGAAGTAATTAAATGGGATTTGAAGTATTTTCATGTTGACCAATAAAAAAGAAAGACGGGTATCACCGTCGCTCATCAAGGCATAGTGCAGCAACTGTTAGTGATATGGGCGTTGAATATATATGTGGGATATTTTGTTTTCAGTCAATTCCAACCACCACCAGTTTCCCCTTCTTTCCCGGTGAAAAAAGTGCTCTTGAATACCTCATCGTTATTGTGATTATTATACAATCAGAAATGATCATTGATTCACGAAATGCATTAGTTTCTGTACTATATTCTTGAAGGGGAACTGTTCAACGGTACGTTGCACTATATACATTGCTTCGACTATAATAATGATTTCAAATTTTTTTTAATTATCTGTTTGGAATGTGGCGTCGTTGGATGATTAATGCCATTGAAAATAAAGAGTGAGATAACAACGCTGAAGTTGTTCAGTGTAGTGATTCTGATAGCGATTGTGAACAATCTGAAACAGAAATTCCGGTGGTGAATACGAATCGAATGCATTTGAATACTGAAACACAATATATATATATATATATTTCAATGTATATAAGAATCTGCACTATAAGTTTGGTATCGAGACAAAGAGTTCATCGATACAGGCAACATCAGATTCAACTGAAATTATATATTTGGAATATATTGTCTATTTTCCAACCATTTTCAATGCATTGCCCACTCCTCAGATTCAACACTTCACACTCCTTTTCCGATGAGTAAATTGTTTTTATATACCTTATCGTTATTGTGATCATTATACAATCAGAAATTATTGATTCACAATATGCACTAGCTCCCGGACTATATTGGTAGGTGTCTTTACCCCCTGTATATCTATATGTCAGTGTCAGTGCAGTTAAAACGTTTTACCACCTAATTATTCTGCCAATAGTCACAACAGTCTTTATATTTGATATCAGTTCTCCTGAAAATGCTAACTTTGTGTGTTTCATGGTGATATTGAACACTCTCAAATTTCATTCTATTTTTAATCAGTTCCAATCTGAGTATATCGGTTCGACCCTTCGACAAACTTCCTACACTCTGTACGGATTGGACAAGATATCAATTGACCTCCTTTTCATAAGTAAACCAATCTTGACCTCTTGGAGTATGAGATTGAAGTTGGTTTACAGCATCCAATTTGCCAAGATAACTTTCTCGAGTGTAAAGAGAGCTTCGAAGAAGATTGCTGAAAGTTTTATGGTTTCGTAATATGATTCACAAGCAGATTTCACTTTGATGAGTATTCGATTACAATTTTTTCATTTAGGGAATATTGAGAAAGAGCTTTACAAGATCAGAACGTTTCGATGAGTGCAAATTACATTCATTCATCATTCATACAACAAAATATCAAAAGATGTTTTCAAAAATATCTTTTTCAATTCAAATCAATTTATATTCACTCCAGTCTACGACGGTAAAAAAAGTGTAAACTGTGTATTCATCCCATACAGCACCGATTCGTATGAAAATTTGGATATAGTGTGCCGAGGGTTGCATTTTTGGAGGGGGGTGAAAACCACCCCTATTCGAAAAAAAATCTCAAAATTTCAGATTGGAGCATGTAATGAACTGAAATCATATTTATATCAGTAAAATCAATCGATTGATAATTTCTAATATAAATTATGGTTCAGTAATCACTGTCAGCCCTTAACACCCCCCCCCCCCCTTATGACAGAATATCATCAAAAAATAATAATTAATATGTTATTTGGCAGTGATTCAGCTTATTCAGTATCTATTTGCATTTAAGTTGAGATTTAGCTTCTATCTACCATCTCCTTCAAAGTTGAGGTTGTGCCTGGGGTTGAGTTCTATTCATTAGAGGTGAAAACTACCCCTATTCAAAAAAAAATTCAAAGGACTAGTTTTGAGGGTGCAGTCATCTGTGAATACGTTGTATTAACCTTGATAAACAATTTCTGATTCATTGAACAGTGTCGACCCCTGAAAACCACCCTTATGATAGTTTTCATTAAAAAATTATATCGAAATTGTTAGTAGTAGTAGAGTAGCCGACTGGATAATAAAACATTTAGACTTTTCAATTTTCTCATATTGTCTCATAGAATTTTCTCGGCACTCCATTTATTCATTTATATATATATATATATATATATATATATATATATATATATATATATATATAGAACCAGTGAATTGTGGGGTGTTTCAGCAAGTAAAGGAGTACTCTTTTAAGTTAGTCCAAGCTTTCGGAAAATTTTATTTCCATCATCAGGGAAACTACAATAATATATAAAAGTTGTAAAGTAATTCTAAAATATTAATAGCTAATGACTTACATCTTATTTGAGGATGGTTACATTGATGTTAGAGATGAAATGATGGTACATTTCATCTCTAACATCAATGTAACCATCCTCAAATAAGATGTAAGTCATTAGCTATTAATATTTTAGAATTACTTTACAACTTTTATATATTATTGTAGTTTCCCTGATGATGGAAATAAAATTTTCCGAAAGCTTGGACTAACTTAAAAGAGTACTCCTTTACTTGCTGAAACACCCCACTATTCACTGGTTCTATTCTTAACTAGTCAGCAACGACTACCCTTCCTCTATATATATATATTTTTTATATATATATATATATATATATATATATATATATATATATATATATATATATATATGTGTTCGGATAGGTTTCCGCGGTCAGTTGTGTGTTGTTGTTGAGTTCGGGTTGAACCGCGTCTGGAGTTTTGTTCTCGACGTTTCGGCTCCGATTTTGGAGCCATTTTCAAGAGGTAAATGTGACTTCACGCTGAGGTCTCAATCTGCCTACTCCTCAGGTGTTGTCACAGGGGGCAAGGGTTTGTGACTTGACGCCGGGGCCTCAATCTGCCTACTCCCCAGGTCTCGTCACGAGTTCTTTCTAAGGTCTCAATCTGCCTACTCCTTAGATCGAACTGAGGTATCGAGGGATGTTGGGTAGTATTTATAGCAGCGGGTGCTACTAATTTTACTCTCAGCAGGTTTTTCGATTAGATGCATATTTTCCAGTTATTCGTAAAAAAGGATCTGGAAACGTGTTTTTTTTGCCTGAGAACCGACAATTTCACTCGCGAATAAGTCGAAGATTATTGCTTTTCAGAAAAGACTTCAATGAACAAAAAGTGCTTAGAATTAGTCAATGTATTGATTTTCGCACTTATTTCCAATAAAAATTTTTTCACCCCCAAGAATGGGTGGTATCCACCCCCAGGGAGAAAGCAACCCTCGGCACAGGGTACATTTTGAAAAAGAGGGTATGTAGATCCGAATCCAAATTTCCACGCGAATCGGTGCTGTATGGGATAAATACACGGAAAAATGGTCATAGACTGGACTAATTCGACCAATAATAATATCAATCTATGGAAACAGTCTATTTTAATAATACTGAGTGACCATGGCCGTGTTCCGTTTTCAAATAATGTTACCATTGTACTGATTACCACAGTGACCATCTTAAATGTGGTTGATAACGGGACATAGTTGATAAAAGTTGGTAACTAATCTGTCACCAAAATAACCGATGAGAAATCGTTGGTGAGCTGACAAGTGATTCACATCTTTTTTTTTTTTTTTTCATACGTTGTGGAATGAGAATATCTGGAGAACTGGGTAATGAATCTATGTCACAAAACAAAAAAGACCAACATTTCCAAGCTTTTCACTACTACTCAAGGGAAAGTTTTTTAGGTCCACTTTGTAAAATTATCCCTTCGATGATATTTTTCAAAATTATTTCACCAAGTCAGACTATTCCTCTTATTTTTCATCTCTGAAGTTACAGTGTTAGCACAACATAGCCATATATCACCGAATTTGCAGAAGTACCGCTCAACCGAGCTGTTACCACTACGCCATCTTGAGTTACCAGTTTGGTTAACCAGAGTGAATGGAACACGGTCAAATTTTTTCATAAATGATTTTTGAATAAGCTTCTGATCCAGAGCACGGCCAGAAAGCAGAGCATTTCAGTAATGCTCTCGGATGACTTTCCAAATTTCTGGTAGCTCATTTTCTAACCACATATAGGAAAAACCCCTAGTGCTAACTTGTCGGTTACTGTATTCGATAAACAGACCTCACCTACTGGAATAGATATCTGGACAACCAACAATTTTCTATCGCGCAGAGCTAGCTAGAAAAGTTTATGTCGTGACTGGGGCGTGAACCAGCAGTGAGGAGAGTGAATCTTTACCAGTCAGAAACATTTATCACTCATTTGACCGCCAACCATTGTTTGTAGTGTACTCGTACATGAGCAGTACTGTTGAATTACTGTAAGAAACAGTTTTTTTTATTCGGAAAAGAAGAAAAGTACATGAAAATATCTTACACGTTTCACAGTGTGAAAATGAATAGTCTAGCCGTCAGAGATATGATCAGAGTATGCTCTTTCCTTCAGATATATTGGTCTTTGCGTAGCAAATACAGCTTAACAAGAATTCAACTGAGAAGGCAAGGACCGACATAAAAAACAGTGGAAACGGAATAAAAAATAATAAAAAAAAGCCTAAAGTTCAATTGAAGATACCTTCAGTGGATATTTCGTTTCATTTTACTAGCCATGATGTGAGGTATACATCGTCTGTATAACTTCACTACGCCTAGAAAGGTCCTCAGCCTTTTTGATATGGTGTTAAACGTCTTTTACTACGAAACGAATTCTATATAATGCATTGTAGCCCCTTTTTATGTTGAATAAAATTCGATGGAAACTACGGCGAATATCAGCTCTTCGTCGTTGTACACTATAAATCTCTGGTTGAAATTATATGTTATTGTGTTATTGTAATAACTCCCGGTGACTTTATGTCATGGGTGACAAGAGGCTTTCAGACGAAAGAACCAAAAATAAAGTTCACAGAGGAAATATAAAATAACGATGAACAACTCTATCTAGGTGATATGATAGGAAAATTAACATTTCATGTAGACACAAGTGTATACAGATATCTAGACTTGAATCCAAATCACCACACAAATGCCAAAAAAGGTATGGTAAACTGTATCTATCATTCAATTGAAATACTATACAATTCATTGGAAGAAATCGATTGAGTAATCATCTTCATAGAATCGAAATCGATGAAGAAGATTAATATCAAGACATATATATGAAGAAAACGTTTGCAGTAATTGAAAATGAAAAAACCCTCCTCAGTGAAAACATTCAACTGACACAAAGTACACATTCTGTAACAAACCACACACCCCATTTCTGGAAAGAATCGAATCGAAAAAAGAGATAATACTGAAACAACATTCAAAACAAAAAATACCTCACGATGAATACTGACACCTAATAATAATAATAATAGCATTTATTGCCCAACAGTAAACCATTTATAGAGCAATTTGTTAAACACAATGTTTTAGTACACATTAGAAATATATATGCAATGAAATCAACAAATCATAATTACAAATGAATTTTCAATTGATTCCTTAATTCTACGATACTGCATGTAAAAATGTCACAATGTTCACTTATTTCATTAAAACTCGTGCACACTGAAGTAATGGGTGCTTTCAATAACATATTAGTACGAAGCCTTTTGCACCAAAAGAAATCACCTTGTCTGGATTCTAAACGTGGCACCAGGATATTGATAGAGGACAATACATCAGGACAGTCAATTTTACCATTGAGGAGTTTATGTAAGAATAATATGGCAGCCTGTTGTCTGCGTTTCTCTAGTGATATGAATCCAAATCTGTCTAACAGTTCAATATAATTCGAACCTCTAGGTGGGTATGTTCCATCCATTTTATAACACAAAAATTTCAAGAAGTTTTTCTGAACTTTTTCAATGGACTGAATATAGTAATTGTAAATAGGACTCCATATTAAAGAGGCATCCTCTAATTTTGACCTCACAAAATAGTGAAACATCG
Organism: Zygogramma bicolorata; assembly: GCA_032362365.1. Classification (NCBI taxonomy): domain Eukaryota; kingdom Metazoa; phylum Arthropoda; class Insecta; order Coleoptera; family Chrysomelidae; genus Zygogramma; species Zygogramma bicolorata. The sequence continues at coordinate 2,033,203 of JAVJAQ010000486.1, forward strand.
ATATCAAAACATGGATGTTAACGAAGTTTCTACAATTTCTGATAATAAAACCATATGCGCGATACGCTGAGGAAACAGATTCAGTTATGTGTTTGTTGAATGTTACTTGTATATCGAAATAAACACCCAAGTCACGTATTGCGTTATTTCGTTCTAAGTTGAAGTTGTTGATGGAATATTGATATGAATCGTTACATTTTTCCTGCTGAATGTCATTATCTTACATTTTGATATGTTAAGAGGAAAGCGATTTTGTTCACACCATTTATGCAGAAAGTTCAGCTGGTATTGTAATTCAATACAAAGTGAAGTTTCAAGTCGTCTGCAATCATCAGTCTGTTGCACCTCAATGATTCACATAAGTCATTAATAAAAATGAGAAATAACAATGGACCTAAGTTTGACCCTTGAGGAACTCCACTGGTGGCTAAGTACATATCAGATTTGTATCCATTGTAATACACAAACTGTTTGCGTTGTTTCAAGTATGACTCTGAAAGTGTTACATAATTCAAGTTGAAACCTAATTTCAGAAGTTTATGAATAAGCAATTCATGATTTATCTTGTCAAATGTTTTCGAGAAATCCGTATAAACCACATCAACCTGCCCCCTATCATCAAGACGCTCGCAAATATATTGGCAGAATACTGTCAAGTTTATAACAGTAGATCTGGCATTCATAAATCCATGTTGATTTGAGGAGATAATATTAGAGGTTGCTTCATAGATACGGTTATACAAGATTATCTCGAATAGTTTTGCTATATTGTTCAAGACTGCGACTGGTCTATAGTTTTTAATATCATTTTTTGCCTCGGACTTATGAATAGGGCACACTTTGGCTATTTTCCAGTCATTAGGAAATACTGTAGTCCTCAAAATCAGGTCGAATAGGGTTTTTATTGGATGAAGTAAGACTCTCACACAATCTTTCATAAGAAAGGAAGGTATATTGTTATGTCCTGATGTGAATTTATTTTTCAGCTTTTTTCCTGCCTTCAGAATTTCCTCATCACTGATAGGTTCTATCGATATATCAACAAAAGTGTTATTATCATAAGGTGATTCTAAATTGTGTGGAATTATGTTAGTGCTCGTTGAATATACGCTTTGAAAAAACTCCATGAATCCATTGACGATAGAACGAGGTGTATTGTATTTTTCATTTCCGTAATACATTGTACGTGGTATTCTCGACGTTTTATTTTTTTGGTGAATGAATTGCCAAAAAAACTTTGGTTCGAATTTCAATTGTTCTTGTACTTTTGTCGAATAAATATGATAAGCTAGTTTAGTTTGGTTTTTCACGATTGATCTCAGACATTTGACACTTAACCAACTAACAGCCCCTGAGATCCATTTTTTGAATTTTCTCTCCTTCCGAAATGAATAAGCTTAACATTCTTTTGATAAATCGCTTTCATGACATTTCTACCTGCTCAAAAAACATTTTAACAATGTTATCTAAAAGGATATTTATACAATTTTTGGTTAATGTGGTCAGAAATGTATTGGTAAAAAATCAATACCTCTGGAAGTGCCTGAGAGTGAACACAAGATGTACATTAGGAACAGATAAATTGGTGGTTCTAAACCAGTGGTTCCCAACCAGTGGTCCGTGGACCACCAGTGGTCCGCAGAAGTCAAAATATGGTCCGCGAATGATTTCAAATTTAGCGGGTCATTTTTCATGAACTCAATATCGGAATATTTTTAGAAACATAATCTCATGTGGAATAAAATCGTTGCCCTCTGTACTGATGGTGCTCCTGCAATGTTGAGATTACGTTCCGGGCTAGCGACGTTAGTAAAACAGAAAAATCATTAGGTAATAACAACGCACTGTATCGCTAGGCGTTAGCTTCTCATACTCTTCCTGAATGCCGTACTGATACACTGAAAATGACAATAAAAGTTGTAAATGGTATCAAAAGCAGCGCCCTGAATACATCCTTTTTTGAAAAATTATTCAGTGAAATGGACTCAGACCATGAAGCACTTCTCTTTCACACATGATTTCGATGGCTACCGAAAGGTAATATGTTGAAAAGATTATATGAACTGAGAGCAGAGGTTGAGAATTTTCTGGTTGACAAAAAAATGAATGATTTGTTAAAACAGTTAACTAATCCGGCATGTCAAATCAATTTTTGGCTTATCCTGTGGATATTTTCACACACTTGAATCGAATATACAACTGCAAGGTTCCGGAAATAAACAATTAGAAAACGTCGCAAATATATTTTATATTTTTGAAGATAAACTTCGCGCTTTTATTGGCAAACTTCAGTTGTGGTTAGGTAAAAGTGAAGAAAATAATTATTCTGCCTTTGCGACGTTAAAAGCACTTGTGGAAGAAAAACAGTATGACAGTATTAAAGCAAATATACGAGAAAATATCAGGACTCATTTACAAACGTTGATGGATGAATTGAATCGTTACTTCCCAGAATATACCGAAGAAACTAAAATTGATCAAAAACTGATTCGTAACCCTTTTAGAACTCATTGAATTCCAAAATGACAGCAACTGCAAGGATGCTTTTGAATTGAATTCACTTGAGTCGTTTTGGTGTAAAAATGAGTGATGATTTGCGTGTAGCTTTAAGCAACTCGTGAAGAAGATGCAAACTCAGAAATAACTTTGATATTATTATTATTTCTTGTTTTGTAATATAATATTGAGTTGCTAATTAAAGTTACGGTTTGATTATTACAGTTCATCTTTAATACCTACAATATACGTATGTATATACCACTATGTAAGTCATTCATAGTGGTCCCTGCTAACAAGAATAATATAAAAGTGGTCCCGGACTAAGAAAAGGTTGGGAACCCCTGTTCTAAACCATCAGAAAACATTCCTAGTGCCGATGAAGATCACACAATGAAAATACATCATAAAAACAACATTTGAATGAAGAAATTTGTTTTTATGATGATATCTGTTTAGTTCATTTGGATATGATTTCCTACATCTCTTGAAAGACAAATTTTTGTACCAAATATCAGACTTTCTACAGAATATCAAGAACAAGCAGAGTAGAAGAATATTTGTGAATTGATTTTGAGAATGGGAGCGGATTCGGTACTCAAAACGTCAACAATAAGTGATTCGGTGTATTTTAGTTCTTGTATTTTTTTTAAAGGTACAATTGAGTTGCATATTGCTGGGATTCACACGTTAGAAGTTAAGGCCTATTTTATTCTTTGCTTCCCCAAGCTTTCATTTCTAAGGGTTAACATGAGTCAGCTAATTAACACATTTCAAAGGGAGCAGAGGATTTTCTATGACAGTATTATCGAGCAGCAAACAGTTGAACCCTTCATTCTTGCGACTGATTGCGCGAATCAAGAATTCAACACAGATTATTCATTTTCCCATTTATGTCGGTTCATCGGCGATATTATTCAAATTCGATCAGCATTCTGACCTCAAAGTGTAAATTTTCAATACAAATCTAGGTTGATTGATTCAATACGTCCTACCGGATACATCTGCGTGAATCCGAACTCAATGATTAGCATATATTGATAAGCGATTAGTCAAATGGGTATTCAATAGTAGGTCGTATGTTCACGTGAAACAGGCATGATTTCATGCAAATTTGTGTCATATGTATCGGAATATGGATGTTTGTTGTACTTTCAATGAAATGAATACAAAAACATTTTTGTACACGATTAGTTGAAACTAAGTAATGAAATTCAAATTCAAATTCAAATTTATTCAAACAGTTTTGGAATCATTTACAGTGTAGGTTATTATACCGTGTGTCACAGACTCATGGTACACCCCCGTTTTCTCCTTTGCTTTTCTAGCTATATTTTTGAGATTCGGAACATCGAATAAGCTCACTGAACAGCATTTCTCGACATATCTGAAAGAAAAAAACAACTTCCAATTTTTCCGGAAATGACATCAACTTGCGATTCTTGAATGGGACACCCTGTATATTATTACATGATCGGCTAGGGATGATCATGAGGAATCCAACGATACCAGGTTTGATGATGTTATCTCCAATGACTGCGGAGATATCGCCATTTATATTATCCATAAGCGCAACGAGTAGGAGAGAGAAACTTTACTGGCGGGTCAATCCAATTCTCTCTCCCACTCATTGAGCTTATGGATATTATAAATGGCGATATCTCCGCAGTCATTGGAGATAACATCATCAAACCTGGTATCGTTGGATTCCTCATGATCATCCCTAGCCGATCATTTAACAATATACAGGGTGTCCCATTCAAGAATCGAAAGTTGATGTCATTTCCGGAAAAATTGGAAGTTGTTTTTTTCTTTCAGATATGTCGAGAAATGCTGTTCAGTGAGCTTATTCGATGTTCCGAATCTCAAAAATATAGCTAGAAAAACAAAGGAGAAAACGGGGGTGTACCATGAGTCTGTGACACACGGTATATGTTCCCTAACGAATCTGAATGCAGTACCTAAACACTGATGTGTTTGTATTGTACATTGCACCCAAACGCGTTTGGGAAATAAGTAAATATAGAGTTTAGAGTCGGTATGATTTTGTTAATTGTCGATAATATTTTTTGTTTTTGCAAATACATACAGTCATGAGAGTGATATCGATATTAATTTTAATATTCTAATATTCTAATATTCAAGGCAAGGGAAATGAGATGGAGTCGGTTACCTTGATGAAATAATAATAATAAAATTGCAAACACAAGTAGAGCAATTTGAGGTTGAATAGGTTTTTTTCAACTGTAGAACTATTATCAACGATTTGCATCTTCAATTTTGTTGTAAACTGAAGATGAATGTTTTCACGGACACTGGAATATTGAAAAAAGTCCTGTTGGGTATTATTCCTTGTGCGAATTGTTGAAATGTTCGACGTTTCGACTCTCATGCTGTCTTTATCAAGAATTTGAATACATATCTCCATCAGTACAGTAATTCATCTTATCTATCCCCTTACGACTAGACCAGAAAAACTACAATATCAACTTCGATAGTAAGCCCTGCGTTTGAGTAACTGGAATTTAAACATACTCCTCTCACATTTCGGTCCGACTATTGATAAATTAATTAGGATTTAATCGGTCAAACAGCAATACTTGATCAGCTTACTCTCTACTTCAACAATTTCGAAAGTCGCTCTGCCTTAAGAACTATAGACGATCCTGCCGCATTCCACACGAAAAAATCGTCATAAAACTTACGAACTTATCAGTAACATGATGAAGTTTAGGATAGTACCTATACAGAAAGTGTTGCTGGAAGAGAATCGAGATACCTATTACCTTTTTCTTCTCGATTCACTGCGCTGTTGACTCAACCGATATTACGAATTCAGAAAACAATTTCTTAATATTCACTGTGGAAACAAAGGTATCATTCAAAAAGGAATTCACATGCGGGGTGCCGCAAGGATCAATCCTAGAGCCCAAACTATTTAATATTTATATCGATGATATTATTCATTTCTCATCGTCAGAACACGTCAAATATGCCGACAACATTACCATATTCGCCACCATAGAAAATCCCGATCAGACTGAAACTATAAAATATTCTCAATATTGCTCAGGATTATTTCAATAACATAAGACTATGTCTTAACCGAGATGAAACAATTTGATCAGACAATCAAATCGACAGATCCATCCGCCGCCATCAAACTTCTCCTTCCATTCCCAGAGACCCAACAGACAACAACGTTCCCCACGAAGCTTTCCTTCCCTACATTAAAGGTGTTACTGACAAATCAGCCGAATTCTCAAAAAACAGGACATAAAAACGATATTCACAGCCAACAATAAAATCTCCACATTCCTCCGCTCCCCCGAAGACAAAATTGTCAACGAATCACCGGGTATATATGAAATATCATGTTCTGATTGCCATAAAACATATGTAGGCCATACGAACAGACGTGTGACAAGTAGAATATATATATATAGATCCTTTATTTAGTCAACGACTAATACATCAGTGATACAATAAATGAAATTTTGTGGAAATTTAATCGTGTCTACCTTATAGCGTAATGACTTAAAAACTAATTAATAAAATATGTTAAAATATGGTGACCCATACAGTCAATAAATAAAAATAACGTGAAACACTAATAACATACAAATATATAAAAAAAAATAACATTAGCACATAAGAGACTCACACATATTTGAATAGTTAGAGGTTGTCACTCAGATATCGCTTTAGATTATTCTTGAAGGCCACAAGTGTAGAACATTGTTTTATGGCTAGGGGAAGTTGATTGAATATTCTCAGTCGTTTAAAAAATACCGATGTCTCTGTTGCTTTCTTTGATACCATCGGAATCGAAAAATCATTTCTGGATCTTGTGGAGTAATTATGAACTTCATACTTGTAATTTACGATATCTCGTAGGTATGAAGGAGCATCGCCAGATTTTATTTTGAAAATAAATATCAATGTTTGATATTGCCAATATATTTTAATTGGTAACCAGTTCAATGTAATCAACATATTCTTTATTGGAGTTTGTTTGGAACATTTCAAAATTATGCGCATTGCACGATTTTGCAATTTTTGAAATCGATTGATTTCATTCTGGTTCAATAAAAATAAGACTGTTGCACAGTAATTAAAATGCGGCAGGATGAGAGTATTATATACCACCGTCAACGACCACTGGGTAAGAAATTTAGCACATCTATAGAGATAGTTGATCTTGAATGATATAATTCCTATAACATAATTTGCATGTTCCTTGAACTTCAAATTCCGGTCAACTATAACACCTAAATATTTGATCTGCTCAACTCTCTCAATGATATCAATGCCAATCTTTATTTCATTCTTGTTGTCACAAATTTCACAGAACTCTTTGTAATCTTTTTCACTACTGATAATCATAAATTTTGTTTTTTTTATATTAATTTTGAGAAAATTTGAGCAACACCACCGAAAGATATTCTCCAAAGTTTCATTCAGTATCTTGATAAGTCTATTACTGTCATCACATGAATAATATATAAGGGTGTCATCAGCAAATAGGTGTATTCCACATTCCCCCGCTACTCCAACTATATCATCAATATAGAGAAGAAATAGCAAGGGACCAAGAACACTTCCCTGCGGGACTCCACTCTCACATCCTATCTCATCAGACAGTATACCATTCAATTTCAACTTTTGTCTTCTATTTCCAAGGTAGTCAATCATCCACTCTAATGCATCTTCAACAATACCCAAACACTCCAGTTTTTTTATCAAGCGATTTCTATCAATAGTTTCAAATGCTCTTTGTAGGTCAAGAAATACAGCTCCAGTTATATACTTTTTCTCCAAATTGTTTTTCCAAGTATTCAGAACACATTGAAGTGCAGTTTCACAATTATGTTTACTCCTAAATCCAGACTGTGAGCTGTTTACTATGTTATTCTCTTCCAAATAATCTAAGATTTGTTTTGAAACAATTTTCTCTAGAATTTTATCTATTGTGCTGAGCATATTGATGGGACGCTGATCAGAAGCTTTATTTGAATTTGACATTTTAGGGACTGGGATGATGGTCGATATCTTAAGTTCATTCGGCACTTTACATAATTCAATAGATGTATTAATTAAATTCAGAAGAGGTTCAGCAATGCTATGGAAACATTTCTTTTATAAATGTCATATCAATCTCATCAGGGCTACCCTTATTTGGCAGAGAGCTGATGAGTTCTTCAAGTTCTGTATGTGTGACTAATTTAAATCGTTTCAATAACTTATTATTTTGTCTCTGCATAATAGGAAACTGTTGTCCAGAATGATCTATTTCATCAGTTATCTGTTTAATACTGTCAATGTAGTAATTATTCAAACTGTTTGGCATTTCCTCTATATTAGTAATAATTTCGTTTTCGCCTATTTCTAATTTAGTAAAATTTACGTCAGATTTTTTTTTAGGAATAAGAGTCTTCAAAATTTTCCACATTTCTCTCGAGTTGCTTCTGTTTTCATTCACCTTAGTCTCATAATATTTTGATTTTTCTCTTCTTATTGTATTAACCGCTGTATTACGGTTTTGTTTATAGTTTTCCCAATTTTCCCTTGTTTTATTACTATTGTATATTCTATAACTTTCATCTCTATTTATCGTTGCTATTTTCACTTCTTCATTCCACCATTCTTTAAAAGTGGGTCGAATTGTGATAAGCCTTTTTGGTGCAACTTCATCCAATATACTCATAATTGTAGAGAAAAAAACTTGATATTTTACTTCAATGTCTAATATTCTATAGTTCCAATTAACCATAAGCAACTTTTCATTAATTCTAGCGAAATCAATCTTCCTCCCCCTAGTTTTCAAATGAATAGGTCTTTCTGTAAAAGTATTATTTATATTAATCAATATATTATTATGGCTACTTATCTTTGGTGTGTTAACAACTTGAATATCAATCATTTCACTAGTGTTCGTTAAGATCAAATCTATGAGTGAACCACCACTTTTGCTAGGATGAGTGACATCCTTAACCATATTCGCGAATCCCATATCATTTACAATGTTTTTCAGTCTATTACTATAAGTTGAGTCTATCAACCAGTCAATATTAAAGTCCCCAGTTAAAATAACTTTAGTATTAATATCACTTACAACATTTTCTATCCAGTTTTCAAAGAAATCTAAAAAAGTTGCACATGTACTACTTGGTGATCTGTATAGGGAAACAATCAAATATGTAACACTTTCATAAATTATTTTTACAGACAATAGCCAGTACACCTTCTGTTTACAGTATTTCTGACAATTCAATACATCAATATTATTCTTTACATAGATGACTGAACCTCCTGTATGCCTACTATCACTATCTACCCTGTATATTTTATATCCTGTAATGCTAATTTCACTATCAAATATATCTTTGGTCACACATGTTTCTGATAAACATATTATGGGTGGCATCTTTTTTGTTGCAAAAGCAGATATTTCATCTATATGTGCTGGTAGGCTTTGTGAGTTCATGTAAAAAAGAAAACATTTATTTTTATTCACTATATTATTTCTATGTGTGATAGACACACGTCTAAAAAATTTCGTTGTGGCCTAGTACTTTCAGGTGGATCAGTATTCAAACTATTGTTCTCATAGTGATTCTGCTCATGAATTGACAATTGATTTACACTATTATCGAGATCGTTATCAGTAATTTCAGGTACAAGAGGTGTTGTGTTTATGTGTATTAAATTTGTATTACGTTTTTGACCATATCTTATTTCATTTGTAAACTTGATAGCTATTTGTTTTTTGGATAGTGACCATTAGTTTCCATTGTTAATATTAATTATTACCCCCCTACCTACAGAATAACTGTCTAGTCGTGAAATATAATTTTCAAGCATTTCATTCAATTTGAAAATATGAGAGGAATAACGTGACTTAGAATATAAAGGAACAGTATTTACCAAAATGTTTGTGTGCTGACATAGTTTTAGCTTACTATTCAATAACTTGAATGATGGGTATCTGTTTCTCATAATATCATTTAACCCACCCTGTATAATCACGAAGTCATTCGTAGTGAAATGTTTCGTCAATTCCACGATATCAGATATTATATCATTCATACAAGCTCCCGGTTTGATGATAGTTTGAACATAAAATCTACTGTCAAGTTGATTTTTTATAAATTTACCCAAATAACGTCCGCCTTCGTCGCATAGTACCAATATTTTGTTATTCTTATTTTTTTCTTCGTCCGCACAGTTTCTTCTTTGTTCCCCAACATCCTCCTTTGTTTTTGTTGATATAACTCCATTACCATTTGCTCCCAAGGTTCCCATTCTCATTGCTTCATCTCTTAATTCCTTTATTTCTTGGCAATAGGTCTCATTTTCTCTTTCAAGTGTTTTAATCGTTTCTACCATACTTCTAGTGATGTCACTCAATTCCTGTACATCTTTTTCGAAATTTTCAAGTTTTTCATTGCTTTGTTTCAAATTATCTCTAAGTAATCTATTTGTATTTTCCATGACAATAATATTTTTATTCAACTTTGCAATGGTGTCCATTTGTTCTTTCAACTTAATTTCATCCTTTTTTACTATCTCACCTGTTTCTGAGCTTACTCCTTCCATAACTTCCTCTACGCCACTGGAATACACTTTAGTTGCCGTGGCTTCATGAGTCATAGGTATATTAATTGTTTGTGTGCTATTTGTTTTTGTGGACGTGTTTTTTTGTTGAAGTTCTTTTTCTAGTTCTTTAATCTTATCTTCCATTTCTTTCGTTACACTGTTTTGACTTTTTATGAGATTGTTCATTTCAATTTCCATGTCTAATGCTTGTTGTAAATACCTTGATTTTTCCTCTTTCAGCTTCTCCATGTAACTGGTTTTTATTTCACTATCTTGGATTAATTCACTTATTGTTTTTTTCCAATGAGTTCGTCTGTTCTTCTTGGTAGCTTGTTGCTTTTCGTTCACAGCATATTATTTTGTTATCTTCCACAAAGACAACTTTTTTCTTATAATTAGTCTGCAAACAGCTCTTATGAAAAACACTGGAGCATTCAATGCATATATAATGTACAAATGGTTTGTTTTTACAACATTTATAATTTATTCCCAGAGAGCAGTGAGAACGTGTGCTTTCTGCCATGTCTGCTAGGAAAGTTAGCACCGCAAACTACCTGAATCCGCATAAATGCAACTTGCGAAGAAAAAATCTCCAGTCATCGGAGTGAATTTCAAGATGAATGATATACGAACATCAACTTGCTGTCCGAAAATCAGACCCATCTTCAGCGATGTCCAAACATCATCGAGAGACAGGACACAATATAGACTTTGGGAACACTAAGACCATCGCCACAGCAGAAACTCTACAAGCTCGTATAATTCGCGAGGCCATCGAAATCTAGAAGCGACCTTCCTGCCTAAATAAACGTGACGACGGTCAGAGACTTCCAACTGCATGGAAACCCCTGATTTCCAGACGCCCAGTCCCCACCAAGACATCCGACGGTGCATTAGCAGCACCCGCTGCTATAAATATCACCCAACATCCCTCAGTTCGATCTAAGGAGTAGGCAGATTGAGACCTCAGCGTGAAGTCACATTTACCCCTTGAAAATGGCCCCAAAATCGGAGCCGAAACTTCGAGAACAAAACTCCGGTATATATATACAAACAAAATTGTAGTTTTTTTGGGTGAACAGCAGAACGGAAGCAATATTTCGATAATGTTCATCACCATCTTCATTTATATATATAGAAATGCTATGCTATAAAAATCAAATTGTATTTAATAATTTTTTTCTGAATGAGGAGATAAGGATTCTGCGTTAGATCATTGCAATATTGTTTATGTTCTCCCTTGCACTCGGTGTGAAAAAAAGTATATTGGCCAAACCAGAAGGAAGTTGAAAGATATACTTTGTTCTCAAAAAAGCGATATTAGAAATCTCAAAAAACTTTGCTCAGCATTCAAATACTCTTGATCACAATCCTGATTATGATAATGTGACTATATTGGAACATGAATCCAAGAACTTTCCTTGAAATGACACAAATTTTTCAAGAACCCAATTCAAATAATTCCAGGAAAGATATTGATAATCTCAGCATTATTCACTGCTACTTACTAACTCGCCCCCTTCAGGTGAGTGACAACAATAACATTACATTTGGTACCCCTGAGTAGTTGGTGATTTCACTTTCATTTCATTGTGTGTTGGCAACAAGGTCACCGGAAACTGTATTCGTTGGTCACTTGTCAACTTCATTCTCTGTTTAGTCATTCACATCATTTCCGTTTAAAAATATGGTTTCCAATGTCCATCAGGAGAAGCAACTTTTCCCACATCCTCATTCCTCTTTTTAACATGAATAATAATCCATAGTTTTTAATCAAAGTTTTATAAAATGTTTTATTACCATAACGTCTGTGTTGTGATATCTTGTCTTTTGTTTTTCAATTTTCTATTTCTTACAAATAAATAAAAAAGGCTGGGCTGTTATACAAGCAAACTCTTTGTTATTTGGTCGAGCTTTCGAGAATGTTTATTCTCTTTTTCAAGACATCTAAAAATGTATATAAAGTTACAAACAAATTGTAAAAATATGGGGTAGGTTAACTTACTAACGTGAGGTTATGTAAGAAGTCATGCGTAAAGATGAGGAAAAATGGAAAAAATGTTTTCCAAAATATCTGTACAATAAGTGTTTATTAACAATTTTTATCTTTACTCCATTTTACTCCACGAGATCATGAGAAAATGATGTTTTTTCAATTTTCCTCATCTTTACGCATGACTTCTTACATAACCTCACGTTAGTTAGTAAACCTAACCCCATATTTCAACAATTTGTTTGTTTAAACATTTCTAGATGTCTTGAAAAAGAGAATAAACATTCTCGAAAGCTCGACCAAATAACAAAGAGTTTGCTTGTATAACAGCCCAGCCTTTTGACTGCATCAAGAAGCGTATAGAGTTTAATCCCCTGTGTGACAATATAAAATTGTATACAGTCGTCAAGTACATACTATAATATAAATATTTATATATATAAATATATATAGAGTAATATAGAGTTTAATCCCCTGTGTGACAATATAAAATTGTATACAGTCGTCAAGTACATACTATAATATAAATATTTATATATATAAATATATATATATATATATATATATATATATATATATATATATATATATATATATATATATATATATATGGAAATTCTTCTCAATTTCTTTTGCTTCTATTAGCATTATTGCATTATTCAGTAAATACAAGAAGGTATTCCGACTTTGCGAAGTTCCTTCCTTCCTAACTTTTCCAATTCAAATGAAGCTTATATTTATTGAAAGCTCTCGCGATTTCTGAATACTACAGTGAATTCAAATCAACATCGTTTCAATAAATGATTCACTTCAATTGCCATTGATTGTTATAGTGAAAGCGATTATCTATAAATAATACTGAAGATAATTCTGCAACAGAGTTTTCAGCGTTCATAAATTTTTTGAAATATGTCAATGATCATTCTATAGTGATAACTCTGAGGTGAATATTGAAGAAATGAAGCACATAGCTGATCTCGTTCTACCTGATTTCGAACAATACTGCTTCAAAAATACTATGATCACAATCAAACAGTTACTGTTAACAACTTCAGTTGTTTGAATATTCGAAAGTGCTATTTTTATTACCACATGGGTGTTATTATCTACAGAATCCTCACTTGGGAAGACCATATTAATGCTGACCGTGAAAAATCGAAGGTATCTAGGGTTTTCATACCTAAAATAGAGGTATAGAGAATCATGTTCAGCATAGATCCTGGACCCTTGAAGATAATTTTTAGAAAAAATAGTATAATGATTGTTACGCTAATCTATATATTGGCACACTTGGAAAGAATATTCAAGAATCAGGAAGAAGGAAGTATCCTCTGAACATTGAAACTCATTTTCATAGTGGTAGGTTTAAAGATGAATAAGCCCAAACATTAACAATATTTTCTTCAATTCCAAACTACCAGAGTAATAGATATCTTTACTCGGGTATCTTAAACTGGGTGTATCTAGCCATAGGGATCATAGTCACGAACGGTTGAATTGGGACAAGGTTGCGCTTTCACGTGACCAGCATATTGCCGTCTAGAAAGTTTCAATATTCGGGTACAACTGAAATTTCAAAAAAAAGTTGCAATTTTTCACGAATTCATTTGATGAAATTGTATACTCTCATTTCCACTTTTCCTCCAGTACATAATTCGGATTCAGATTTTCTGTCCGCAATGGGTTGACAAAACAGCAACACGTGTTTCACTATTCATTGGTTTCCTTGTGCAGGATAAATATCCCGCATGTAACCTGCTTGAGAATACTGCACAGGAAACTGTGGTGTATCGTGGGTAAAATCGATCATCAAGTATCAATAATTACTGGTATTGTGATATGACAGGCTGAACAGACATTATTAAACTGTGAAGAGTTCTCTAGGGAATATGTGGAAAAACTGATACTGATATTACTTCTGATTGGGAATCAAGCAATTAGTGAGTTTGGTGTATGATGGCTGATATCGATCATCCAGTATCGGCTAGCACAATTCAATCATTATTGGTATTGTGATATGGCAGGCTGAACAGATATCATTGAACTGTGAAGAGTTCCATAGGGAATACGAGAAAGAACTGATACTGACATTACATCTGATTGAGAATCAACCAATCAGTAAGTTTGGATTGAAAGGATAACACCTGCCGAACAACAACTACTCTCCGCAGTGTCATTTATATGCTATGAAATCATTCACTGGGGTGCAACATCCAAGGCACAGGAAATATTTGCAATTCAGAAAAAAGCAGTAATGATGGCAGTGAGAGAACATTGCAAATAACTTTTTATGAAAATGGGTATCATACCTCTACCCTGTCTATATTTATATCACTGTACTCTTCATGTGAGAATAAATATTACTAACATTCCTACTTGTGGACAGACTCATGATTATCAAACTAAAAATAAGAACAAACTCCAACAAACTTTCACTAGACTGTCAGTGTCTCAGAATCATCCGTGATCGATTGGTATAAAGCTTTATAACGCTCTTGATGACAGTATCAAATCCGCCCTTAGCTTGCATTGCTTTAAGGCTAGTCTGAAAAATCATCTTGTGTCGAAAGCAGACTACTCCATTAATGAATTTAAAAAAAATGAAATGCTCACCGGTTGTTTTAAATGGCATTTTATTTTAACATGTCTTGTCTGTTACAGTGTTGTTTATTCATTATAAATATTGCATATTTTTCAGTCACAAATAATGATTTTTCTTATTCTGATATTCTTCAACTTCTCTACATTTAATTTTATTTCCATTATTGTCTAGTTTGTTTTAAGCTCATCTGACGTGTTACCCAAGTTAGTATGTTGCAATGTAGGTAACTGTATTGTAATTGAATACTTATCTAACTGATAAATTGATTGATTGATTGACAGATTGATTGATTGAAAATACCACCAAGGTTGTTATATTTGATCGGTAGCAGTGTGGGAGTCTGCACTCATTAACTTCCTGCGTATATTTATTTGTTGATTCAAGTTCCGTAATTGATTTTAATTATGAGGATGGGTTTCGAACCAATTGATCATAATCAGTACAAAGTAGATACCTATCAACAACTCAAAACTAGTTTTTTTCCCATGGAAAAACAATGATCAACTGGAAATTGAAAAGGGGTGATCCGTAACTTGTAGAAACAAAAATCGATGGTGTAATTATAACTGGGAAATATTCTCTTTATTTAATGGACATTCATGATCAACTTCAATCAATCATTTTTTTCCATAATAGTGATGGTTACTGCCATTCAACATCTGAAGCAGAAATTTCATCAATCACTCCACACAGAATCTAACTCACGAGCAAAGCACTCTGATGACATATTTCTCTCATTCTCAATATGAAGCGACTATTTTTCAATCGATTATCAGATGAAGAGAAGCGGTCGTTTGTTATCACAATCCTCCTTTTGAACTCTTTCTCTGGAATAATTCAGCTATTTTGTCACTCATTGTTTGTAGACTTTTGTTTAGGTCATCCATCAATTATACAAAGAAGTACCAAGGCAGTAAGCAAGCGATTAATCCGATGGAATATAAAAATACTATTTCAGAAAAGGAAATTATTTCTTCCGGATTGCGAATTGACAAAGGAGAATGTTCTAAGCCGTACACGTTTCAGCGACAATTGTTACGAAACATACAAATGGAACAGTGGATCTAATTCAAATCTTGACTGAATACGACAGTGGAATTAGATTTGGAATAAACCGCAACAGAACTGTCCACCTGGTGAAAGTATAGGCAAAGAATAACTACAACTATACTGTACAAGAAGCGGCACTTCTGTTGGCCCCATTTGATGTTCGGATGATAATTTTTCATGACCTTTGCCATTGTGTAAGTGTGCTAAAGATCGGGACACAGGAGATAATTCATTATTGAACGCAAACTCCCCTTCACCAACCGTCAGGAAAGTTTCAAAATTTAACCACATATTTTACATTGACATATTATTCAAGATCAGCCGATTTATTTATTATATTATCATAGAAGTGAGAAATTTTTCATTTGCAACCACATTTTGAAGCTTCATTAGATCCCTTTCACTATTCTAGTTGAATCGACACCTATTAATCAGGATATGTCCCGTGATTGTTCACTTTGAGCGTGTCATTTACTGAAACATATTTCCAATTTTAATTCTGTTTTGTTTGTTTTGTATTGCTATATTGATGTTATATATCCCTATCCAATGTCCTCATTGTACCATAGTGGCGTATTGTATATAAAGTTCTTTATTGAACAACTGACCAGTCAATCTGGTTCGCCAACAGACATAGTAAAACATTACATCAATAAGAGATGCATAATTGAACATTCTGATGTGTGAATAAATATAAACTAATGATCCATGAAATATTCCTTGATTCTTCAGTATGCTCACTGGAGATTTCAATATTTTCACAACAATATCATTATCAAGGGATAATTCCAATTTGACTTTCCTCCTGAAATCTACGAAAAATTCAGCATGCACCAAAAAATAATCCCGTTACTGTTATGTTGTCCACATCAAATTTCGATTTGTTGAGGTAAATGGTTGGTTCATAAATTCTTCTATTTTCTTCATCCCCCTCTGCTGGCTGTTTTTCATCACTTTTAAATCGAATAGTTGGATCAAGAATATGTGCTTTTCTAGTAGATCTGTCAATTGCTATTATATCGATTCTCCTGATGCCATCCATTTCAGAAAGACCATGCACTTCTTCATGTACTTCATATCCTTTTTCTCGTAGAGCTGATGCCAATAAGGACCAGATATCATTGGGTCTTCGAATACGCAACGATTCCCCGAATTCACTAAATCTTAATTTCAGGAAATGTGTTCTAATTGATTTCCACTCAAATTTAGTTTTTAAGACATTGATTTTTCTCGAGGGTGTTTTGATATAATACGAGCATTCTGATTTCTCCAACAGTAAAAATTTATAGAATTGTTGCAGATATCCTCCTTCCCATGTCGATCTGAAGATTTCCAATTCCTTGACAAATTTCAAAGAATATGAAAAATGGTTTGGTGTATCGCTTCGTAACTGAAGAATATCTCTAACGGAACTCCTGATGATTTTGTCTTTATCTTCTAGGTACGACTTCGGATTTTTTTCATGGAGTGCAGACTGGAAATTGTATATTGATGATGGCGAGATATATTGATTCAGAATATTCAAATTTTGGTCACCATTCAGAAGGTTCGATTTCGCCAAAATTTCCAGACGATTTGAAAACTTATATTATTTCATGTTTATTGAACAATAATTCGTTCGAGAAATAACAAACAAGATATTCGATTTTCTCGGGTTTTTCGATAGATTTCATTTCTGTATTTGATATTTTGACAACTTCATTTGCTTTCATATATTCAAAAGGGTCCCCGGCCATTTCGATTATGTTACATAGGGAATTTTAAATTTTTCAATCGAAACAGTGTCCTCAGCGAAGCCCAAAAATTGCAACAGGAATTTTATCATCCAGTAATTTGTAGCCAAATGGAACTGATATGTTACGGTTGATATGTTGAAAACAATTATTGGTGTTAATGGAGCACCTTGCATCACACCTCTTTTGATGAGTAAATTTTGAGACTTTTTATTGCCAAATCTATGGAAGTTTTGTTTCCTGTTTGTAGATTATGAACTATATTCTGTACTTTTTCAGAAAGTTCTGAATGTCGTAATGCAACCTTCAAATGATCATGACCAATAGAATCATATGATTTTTCAATATCAAGCAACGCTATGGATATGTCCTCTTTTTTAAATCGAGCTTCATCAGAATATTCTCAACTATCGTTGTATTTATGTGACATCCAAGGGTATGCATGAATCCCCGACGATTTTCATTAATATTCACATAATTCCTTATATGTTTCTCGATAGATTTTTCAATTATTCTATTGGGAAGTGAAGAAATCGATATTGGTCTTCAAATTAGTAGAGTCCTCGTTTATGGGTATCAATATAGTTCTTGCTAATTTGAATGATTCAGGTACAAAATTCTTCTGGATCTTCGGAATTCCGGTATTACTTTTGATAGCTTCCTCCGATATATTTCCATCATAACTGGAATTTTGAGAGTTTCTTTCGGAATTTGGCAATTTTGATTCATACTTTGCTCTAATTTTGTTGTTTCTTATTTCAAAAGTATCACTGAAGTGAGTGAAGGCCTCTTGTATATCAATATATGAAGACTGGGATTCATCATTTTTATAAGCTCTTCTCATAGCTTTCTGTCTTTGACTATAATAGTAGTACTGTGTTATTTGGTATTCGTAGTTGGAATTACGAATTTTAGCTTTTTGGATTTTCTCTGTTGGTTACTTACTGAATATGATTCAGTATTTTTGATGAATCCTCTCTTTTTTCTTGCTTCATAATACTTTTGAGCTGGATTTTTAGGGCCAAGGAGTATATTATACAATTACATAATTTCACATCATTTTCGGAATCTTTTCCATCACGTAACTTTTCTCATCGAACGTTTTCTGTAACAACATCATTTCACTGTTGAATTCTTCATCAGAAAGGGGGTATGTTTTAGTGTTTGAATGTACGGGATCATGTGAAGCATCAATAGAAGGTTCTGTTGTACCATTTTTTCAACTACAGTTTTCCTATAATCAGCAGGATGGGCTTTTCTGAAATGTGTTGCTACTCCATTTCTACTCTTGAAGATTTGATTACATATATGACATCGCGCTTCATCATTTATGCGCTTTTCATGTATATCTTCATGTGGATGTACCCTGCTGACGTGAATTTTCATTCCCCCAACGAATTGAAAGTTTCTCTGCAAATCGAACATTGCGACGATTGATTTGGTTCTTTCTGATTTTGATGTCTCACTGAAACTTTTTATGTTCCGGCATTTCTGACATCTTGAGAATCTATTCGAAAGAATCTATTAAAACCGCATTTCCTCTACTCCAGGTCGCTCCATCAGCAGAGACGATTCTATATAATAGTCCGAATCAAGATCAATGTCATTTTAGTTGGTATTCATGTTTGCACGAGTGGTTACCGAATTCTATTCAGTTGTCACCCAAGTAAAGTTCAATTGAATTCTATGACTTTGGAGTATCTATACCCACACGATAAAAAAAACTGGAGTAACGCACATGTTACTAACTGACAAGATCAAAATTTACAGCTTCAAGCCCCTCTAAACAAAGAAGCGAACCAAAGTGTAAACAACAAAACTACGATGAACAATAGGACTAAAATTCTGCTAAAAGTGAAACTCATATAAAAATAATAATGAAGCGTCTTCATTTGATTCTCACATAAAATAAAAAGTGAGAGCTTGAAGGATTACAGTATATCACTGTTGGCGAAGTCTAGCTGAAGCTACTCATACTCAACCAACAGGATCTACTGTGGAATTTGAATTCTTTTCAATCTCGAACCCCCTCCCCCCCGCACTCCAACACCCCGGGAACTTCCCAGCAGTACAAAAGAAAAAGTTAAAAGATAAAAATCATTGTCTCTCCAAAAGTAACTCTTTGAATTTGTGTTTATTGAGGTTCATTTTCTTAAGGAAGTACCTTCATTTGGTCGAAATTTATAGAAAAGGCTGAAATACATATAACTGTTAGATTTAGTGATAACATGCATTTTCGCGAAATTTGAGCGAGATTGACCTTTTCGTTACCGAGATAATGAAGTCAACATTTGCATGGGCTCTTATGGGAAATCGGAAAATTTGACGCAAAATTACGTTTTTAGTAAAGAACGAATTCATAGACATGCGCAAAAAACCGATTGTATTGAACTATAGCAAGATTGAAAATTTCGTGCGAAGTTTGAATGCATTTCACCTTCTAGTTATTGAACTATGAGACAGAGAAGTTTACATTATCGCACTCGCCGCAGTAACGAGCCGGACTATGTAGCAACGTCGCACGAGTTGCTCTGTCGAAATGGTTGTCAAGTACAGGTTAAGTGGAATACCATCTGCGGATGCAAATCCTAAAGATGAACTTCGCCTTTTCATCAAGCACGTAATACTTCGTTATGCCTATTATCATGTTATTGTGTCGTTACGTAAACTTGTTGAATAAAGATTATTATTATTATAAGTACTCGGCGCAACAAACTAAAGTCCCGTCTCACGCGCAGCTATGCCAAAACTTTTTTCTTTATAATTTGATATATTATCGGAAATGGAAGGAAAATTGTAAAATACTATTGGATACTATGAAAAATTATCGTGAATTATTAGAAATCACGATAATAAAAGAATAAATAAAAAGAAATTATAAAGAATCACGAGAAACTTATAAATGATGGGGCATAATAAATTTATGACATTGATGAATGATGAATGAATAAGAAGAATGGCGAACTTGGAAATTTGGGCGTAGTGATAAAAACAAATTATGGCACGTAATCAGGTCGTCAATATGAATTTATGGAAACGGATGAAAATAAATATAAATTTATGAGAAAACAAACCAATAGGAAAAGATAATAATCGATCGGAAACCATGGGAATAAGGAATAAAAACCGTGGTAGAAAATAATAAAGGTTGATGGCACTATATAAGAATGATCTCCGGAACAAAGCTAAATGATAGTGTGGCAAAGTGAATCTGTTGGTATTTCGAATATTTCTAGAGTGGATACTACTTCTCAGAACTAGCTTCTGCTTTAAAGGAGTGGAATGAGGAAGAGCTAAGAGATTATGTAGGACAACCCCTAAGTGTTCGTTTCGATTCGTCATGTTCAACCATTATGTATTTTTGAATGCTCCAGAAATGGAGTCATACTTACGTATACCATGAATTAAACGACAACAAGAGTTTTGTACGCTTTGTATTCTATTTTCATCAAAAGAATTGAGGCAGGGACCATATTTGAAATCACAGTAATTGAAATGACTGAGGACTAACGAGTCACAAAGTAATTTCTTTAGGTTCTTGTTCGAAATATCACGATCACTGTATAACATTTTTAGAGACGTAAAATCTCCTCATTAAATATCGTTAATATTATCCATATATATCTATATAATCTTTTAATGTTGCGTACCATTTTTACTCCACAATTTTTTTTCTTGTTCAGTTCATGTTCGTTTGCCGTTCAGGTTTATTGCAAAATGAAAAAGTCATGATTCACCGACCATCAAACTGGAGTGTACATATTTACATACGGCAAATTCAAAATCCATCGGGACGGCAATGAACACAGTCGGTTAATTCCATTGAGGTTCTTCCCCAACCGCTTCCAAATGGGAGTTCTATTGTGGGATGATCTACCGATTATGGAAAACGAGATTATCCGCGTGTTTTTGTTTCAGTTACGTTCACGTTCCATGCGTTGGAATTTAATTTCAACTGGAATTCGCTTCATGAGAACAAAATGAAACTCGATTTATTTCATGCTGTTGAGTCATCCTTGGGTTTCTCTCATATACTACCATCCCGTGTAGAATTGAAAAAAAATTCTAGCTGAAGAGAGCGAACAAAAACGTGAAATGTTCAATATGAAGTGAAGAAAGAATAAAGAATATACATTTCTAGAACAGAACAGATATCCACTCCAGTTATACAGTTCATCATTCCTTTGATCAAAGAAATACTAGGAAATTCTGTTTCGATTGTGACATCAATATTTCATTGACAAGTATAGAATATTTTCTTCTTCACTAGTGTTTAAATTATTTCCGGATTTTTTTTCGAGATCACGATTATTTTGAATTGATTGTCGCACTCGGCTTACGCCTCATTCTACAATATTTTCCACACGTGTGGAAAATGTCACTTTCCGCACTAGAAATGTAATGTACTATTTCTCGATCGTAGCTGATCTGAAGTAGCAACAGCCTTTCCTCTGCTCCCATAACGGATCAATTGCATTTCTTTCTATCATTTCCAAAGTCATGGAAAGAGCAATCAATATGAAGCTCATCAAATATCTAGAGAAATCAGGAATAATTAATGATCGACAATACGTATTTCGTCATCAAAGATCAACCAGTGACTTATTGGCTTATGTTTCTCATATTTGGCAGCATTCAATCGAGAAATTCGAAGAAACGAAAGCTGTTGCACTCGATATCTCAGAGTGTTCGATCGAGTTTGGCACCGGGGTCTCTTTTCTAAACTGCCGTCTTATGGTTTGCCTCCTCAGTTGTATACTTCGTTGAAGAGTTTCTTGTCTGATAGGTATCTGTATGTGGTTGTCGATGGAGTATCATCTGATATATTTCCAATAAATTCAGGTGTTCCACAGGGTTCAGTTCTGGCCCCCACTTTGTTTCTGCTTCATATCAATGATTTGCTTGAGAAAACATCTTGTTCAATACATAGTTTTGCGGACGACAGTACTCTTCATGCCAGTTTCTTTTCCAGAATCCCCATACCAGCACGAGAAACAAAAATTCAAAGAAACATTCACGTCAATAAAATTAACGACGACTTGGTAAAAATAATAGAATGGGGTAACATGAACTTGGTGGAATTTCAGTGTTACGAAAACCCAGGCATGTCTCTTCTCAAGAAAAGCCGCTCTATCATCATCTAATATTCAGATGTCAGGAGTAACTATTCCTACAAAATCAAGTATCTCGATGCTAGGAATTACGATCAGTGATAATCTCTCATGCCATGTACAGAGTACAGAATTCCCACCCCTTCGTTGTGAATTTGAAAACCTGTCGAACCTCTCTTGCTCAGGGATCTTTTTCCAATAGAACAACTGAGCTTTGGAACTCCTTGCCGGAAGAGGCTTACAAACTTCAGAAATTCAAAGTGAATGTTAATTCGTATCGAACGAAGAAGTAAAAACCATTCATTGTAAATCTTCAACCACACGAAAACTCTTCAACAACTCGATAACTTATCAATATCGACAATTATCATAGTAATTTTTGAAAATAAATGTTGTTTCAATCAATGGAATAAACAAATTATTGGTGTATTGTATAAAAAAAAAAAAAAATCCAATCAAAAACAACATCCCCTATGAATTTTTTAATAAGTTCCGGAAAAACACAGATGATACGAAAATTTCACTGGCACGAGGACTGAAAATCGTTATTGAAAAGAGATTTCTAATTAAACTTCTTCAGCGTACCCATGAATACATTTCGACGAAAACAGAAGTATAATGTTTTCATGGCAACTTCAAGAAGCTGAGGCAATTAAACTAAGAGCACTGGTTGATGTAATTTGGATACGCTTTCTATGTCACCGAAAAAACCTACCTTGGAATAATTGATTTGAAATATTTTGGCAGTGGTTCATGGGTGACTTGATAAATGGAAGAATCGTGCTGAATTATGGTAACGGAACATGCGATTCTCAGTTGATTATAATGTAATGAGATTATCAAAACATATGCATCAATGGAACGTTTGAAGACCCTAGATGGCTGATTTTGAAGTAAACAACTCCTCAATATTTACTTGAAGTTCATCGAATGATTCGGCAAAATTTTACAGCTAACCAATGAATTCAGATTGTACACTATCAATGATTTCAAGAAACGTTTGAAACCTATTATCAAATATTAGTGAGATGTAGTAATGCCGACTTCGCCATTTTCCTTGGTCTTCCATTGATCCGGAAACAATTTACTCCCTGTATCTTCGTTGTTATTTTGTAGTTATATTCTGAATTCAGATGTTCAATTTGAAGTCATGAATGTACAATTTAGTAAGAATCAAACCATATATGGTACTTCCAGTTTGAACGGAAGCATATCCAATTATCATATTTCAAATTGAAAGTATGCTTTTTTTTTTGGAAATGACGACTGAGCCTAGAATTACTTTCCCAATGTTATATCACAATCATAATCTCAATTCAAAATCTTCTGAGATAATTGGTATCTTATAAATATTACATTTTGTTTTCCCCTCGAAAAGAAACATCATTTCATGAAAGTATGCTATTGAAAATTGAATAATATCATGTAACGATAATTCATGGCCAAACTTTTAACTCAACATTTTTTTAATGCGGATTGGATATTTTTGAAATTCAATATCTCTTCATTTCTTAATATCAAGTCTATCATTTCTTTATTGCTAGGCAATTTTCAAATTTTGTGAGAAAAACCCAATTCATTGAAACACAAAACAAAGATTGTATGAAATGATAATTATTATGATCGAAAGATCCCATTTAGTGAAGGATAATTGAATTATTTCTTTCAAGTTATAGAAAATTAAGATAATGGTATAGTTTTCAGCTTCAAGTCAAATTAAGTTATGTAGAACCCTGAAAAGTATATACCATGTTCAACTAAGGATTATTTTCGGTTATAATTAAAAATTACCGATAATTTTTCAAGAAAGCGTGATATCTAAAAATATATTTATTAGAGTTTATTTTCATATTTTGGCGAAAGTGCCCGAGTCTGAAGGACGAGGGCTCTTTTACAAATTATTAATTGATCAATAAACAACCTATCACCTTTGTGGTCTGTATAAAAAAAGGAATATTGATACAATTTGAATAGAAATTCTGTAAATGTTTAATAATAAAGATGTAAAAAAGTTCAATAAAAAGTTGAAAGCTATAAAAAATAATTGTTATTATTATTATATGATGAACAAAATTCAGTTATTTTCGATAATAAATATGGCACCTTAAGATTTTTATGGAGTCTTTCACAACACAAGGATTCCAATACAATTAATGGTAGGTACATTCATTGAAATTTTGAATTTTTTTGCAAATTCAACCAAAAATTTCGAAATTGTTCTTCTTACACCTACAAACAAACTAAAAAGCAACAACAAATTTCAATGTCTTCCGCAAATTTGAATTTTTTTTTGAAGAAATAAATTGTAGGTTTGTAAATCATCTTTTTTTTCCAAATTCACTTCTTCTGTTGTTTCTTGGAGTACTCGAAACGAATTGTAGGATCAAAGATGCCTTGTTATTTGTTCGATATATCGGAATTATTTTTATGTCAGTGCATTTTACTTTTTCATGCACTTCAGAGTTTTTGCCCAGTTCTATTGCTAACAAGTGACGGATTTTATTAAGTCAAAGTTCCCCCAGAAAAGTTAAAGGTTCTTCATACCTTGTTTTCCAATGCTTCTGACAATGTGAAAAAAAGTAAAAGAATAAATTTTTTAAACATGTATCCTTCGAAATTCCACCATCTGCCTGAGGTGCAAACTGTCTTGGATTATCTTGAATACGTATAGGAAACTTCAGTCTGCAATTTCCGCAATCTTGACGTCGAATTCTGATACGTACAATGGCATTCTAGTATAGTTAGACATTTTCATATTCTTCGTACCAGAAAAATATCACTGCCATTTCTTCGGAGGGATAATCTCCACTCGTGAGTGGAGTGGCAAACACAATCTCGAACAGAGCGTGGTTGCCTCCGTATATAAACGCATGCCCCTTTAGGTGACAGTAACGATATCTCTCAGAGTATCTGGACAGCGTAAATAATCAAGTGTGCCATTGGAATGAAAGACGATAGGAGATAAGAAGACGTGTGTATACGGGAAAAAGTATGCATCTAGCTTTCCTCCTTCATTTGGAATCCGAGGCAAAAAGGCTCGGGCACGTTAAGTTTGCTCTCGTGGAGGACACATTTCGCACATATTTTCCACCCACTTCTACAACATGCTACATGAATTATGTAAAACGGTACTGCAACATGAAAATTTCTGTTTTCAGACACATGTTAATCAACTATAAAATCAACTCAAGATCAACTTTATTAAAAAATCATTACATGAATTATTTTTAGAAAATTCGAATTTTCGAACACCTGGTAGCTCCGCCACTGTTGGTATCTATTTGTTGCATCCAATCGTAACTTACAAACAAAATACTTTTGTTATGAGTTTTCTTTACTAAACAGTTGAATTATACCCACCTACGGTTTGTTTTATTATCAAGATATTCCCATTGATCGTTTCGGTAAATTTCTGGAGGCTGGCTTATGATTTTTGAAGTCTGGAGTGATGGAGTCTGAAACAAAGATCAGTTAGAAACAGAAAAACGAGTGTTACGAGTCGAGTAATATAATGGAATTTTTCTATCAAGTATTGGTTAAATGTATCTGCTTACCTTCAAATAGAATTCTTTCAAATCGGATAATTGCAAACAAACAAACATTTTCGTTATGTTTATAATCGCCGACATCTCTAAAATGATGTCAAGTGGCAAGTGACAGTTCAGCTGGTTTGAAGTCTGCGTTTGGATTCATTTGTCGACGGTAGTTAATAATAGTGTAAGAGCCAGCTTAAATCTGACAACACATTCTTTACGGTATCTGAAATTTCGTCCAGTGAGACTTCTATACCCAGTAAACAAGCAATGGGTACTAGCTAAGCCCGGCCGCGGTAGGTTTGGGGTCCCTCGGGTGAGTCAGGTATGAAAATTAAGTAAATTTTTAAAGTATTTTACGGCGTCTGCCGTTTTAATATGTTATAACGTACCTCTAGAGAAATTGAAAAATAACTATGGCTGCTGATTTTTAAGGTTGCAACAGCCAATTTTCAAAATTCGAAAAAAAAAATAAAATCGAAGTATTTTACGGCGTCTGCTATTATGGTATATTATTTATTAAACTATTTCAAGCTAATATTGTGATGTGGGCTTTTTCGATGAGCATTTTTCCAAATCAAATCATCTTTGGAACAATCTGTTCAGGCCAGTCTCAAATTACCTACACAGTAGGTTTCGGCTGGCACCTGTCAGAAAACAACTACTTCCCTGGCTAATACCACGAAGGGCATTGAATTATATCCGACCAGGTGCCAGTGCAGGTTTCTTCACAGAAGTAAACACTGCATTTGCTTTCGTCGATACAAATGAAGGAATTGATTTTCAATTATAGGGACGGACACACTTGCAGACCGGTTTCGGGCTATTTGGCCACTCGTCAGTGCAAGGCAATGCCATCATCAACATAAAGTCGATGATTTCCCATAATTAAAAATCAAACTCCCACACGAGTATCAAGCCCCGGCCAAAGCTGATGCGAACAACGAAGTTATTACGCCATCTACCAATGGACGAGGTATTCCAAAAGCTTGATACTCGTGTGGGAGTTTGATTTTTAATTATGGGAAATCACCGACTTTATGTTGATGATGGCACTGCCTTGCACTGACGAGTGGCCAAATAGCCCGAAACCGGTCTGCAAGTGTGTCCGTCCCTATAATTGAAAATCAATTCCTTCATTTGTATCGACGAAAGCAAATGCAGTGTTTACTTCTGTGAAGAAACCTGCACTGGCACCTGGTCGGATATAATTCAATGCCCTTCGTGGTATTAGCCAGGGGAGTAGTTGTTTTCTGACAGGTGCCAGCCGAAACCTACTGTGTAGGTAATTTGAGACTGGCCTGAACAGATTGTTCCAAAGATGATTTGATTTAACGCCAGTCTTCAAGTATGCCCACTGACTATGTCAAGTGTTTTACATTTTCCTCGCAGGAGGAATGGGTGAATTCGGTTTGCTTTTGGAATACCTCGTCCATTGGTAGATGGCGTAATAACTTCGTTGTTCGCATCAGCTTTGGCCGGGGCTTGATACTCGTGTGGGAGTTTGATTTTTAATTATGGGAAATCATCGACTTTATGTTGATGATGGCACTGCCTTGCACTGACGAGTGGCCAAATAGTCCGAAACCGGTCTGCAAGTGTGTCCGTCCCTATAATTGAAAATCAATTCCTTCATTTGTATCGACGAAAGCAAATGCAGTGTTTACTTCTGTGAAGAAACCTGCACTGGCACCTGGTCGGATATAATTCAATGCCCTTCGTGGTATTAGCCAGGGGAGTAGTTGTTTTCTGACAGGTGCCAGCCGAAACCTACTGTGTAGGTAATTTGAGACTGGCCTGAACAGATTGTTCCAAAGATGATTTGATTTAACGCCAGTCTTCAAGAATGCCCACTGACTATGTCAAGTGTTTTTACATTTTCCTCGTAGGAGGAATGGGTGAATTCGGTTTGCTTTTGGAATACCTCGTCCATTGGTAGATGGCGTAATAACTTCGTTGTTCGCATCAGCTTTGGCCGGGGCTTGATACTCGTGTGGGAGTTTGATTTTTAATTATGGGAAATCATCGACTTTATGTTGATGATGGCACTGCCTTGCACTGACGAGTGGCCAAATAGTCCGAAACCGGTCTGCAAGTGTGTCCGTCCCTATAATTGAAAATCAATTCCTTCATTTGTATCGACGAAAGCAAATGCAGTGTTTACTTATGTGAAGAAACCTGCACTGGCACCTGGTCGGATATAATTCAATGCCCTTCGTGGTATTAGCCAGGGGAGTAGTTGTTTTCTGACAGGTGCCAGCCGAAACCTACTGTGTAGGTAATTTGAGACTGGCCTGAACAGTTTGTTCCAAAGATGATTTGATTTAACGTCAGTCTTCAAGTATGCCCACTGACGATGTCAAGTATTTTTCCAAATGCTGGAAATATAATGCGTCCTCAAAACTTGTTGGTACAGTTCAAATTCACAAGGAGGGATCAAGCTTGCATCAAAGCTCCGGACTTTTTTATTGAAATTTTCGTTCATATCTACAGCCTTGTAAGAATCAACGAAATCTCCCGTCATCAACATCGATGAATTTTTTAGCATTGTAATACTGCAAGTGTACTTTTGGATAACATTAAACAGTTCATGTAAGGTATCCTCAGTCAGGCTAATGACACCGAAAGCAGCGAATATTTTTTGAAATTCAACGTTATTTTTTAGTAACGTCAAAGTTTTTTTTGCCTCGATCATATAAAGCTGAATTGAAGTCACAACCAGTAAAAGCGTGGAAGCCCCTTAAGCTTTTAGCTAGAAGTGGACCAAGTTATGTATATATTTACAGTATTATGTCTCTATACTTTCAACATGCAACTAAAATACAGTGTTGCCAATCCAATGAAGTCGTTTTACGCGAAGCTGATATGGAAAATCCGCAAAATATGATAAAAAAGCGCCGAGTAATTTTTAAACCTCAAAAAATATATTAATCTACATCTGTTTGAAAACTTGAATTGCTATGAAATAAAAATTGTGTTCGAGTCTGATATAATCTATGAATCTGAAAATATTTTCTTTGTGTTCCAGAAAAAAAGTTTTGATTTTTTTAAAGGAATGAACCCTCGACTTCCAATCATTGCCTCAGTTGATTCATAAGTTATGGATGCTTATCAAACCTTCGGCTGACAGTGTTTCTCTGATCTTTCGATTCTAGATTTGCCATCAGCTGAAACTAGAAGATTTGGGGCAGCACGCTAGCTTAGCTAAAAACAGTGTGTTTTGATAAAAGGAACATGAAATCTCGGAATCCGCCACTTTAAAAGTGTATCACTTATTGGTTATTTTATGTGTAATGGTCAGAAAGCCACTCTTTTCTGCCGAAGAAGTGGCAATATCTAAAATCCGCAGAAAATCCGAGAAAACTTCAAAGCGCAAAAAATCTGCGCAGATTTCGCGCTTTTTGCGCCTCATTGGCAACACTGCTGAAATATATTTGTCTGTAAACGGTTGGGTCAGGTGTGCCTTTGTGTTCGTAAAAGGAACTGAAACCCCACCATTCAGCCCTAACATAAGAAGGAAATATTTGACTAAAGAGAGAGCATCAACTACTACTCTTACTGTACCATGTGTTTTCTAAGCATAGACTGCAGGTAATGTTTCGCTGTATAGCTACAACCGGAAAAAATGTCAGCCATTTTCAATATTAGCTTAAAAAGTTTAATAAATAATATATCAACATAGCAGACGCCGTAAAATACTTTAATTTTTTTTTTCGAATTTTGAAAAGGTACTGTTGCAACCTTTAAAATCAGCAGCCATAGTTATTTTTCAATTTTTCTAGAGGTACGTTATAACATATTAAAACGGCAGACGCCGTAAAGTACTTTGAAAATTTACTCAATTTTCATACCTGACTCACCTGAGGGACCCCAAACCTACCGCGGCCGGGCTTAGCTAGTACCCATTGCTTGTTTACTGGGTATAGAAGTCTCACTTGACGAAATTTCAGATACCGTAAGGAATGTGTTGTCAGATTTAAGCTGGCTCTTAGGCTATAATAGGGTAGGTAGCCCAAGCGCGGATTTCGGAATTCACTAAAGCGCGGCAGATTAATATACAGGGGGATACCTTGTACCCGGTAAGGTACTTCCACCATATATGAGCCCTATATATATATATATATATATATATATATATATATATATATATATATTCTACTAATCTGACAATTCGAGAGTGACCTAAAGGAGGAGGGCTACGAAGTTGTAAAAAAACGTCATCTCGACATTCTCGAGCGTGATTTAATTTAATTTTTTTGTCATTTCAAAGGGAATATTTCAAGAATTACAAAAAATATATAATCTGACGATTTCCACAAGCCGAAATAATAAAAATTCATCGATAAAGTTTAATGCGTGCAGCTACGTGATGCCTATATTCCCGTCTCCGCGTTTCTATTTCTCTCTCACTTCGTCCTCACTATGGTTTCTATTGCCATGACAGTTGATCACACAGATTCGTTCGTGTCATGATATCGTTTTCAACGTATATCTAACGTTTAAAATTTTAAAAATTTAATTGCTTATAATTATTTTTAAAAAAATACAAGTATTCAACTTAAAAAACATACACTCCTTCATTTGCATGCTTTTTCCTGAGCTTTTCAATCAATTAAGTTCAATGCATTAAAAAAAATCGAATGGATAGATTAGGCGAATCCCTCCAGATAATCGTCAGATTATGAGACTGCAACGTCTATAGTCGGGCCGTTTAAAAGATAGAATTCAAGGACGCGTGAACAGTGAATGCCTGCATCTATATTAGCCTGCGCGGCGTAGCCACGCCTTCTAAACTGAAATAAATGAAGAACACTGTACTGTACTCAATTGTGCTTTGTATTTACGTCTGTTACGTTAATTAAATAATATGGATGAAAACAAAGACATTTAACTGTGGAGAAAAAAGGTGTAATAATGAACACTTATAAAAAAGCATCCCAAGAGTTTATGGGAGAACAGGGAAATGCGACGTTTTTGTTGAGTGGTGTAAATCGGACTTGTAACATTGGGGAGAGGAACATTCAGAGAGTCCGTGCCGTTCACGTGATCATTCTATCTTTTCAGCGGCTACACTATAGGGCGTAAAGATGAACCATATATATCTTAATCTGACGCGCTTGTGTATTTCAAAATGACGAATTCTAATAAAGGCCGCGAGTCTGCGTCACACCCAAACCGTCAGATTATTATATAAGAGCTTTTTCTTAGGTTCACTTAATATCCACTCAGAAAATCTGACGCGCTCGAGAAAACATTTTTTTTTCCCCTTACGTATGACCACCCCCATCATGGAAACAATCAGAATAACATACGTACATTTTTAAAAATATGTAGGACATAGATGATATCAATATCTGACGCGCTCGAGTATGTCCATGCAACAGTTTTTTTACATTTTTGAAAGTCTATACCTGCTCCCCCCACCGATGAAACGGTATACATTATATAACATTTTTTCCTTTTATCATCTAAGCTTCGCAACCCAATAGGTCTCTATGACGCTCGAGTAAATCCCGATTTAGCATCGTGGGCTCCTCTACTATAACGATTGATTGGCTAAGCCACAGCAGCTTCATACGTCACGGCGCGAACAACGAATTTTGATGAATATCGTTTTTTCAAAATAGAATTTTCGAAAGAACAGTTCCGGATTACTGAGGAATAGTGAGGCCGGGTAGGGAGCCGAAAACAAGTAGAAAAGAACACGGACAGCAACCATTTTGAATGTATCTTTTATCATTGAAATTTACCCCAAGATTCAATACAAACATACAAACAATAGGAACATCAACCCGATATCTTTGGTACGGCTGAAAAATACCAATAAGTTTTGGTATTTGACAAATCAGAATAACTAAAAAAATATTTATAGATCACTTCGTTTAATCGAAAGCAAAGTTTCAATGTTAAAATTTTTCATTACAATCGAATACCCCAATCACTGTTTGCTTCGTTTTTGAGAAAACTGCAATTTAGTGTGGGAAAATAATTTTGACGATTATTTCTGTCATGTCACTGATTTATTTTGGTTTCGTTGAAAATTATCTCAACTTCACCATAAAACATGGTTCATTCCATTCCAGAACAAGCTGAAAGTGTCAACTTTCATTTTAAAAAAATTGGATATTTATTGGTTGGATTTCAATGAATGGTGTGATGATATTAAAATGATTTCATGATTTTTCACATGATGTATCACTCGAACCCATTTTTCGTTTGAAATTTTAGGTTTGTAACACCTTCTCGCCAAGAGGTTGATAATGATCATTGACACGAATCAAATTTGTACCATACGTAATCGTAGGAAATATGAAACCACGTTGCATTCGTGGTTTTCAGTGGTGTAGAGGTGAGCACGTCCGCCTATTAAGCGGAAGACATGGGTTCAATTCCCTGCCGGGCCACCGTGCTGGGATTCTCTCGTTTCGACTTCTGAGGATTGACGTTCGTCAGCTTATTACTGGAGAAAACAATTTCAAACCATTTTAAACAATTTTCTTGAACCATTTATTTTCCAATGCATACAGTTATGAAACCCAAATGAACGTTTCTTGAAAATTCTCACACTCTTCTCAACACCTTTTAATATATGATCGCATTCATGACACTATTCGAGCATATTATAATATTCATCAGTAATTAATAGGTGAACAATCAGCCAAAAATGTCTAGGACGTGCCAAAACGCTGATCAACTTCGTCAAATTCCTAGATGAAACCATACGCTTCATAGCACTTTTTTCATTCATTCTGAATTCAATTGTTTATGCTATTTAATATATAAAAATTCAAAATCGTCATTCTTTCATAATACTCAGGGCTTCAAAGTTTCCCTTGAATCTACTCCACCTCGAAACAATATATTGAGATATATCCAACGCAACGGTTTCACATTTTATTTGGTGTAATAGCACGATTAAAACTTTAATATAGATAAAAACATTCGACATAGTCGATGAGCATACTTGAAGACTGGCATTAAATCAAATCATCTTTCGAACAGTTCGTTCAGGCCAGTCTATAATCTACCTACACTAAAGGTTTTGGCTGGCACCTGTCAGATAACAACTACTCTCCTGGCTAATACCACGAAGGGCATTGCGTCATATCCGACCGGCGCCAGTGCAAATTTCTCCACAGAAGAAAAAAACTAAACTGTTCATAGTGTCCTAATTCTTCTATACATTTGTTTATTTTCGTTCATGAGTCAAATATACATAATTTGGTGGGCTAGTTAATTTTGGAATAGAAAAAAAATCCCCAGATATGCGTTCGAGTAGTTTTTTTTTCAATTATGCCAGATTCGAGGGAGAGGGTAGAAATACCGATCATTTCTCTCTCCATGTACTTCTTATGTCCTCATCCGTTTCTGAAATTTCAGTGAGTCGGTGCCGCGTCCAACAGATTACAGCTTACAGCGGTTAAAGCCGCTTCACAAGATTTGACACGTCACCAGGGAATACTGTCAAATTGTGTGCAGCGGCTTTAAGCGCTGTAAGCTGTTAGACAGTCGATATGTTACGTTGCTTGCTTTCACATCGATATCCATAGATTCAATATTTGAGGTTATGATGATTTGATTCTCTCGGAATTATCAATGATATATTGCCGGAAATATGTATCCGAAAGCAAGCACTCTGACTGTCACAACTGTTACAGAAGTATGTGCTCATATTTTGGTCGATTTATATAACGGAAATGCAAATTAACTGTCAAATACAGGAGAGCTATGAATGTTTTATTTGCCGGTTGAAATACGTCCAATTGTCCTGGATACTCTCTCTCACGTCGGAGTTTCATCGGGCCCATTATTTCATTTTATGAACGGAGTTATGGTGAAACTGAACTTCCATTCGAACAGGTTTTACAATTCATAACGTTCCATGGAGGGTCGTAATACGATTATGAAGGTACTTCCAGAGGTGTTTCCAACCAAGAATTTTCTCATTAATTTTTTCGAAATGAATAGAAATATTAGAAAATTCACAAGCACGGAAACAATACAATTATTCTTATTCAATTTTTATCTCGCAACCAAATTACAACATCTCCTGTGTGAGAATCAGTTTTTTTCGGAATATATGGAGTCACATAACCTGAGAAGACTTACATTTCATGAGGCAGTTCAAAAGAATACCTTATTTTTTCAGTAATTATTCTAGAATTTTGAAAGAAATAAGAGCATTATGTAAGTCTCCTTTCAATAGTGGCATCGTGAATCACGAAGAAAACTGTACTTTTAACACAAAATACGGGTTGAAAATTTGATTCCGAAGAGATTTTTATTAGTTTGTTGGTTTGATTCATTCGATCCAAGTATAGAATTCACTGGATTATTCTTAGAATAAACAGTGACTTTTTCGCGTATTATTTCGAAAACATGGCCTTCATCTGCTATTGAGTAAAAAACAGCTCATCAGAAAACTATTTTGTTAAAATACATTTGAAAGCCTAATGCTCCAGAGTAAGGTGGCTATATACTGGTGTGTTTACTCCATATAAGAGGTTGTCAGCAAATCGGACGACCGATATGGCCAACTTGATGAAAATTTTGATGATGTAGACGTAGTAGTACTACAAAAAATCCGCCAGGTACCGGTACTCTTGCAGTGGAGATGACAGTCCTGTGTTGCCAAGTGGCCATGTCGTTGCGAATTCTGGTCCAGATCAGTAGAAACACAATGCAAATTAATTCCAACTGAGAAATTATTTTCAAACTATATGGAATGAACAACGCATAAAGTTAAACACAAATTTGGCGCGTTTTCGTGTTTTCAATAACCTCACATATCCAGTCCCGATAAATTCTCTATCCTTTTACAAAAACATCAGAATTGGCAACAGCGTGTTCCATGGATCGAGTGATCACGACAATTAATAGAAATTTTTGATAACCAGCGCTCCCTCATGGCCACTGATGAACTTCTACGCCTTGTCTATAGGTTTGTCTGAAACAATATCGCAACATTAGAAACACCAGTATATAGACATCTTACTCCAGAGTAAGATAGCTATATACTTGTGCTTTCAGTGTTGCGATATTGTTTCAGACAAACCTGTAGACAGGGTGTAGTTGTTCAAAATTACGCCTCAAATGTACGCTTGTGGTTGAAATTCCTAAACATTTTCGAGATTACTCGATCCGTGGAACACGGTTTTGCCAATACAGATCACTTTTGGTTAGAACAGAGAATAGAACGCGAGATTATTCTGAGACTGATGAAAACAAACTTCATCTTCAATGATCTACCCCCAAGAATAATCACACGTTCAAGTATATTCAATAACCATTTGAAAATTTCCTAGTGATCATCAAAAAAACACAAAATAAGTTTGCTGGCAATAACATTCTAGAGTGTTTCAGATATTTTCAATTCAACCCAGAAGATTATAAAAAATAATAATGATTCCAGTCACCAGAAAAAATGGCATTACCTCACTTTATATATCCATAAAATTTGATCACAATTCTCACTCCTATTCGTTCACACGCATTAACGTGAATAATATTCGGCTGAATTGTGATACTACTTCTAAACGAGCTTTTGAGTTGAGATCACACTAATATATTGCTCAAATGAAAATATCAACAATAAACTGTTTTTTTTATCAGCACATAGACCGCAACGACATAGCCACTTGGCAACACAGGACTTGCCCATGACTCATCTCAACTGCGAGAGTGACGATACGTGGCGAACTTTTTGAGTTATTACTACGGTCTAAGTCATAAATTCTTGATCAAGTAGGCCAGATAGGTCGTCCGTTTTGCTGACAATCTTTTATATGGAGTGCAAACACCAGTATATAGGGAAGAATATCGACCGATGAGGGCGCTGCTGGTGGTCAAACTATATTCACCATTTTGAAATAGTTACCTTGTTTACATTCGTGAAATAACACGCCAAACTGAAATCCAGTCATCAGTTGCCCTCGCTAGACAAGATTTTGGTGTTTTTTTTGCTATATTTTCATTGTACGAATTTTTTTTTCGTGAAGGTTAATATAACTGTGTTTATGATGCTTTGAATAGCCGCACAATACCATTCATTGGAAATGAACATAGATGCATTGTGTTTTGAAATCTAATGATATTTGTTCCAGGACATTTTTTAGTTTTAGTGTAGTGTTAGTGAACCAAAGAGGCTTTTATTACATGGATGATGAAATGCGCCATAACTTCGCCTAAAAATAGACAAACAGACTCACCAGGTAACAAGAAATCATCTCTTTTGAAATGCAAGTAACACACTGAAGCCGCTCTAGGTGGTGATTTATGCAGTTTCAGTTCAATTTTCCAAGCCTTGTACCTGTCTATTTTCTCTTTCAATACACTTTCCCTAATGTTTCCCACCAAAGATGTATTTCTCTTTGGAAACATGTGGAAAGATAACTTTGGATTTCGGTTCCTTGAGTTGCGGCAACTTGGCACCAAACACTTCATACGGCTCACTGAACGATCTGCATCCATGATTGTTTGTTATTATTAATCGAAAAAAAATTACAATTTCAGAAGAGATTTCTTAAATCAACACCAAAGAACTCAAATTCACACACATAAAATGGAAGCCGTTTGTTTGTGAAATTATAGCAGTGCGTTATATTTCCGCCAGATGTCGCATAAAATTATGAACTTCCCAATAGCCACCTTACTCCAGACTATTCAAATTTCAAAAACGCATTACATGTGATATAAACGTCAAAGTTAATAGACCGCGGAAATGTGACGTCACATGACAACAGCCTGCTGGAGAAACAAATCGTATTTCCATAAACAAGAATGGTGATTTAATGAAATTTCAATTGCAAATCTGAGATACAAAATGCATGAATATACCGTTGCCGTTTCAACTTATCAGTACTTGAATCTGCTCTTCTAGTTGCTTGAATCCACAATTCACGTCTCTCAACAGCAAGAGTATTAATATTCTTTCATTGTCGAAAATAGAAGGGAATCGATGGATTGAAACATCACAATCGCTCAAAATGGAGTTATTATCGAGAGAAAATATTTTGAAATATGACACAAATGCACAATAAGCATTTGTAGATCCGTCTGTTTGTCCAGCAGGAAACTATCATTTACTGTCGTCTGTCTGATATGCCCACGGTCTATTGACACCATCATAAAAAGCATAGCTGGGCATTAACTGTTCAAAAGTATGAAAAATACTTTCGACATATAACAACAGCGGTTAGCTTGGCTGTGTTTCTCGGGGAACAGATAATCATAAACCTATTCATTAAATACAAAAGTGCTATACCCTCAAGCGCTGCAGTTGAACGTCTTTTTTCCACGGGTAAAGACATTTTAACACCAAAACGAGCCTCGCTTTCAGACGACAACTTCAACTTGTTAATGTTCACGAAGGGTAATATGCACCTTATGCCCGACGATTAAATTGCACATCTGAATCATACAAGTATTTTGTTTCATTCCTAACCTGTTAACATCCAAAACCAACAGATTTTTAATTCATAAGTTCACTAACGCAACGAATTAAAGATGCAATTTACACATATTAACGGATTAACGATTAACGTTAACTTGCGTTAATTCTTCCGAAATATAACGCTTTAACGTTTAACGAAGCTAACTTTTTTTGTAGCGGATTAACGATTAACGAAGTTAATTAGTTGATTAACGGTGCCCAGCTATGATAAAAAGTCAGCGATACATTATCTTCACTCCCAACTGGAAAAAAATAACTACCCTCAGCGCTGTTGGTGGTTGTTGACCCTGAGCATTAAACGAGGAAATGCGGATGTTACATTTTTAAATTTATTTTCTGTGTTCTGTGATATAACCCTTTATTCATGGGTAAAGCACTGCAACTCCATCTTCAGAGTGAAAAAAGGAAATATTTCTAGCGTCATATGATTTGATGTTGGTTTATTATTTTGCCACTTTTCGATTGATGTGTAAATAGTCTGAAGCCGCAGATACCACTTTCCATTTATTTGTAATATCGAAGGAGATTATATGGGGTCTAAATCGAGAATAAGTACTTGTATACATATAGTATACATATTATCATTCACTCAATGATTATAAAACATAATGGAGATATATTCATAATCGATTCGGAAGTTTTTGTTTCTGAAGAGTTGATGATTCGCCTTTTGAATTTAGGTGAAGTTTTTTAACATGCATCGCCATGTTTTGAAATACTTCCACAAACACTTGGACTCCGATGGATGGTGTACAAATAAGAAGGCATAAAGCGGAGTTTTTTTCAGTCCATAAGTTAGCGCCTTTGGAATTTAGGGAAAGGGCATATATCACTTTTTTTGCCTATATAAGCAGTGGAACACACATTACCCCTCACCTTCACACCTTCTTCCATCTATTATTTTTCCCGCAAATATTATCATTCCACGAAAAAAATCGGTTTGAAATTTCTTGAAGTTTTAATTAGGCAATTGAAAGTGTATATTCAATCAAGCAATCGTCGAAACATACATTTTAATTTGAGCAGTCAACAAAATAAACACAATCTAATTTCATCTTCATGTATAATGAAATCGAACAAGAGGAACCCAAATATGGTAAATTTAACACCCATTCTAATATGAGCTGCCTATTGGTCACCATACAAAAGTGTATGTATAGTCAGCTATCTATTTCCTCGTATATCCAAAATATTCACGGATATGCTTGAAGACTGGCTTCAAATCAAAAATTCTAACTGAACAATTTGTTCAGGCCAACCTCAAGTCACCCACACTGTAGGTTAACGAACTAGCATCTATAAGAAAACAGCTACCCCCCTGGCTAATACCACGAAGGGCATTGGATCACATCCAACAGGTGTTAGCGCAGGATTCTTCACAGGAGAATGAATGTAATCCAATTCCCGTGGTATTGGCCAGGGGAGTAATTGTTTTCTGATAGGTGCTAGTCAGTCAACCTACAGTGTGGGTGAGTTAAGGCTGGCCTGAACAAATTGTTCATTTAAAATATTTTATTTCCTCGTAATTTTTTGATCATGAGCGCCTAATGACTCAATATAAAGGAAGGGCTATTGGAGACTATTACCGTGTAGGTATTTGACCCCAATTTCAATCCAAACTTACAACCAACAGCAGAGTTTTCAGTCATCCAAGATACCTCAAAGTCTTCCTCAAACGTCATAATGATATATCAATTATTGGTATTATTACACTTCTCAACAACATATTTCATCAATCAAGCAACTGTTGAAGTATATCTAGCGGAAACAGTAAAAAAATCAATCACAGACTCGCTCACTTTATTGGAGCATCGTAGAGGGCTGGACAGGGGGAGACTTGTTTCTCTTGTATAGATATTTCCAAGGTCGGTGCTGTCCTGAATTGTATGCAATCATTCCAACCTTGTCAATATCTACACGGACTCGACGAGTACAAAATTCCCACCCCTATGTTATGAACTTGGAGACCTGTCGAACCTCTCTGGCTCAGGAATCTTTTTTCAATAGAACAGCTGAGCTTTGAAGTTCCTTGCCGAAAAGGGTTTTTCCTGAGGTTTACACACTTCAAACATTCAAAGTAAATGTTAATTCGTATCTCCTGTCCCTTGATTCACGCGATATTCTTTGAACTTTACAGGGCTCCCCTGCCGTGTGAATTTGCACATAAAAAATTTGTTTTTAGAATATATAAATTTGAAATCCACACTGAATATTGCGAGCAAGAAATGATTTTGACTCATGTCGACTACTAGCAGCAAAATGTTTCCTTATTATTTCCTTTCATGAAATAATCTTGATAATTGGCCCAGATGGTGAAGAGTTTTCCAGGAAAGACATCGATGTTATTATTTGTTAAAGCAATTCAGAACAACTGAGTGATTTTTTGTAGTGTACTTCCGTTGTATCATTGAGAATAACATTCCGACAAATGTCTGATATCGACTCCCAGCAATTACTTTTAACGAGCTATAGGTATCGAAAATAGGAAAAACTATAAGTTTTGTGAGATTTGATGAATGTGTTTCTAGCTGTTTATTTGAGGTTAGGTTCCATTTTGTCCATTTTGCCTCCTTTTATTTTCAGTTATAACTCAAAAGGTATTGAGTCATCAGTTGACTGAAATTCAGAGTCTTTTATAGGAGTGCGTTTTATCGAGGAAAGAACAGTTTTGAACATCAAGATATTCTTCGAACTAATTTCTGACCTGGAACAAAATGGTTATCATTGAATCGATATAAAAGAGTGCACCATAGATAAACTCTCTAATGCTACGTGTATGAATACAGATACACAGAAAACAATACGGAATTGTTGTTGTAAAATTGTGAAATTGTTCGTTCGTTAACCAGCTGACAAACGTCAAACCTCAGAAGTCGAAACTTGTGCGAGCACTGGATTAACGAGGCCTTACCTTTGAACGTGCGATTACCCGGCACGGTGGCCTGGTGGGGATTACCTTTACACTACTAGGACCACGAATACTTCGATCAGGCCAGTACCAAGTACTCACATGGTGTATTGGTCAGTAGCAAAAAACAAACCCTTCCCAAAAAAATATCAGAAGAGATGACCGATGACAAAGTTGAAGGCTAGACTGCCTTCTTAGAGTTTATCAGCGAATAATTACACAAGACCCGTTTAACCTATTGAATTGATCAAAATAAAACTGGATTTTGACGTTTTCTGGGCTTCCGTTTCTCCTGGAAATAACCTCAAAACACATCTCTCCTATATCCTGCTCGATTTGCGATAGAAAATGAGATCGCAGCGCTAGCGCGGAGAAACACGGAACTGTCCATAACGATGGACAGTTGTTATGTTTACATTTGCATGTGTATATATGGAGCTTCGATGTTCTCATGTTCTTTTTGTTGGTGAAATTTCCAATTTCTCATTATTTTCTGTGTGAGAAGTGACTCATTTGAAAGTTGAATACTTAAAGAACATTTCGTTTCACTAAACGAATCTTGCATAATTTGATGATGAATGCACACCTGAAATAATTGAAAATTTCATCTCTCAGTTGGGAAAATTTACTTCGTTCACTCAAATATAAAATTTATTCAATGTATTCAAGCAATGATAAAGTATTAGAAGTGTCAGTTTTCAGATAGATGTGATTCTCACCAGTTATAATTATGCATTACACACTAAATCATTCATCTTCACCCATACCGTAAGATTGTATCAAAGATTGAATCGTTTATATCCAGAACTAGAAAACGAGAAAAAGCAACAAACCTTCTAATTATTTCACTGTAATATTCACAACTGAAACCTCTTAAAAATCTCCACGATCGCTATTGAAGCTCAAACACACACAAAATCATAAGAATCCTGAATGACTGGAGAGTCAATACAACAGCCCCATATAAACACATGCAAACTAGAGTATGGCGATCTAACCATTGAGTGTTTTTGCAAAAGTCGATAGGGGGTGTATCGTTTATTTTCTATCGCGAATCAACCACAATGCGTGCATTTCAGAATTCTCAAAACTCTGTTCATGTTCTGTTACTAATCTGGGTCCTTTTGAACTGAAGTCCACTGGATTTTGTACAACTCACCCTGGCTATGAAGGAATTTTTCGAATTTCAAGTACACATTTCACAGCACATACACGTTCCTCGTGAGAACCAAGTGTGCAAGTCGTTGCAGAATATGAAACAGTTTCAAAGGTACTCAAGTGAGAATAGCGAGACATTTGTGTAGCCTATTATAGTGCCTGAAAAGTAGGGCGACACTCTGTTTCAGCTGCTCTAATGCTTCTGTTTATTGTTACACATTGAAAAATATGTCTAGACTGTAACTTTTCTATCATATTTCGCAGTTAGGTAAATAATCACATGGAAATATAAGGTTGTTTTCAGTTGTGCATATTCCACCATTCCATATCATTACCAAATTGTTTTTGTTTGTTTTTCAATCAGCGTTCAATATTGTTTTGATTCATATGACAATATTGTACGTTTCATCTGGAGCAGGATAACGACATCAGTGCATTTTTTTTGTTAATATAAGAACGATTCGGAAGACAATATCAATCGGCTTGTTTCGCAAATAATGGTAGAGATTATTGGGAAAGAGCTAAACTGATGGTCGATTTCTCTTTGTATTTTTCACATATTTTGTAGGCTTTATCACTTTCGGATAATACAAAAACCATTGAGGAGTATTTTTTTGTTTATAGAATGGAGTTTGGGGGGTTACTTTCCGGTTTATTCTTCTTCCAATGGAAAAAAAAAAATCGATCGTGAATTTTTTTTCCAAAACGAGGTTTTGCAATTCCTGCATTTTTCCTTGGCTGATTGTTAGGGATTGTTGAATTCTCAAATTACTCTGGAAACAATTTGCAGACCTGCAAAGTACATAGTAACACTTATCAAAAACATAAATATATAATGAATTTGATCAACACTTGACGCCTGACTCTCGTAGACACACTTTCGAGTAAACATATTGTTCGCGCATTTCTGCAGGTAGCAGCATTATTTACGACCGCTCACA
Source organism: Zygogramma bicolorata (assembly GCA_032362365.1). Classification (NCBI taxonomy): domain Eukaryota; kingdom Metazoa; phylum Arthropoda; class Insecta; order Coleoptera; family Chrysomelidae; genus Zygogramma; species Zygogramma bicolorata. Next base: position 2,075,779 of record JAVJAQ010000486.1, read on the forward strand.
AAAAACGCGGCAAATTTTCCCTACATCAAAGGAGTTAGAAGACTTATTAGTATATCTATGGACGATGCCCTTCTGAATCGCTGACCATGCTGATTCCTGGAAACTGATGTGTCAGGTTTTCCTTCTTTGTGGGAACATTCAGTTGAGAAATAAATTTATTTTGTATGATGGTGTATGAGTAATTAATCGCTATAAGGTTTCCATTGAAAATGATGTGGATAAAGATGAGATAGATTTGTTCGAGGAAGATGGTAGTGCTGAACAAATACTAGAGACTTAACTTTTTATTGAAGTAGAGACTCAAATGAGATCGTATATATTTTTTATCTAACGTAACGTATTCCAGTAAAAATATTTGGAATAATAATCATGTCTTGATATAATATAAATATAATGAATTCTTCCACTTGTTGGGAATATAAAAAAGATAATATCATTGTTACACATCCACTCCACTCGGAAATTCCACAGGGTCAGTCTGAATCCAAGTCAATACCCTCATTAGATTCTTACAAGACATCACTCATTCTACAACAACTAAGTATAGTTTTATAATTTGTTTATAGTAGCTGTCTGATATATCACTACAGTGTATTCACGTTGAAGATAGAGTGCGCGCAAGCAATGCATCTGGCTGTGATATTAAAGACGGCACAGGTTGTATTAGGCTCGTTAGAAGTGCACGTGTTCATAATATTGTTCTCCAGCCTAAAAAGCGGAGAAGTCGATCAATAATTTTGGATTTTGTGGATAAATTCGATGAAAACGCCAATAACCTATTAGCAGTAGTTCCAAGTCCTGTCCTGATCTTCTCGACCCTTCACGTGTGTTTGTTTACGAGCACTCTATCTTCAACGTTGATGCACTATAGATATAATTCAAATTTGCAAAATTTTTGTGGCTATTCCACCATCGAGTTTTCCATCCAAATAGTACCAAATGATAAAAGAAGAGTAACAGACAGAACATTCGAAGTCATAATGAACTTCCCACTCGAAGTATAACCAACTGAAATAACATACACCAACTACAATCTTGAAAAAGATAGTGAGAATATTTGAATATTGTACTTTTGGTTTTCAAAAATGAAATATTGACGCACATTGGGCAAATTGTGACAAAATTGCTATTCGTATTAATTATTTATTTCTAGTCGAATATCTGTTTGTATCTCTTCCAGAGTTTTACCATTAGTTTCAATAAGAAATAATGCAATCAGCACCATTCCACAAAGACAAAACGTGCCGTACACGAAGAAAGGAACATATATGCCCACTGAGTAATACGTCCACTCAAACAAAAAAATTGTTGCAGGTGAGACAATGCTATAGTTGATGTTGACTAAACACAGTGCCGTTCCTACCAAGTGTGAAGGGTAAAGTTCACTCGTAACCAGCATCGGTATTGTCTGTAGTCCACTGCTGTGTGATATCACAAAAAGTAAAAACAAAGCCAACTCTATCGATTCAAAACTCTCATCAATATAATGAGATTTTTTAAAAAACATGACAGTTCCAGTTGCGAATAACGACAATGTAGTACATCCTGCAGAAACGAGTATAAGTGGTTTTCTACCAAAAATATCGACTAGAAGTGGTGCTACCATGGTCGCAATAAAAAACACCACATAGAAAACGGAATTTGCTATCCTTGGTGATATATTTTTGCCATTCTGGAAGGCTGTTTCGCAGTAAGCTAGAATAGCACCGTTTCCACTGGAATGCTGCGCAGTGGATAGCATGATTGATATAAAAAGGCATTTTCTGAAATGTGTTTTCGATAGCAGGTCTGTAACTTTCCCTTTGTCATCTCCATTCTTCGAAATAGCTTCTGATATACGAACCAGTTCTATCCGAACGTCTTGCTTTCCCTTGAACTTACGGAGGCTGTTTTCCGCTTTCACGACATTTCCCTTCAGCAAATATTAGTAAGGACTCTCCGGTAATAACGGAATTATGACAAATATTAAGAGCGTCACTGTTGCTGCGAAGTAAGCTATAGAGTCCATTGACATAAACAATATCAAAATGTTGTACGCGGCTATTCCCAGAACGAATGAGACCATAATGGAAGTACCGAATAGGCCTCTCACTTCAGAATCGGCTATTTCTGATAGATAGGACGGTCCTACAACGAACAAAGCGCCATCCATGAAACCCGCTAGAGCTCGTCCAACGTAGAGATACACCTTGGAGCTGGCGAAACCAATGAATAACCAAGACATTGTTATCGGAATTGCAGCCAGAAGCATTAGTTTCTTCTTTCCCACCCATTTCATCACAATGGCAGTGATAACGCAACCAAATATCACTGAAAATGGCGTTATTGATGTCAGAAAGGAACCTTCCCTGGTTGTTATATGTATAGAGTAGTTTCCACTTGTCAATAGCGGCAGAGAAGTTGAAGGCCAACCAAGGTGCAAGCCAATTGAAAATAATCCGATATTAACTGAAAGAAGAACAGAGTTATGAAATGTGTACACTAATGACACGGATTGATTTTTTTTTGGTGTTTCATCAGAAATAACTTTAAAAGTATATGAACTAGGCCAAATACTTTCACTCACATTTTTTCTTTTATCGACATTCGTACTACGCAAGGCTGAGTATTTCGAAATAGATTTTCTAAATGAGCATGTTTGAATCTTTTCATTTTTTCATTTTTTTATTATTGAAATTGTTCTCAATTTTTTATTGATTTCATTCATTATTCACCGTTTTTAATAATCCATCAAAATTTTCTATTTCTTCAAAATTTTCACTATTTTATGGGGAAAAGATAAGCTCAGATTAAACATTTGTGGGGTCGCCATTCTTGCCCCGCGGCCGCCATCTTGAAAAAAATGGCGCAGAAAAGGGTTTTCTTGCTTTTTATGAAAAACTTTTCATCCTATAGGAAATTTGAACAAATATTTTGTGTTGCAAATCAAATTCTCTAAAATTTTATAACTATTACTCTTCATCGTGCAATAACAAAGTTATGAATGGAAATATATGAAAATTGTGAAACAATTTTTTTCGGCGAAAGGATTTTTTCTCTACCCATTCAACAATGAAATGACATCAGAACATTTTTATGGAGGGGGTTTCAACGAATGATTCCAACTATAATCTAATCTAATTTCGTTCATTCATTTGTTTCGCTAGCGCTCCGAAGTTGACCGTATTTTTTAATATTCCTTAGGACACATAAAAAAATTCGGGACGTGTCACTACGTCGAATTCCCACTATGTCGAATTCCCATTACGCCAAATTCCCACTACGTCGAAAAGCATCCCCACCACTTACGTCACCAAAACACGATCGTTATCGAAGCTGGATCCCATTCGACGTAATGGGAATTCGACGTAATGGGAATTCGGCGTAATGGGAATTCGGCGTAGTGCCACACCATGCACTTTCAATATCAACAGCACAGCGAAATTCATCCTTCTTTTAGGTTAGGTTAGTTAGGTTAAGTCAGATTGGGTTAACAGGAAATTGCAGAATATCCGGTAAATTTTGCGAGTGCGTATCACAACGTCGAATTCCCATTACGTCGAATTCCCATTACGTCGAATGGGATCCAGCTTCGAGGGTGCGTATCACTACGTCGAATTCCCATTACGCCGAATTCCCACTACGTCGAATTCCTATTACGCCGAATTCCCACTACGTCGAAAAGCATCCCCACCACTTACGTCACCAAAACACGATCGTTATCGAAGCTGGATCCCATTCGACGTAATGGGAATTCGACGTAATGGGAATTCGGCGTAATGGGAATTCGACGTAGTGATACGCACTCGCAAAATTTACCGGATATTATGCAATTTCCTGTTAACCCAATCTGACTTAACCTAACTAACCTAACCTAAAAGAAGGATGAATTTCGCTGTGCTGTTGATATTGAAAGTGCATGGTGTGGCACTACGCCGAATTCCCATTACGTCGAATTCCCATTACGTCGAATTCCCATTACGTCGAATGGGATCCAGCTTCGATAACGATCGTGTTTTGGTGACGTAAGTGGTGGGGATGCTTTTCGACGTAGTGGGAATTCGGCGTAATGGGAATTCGATATAGTGGGAATTCGACGTAATGGGAATTCGACGTAGTGACACGTCCCGAGCTTCGATAACGATCGTGTTTTGGTGACGTAAGTGGTGGGGATGCTTTTCGACGTAGTGGGAATTCGGCGTAATGGGAATTCGACGTAGTGATACGCACTCAAAAAATTAATAAGTAGGTTCGGTTTCCTATTACCATTTCGTTCCATCCATATTAATTATAATCTTTCCAAGATTGCTTTGTTATTATTGATTATTTCTCGACACTTTTCCCCACCATAAAACTTCGTTTTCATTTTATCCGTTTTCACAATAATTTCTAATGCAAGTTTACACTTACGAGTATCCTATGCAGGTAGGGAAGGCCCAGGTAACCGTTTGGGGACAAAATACATCTGTCTGCTTTTACTAGTGTTATCATCATTATTACAATTATTGGTCCTAGAAAGCGCAGCTGTTTTTCCTTTCTACTTATTTTTCCAGTTGTGCTACGTATTTCGTAGTTTTGCAGGTACGGTTTTGAGATATGTGGACAATATTTTCGATTTCGTGATGAGCATTCTGACTTTTTCAAGCATCTACATCGTAATAATCGATCATAATTCGTGAGAATCTCATAAGGAAAATCAAAAGGTGAGAGTAGTAAAAATCTTGTTTGATCGAGGAAAAGCAAAAAACGATGTCATAAATGAACAATTATTGCGAACTGTTCCGGAAAAACTGTACATATTGCATGTTACCATTTCTATAGTGATAGTAAAACGGGTAATGCCGTTTCCATCCCTAAACAATTACCTGAGTCTTCCTTACCTGCATAGGATTCTCGTAAATGTAGGATTGGAAATTAGTTTAGAAACCTATTGAATATAATGAAACCAAAGTTTCATGGTGGGAAAAGAATCGATAAGAAATTGATAATGAAATAGCTATGTTGAAAAAAATATAAATCATATAGGTAGGTAATAGAAGGGTAATAGAAAACTAATCGTAATTATTCATTTTTGAGTTCACTTGATTTTCATATGTATCTTGAGGAGTTTTCGAGATTATGGTCAATTTTGGAGCGCTGTATAACTCTGAAGAATGAAATAATTCAAAAATCTCATAATGAAAATTAATTTCTGAAACCCTCCCCTATAAAAATGTTCTGAATTCTGTTTCAAAATTCTTTAGCTCTTTTCGTACATAGCTTTGTTATTTTCGATTTCTTTATGGAAAGAAATAAATAAATAAAGTAGAAAATTTGAATTGCAATAAAATATGTATGAGTTAATTTTCTGTAGGATAAATAATTGAGCAGATGAAGCGCAAAAACCCTTAACACTACTGTTTTTAAGATAGCGACCCCACAAATTTAGGTGCTGGCTCTCCCTAACCCCCCTGCAAATCATAATAATGATATTGCGTTTTCTGAGAAACGCAACCCCAAACGTTCCTTTTTAATCGACTGAAATGTCATGCCAATGAGTTCCTCTAGTGGCCTGATGTAAAGAAAAATAATATGTTTTCATATAATTCTGGGTATTTTGTGAATATATCTTATATTCATACTCACTTCCAATCATTGCTAAATATTGTGTCGACCTTTGCCGGAATTCGAAGTGTTTGAAAACAATTTTCATTTCTATGGCCGCTACCGTGAAACCATAATTCAGAATGGTAATGAGCCTCACAATCAATCGAAGCCAGAAAGAGGATCCTAAAAAAAATAAGTTCACGCGTATAGTTGGAGTGGTACATTGGATAAATACATTTCGATGAAATGAAAATCACTTTCGCAAAAATACAGAAGAAAAAAAGTTCTGAGGATTTTTACTCTGCCATCATTTTGAAATACATCGGTTTGTTGGAAAATCAAATCGAATGTTTCCACCTGAAAATAGGTCAATAAAATATAGGCATCAATCAAAATCAATCATATCAAACATATTTCATTGATCGATTATTTTCTGTCTTTCTTCTTCTCCGACAGAAAAACAGAAATTATAACTTCTATGGAAGAAGAAAAATCAAAAAAAAATCACAAACACGCTCTATTCCTAATTATTCATTCAAATGAGGTCAATACATTCAAATTTTCATGGTTATCATGAAAAATCAGTCTCTATTTTTCACATCTTCAATACAAATAATTTATTACATATTTTTACAGCTTGTGGTAGGTTAGAAATCCAGAATAGTACGGAACAATTAATTTATATATACATGATTATTTTTGTGAAGTTTTGACAATGATTACAGCAATCGAAGTGAATTGTAGGGTGTAGGCTCCCATCCAAGCAAGAACACTCTATGGAGATGAAAGAAAGAATAGAATCGTTACTGGAAGAACTCTTTTACCTGTCATCGACACTGTGAGGGATTTCATTCTAGAAAAACTATTCAGTTGAATTTACAGAAACAATACAAGATAACAGTTAATCTCCAGAGCTTCAACCACTCCGACACTTGGACCATAACTTATACCTTTTAGCACAGAACACCCTATCTACACAGAAGCGCAACTTAAAGGCGGTCCCTTTGATCTTTTGGGCCAATTTTTCGCAACCTTGATTTAAAGCTTGGCTTGTATAATGTCTTTTCTTGGCGGTAAATTCAAACTGTCGATTGATAAACAGTTCAAGTGATACACCTTTGTAAACTTTCTAGACTGAGCATTTCTGCTTCTGAACTGAAATTGGGGCAGTTTTAATTCCATTTGAAGATACTACCCTAGGAAGGTCTTGATAATTCAGAACTTACATTTCCCCTATCAAATTCGTCCAAATGCTTCGTTGATCATCAATATACATTCCCTTATTCTCAACAAATATAAACGGAGAATTTGGATGATTACCAAAATAATTTCAGTGAATAGGCTCACTATTTTTTGCACCTTTAAAAAAAAGTAGATATAAAAAAGTGGTGTAGGCAGCTATTTGATGTTCAAATAGTTTTAGAGTAATCAACTGAATTTTGCAGGAACGAACGTTTAAAACTACTCTGATCTTGCTTTCATCCGATATTAATAAAATTTATCAGTAGTAATAACCCAAGGACATTGATAATTGTTCGAAAACACCCTAACAACACAAATGTGAGGTTGACAATATACAAGCCAAGCTTTCGATTCGGTCGGAACGCTTCAGTTGCGCTTCTGTGTAGATAGGGTGTTCTGTGCTTTCAGTTGATACCTGTTCACATTAAACAACGGAAAGAAGTTTCGAAACGAGCTTTATCGAACACAAAAAAGTTTCTGCTATTCCCAAGCAGATAACAACAGGTCCTCCTACGAAGTATTCTTGAGATTGTGTTCGCCGAACGTAAGTTCTAGATACAACCAAAGGCTAACAAGCTGAGAAGAGTGCACACTCTAGCTCAGATCGAGTTACCTGCGATTATTTATTCCTCCACAAAGCCGATTAGTTTAATTGGGGAATGATCTACTAGTTCCGATGTATTACATATCCCCTACTAAGGGACCTGTGACTGTACTTTTTCCAATATCCAGGGTACCGCAGCAGAACCCTACCGTTTTGGGGTACTTAGCAATATCGCTAATGAGCATTCCTCTCATATTTATCAAGTAAAGTACTCGTTGAACATCAATATCCTTCCTGATGAGTATGAAGGACAGTTTTACATGACATGCTGCGTTATGTTTGAAAGTGGTTGACAATGTTCCTGGCTGAATGGTAATGGTTCGGACCTGTTGCTAAGAACGGAAGGATTAAAATACAAATCAAGTGAAGATGCAGACGAAATTGAAATCAGATACGTAAAAGTCACGGCTAACACAAGCGAAAACCTTTTTGTCCTTGAGAATTTTCCATATTTTTTCGATTCATTGAACAATGCGACATTTTGACAGTGTACACTGCTACACTTATCAGACTACATCCTGATCATAAGACATGTTCAAATATTGCCTCTATGAAATCTTCAGATCCCCAGAAACGACCAACGGTTCGTTGAATTTGTATTCTCTGTATCTACCTCTTACTATTTGATTTTTTCACCACTCTGGTGGATGGAACGGTCTCAATATTTCCTTCATGGTGGATTATCATGAACCGATACCACGGAATTATGATACAGACAAACTCATTAGAAGGTTATTGTCAACAAACCTTATCACAACTACCAGTGACAAAGTATTTATCAAATAATGAAGGTCATCTAGGTTAACTGCTCGCTATTGATATATTTGGAAAAAACACGGATCAGAATAATTATATTTTTCCCTAGAGCCTAAATGGAAAGTACATGAGTTTGAGTTTTGTAATATTGATGGGCTAATTTCAACATCACTTCACCTGATATAAAGCCTAGGCAGGGCATATCAGATAAAATCCTCAATAGAATATATCCGGGATGGATAAACTTATTTTTCACTCTGAAAACGCTAATCGATTGACAGGGAGCAAGATTTTGACTTGGCATATGAATCGAGATGGGGTGTTGCACAGTGGAGCAGATAACCTCAAAAGTTGGCAATAAACACGAAAAACGAATTGTTCACATAACCTCAAACCTGAATATATTATGGATCAAACGATAGAATCTCCTGTGCATCTGTTGACCATAATTACCCGTAATTAATTGAGAAGTAAGAAAAGATGAAAGTTTATTTGTCTACATTTCGAATAGGTGTAATAATAATGGCAATCACATTAGTACAGCTTATCTAATTCATCTTGGCACAGAACTAATAACGTATATGCCCATTAATTTTTGTAAAGTATACTAAGATAAAAAACACCTACTATATGTGTTCACTGTGTTGAAATTTACTACTAGAAGGTGTTTTTTCTTTCGTCATGGTCTACATTTCCCTCGTGCAACTAGAAAAGTATCTGAGTTTGTGCCAAGATGGATTTGATAAGTTGTACGTATCGTATTTGCAGCCGTCAAACTATAAAATCAAGTGCTCCGGTTTCACAAAGGGAAAGTTATCAAACTACTTCGTCTTTCATGAAAGTTGCAATTCAATCTCAATTCGGAGAAGAGAGTCAAAGAATATTTTCTTGAAATTCGATAATGTTATTTGAAACCATTATCAATCGTTTTGATTTTTTTCCACTAGTTTCAGAATCCAAGACGTTCAGTTGTTTTGTCACCCATCATGTGTCCTACTGTGTGGCAGCGTTAAAAATATTTTGACAGTAGAAACTTCCGAATAAAATCGATATGAACTGAAAGGGTATTCATTCGAAACAATTTTGATATTTTAGATCCCTTCGTTGATGGTCAGTTTTGGAGATATTAGGGATTTGAAGAAATCTTTCGAAAAATATAAATCTCATATACTCGAAAATGTTTGGCAAATTGTTAAAGGGTATTTTCCACCATATATAATCATATCTTCTAGTTGCTGCCCTCAAAAAATATCTGCGCCCAAAACAATAGTGTGTGACCAGAAAAGCTATCACGATTAGAGGGTCCCTCATTTTTGTATTTTTTCAACGATAGAATAATTTGCTCCAGATTTGTTGAAAAATATTGGAAATGGTTGATATTCTTGTCCTTCAATGATCTCAGATCATCCCCAGAAATCTATGATATTTGGTCGTTCCTGATATTTTCAATAATGTAAGTTTGATAGAGTTGAGCCCAACTTGAACACTTGTCTCCTTCAGTAGATACACTAGAACATATCGTAGTGGTGAGTTGCGCTTTTGAGCCATTTATTGAAGTTCAACTATGATAAAGTCTTGTTGGCATTAACAAAATTTTTCTCCATAGTAGTATTTTTTATAGAGATATATAGCTAGTCAATGCCTGTGTGAAAAGGATTTGAAGCATTTTTGTAACGCCATACTATCCATACTATTACATCGATATCTTAGTTCACTTGACAACGCACGACAAAGTTTTCCACCCTGAGGAGAAAAATAATTGCAATGTTCTGTCTGTCAGTTTGACTGAAATTTTGAGAGAAAGATAATCAAGCTTCAAAATAGAGTCGACGATGGAAGTTTCATCAAGGAAATGCAAGTTTAGACATTAAAATAATCTTTGAAACATGAATGAATGATCTACGACATCGACCAAAAATTTCACTTCTGTTTCTGAATTAATGCCATCTTTTGGTATTGTGTATAAGTAATCAAGATAATGTGTGATTCAGGCTACGTTATCTATAAGAAAAATGAAAATATCTCTATACATAATGCGGGTAGGTAACTATTAATTCCACAACAATATATTTCGAATGTTTGCCTTGTCATTCCTGTCGAACCAGAAGTTTTTACTGAATTGAAACTATTTGTCATTGAGAAACACTCTAAATTGTTCTAAAATTGTTCGTTTCCGTTAACCAGCTGACGAACGTCAACCCTCAGAAGTCGAAACTTGTGCGAGCAATGGATCAACGAGGCCTTACCTTTTAACGTGCGATTACCCAGCACGGTGGCCCGGCGAGGATTCGAACCCCGGCCTTCCGCTTGATAGGCAGATATGCTAACCACTACACTACCGAGACCACGGTCTTCTATGACTTTTAACAAAACCTTTTCACGCGTTTCACTTTAATATATAATAGGTTTCTGTTATAGCATTACTTTACATTACGTTAGTTCATCGTGAGCTTTCAGTAATTATCGCCCAATACCATCAGTTATTCAATATATATATATATATATATAAATATATATATATATATATATATATATATATATATATAATATAATATAATATATATATATATATATATATATATATATAATATATAATATAATATATATATCTTAATATATATAAATCTCGTGTCACAATGTTTGACCTCAATGGACTCCTTAACCACTTAACCGATTATAATAAAATTCGCACACCATGTGCAGTTCGATCCAACTTGAGAGATAGGATAGTTTGAATCTCAAATTATAGTCGCAATTTTAATTTATTGCTAATAATTGTCTGTTATTATTTGACAGTCACAATTATCTGTCAACTCCAAATGATTCTAACAGATGTTGATACCTTTCGACTGGGTTGAGTAAGTAATCAATAGATGGCGCTGCTGAGCTCATCAGTTGGCAGAACAAATTGAATCAAGAAATCCAGCTCAAAGAATCAGGACAGCAGAAGGTCATGCACAACCACAAATGGTTTAGATTTGGAAAATCCATGTTTTTCTCATGGGCAACTATATGTTGCGTGTTCACGTGTTGGGAAACCGTCGAATCTATTTGTGTTAGCTAAAGACAGGTTAACCAAAAACATTGTGCACCGATTGGTGTTAAATTAAATTGAAATTGATAGTATTCATAATTCAAAAAAATAGATATTAATGTTTAAAAGTTTAAGACTGTCTGCCTTGCCTACCTCATTCATGAGTTTAAGCGTCACATGTTATTTACTGTATTATACTGTAATATATTTATATTTGTTATAAAATCAAATGGAAATGATAAATCTGATAAATTTTTATTTTGTACCTATTGATTTCTGCTTAATATCAAGTGTAAGAACATTTTAATTAATTGTGTTCAACGTACTTCCCCTTCAAATCTCAATCCAGTGAATTTGAATACCAACATCAACATTTTCGTCTTTGTTCGTAAATAATTTCATTGTACTAAAGGGTTATAGTAGTAGAAAGTCAAATAAGGAGATCACCATATTTTTTTAAAACCTATCTGTGTGAAAAAGCATAGTGGACTCCGTGACTGATGTTCTCTTATTGTTCCTCTTAGATTGTTTACTATAATGTAATATAACAAAAACTTTAGCCACAGCAACGCGTAGCCGGGTCAGCTAGTATATATATATATATATATATATATATATATATATATATATATATATATATATATATACATATATATATAATATATAATATAATTTTTTTTGAATTGTGTGAACCTCCAAACAGGCAAGACGTGTTTCAAGTTTCTTCTGTGATAACCTTAGTTATAGTGAGAAAAAATTCAACATTTTAAATGCAAGTTTTGTTAACTCCAATTCAGTAAACTATCTACTCATATGAATCTAAAACTGTGACATAAAAAGTGTCGAAAATTGCAGTTAAATTCCAACGTGTTGCATTTGTGAATAGTCCAGTAGTTTTTTGGTAGGAGCAAAAAAGATAGATAAATACTTCGCAGTTTCTTATCCCCGTAGCCTCATAGTTCAGGACCGGACTCGGTGTGGTACAAAATGCTAAACTGCTCTCATTGCAAATTACCAGTGAAGGAAGATGAGGATGAATTTGTGCAATGTGATAGTTGCAAAACTTGTTTTCATACTACAAAGAAATGCAGTATCATGAGTTCTACTGAGGCTAGAGTGTTTACTCTTCAAAAACGAATGCTCATATTTTTTTGTGATGATTGCCTAACATCCTTTAAACAAGTTCCTCAGCTGCTCCGTAAAATTAATAAACTTGAGGAGGAAATTGTGATTTTGAAAGATGAAGTGAAATCACTAAAATCAAATGCTGGAAATGCCCTTGATGCTGAAACATTGTATAATGAAATTCAAGAAAGAGCAAGAAGGTCCAAAAACGTTTTGATTCACAATCTGAAAGAGTCAAACCTTCCAGATCACAAAGACAGAATCTCTTACGACATCGAGAATGCTATTAATATTTTTAGCCCGATGGAAATAAGTTCTGCTGAAATCAAAGTTTTTCGTTTGGGAAAACCAGGAAACAAACCACGCCCTTTGAAAGTGACTTTCAACAGTGAGGAAGCCGCATTAACCTGCATAAAGAACAGAAGAAAGGTGGTTAGTCTGAATCCCAACATTCGAATAAGCGCCGACCAAACGCTTATGCAAAGAGATCACATCAAAAAACTTTACAAAGAATTGGAAGAGAGAAAGAATAAAGGTGAGGCGAATTTGAGCATACGTTATTTCAATGGTGTTCCCAGAATTATCATTTCCCCAGCTGGTCAAACGTCAGATAACCAGCAAAAAAACTACTAAAGTCCTCTCTGAAAGTATATTGTCAGAATGTCGGTGGTCTTAGAACTAAATTCGATATATTAATGCATAATATAAACATTTGCAGTTATGATATCATTATACTTGTAGAAACCTGGCTGAATGAAGACATCTCTGATGCTGAACTTCGATTTACTGATTTTAATATATACAGATTGGATCGTTCAGCTATTACCAGTGAAAAAAAGAGAGGAGGTGCAACACGCAAAAATTTATCCACCAAGTTTGTGAATACATCATTAAAAAATGTCGAACAACTATTCATCAGTCTAAAAATAGGTAAAGGCAAATTCTTATTAGGTGGTATATATATTCCTCCAAAATCGAACCTGCAAATCTATTATGATCATGTTGAATGTATCTTCGAACTGTTCAATACCCATCCTGACCACGAATTTCTAGTATTTGGAGATTACAATATACCTGATTTAATATGGATACCTCGGGATAATTTTCTCGAGGCTAGCTGTCCCGATTCTTCGCCAGGAAAGGTTGTGAATGATAGTCTTAGTACAATTGGATTGAATCAAGTAAACTGCATACCAAACAACCATGGTGTATTTTTGGATCTTGTTTTTTCACACTTAAAAACTGTAGTTGCCCTTGCAGATGAATTACTTATGGATGTAAATTATCATCATAATGCATATAGCCTTGAAATCGTTGTTGTTAATGCAGAGGAATCGTTGAAATTTGAAAATTATTACTATGATTTCAAAAATATGAACGTAACTGTAGTGAATGACTTTTTAGCATCGGCGAATTGGTAACATGTATAGTCTAAATGATGTCAATGTAGCAACTCAATTTTTCTACGACGTTTTATATAACAGTATTGAACTTTTTGTACCCATAAAACGTTTCAAAACATCAACTTATCCAGTTTGGTTTTCCCACGAATTAAAATCTCTAATTTTCAGGAAAAAATTACTACACAAAGAGTTCAAAAGGACTAATGATGAACACACTTATCTGGAATTTTCCCAAGTTCGTTCTCAATGCAAAGAGCTGAGTAAAAATTGTTACAAAAATTACCTAAACAATATTGAATGTGACATTCAACAAAACCCAAACTTATTTTGGAAACACATTTCCAATTTACGCAAGGCATCATCATACCCTCAATCAATGTATCTGGAAAATCAGACCAGCCATAGTGGTAATGATTCTGTAAATTTGTTTGCCCAACACTTCGCAAAAGTTTATTCTAACACAGACTGTATAATTCCAAACTACTGTTATAAAGATACAGTTGATTTAAACAAAATCAATATTGGATTGGTTGATGTTTTTGATGGTATTCATAATTTAAAACTCAAGTATTCTTACGGGCCTGATGGTATACCGACGGCATTGTTGAAGAGCTGTATCTGCACTTTAACTGCACCAATACATTTTCTTTTTAGTCTATCTCTCTGTAATGGACATTTTCCAGATTACTGGAAAAATAGCTATATTACACCTATATTCAAATCAGGCAATAGGGAAAATGTTACAGATTATAGAGGAATTTGCATTCAGTCTGTAATACCTAAGTTGATGGATAAACTGGTAACTTGTCAGTTGACCTGGGCCTGCAAGAATATAATAATAATAATAATAATAATAATAACATTTATTGCAACAAAATACAGAGTATTTGTAACAAAAGGTACATAGTACTGCTTAGCATATTTTCATATGTACCATGACTAGAAAAAAAAAAAATGCATTGAGAAAAACGATCACACATATGCACACAATATAGAAATTCTCGGCCGATATGACTACCACACATACATACATATTGAAAATATCAGTATTTGAGTTCACAGGCTCCAGCTAAAGTCTACAATACATTTCTTCAACTTTGTTTTAAATGACTTGGCACATGTTTTGGATTTTATTGGCAATATATTATATATGCGAGCTGCCTGATAAGTGAAACTATTTTTAAAGAATTCTGTTCTATGTTTTGGTATCGATAGGTTGCTATTATTTCTAGTATTCAAGTTATGAATATCACTGTGTTTGGTGAATAGTTCAAACAAGTATTGTGGGGATTTATTATTCATAATATCAACTATCAGGCCACTCATGTGAAGAAATCTTCTCTCTCCCATTTTCAATAACCCTGCACTCCGAAGAGGAGGGGTAATATGTTCTTGTCTTCTCAAATTATATACATATCTTATAACAGAATTCTGTATTTTTTGAATTCTATTTTTGTTGACTTCTGATAAAAATGGACCATAAACACAATCCATAAAATTAGGTATTGACAGTACAAGTGATTCCGTTAAAAATAACTTTGTTTTACTGGGCAACATATTTTTGTATTCATGAATATTTTTGAGAGCATAGTAAGTCCTTTTTACGATCAAATTAACATGTTTGTCAAAACTGAGACGAGAATCAAGTTGTAGACCAAGACATCTAACTTCATTAACCCAAGCCAGTCTGGTACCATTTACATTGATATTAAGGTTATTTGTGTGAGTTCCACTTTTGTTGAAAAGAATTGCCTGTGTTTTGTCCGCATTTAATATCAATGAGCCACTACTAGCCCATTTACTGATGTTTTCCAAATCCTTATTGATAAGTGTACTGGCATTGGCATGATCTTCAGAGTGAAATGGCAAATAAATGGTTAAGTCATCTGCATACATATGACATTTGCAGTTTTTGATTATTTTGGTGACATCAGCAGGAAAAATTGAGAACAGTAAGGGACCAAGTATGGACCCTTGCGGAACTCCTGATCTGATGGTTTCTGTGCTTGATATTTCATAGTTACCATTGCCATCGGATATTTTCACTATTTGATCTCTCTCGAATAGATAATCAAGGAACCAATTCACAGACGTTTCATCAAAGTTGTAATGATATAGTTTAGCAAGTAGTAGCTTGAAGTTGATGGAGTCAAATGCTTTAGACATGTCAAGGAGAATCAAGGCTGTACTTTTTCCTTTATCTTGTGCTTCAACAATATCATTAGTAATCTTTAAGAGCGCTGTTGTACAGCTATGATTTTTCCTAAACCCAGATTGGCAAGATGGTATAATATTATTGATATTCAGATATGTGGTTATCTGACTGTGAACAATTTTTTTCCATGATTTTAGATGATGTGGGTAACAGACTTATGGGCCTCAAATCTTTCAAAGATGGAGCTTCCTTTTTGGGAAGCGGTAGCACAAGTGCTGTTTTCCATAATTTTGGTAGATTCCCTTTTTCCATACAGAAGTTTATTATGTTTGTCAACGGATCAAGACAGTGTGGGAGACAAAGTTTTAGCATTGTTGCACTGATTTCATCCACTCCTGTTGCGTTAGATTTAATAGACAAAAGCGCATCTTCAACATCATTTTGTGTCACAAGTGTGAAGTGAAAACTGTCATTCAAAATGGCTTGTTCAGATATGTATTTATTCACATTATCACTACTAACATTCAGTTGTGGCACACAGTTAATAAAATATTTGTTAATCAAATTAGCATCAGCAATTTCTTCAGGAATTTCGATTTTACTCTTATTAGTTATTTTCAACCTGTTTACTTGACTCCATAAACACTTCGAATCCCTATTACAAGAATTAAAACAGTATGTAAAAAATGCTTTTTTCTCACTTTTAATGGACGATGATACAATGTTTTTCATATCACAATAGTATCTTTTGTTTGCCTCAGTTCTATCCTTTGTATATTTTTTGAATGCCCTATTTTTTAAATTGATCATTTTTTTGATGTTATATGTCAACCATGGATTGGGAGGTTTTTTAGATATTACGCATCTTAGGGGTGCATGCTTATTGAAAATGTCGAGAATTTTTTCGTTGAAAAAATTCAGTTTCAAATCTATATCTTCCATGTAGTACAGAGGGGTGAAATCAGTTTTGTACAAGTCATCACTAAAATGTTGGTGATCAATATTTCGAAAATTCCGAACATACCTCAGATTACTTTTTGGCTTGAAACATGAACAATTAAAATCAACATATACCGCCTCATGATCACTATTTATCGGATCACAATTAATGACATCACTTTTGAGAACACAATCCACATTACTTGCAAATGCCAAGTCAATTGTAGATACACTTGTTGGTGTTATTCTCGTTGGCTTTTTGATGAGCTGACTGAGACCAAAGCTTTGACTCAAGTCTTCGAGGAAGGTGACATCTGGGGAATTTCCCTCTATGTTGATGTTCAAGTCGCCCAGAACAAAGTACATCTCGTTTGATTGGGATACCTCTGCTAATATTTCATACAAGCATTCTAAGTTAGAAAAATGTGTGTTTGGAGGCTTGTATATAATTCCAACAGTGAATTTAATCTTTTCGTATTTGATAGATACCCACAATTGGTCAATTTCATGTGGAAGTGCTAAGTGGTTTAGGGACAGTTGTTTCGGTTTGAGTTTACTGTTTATAAAGGCAGCTACTCCTCCTCCTCTTGCGATTCTATCACACCTCATCAGAGTAAAACCATCAATTTTGAAATTTGAGCTTTCATACTCTGGACTCAGCCAAGTTTCCGATAGCCCAATAATTTGTGCATGACTTTTCTCAATGAAGATTCTAACATCACTAAATTTGTTGCAAATAGACCTTGGGTTTATATGAACTATCCTCAGGTTTTGGGATGGTTTGAAATCTGAACATTTTATTTCATTCAGGTTATGTTGTTTCAAGATGCTCTCATCCTTTTTTGAACTGAGATTGGTTTTGTTCAGTTCTTCACAAGGCTTATCTTTCACTATGAGATGTTCTTTCGGTTTTCTTAAAGAAAAAATTCGCCTCCTCTCTGCTGGTTGAGAAAGTCCCTATGTTTGTTGAAATCAAATCTGTTCACTCCCACATTTTAAGGCCAGAATTCTGCGCTATACATTTCCTCCATTTTATCTAGGGGCGCGGTGACGACGAATCTTTTGAGTTGATTAGGTCGGCTCGGAATCTCCTTTACATTAACCATAGTTTCATCAAATCCTTCTTTTTCGGCGATGAATTTTACGATATGTTCCTCTTTTGCAACCCGTTTTACTCTATTAATGTACAGCCATACTTTTCGATCGGCACCTGCGAAGCCATATTCTGAGTTTTCCTTACTGACTTCTGCCGTTCCCAAGTTTCTTTTAGCTCTATGTCGCCGGTGGGTCACCAGTTTGAAGTTTTCCATGTTCTCATTTTGATCTATTACATCATCGTTTGGTTTCGACAGAGTGTTATTGTTTTTATTTCGAGTGTCAAGATTTTGCTTTTGCTGTAAAATGAGGTTAGGTACTGTGTCTTCTTCTTCTGAATTTCCAGATATCTTCCTTTCATTTGTTTTCGTTTGTAAATTTGAGCTGGTGCTATTTACATTGGTAACATTGTTGTAGGCATTATTTTTTACTTGTGGAGATCTTAGTGGGGGTCCTGTGAGCGCTGAGCTGTAGGTCATTCTGCTGTTTTTGTTAGATGCCATATTCAGATTCTGGCTTTTTTCAGCTAGTTTTTGTTCCAGGTCACTAATTCTTTGCAACAGGAGACTATTATTTTCTCTTAAAACGAGGTTGTTATTTCTCACTTCGCAGATTAATTCTTTTAGAAGATGATTTTCCATTTTCAGATCAGTACTCTCATGATTTGGGTTTTCTTCAAGATCATGTTGCTTTTGATCGCAGCAGGTAATTTTATGGCTCTTACCGGTTTCGAGCTGCATTCTTTCTGCACAACTTCTGTGGTAGTATTCATAACAATTTACGCATACTAACACTTTTGATTCTTTTTTAACACAGCACTTGAACTTCACCGAATCAAATTTCTTTTTTTCATCGGATAATTCATTGTTATGTTCGAGATCGCTTTCTGGAAAGCCATCATTCGCCGCCATATTTTATTATGTTATAATAATTCCACAACAACATGGTTTCTGTTCAGGACGATCTACTATGACAAATCTCATAACATATGAACAACATTTGTTACATGCCTTGGAGAAAGGTAATCAAATAGATTCAATCTATACCGATTTCTCGAAGGCATTTGACAGGGTTAATCATTTATTATTGTTGGAAAAACTGAAAGCTATAGGTTTTGGTACTGATATACTAAATTGGATAAGAAGCTTCCTATCACAACGTTTTCAGTGTGTTAGAATCAATAATTACATTTCAGAAACAATTCCTGTAGCTTCCGGTGTACCACAAGGATCACATTGTGGACCACTATTGTTAAATCTATTTGTGAATGACATTGGAAATTATTTACAGTGTGCAAAGTTTTTACTATTTGCAGATGATTTGAAATTATATTTATCAGTTAGTGATGTTTTAGACAGTCAGATTCTTCAGAACGAATTAGATATTATATATGATTGGTCCTTAACAAACAACTTGTACTTGAATATAAAGAAATGTCACGTGATCACTTTTTCCAAATCAAAAAATATCCTTCAATATGACTATACTATTGAAGAAAAGTACTTGACAGGGCAAACGAAATAAGAGACCTTGGGATTACTTTAGATCAGCAACTGAACTTTAAAAGACACTTCAATAATGTTTCTGCAAAGGGAAGCAAAATGTTAGGATTTATAATGAGAAATGGTAAAGAGTTGTCATGTAATACCCTCAAAACTTTATATTGCTCTTTAGTCAGATCAGCACTGGAATATGCCTCAGTAGCATGGTTCCCATATTACAGATGTGATATTGAAAAAATTGAAAATGTTGAAATTCGATTTCTAAAGTATATATCTTTCAAAATGAAGGCATATTCCAACTTTAATCGTCAAAACACTTTGAATAATCTAAACTTAATTGAACTAACTACTCGCCGCTTTCAACATGATATGACATTCATTTACAAACTACTGTCAGGTGAAGTCGACTGTCCTTATCTTTTAGAAATTATTAACTTCAATGTAAAATCTTACGATACAAGAAATCCTCCACTTTTTTGCATAAAAAACCATAGCACTAACTATGGTTACAACTCACCGATGTCCAGATGCATGAGATGGTTTAATAACTATAATGTCGATCCCCTTGTAGACTCATTGAGTGAATTTAAAAAATCTCTTAATGAATTAAGGTTAGAATAATATTATTGTTGTCTTATAATATGTAACTTCATAGAATAGCCGTTCACTGTTATATTTATAATTATATTGTTCCAAATGGTGAACCCGTAAATAAATAAATAAATAAATAAATAAATATATATATATATATATATGTTGTTGTTGAGTTCGGGTTGAACCGCGTCTGGAGTTTTGTTCTCGACGTTTCGGCTCCGATTTTGGAGCCATTTTCAAGAGGTAAATGTGGCTACTATTGTATTATATTATATTGTTAATATTATATTGTCCAACATAGGAGTGTTCTTTATATACATCATTATTATTGTTGTTATACTTTCTACATTTTAATACTCTGCCCACGCACAAGTTTTACTTTTGTGGGTCTTCTTTTATTTATTCACCATTGTTATATTTTATATATATATATATATTGTATACTTGATTTGAAATTTTTGGCAAATAAATATTATTATCATTATTATTATTACCTTTTTTCCAGAGATTAGAAAAACCCACTCATTTTTATATCCTGTCTCTCCCAGCACTTACTGATACCGATTATAGCGATATCGATCATGATTGGAATGAACTGAGCTTCGTTAGATGAGTGGCGTGAAAAATCATTTTGTTTTTCTCTTTTCAGAGCGTTTCCGTGACAGTCTCTGTCCTGACGCTAACCTTCATATCAGTCGATCGCTGGTACGCAATCTGCTTCCCTTTGAAGTTCAAATCCACCACCGGACGAGCCAAGACAGCGATCGGGATAATCTGGATTGTGGCTCTGGCTTGTGGTAAGTGTCAATCAGATTTTCCGTTTATCGGGGTAGGCGGTCGCTTGCGTGAATCGTTAACTTTTATGAATATACAGTGCGCGGCTAAATTATAGAACAAATTCGATATTTCGCAAGCGTTGTGCTTTGACAAAAATCCTGAAAGAGGTCGATTTTTGTTTTTAGATTCCGATTTCTTTATGTGTTTTTCAAAGAGGTTATGTCACTCGTTTTGACGTGACGACGTAATCGGAATTTTTTTTAAATGGAAATATATGTGTTGTGATACTTCATCTGGAAGGTCTTTCAATACTGCATTCAATGATAATGAATAATTTGATTCATTTGTACAATGAATCAGTTAGTGAGTTCATTATCGAGAAATCAATTAGAATAATTAACAGTAACAAACAAAGTACATATCGGACCAAAAACTTTATGTATATAAACAACTCACCCCAGATTTAGATTTAGTATCAATTTTCTTCTCCTGAAGATGCTAACCTAGTTAGCAAAGCTCGCGTCGAGTACAAAAATATCCGTTTGGTGTTAGGGTAATTGATCTCTAGGAAAAGTTTTTAACTTTCACACCAAAGGTTCTAATCCCATCGTTTATGGAACAGGCTCCAGGAGTAATTCTATTCGTACCAATATTAGTTTATGGAATAGAAAAATTCCAAAATATATGATCAGTTCGAGTACACTATAGTGTAGCCGCTGAAAAGATAGAATGATCACGTGAACGGCACGCACTCTTTGAATGTTCCTCTTCCCAATGTTACAAGTCCGATTTACACCACTCAACAAAAACGTCGCCTCAGCATTGAATTCAACAGCATTTCCCCGTTCTCCCATAAACTCTTGGGATGCTTTTTAATAAGTGTTCATTATTACACCTTCTTCCTCTACAGTTGAATGTCTTTTTTTTATCTTTTTCTTGGAGGTGAAAGAGTGTTTCCATCCATATTATTTAATTAACGTAACACACGTAAATACAAAGCACGGATAATATTATCCGTGAATACAAAGCACAAATGAGTACAGTGCAGTGTAAACAGTTCTTCATTTATTTCAGTTTAGAAGGCGTGGCTATGCAGCGCAGGCCAATATAGATGCAGGCATTCACTGTTCAGGCGTCCTTGAATTCTATACTTTGTTCAACCATCCTTTGCCGTTACGTCACAATCGGTGACGTATTCTGCTGTTTTACGTTTGTCTTATATTAGTTGAATGTTATATTACACTCAACCTCAAAATTATCATTAGTATGTACCTACCTGCAGAATACATCGCATACACTCGTGTTCTTATTGCATGTTGATGTATGACATAAATTATTATAAATCGATGATCCTCGAGCAGAAACATGTCCGACATGAACTTTGATTTTGTAGTCTTTACCTGTTTCCATTCCACTAGTAGCTAGTTTTTGAACAGTTCTAATAGATATTTCTAGAGCATTATCAACACGCTATAGAATTCAATGAAATCAAACCAATAAAAACTTACATTTTGCATAACACAGGTAGATACATATGTTCTAGACTGTATTTAACGGCACTCCAGCATCTCTTTCTCTTGAAAAGTAGTCAATCAACTTCAGAATTAAGCTTTGCTTTTTCTCATTATACCGGAAAGGCATTTTGACAATGAAAAATTAAGTGAAAAAGGCGAAAATGACCAAAAATACTGAACAAATCAAACTATGACAACTGAACTGTCAAAAATGACAAATAAAATTCACATCGACATTAAATAATGAGACATACGTTAATGACGTCATAATTCCGTCTCATCCATTTCATGGATGAGAGATAAAGTTGGACAACGTATGACGTAACGGCAAAGGATGGTTGAACAAACTATATCTCTTGAACAGCCCGACTATAGTGTGTTATTTGATAACTCACTCGTCTAATATGGCATTAATACTTACAGTCATAACTGGCATGTGTTGGATCAAAATATAAAGTCAAAAAGAGTGTGATTTTGAGTTCACTCTAAGCAGCAAGAGTAGTGCCATGATAAGATATTGTAAAATTCATTATCTACCTTTATTATGTTCATTTATGTATATCCTAAAAAAAATGAGTACTTTTTTCCCGGAAAAAATGTCATTTTCAAAAAGTTATATTTTCTTACCCATCAACAGAGATAAAAATGTCAAATGTTTTTTCTGTCACAGAAAAATGAATTCGACCAAGATGCATATATTCCTGGTGCTATCTTCGATTCGATATTGTTACGTCAAAAACTCTGGACACGATCAACCATATCCAAGAAATTTACTGCGGTTTCCAGTAGATGGTGCAAGAATCGAATTCTGTCATCTTTTGACATTTCATTTGCATTCCAATTTATTCGAATTTTGCTAGAAGTTTTTCATAATTTTACTGTTCCTTTCACGCAGCTATTCGTCGTTTCCAGTTCAGTTCTCTACCTTTTCTCAGTTATTTGTTGTTTATCTACCGTTGCTTCAGTTGTTTTCCATTTGTTTGGTAATTAATTTAAGTGTTGTTTCAAATAGTGTTCCATTATGGATATCAAACGCTATTGTATTATTTGTGGACGAAATAATCAAACATCTATTCATCTATATCAAGTTTCGTTAGTACAAAACATTCAATACACATGTTCTCAACTTAAACTGGGCATCATAAAGCGAGATTATTCTAACGCTGATGAAAACAAAGTTCATTTTGCTGTTTTTACTTTGACAGAAGTTATATTTGTGTTATTTGCTGATTGCTTTTCAGAATTTCCCTGTTTAACATATTTATTCTAAAAACCCACATGAGTGACGATAGTTGTTACATGCCCAGTGAAAGGATGCAATGAGTAAAATTTAAAATCATAAATACAAGTTCTTTCGGGAGAGTGTTTTCAAATACGGTCTTCTTGTACAGCGCCAGAATAGCCTGCACTGCAGAACCCTTCCTTCCCAATGAATAGAAATTACTCAGGTTGATCTGGACTATGGAGGGTTCAATTCATTGCAAACCAAATACTACAATGCTCAATGAACTCTAACATGAAGTTCTATTTTTTCCATGAAGTCCAACTGCACTACCTCTCACGTCGATACCGATATTACGAAGAATCTCATCAAATTATCTGAAAACTTTCAGCACCGAATGATGAGAATTTCTATGTATTTTGCTATTAATTTCTCATAACATATATCGAGAATATAAAGCAAATGCATCTATCTGTAATATATATGTATGAAGATGCATATCTGTATTTACGTCTAAACAGAAACAGACAAACATAAAAAAGTATGGTAAGAACTCGTTAAATTTTTTCACAAAACTCGTG
Source organism: Zygogramma bicolorata (assembly GCA_032362365.1). Lineage (NCBI taxonomy): Eukaryota > Metazoa > Arthropoda > Insecta > Coleoptera > Chrysomelidae > Zygogramma > Zygogramma bicolorata. The sequence continues at coordinate 2,099,887 of JAVJAQ010000486.1, forward strand.
TATCTTTATCTTTTATTATGTAGTGTGTTGAAAAAAGAAAGTCACTCACTGACTCTGCACGAGTTGTTCTAGAGAATTCGCTAATAGAAATTTCGTCAGACTTCATGATGTCATGTGTCAAGAGTTGCCTCTTGACGCCATCTGTGAAGAAGAATGTGAATTTCCCTGGATGTCATTATCAAGTGAGCCGTAGGTCTAGCGTTTTTGACGAAAACATTAACATTGTATTGTTATAGAAGTCGTTTCACCAGGAATATATGCATCTTGAATTCGACCATCGATGTTTGAATCGAGACAACCATTTTGTAATTTACCGAAATTCTATACAGCAATAATATGGAACAGACAACCCTCAACTTTTCAATCGTAACGTTACGCATTGAAGGTATTATATCGAGATTATAAACTTTCCCCGCCTGCGAATGAAAGCCTCTCTAAGAAGATTACCTCTCTTTTCACTCTTTCATCTCCATAATGAAATTTTCTAATCGTCATTTCAGAACCTAACGTAATGAAACTTTGAGCAAATGCCAAGCTGGAAAGATTCAATACACGTTAAAACTCCCTGAAACTCTATACAATATGTACGATCCTTGGACATTCTTTGTTGTCATTTGTGACCCAACCAGACTGTAATCTGTTCCATTCGAGCCGCCGAGACCGCAGAGCTGAACAGATCGAACGGAGTCGTTGTAAAACTATCTGCACGACTATGATTGCTCTCGTCTTGAACTTCTGCAATTAGAGTTGGCGCTTCGGTCCGAAAGAGCTTTTGAACTTTCAATCAACGGAATGGTTCCGTAGAGGACGGGAATACCGCTGACAGATAATTGTTATTACTGCAGAGACTTTTTGCGCTCGTGACATGAATTTTCGCTATTAGGCCAGGAGAGTCAAGAGCAAAACCATTCAAATGTGACTAGAAGTAAGGAAGTCGATAGTAGGCTCGAAACCAATGTCCTCAATCGATATATGCATGTGACTTATGTTGATATTTGGTAAAGTTAATGGTAATAAAGGAGCCCAAGCGGGGATTTCGGGATTTACTGAAGCGCGGCAGATTAAGTACTTCCACCATATATGAGCCCAATATATATGGCCGCCCTTCAAGGATAAAAGATCAGATTAGTAAAAAAAATGATCATCTGAAATTCTCGAGCGCGTCAGATTAAGGGAGGGTGAGTTAGTTACATCCTGACCCAAGTACCACATCATATTGGCTGGACCCCGAGTTCAGATTGGTCCAATATAGATACATCGTAAGTGAGAAATTGATGTTGAACTAATATCAATCAACATTGAGAAAACGATATCTCATTATGAATGTTGGCTCAATATTGACAATAAATTTCAACTGCATTTTGTAAAGTTCAATATTGATGATATATGGGTTTGATAACTTATTACTAATATCAGAATTACCATATCAGGTGATAATGAATAATATCAGTTTAAAAACATAGATATTTCAATATTGTCTTCATATTTTGTATATACTCAATTTTCAACATAGAAATCTAATGTATATTCGACATTGTTTGGGAGCGTAGATTAAAATATTGTATTATCACATTAGGTGGCATATTGGCATGATACTGCAATATAGATATGCGAATTCTGATATTGGTTGAATATTGTTTTAACAGTAAAATGGAAATATTCAAATCGTCATTTTAGAATCACAACCTGAAATGGGGTAACGGGATTTTGAAAGTGATCACTTAATGAATTCAAACATATATCGGTAACGCAATATTCATCACGAATTTCTCCTAACAAAATTTGGAAAAACTGAAATATCGTCATGTGGTGGATTTCAATACCAGAAAATCACGTCCAGAACATTTGGTACAGCAAGTTTGATATTCCAAATCGCCATCACATAAGACTGATCATTCAGTGTATTTTCGAATATAATTCATTGTTACCTGAGTTTCTAACATTTTAATATTGTCTCGAACATAACTAACTTGAAGTCACCACATCTATACCACCCAACTCCTTCTTAAAAACAAGTCTCTCCGTGTCGTAAAGTGTATAGTGGTCGACAATATTATTTCTATTCTGTCGTGAGTTCAAGCCCCGCAGCTGCCAGAGTTTTTTCCAGGTTATTCGGTTAGTTAATGTAAATGAGTGAAAATTTCAAGTTGAATATTCGATAAAAAAGATATGAATAATCCCGAATATTATTAAGAAGAATTATTGAGTGACATCAATCGAATATTCCTTTTTCGTCGATATATCATTAACAATATTGAACCAATATAGTTGAAACGATATATCCTTACATTGCTTTCGAATGTTGATCTGATATCGCCGAATGTTCACATTTTTTTGTGGCCAATATGATATCTACAATATAAGGTCAATATCCCCGTAATATTAAACCAATATTGGTCTAATATGTTCGTGCTATTCGGAGAAACATAAATATTCCACTAATCTCACAATTCGAGAGTGACCTAAAGGAGGAAGAGGGCTACAAAGTTGTGAAAAAGAATACGTCATCTCGGCATTCTCGAGCGTGGCTAATTTTATTTTCATTTTGAAGGGAATAATTCAAGAATTGCAAAAAAATAATAATCTGACAATTTCCACATGCTGAAATAATAAAATTTATCGATGCGTGCAGCTACATGATGCCTATATTCCTCTCTCCCCTCTATTCATTGTTCTCTCACTCCGTCCCCATTCTGGTTTCTGTTGCCATGATGCCATGACAGTTGATCACACAAACTCGTTCGTGGCACTATATTGTTTACAACAAATATTCAACGTTTTGAAATCTCAAAAATTCAATTGCTTATAATTATTTTCTTATAAATACAAGTATTCTACTGGAAAAACATACACTTTTCTTATTTGCATTGTTTTTCCTGAGCTTTTGAAATAACTAGGTGCAATGATTTGAAAAAATTTTAAAAAAATTCAAATTGACGGAATAGGCGAATCCCTCCAGATTATCGTCAGATTATGAGATTGCAATGTCTAGGGCGTAAAGATGAACCATATATATCTTAATCTGACGCGCTCGTGTTTTTCAAAATGACTACTTTTTTTTCACATTCACTTAACGGCCGCGAGTCTGCGTCATATCCAAACCGTCAGATTATTATATAAGAGCTTTTTTTTCAGGTTCACTCAACATCCCCTCAGAAAATCTGACGGGCTCGAGAAAAAAAGTTTCTGTTCATTTTCAACCCTTACGTACTACCACCCCCCATGTTGGAAACAATCAGATTAACATACGTACATTTTTTAAAATATGTAGGACATGGAAAATAGCAATATCTGACGCGCTCGAGTATGTCCATGCAATAGATTTTTTTACATTTTTGAAAATCTATAGCCGCTTTCCCCACCGATGAAAAGTTATACATTATATGACATTTTTTTTTTATCATCTAAGCATTGCAACCCAATAGGTCTCTATGAATGAGTAAATCCCGATTTAGCAACGTGGGCTCTCCTACTATGAATATAATACTGATTCAGGGATGTTATGTCTGTTTGCCGTGATCAACGGGTTAGCGAATCTGAATTCGAAGGAGTAATAGGGCCCAAGAAAGATAACGTCAAGAGATCATCGTTTATTCCAACACGAACTCCGTGGGTAAGACCAGGTGTGTTTCGGGTTTCGTGTAGCTGTGGATCGGTCTACATTGGAACCACCAAAAGAAGCGTTGAGACACGGCTCTATGAACAAAAGAGAAATGGTCGCTTAGGACAGACAAGTCGGTAGTAGCAGAACACGCACTCGGAGAAGGCAATAACGATTTCGCAACTCAATTGCTTGACATGACTCAGGGCTACTATCCTAGATTTTACATAGGGGCAATAGCGATTCAGAAACATAAAGACAATTCCAACTAATAAGGAGAAGTCATGAACATCAGTGAAGTCTAGCTACCTGCACTAAGGAACACACGACTCAAACCAATCAATAGGAAACAAACCACGCCCCTCTCTGATACACAAAAGGTCCAACACGAGAGCAGACCAAATCGTGAACGAAGTATAGTGTGCTGTGAAAACAAGAACATTGTGCCCTTTACCTGATATACTTTGATAATGCTCACCACAGCTGTAGGCGAAACGTCAGGAATAAAGCCCTTTGGAAAACGGCAAACAGACCAGGATAACATCCGTGAATCAGGTACCTCCGGTCGTGGAAGTTGACGTGCTTCGAGCAAATAAAATCTTTGTGTCATCATTTGAAACTTTTTAACATCAGCTTCACTTCATAAACGATGTAGCAACATGAAACAGTAGATAAAACTAAGGACACAAATTGAAACGATACTCATCATTTATCGATGAGTAAATCCCTGGAATTGCAATCTACGATATGATTTCACAAAATATATGTTTCTTGACAAAATAGTTGAGGCTTTCGCGGCCGAGGTTTTCAGTATCACTACTTTTATTCGGGTTTGAAGGCCGTCGTTTTTTGGAATTTCTTCCTGACGTTTCGCTGGCTCGAGTGGCTAGCTTCTTCAGAGGTTCATTCATCTTGGAATTCACTCCGATGACTGGAGATTGTTTCTTCGCAAGTTGTATTTATGCCGATTCAGGTAGTTTACGGTGCTAATTATTCCATTCGGATTCGGGGAATTGTCATTAATATTGATTACCTTGTTTACTTCCTGTGGGTTCGGAGAATAATCATCATTAATATCTGAAGAACTACCTGCAGTTATTATCGATTTTCTTGAAATGGGAATCCATATTCGGTTGAGGTTGACAGCTTCTTCTTTTCTGTTGAAATTATCCGTGTGTTTGTGGATTTCTATTGCCTCCCGTACCAGTCGGCTACGGTATCTTTGGTTGGGTGCAATCAGTTTTGCATTTTCAAACAGAATCCTGTGGTTTCCCTCACTAAGTGCGTGTTCCGCCACAGCCGACTTGTCAATTTGCCCTAGTCTGCAGTTTCTCTCATGTTCCTTTAGCCTAGTTCCCATGGATCTTTTGGTGGTACCGATGTATACCTTCCCACAGGTGCACGGTATGCGATAAACCCCTGCTGCAGACAGTGGATCTCTTTTGTCTTTAGCCGATCTGAGGCTCTGTTGAATCTTCTTTGTGGGTTTAAATACAGTTTTTATGTTGTATTTCCTCAGGAGTTTTCCAATTCTGTCTGTGACCCTCGGGATGTATGGCAAATATGCATGTGCAACTATCTGAACGTCCTCCTTGTTTCGAACAGTGGAATTCTTCAGTTTCATGGCCCTGTTGATCTCGGGTACACTGTATCCATTCGACCTCAAGGTCACTTGAAGATCCTCCAGTTCTTCCTCCAGATGTTCTGGTTCGCATATTCTCCGAGCACGTTCCGTTAGAGTAGAAATGACTCCTCTCTTTTGGCTGGGATGGTGATTCGATAGCGCGTGCAGGTACCTATGCGTGTGTGTGGGTTTTCGGTACACTTTGTGGGTTAGTCTAGCCCCACATCGTTCGATCAGAACATCCAGGAATGCTATTCGTTGGTCTTGTTCAGTCTCCATGTTGAACTCAATATTGGGGTGTTCGTCATCTGGAAACATGGTAGGGACGCTCTAAAACTCTTTCTCGACCACTTGAACGCTCAACACCCCAATATTAAGTTCACCATGGAGACTGAACAAGACCAACGAATAGCATTCCTGGATGTTCTGATCGAACGATGTGGGGCTAGACTAACCCACAAAGTGTACCGAAAACCCACACACACGGATAGGTACCTGCACGCGCTATCGAATCACCATCCCAGCCAAAAGAGAGGAGTCATTTCTACTCTAACGGAACGTGCTCGGAGAATATGCGAACCAGAACATCTGGAGGAAGAACTGGAGCATCTTCAAGTGACCTTGAGGTCGAATGGATACAGTGTACCCGAGATCAACAGGGCCATGAAACTGAAGAATTCCACTGTTCGAAACAAGGAGGACGTTCAGATAGTTGCACATGCATATTTGCCATACATCCCGAGGGTCACAGACAGAATTGGAAAACTCCTGAGGAAATACAACATAAAAACTGTATTTAAACCCACAAAGGAGATTCAACAGAGCCTCAGATCGGCTAAAGACAAAAGAGATCCACTGTCTGCAGCAGGGGTTTATCGCATACCGTGCACCTGTGGGAAGGTATACATCGGTACCACCAAAAGATCCATGGGAACTAGGCTAAAGGAACATGAGAGAAACTGCAGACTAGGGCAAATTGACAAGTCGGCTGTGGCGGAACACGCACTTAGTGAGGGAAACCACAGGATTCTGTTTGAAAATGCAAAACTGATTGCACCCAACCAGGGATACCATAGCCGACTGGTACGGGAGGCAATAGAAATCCACAAACACACGGATAATTTCAACAGAAAAGAAGAAGCTGTCAACCTCAACCGAATATGGAATCCCATTTTAAGAAAATCGATAGTAACTGCAGGTAGTTCTTCAGATATTAATGATGATTATTCTCCGAACCCACTGGAAGTAAACAAGGTAATCAATATTAATGACAATTCCCCGAATCCGAATGGAATAATTAGCACCGCAAACTACCTGAATCGGCATAAATACAACTTGCGAAGAAACAATCTCCAGTCATCGGAGTGAATTCCAAGATGAATGAACCTCTGAAGAAGCTAGCCACTCGAGCCAGCAAAACGTCAAGAAGAAATTCCGAAAAACGACGGCCTTCAAACCCGAATAAAAGTGGTGATACTATATGTTTCTTTTTGAACGAGTAAACAAACTTCTAGGACGACAGAAACATGAACATTGGAGCAATTACCAATATTGAAGATATCCAATTTGTTCAAATAGTTTGCAATGAAACCAACGATGTTATTTTCTTCAGCCTAGTCCGGGTGTATGTACATTCCGGACCCGGCCCGAAAAAGGCTACTTATTCAAGGAAAAAGGGTCCGGAGAGTAGTTACTTTCCGGGTGGTTGCCAAAAAATTGAATCCCGCCCACTTTTTCATCGATTCAATTTGAATATTATCGATGCAACTCCAGTACTGGAATAGTCGCCAAGATTGAATTCGGTCTTAAAGATGAAATCTATAACACCAAAATTATATCGCTCGCAGTCGACGCTTGTTTCGCTCACAAGGTCAGCATCTTCAGGAGAATATCAATGATAGTATCTGATAATGTTTTTACTTTGAACGGGGCAATACAGATTCAGTTGCACCGCAGAGGTAGGAAAGTTTTCGTGGCATTCGTCGATTATAAAAGAGCGTTTGACTCGGTAGACCATAATCTTCTGTGGTGGAAATTATTCAATTTGGGGTTGAGTGCAATATTAGTACGGTTGATACATTCTCTCTACTCCTCTGCGACTTTTCGCGTCAAAACTAATATTGGCGTTACCAAACTATTTGAAATCAACGAAGGCGTCCTACAGGGTGAACCACTAAGTCCTACCCTTTTCGCCCTATTTGTTAGTGACATGGAGACTTATTTTCGTAAAGCCGGTGCTATCGGTGTCAATATCGATAATTTTAACGATTTGTTGCTTCTCTTTTATGCAGATGACCTTGTCATTCTGGCAGAGTCTGAGATCGATCTATCACGTAAGCTCAAAATTCTTGAGGACTACACTAAGGAAAATAGACTCACAGTAAATAACTCCAAATCAAAAATAGGGTGTTTCTCTAGGGGAAATTATAAACTACCTGTTGGTCATAGATTCATCTTCAACAACAGTGAAATGCAAATGACAAAAAAATATATATACTTGGGGGTTTCTTTCACATCATCTTCTGTCTTTCGGGATCGAGCGGATGTGGCTTCCTTGAAAGCTAAACATGCCATAGGCGCCGTTATGTCCATTTTATCCCAGTCAAAAATTACTTCATGGAATTCGAGAATGACTTTGTACAACTCCTTATTCCTAAATTCATTAGCGAACTGCATCCCTTCTTGGGGCCTTCGATATCCTGATATACTAGGAAGAATTCAGGTTGGTTTTTCCAAAAGACTACTTCTACTTCCCAAAAACACCCCCGACTTTCTTCTGCGGCTCGAAACCGGAACTGTAAAACTTGAATTTTTGATTGTCAAACAGTGCCTCAACTGGCTACTGAAACTTCTTTCTATGAACAATGGCAGATTTCCCCGGATCTTGATCAACTCCTCAAATTACAAATTCATAATAAGCAGCGCTTGAATTGGGTTCTTCAGATGAAACAAATTTTCATTAAAGTAGATAAATTGGACTTATGGAATAACCTTACATTCAGAAATTTAAAATCAAATATCAACAATATCTTGACTGAATATCGGTCTATACTCTACAAAGAAGATCTTGAGAAATTGAGAATATCTGAATATCCTCTTCTCTACAAACAATTTACTATACGTCCTGAGACAGCCAATTACCTTCTTAGCAACCTTCCGATTAAACTGATTAGATTACTTTGTCAAATTTGTCTGTGCTCCAAAAGACGCTTATTCCTTTGTTTCAATGCTATTCCATATTCAATCGATCAAAGCGAGCTATGCACCATGTGTAATGCCATGGACTTAGAGACTGTTGAACATTTGGTTTTCAAATGCAGGTTATATGAGAGCATCAGATAACTATTCATTAAGAACCTACGGGTCATCGATGAATTTTGTGAGGCACTCAACAACCCCGATATCAACAAGATTAAGGAAATATCTAACTTTTTTATCGGTGTTTTGAAACTCCGATCTTTTGTTATCAACGAATAAATATTACTAAATATCAGTTCATTACAAACTTTTATATACTTTTTTTATTTTTAGCTGAGTCACTTCTCTTGCTCTTCTTTGCCTTAAGCAAATCACTTACTGTGAACTTTTTCTCACTTGATAACACTTTATATAACTTTCTTTGTATTATGTTGAACACTAGGATTATTGAAAGTATTCCTTTACTTTTTCCATACTGGCTGTACTCTTGCTAATCGATGTATATTCGAAAGAAGCAATAAAGAATTATTATTATTATCTCGTCTTGAGGCTTCTTTCGAGAAAGATGAGTGCAACATTGAAACCTATCGTCTCTCCAAAAAATATTTTGTATTACTTTAAAGTTGTCGAATCTAAATTCATAGCGTGAATAGATGATTATTTCCTACCCTGAAATGGGCACTCCAAAGTTGTTCTGTCACTTGTTTTCATTGATCTCATGGATATTTCTCAACTGAAATATCAGATATATGCCAATTTTGAAACATTTTCTTGTAAAAAAAAGAAATAATGAGTATATATATAATTAAAAATTTTTTATATATGAGTTTTATGTTTTCGACCAACATTATTCATCAATACAAATTTGATGAATCATTTCAAAATAACTTCTGTGAAAGAAGTGAAATCGAAAGAAATTTAAAAGTCTCTGTTGCAAGGAACGTGTATATCATTCAAAGGCCTTTTGATTCCTTCACAAAAAGGAAGCAAAAGTCCATCTGAAACAGCTACTCCCTTGCATATATGGCGACTTGTCAATTCATGACAAGTCTGTCGTCAGTTTCAATTGACTATTCACTATTTCACTTTTGTGTAGATGTTCCTTTTTCATATGCTTGGAATACAAAGTGGGCAAGAAAATGTGATTCCTATGTAACCCAGTGATCGTCGTCGCCTTATAAACAGAAGTGGCTGTTTAAGATGGACTTCTTCTTCCTTTTTATGAATGAACCTTATGTCTTTGAATGATATACTTTCATAGAAGTTGTATTTTCTATTTTCCCAAATTCTCTCCACAAAAATATCCGGATTCCTATCAATACAAATGTTTGCAGCAATAAGGGAAATGGTAAATTGAATATTTTGAGATATAAGCAATCGATCTCGTGAAACTATGGCTCAAAAAATGCCTCTGAAGTTATGGAAAATTTCATAAAAATATTCCATTTGGGAAATTCATTTTGTGGGTGAAAATGTCACTATGGTTTTCCGGAATATATTTTTCTCTTCTGGACACGTGACGAAATTGGAGTTTGAACAAAACTTATTATTTGTCTATAACGAGCTAAGTATTGAGACTATATTTCTGCCACTAAAAATAATTTTTTTCGAACACCTAACCAAGGTCCTTTTTTAACTTAATTTGTTTCATTGTACAATAGCCTCTTCCAGCGTGTTAATGTACTATAACAGTATTTCATGAATATATTCCAATGAAAAAATGCATTTTGAGGGGGTGAAAAGTATCTTCCCAATTTCTGAAGTGTTGGACCAATTATGGAAAGTTATGTGGAAAAGTCTCGAAGGCAAATCTACAAAAATTTGTTTTGGTTTGAAAGGAACAAAAAGTGAATTGAAATCTCTTCTTTTGAAATTCAAAAAAAAATCAAAAATTTTTGAAGCACTATCTCGAATCTAGAACGCCCAGATTGGGTAACAAAAGTTGAGAAAGTACTTTGCCTGAATATAACTATGATATTTTTTGGGAAAGTGCTCGCATGAAATAAAACGATGTTACATGCACGGACATTACTCAATTGAATAATTGATGGAAAACAATGTTAAAATAAAAAAAATATTCACCATTTTTTATAAATATGATAAATACTCACGAAGAAGAGTTGATATATTTTGTTTCTATATCAGCATTGCCTACTGTTCTGAACAATGAACATAATATATAATTATACTTGTCTCATAACGAGTTGTTGTTGGCCACCTTATTAGTCAGGGAATAGCGAATTCTAGATTAGTCTAAATACCAGGGGCGTAGCTACCGCCGTATCAGCCGTATTAATTATACGGGGCCTCCAACCCACGAGAGCCCCCAACGAATAGTTAAAGCTATTTTGCATCGTCAGCGAAACTCGCATTATAACATATGGGGTACCACAGGGAACAGTGCTGGGTCATTTCCTCTTCACCATCTATTTAAATGACTTATTGACACTCAAAAGTGAAGGAACAATTATTAGCTTCGCCGATGATACTGCTATACTGTATAAAGCCGAAAAGTGGCATGAATTAAAAACCAAAGCTGAAAAAAATTTGAATATAATAAAGAAATGGTTTCAATATAATAAACTCACTATGAATATAGAGAAAACTAAATACTTACCCTTTGTCTCGTATGCAAACAGCTTACCAAATTTAGGACCCCTGAAAATTGATGAAGTATCCGAGATTCCCGAAGTTGAGTGCATAAAACACCTTGGAATAGTAGTAGATAGGCACTTCCGCTGGGACCTACAGATAAAACATAATGTAAGTAAAATAAGGGGACTTCTATCAAGATTTAGGTATCTAAAGAAATTCTTGGACATTACTCACCTAAAAACAGTGTACTACTCCTTGGTACAGTCAATTCTCTCTTACGGTATTATGAGTTGGGGCGGAGTTAGTGACATACACTTAGAAAATCTCAATGTAGTACAGAGGTGGATACTGAAAATCATTTTGGGAAAACCTAAAGACTATTCCACCGATAGGTTGTTTGATGAAGCCAATGTATGTGACATTAGACAGCTTCATAGTCAAAAAATTTTAAATAACGTTTTCAAGAAAAAAATAGTTGTCTGCCCACCCTCCCACAACTATGAAACAAGGCAAAAAGAGAACACATATTGTCCTATACTATGTAGTAAAACTATAGGCCAACGTAGTTGTGCTTACCTCGGAAGCAAACTCTTTAATATGCTACCTATGAATATAAAAACATGTAAAACTTTCACCAGATTCAAAATGAAATCAAAAAACTGGATTTTAGAAAAAAAATTCGAATTTTTTCATAACATCATTAAAAACGGAGTATAAATCAATTTAATCGACTGGTTCCCCAGGTAAAGAATTCAAAATTAATATTTCATGAACTTATTTAAAAATTTAATAAATAGACTTGACTTTCTTATGTTGATATTAAATATTATTTGTGATTTTACCCAAAGCTAGATGTAAGAGTTTTTACTAACATACTATTTTATATATACATATTTTTTTTTAATAACTAATCAGTCACAAACCCCATTCTTCGTACCACGCACAAGCTGAAATGAATCAGCTTCTGTGGTTCCTACCTGTTTATTCACACCCCCCTTTTGTACACATGTATCTTTCTGAGAAAGGAATTCTATGCTTATGAATAAACATTATTATTATTATATAACTAAAATGAGACATTTTTTTAATACCTTCGAAGATAACGAAGATATAGACGTTTTAAATCACTGTTAGAAAAAGACTGCTATTATTAGAGTGATGACGTCACTATCATACGAATCCATATAAATCTTGTACACTTTTCAATTGTTTTCGTTTTGTATGAGGATGTGTGATCGTGACGTCACAATCCGTTTTACCAGAAAGGGCTAAAAAAAATACAAAGTTTACTTTGTAAGGCTATAACTAACTTTGTTATTTTACATTCGATTTTAATAAAAATAAATGATTTTGACAAATCAAGAAAAATATTTTCACATTTAAGTCAGTATTTTATTAAACTCAAGGTAAGGAGACACGCCTTCTATGTATTATGAATAAATATTTCTTGTAATTTTATGATTTTTTTTCGGGAAATCTCTACCCTTCCTGAGGGCCCATAAATAAGTTTTAATACGGTGCCCTGTCGAGGCACGCTACGCCACTGCTAAAGACACCAATAAGGGTGATTCACGTAATCAGACATGAAACGATACGGCAAGTGCTGACAAAGACAATGCCAATTCACATTATACGATAAGTATTCGGCATCTCAACGAATTGTTTGTGATCGATAAGTTTTTGCTGAATCGAATCAAAAGCGTATTGCTACAAAATGAGGAAGACTCGTGTGCCATTTTTTGGAATATTACGAATAATTATCTAGCTATAATGGCCCACCCAACCTCAATGCAACAGTTACATTACAATTTATTATTTGTTACATTATCGATGTGTTACTTTAACATGTATGTTATAGAGATGTTATAGTGAAATGTCCGGGTAGGATACAAAAAATAGTTACAAAATAAAGAAGGTGATGTTGATGCTATGTATCTGCAACACACATATCACATATTACATAATTGTTGTGCTATAAAATCGACGAAACATTTACAACAACATATAATAATATTAATAATATGGGCTTTATTCATCGACAGCTACGATTACATGAAAATTCATACCTATTTGGTAAACAGGAGTGAGAAAAAAAATCGATGAAAGGCGAAGTTCAGCCGAGGCTGTATTTCAACTTAACCCTTAAGACATGCAGAGAACAGTATTAGATAAAGTAAATATTATAACATATAACACATGTGATACTTCATTACATAACTATGAGAAAGGGATACAAATACTTGAAGTTGCACTGTGAATGTATCAAAGTGTAAGTAAGCGAAAGCCATATGGACAAAAGCATAATGTACGTGACAGCAGTATCTGTCCAGATAATTTGAGATAAATCTTCAACTTCTTCTTGAAATTATAAATTGAGTAATGTCGGAATTCATTGGGCAGAGAGTTATAGTGTTTGATGGAATTATAAATAAAACTGCGAGTGAAGCAAGCAGACGAATGTCTTGGAATGATAAAGGTATCACGGTTTCTAGTTCTTGATTTATTTTCAGTTTCAAATGTTTTTTTATATCTATTGTGAATGTAATCCGGTTTTTTGAGAATATTGAATTTGTGGGTGTTCAAAAGGATATGGAGTTGCACGGTTTTATTAATAGGTAACCAACCTGACTCCTCAAACTTGGGGGATATATGATCAAATTTTCGCACGCCATATGTGAGCCGTAAACAATTATTTTGGATTTTTGGTAGACGTTTTATATCTAGTTGTATCAATGCAGGACCATAGATGATGTCGCAATAGGCTAATCTGGACAATATAAGTGTTTCGCACAGTTTGAGTTTCAATTTGGGGGTCATAATATCTTTATTTAGATGTAGTTGACGTAAAGTGCTGTAGGAGCTGCTGCAAAGTGTACTAACATGTTTATGAAATCTCAAATCTATATCAAGCCACAAACCCAGGTTCTTGCATTCCGTAACTGATAGGAGTAAATCTTGTCCCAGTTTGATTTGGAACAGTTCTTCAACATCCAACCTTTGATGTTTTGGCCCGAATAGGATTAGTTGAGATTTATTTGCATTCAATTTGAGATTGTGAGCGATGGAGAAGTTCAATAACTTATGTAGGTCTTCATTAATTTTTTCCTCTGCTTCTTGCCAGTTTTTTCCAGAAAAGGGGTAATATAACTGTGTATCATCAGCATAATGATGCACAGTACAATGGTCAATTATTTGATGGAAATCTGATATATATATAGCGAAAATAAAAAAGGATCAAGTATTGAGCCCTGTGGCACTCCATATCCAACAGGCAAAGCACCAGAGTATTGTCTATTCAAACATACTGCCTGAGTTCGATTACTCAGATAACTCTTTATTAAATCGACAGCTCCTTCACTGAATCCAAAATGTGATAATTTCTTGCACAAGATATTGTGGTCCAATGTATCAAAAGCTTTGCTGTAGTCTAGGAGTACCACGGAGGTCAATTCATTTCGGTCAGTTGCATTGAAAATATCTTGGGTGATGCTGACAAGAGCTGTGGTAGTACTATGCAATGTACGAAAACCCGACTGAACACTCGTTATCAGGTTGTTACTGAACACAAAAGGATCTATCTGGTCTTTCAGAATCCGATCGAATACTTTAGACAGAACAGGTAGTTTGCTTATTGGTCTCAAGTTGGATAATTCGGAAGGGTTTTCACATTTTGGTAGCGGGAGTACAATTGCATGTTTCCATGCAGAGGGAAAATGGTTGGTATCTATCAAGAAGTTGAAGATATGGGTTATATGATCGATTAGATGGCTTTCAATGTACTTGATCATGGTGAGAGATATGCCGTCAGAGCCAACACAGTTATTTTTAATACTATTTATGTATTGTTGTGTTTGAAGGGATGTTACCCTGGAGAATCTCAAAGTAGGTCCGGTGCAGTTTTGATATATGATACCATAATATAATAATCACATAACAGTTATACTTTATTTGATAAGTGAGTAACATTCATCAGTGATGTATAAACAACGTTAAGTGGTTATGTTTTTTGGCAGAATCACACCATAGTTTGAGGAATGTTCCTAGAATATAGATAACAGAATAAGAAACTATTGTTTTTGAAAGAACGAATATAGCAAAAATAATATAAATTATAGAATTGAAAACTATAATTATTCTAGGTGAATGTTTCATTATTTTTCCATCCATTCATTTTCCTGCTCAGAAAAATCCTGCCACTGTTTTCTGAAATGTTCTCTGGTGAGGTCCGGAAAACAGTGATAAGCTGCATCTGAAAATAATTGAATAAAATTGATATGAGGTGTCAAATGCTTCATTTTTCAGTCTAAAACACAAATCTTAAGTCAAAACACAAGGTTATGCTTTCTTTCGAGAGCTGTGGGTTATTCACAGTTCACATAACCTATACATTCTACGTACTTTTTTGTACAGCTTATCCATTCCATCTTGACACAAATTCAGATACTTTTCCAGTTGCACACTGGTGATGTAGATCATGACGAAAGAAAAAACACCTCCTAGGAATAAATTTCAACACAGTAAATACATATACTAGGTGTCTATTTATCTTTTGTCGAGCATATTTGGCCATCATTATAACATATTTGGGTATAGCTGTTATATCACATGAACTCTGATAGTCACCTGAATGATAAAACTGCTCGTTATATAGAAAACATTTTTTCGTTGTTACAGAGTATAACATTAGATGCATACAAAAGAAAAGGGTCAACTCAAGAACTTGAAACTCGGGATAATGCAATTGATGCATGAATACTGGAGTATTTTGGAGTGAAATTGACATATTGAAATTAAATGGAATGAAAAAAATGGAAAGAGGGTTTTGTCATTTCGAAGCTCCTGACGAATACTTTCCAACCCTCTAGAATATGAAGTCAATATCTTTATCTACTACAAAATGGCGGAAAATTTAATAATTACCTGAAAACAGACACATTAATATCGATATTTCTAGAAATATTCGTTTTTCTCTGTCATATGGCAATCCCAACAACCCGGTGAGGTTATTTTTTCTTGATAAAAGAGACAAAAATGTGAGTGTAACGAACATCGTTATTCAGTTCAAATATTCTCATGTAGTTTTCGATTTCATAAGTAGATAGGTACCACGTAAACTATCTCCAAAATGGTCAATTAAACAAAATTCAACAGAGGAATTGTATTTGAATATGCTGGCAACTTCTGTTAATCACCGAAATCGAAGTGAATCCTAATGAATTTGATATTGAACATTCCTACAATATGGAGCACCACTACATCAATCCAGATAAGTAAGAAACTATTTGGATAAAACTTTCCATGCTCGTTGGATTGGCCATCGAGGTACTACGGAATGGCCAGCCCACTTGCCAGATTTGACACCTT
Source organism: Zygogramma bicolorata (assembly GCA_032362365.1). Taxonomy (NCBI): domain Eukaryota; kingdom Metazoa; phylum Arthropoda; class Insecta; order Coleoptera; family Chrysomelidae; genus Zygogramma; species Zygogramma bicolorata. Next base: position 2,116,269 of record JAVJAQ010000486.1, read on the forward strand.
TAGACTTTTTTAATGAGACAGTTTGAAGCAGAAGGTGTACGAAACTGAACTTGCTTCAATATTGAATGTTTGGCAGGAAATAATACATATTTGTTGTATATCGACGTTGCTGTGTTCTAAAATGTTCGACGTTAAATATCGGATAGGCTGTTCTCATCTCAGGACGTTTGTAGCAACCATTTCGAGCATCTTCTGAACTGAACTCAGCTTATTTCCTAAAATTATGAAGTCACACGTCGATGTGTACAGGCAGCTATTGAATGTTCCGTCATTTTGTAGTAGGTGAAGATGTCGACTTCATATTCTAAGGTTTTAAAATATTCGTCAGGAGCTTCAAAATGATGTACTACAAAATCCCCCTTTCCATTTATTTTTTTGTCCAGATGACGCCCAGTCGCCATCTTGAAATTTCAATGTGTCAATTTTATTCCAAAATGTCGTATTCATGTATTAATTTTATTGTCTCAAGTTTCAATTTTTTGAGTTGTCCCGTTCAAAAAATAAAAGGGGGACATTAAAGGAATGCACTGTATATTTATTGTTTACTTACTACTAATATTTCATATACATAACATATTTCTAACAAATCAAATTTTGCAACAATAACATTGTTATCTGCAAAAAAAACTATGATTTTTTTCGGTTTTCACTAGATACTATCGTTGCTGAGGAAACACAGTAATAATTGAAACGTCAACATGCAGACAAATGTTTTGCCCTTACAGCCAGTGCCAAGTACAGTTATATTGAACAACTATGCTAAAAAAAATACTACTCCCCAAGCAATTTCTATACAAATAGAAATCCTCAAACTTCATAAAACCTCCCGCAAAAAGCAAAATAAACTATTCACACTATCCAACAAGTATGCGTCATGCGGGCACAGAATCGAACAACATTCTTGCCAAGAATGTCGGTCAACTTCGTCGCTGCTTTTATAATAGGGGAGCCCAGGCGAGGATTTCGGGATCTACTGAAGCGCGGCAGATTAATATACAGAGGGATACCTCGTACCTGGTTGAGTACTTCCACCATATATATGACCCCTATACCGTGTGACACAGACTCAGGGTACACCCCCGTTTTCTCATTTGCTTCTTTAGCTATATTTCTGAAATTTGGAACATTGAATATGCTCACTGAGCAGCACTTCTCGACATATCTGAAAGAAAAAAACAACTTCCAATTTTTCCGGAAATGACATCAACTTTCGATCCTTGAATGGGACACCCTGTATATTGTTACATGATCGGTTAGGGATGATCATGAGGAATCCAACGATATCAGGTTTTATGGTGTTATCTCCGATGACTACGGAGATATCGCCATTTATTTTATTCATAAGCTCAATGAGTGGAAGAGAGAATTGGATTGACCCGCCAGAAAAAGTTTCTCTCTCCAGATAATCGTCAGATTATGAGACTGCAACGCCCAGGGCGTAAAGATGAACCATACATATCTTAATCTGACGCGCTTGTGTATTTCAAAATGACCATTTTTTTCCTCATATTCTAATATCGGCCGCGACCCTGTGTCACATCCAAATCGTCAGATTATTATATAAGAGCTTTTTTTAGGTTCACTTAACATCCCCACAGAAAATCTGACGCGCTTGAGATTTTTTTTTCATTTTCAACCCTTACGTACGACCACCCCCATCATGGAAACAATCAGATTAACATACGTACATTTTTGTAAATTTGTAGGACATAGATGGCATCAATATCTGACGCGATCGAGTATGTCCATGCAATAGTTTTTTTTTTTACATTTTTGAAAATCTATAGTCGCTCCCCCCACCGATGGAAAGGTGTACATTATATAATTTTTTTTTCTTTTTATCATCTAAGCTTCTCAACCCAATAGGACGCTCGTGTAAATCGCGATTTAGCATCGTGGGCTCTCCTACTATGAAGATTTTCGTTCTTTCATAGTCAACACGCCACTTTGATTTATATCTGTTATTCTATAAAAATCAGTGTACTTGCAAATTCAATATCATCTATGAATTATATATAGCTCGTACAGAATCGAAACTGTTGCACATCATCAGAGACGTGTCAAAATTTTGAAACGCTCCACCAGGTTGTAACAAACGTATCAACAATCCATCATCGCTTGTAGTATCGATGAATCAATTGCATTGGGTATTGTGGAAATATAGTAGAAAGACAAGTCTTATTCTTCTTTTTTTTTTTTCATTTCCAGAGATTCCAGAACCAATATACTTGACAGCGATGCCGTACAAAGAGTCATTCGTCTACTTCACACAATGCGGTCCGACATGGTCTACAGAAACGGATACAGTTTTTATGATCGTCAAAATGGTATTTTTCTACCTGATTCCGCTGCTCTTTATGTCGATAGCTTACATTCAGATCATCCGAGTGCTATGGAAATCTGGAAATGCTCCACACCAGGCCATGGGTGAGTAACGTTATAACGGATTTCCATTTGACTCACTTATACATATTATACACGAGGATCAGATAAAAATTTCCTCTCGTGAATTCATTTATATTTTGTGAGTGAAAACGCACCGTTTCGAAACGGTGTTGAAATTCAGAATTATCACGATTATATTCCAGACTTCTTAATCCAATCAATGACGGTAAAAAGAGTTTGAACTGTGTATTTATCCTATACAGCAGATTTTGATAAATAATTGAATTCAGGTTCTTCTCATCATCTATTTCAAAGTCTACCCTGTGCCAGGGGTTGCTTTTCCCCGGGGGTGGATGCCACCCCTTCTTGGGGTGAAAAAGTTTTCACAATTGCATGATAGCTTTTTTTTGTCGAAGTAAACTTGACATTTCGATGAGAATTTTGTTGCCTAGCAACAGTTTTTTGAGTCAATTTGCCAGAAGGCAACTAAACTCGAATCATAAAAGATTTTTCGCTGTCATAATGACAAAATCACGACGGCTTATCGGATATTTTAAAAATGAGTTAAATTGTCATTTAAAAAAAATTGCGAAATTCGATTCAGATTATTTATGGCGAATAACTGGAAGAATATGCATCTGAACGAAAAACCTGTAGAGCAAAATCATAGCCTATGAAAAAAACAAAGAAAATCGTGAATTTATGATATATGCAGACCCAATACAAACGGAATTATTGCTTGTTGGAAGTTGATTGGTATTTTCAAACGCCAAATGGAAAGTGTCTACGTAAAATAACCAAAAACCAATGCATTTTTCGCGGAAAACTCATGGAATCTTTTTCGAAGTCCTTTGAAAAACCTTCATTTTTAGTTTTTATGAAAGTTCCTATCATCAAAACTTAGCGAGGTTTCAAGAGAATAGTGTCGATTCCTATTTTTTCGTTGGAAAAAAATAGTGAAAATATCACCCTCTCTTCCACCTCGCTTGAAAAAAATTGTTGTCACTTCACAATTAACTTCATTTATATTCTATTGATACGTTCCGAGTGTTTAACCAGTTGAAAGTACTTATTTTTGAAGAAAAATTGAGCTTGAAGAGAGAAAATTATTTTCGTAATTTAGCAAAATATCTCCTTCTCTTCCAAATATCTCAAAAAATATTAATGAAACACAAAATCTTGTGGAGTACAAGAATGTAGGTTTTTCTTTCCTGAAAATGTTGGCGTTTCATTTTCAATCAGTGATTCGAAAGCTTCACGGCAGAGCAATATCACACAAGTAGCTAAACTGAAATCAACAAAAAATACGGTTTATCAATATGAGATGAAGATTCATCAATTTTCATGATCTATAAACGTAGTTGATATATTCTCTCAGATTATAATTTTTTTTCAGATAAGGCAGGAAAGAGATCAGGTCAGCTGAACACCTTTGCTATGAATATGAATGCCTCTACCGAAGGTCAATTGAGATCGAGAAGAAAAGCTGCCAAAATGCTCGTTGCTGTCGTTGTCATGTTTGCCATTTGCTTTCTGCCGGTACATCTGCTGTCTGTCCTCAGGTTAGTGCATTTGAGGAATGTCTTGGATCATTCACTCATAACAGAAAAATAATGATCTGTCACCACCAAGAGACGGTTACAGATATCATCAAATTAAATGGTAATATACTCAATTCGAAATTTTATATCTTCAATGTTTAAGCTTTTTTCTGTTATCACTTATTTCTTCAAACTTTCATTTCAGAGTCTTTAGCTAGTTTTCAATGAATTTTCATGATTATCTTCCACGACTAAGGTGACCGATCTTAGTCAAGGATAACCAACACATGAAACAAGTGAATAATAAAGATAATGGAAGAATTGAAAAATCTAATATTATTTTCAACGAAATTTGTCATATTCACAATCACTCTACAAATCAAAATAATTTGTTGGCAACGAATAAAATTCCCATGTGTCACCGATTTTCTCAAAATATCTTGCAAGTGGCGAGGTATTTTTAATTTGAGGAAAAGGAAGGCACTAATGAACGTTAATGAAGACATTATTTGATATTTTATTATACTTAATATATTTTTATTCATCCACTCCTTTTCATTTCTTGTTTTGATTTATACAACTGTAATTCATTCATTGGCAAAAAATCAATATATCATAGTGGTGTCATGATATATAATTCGATTCCGAATAAAATTAAAGAATATCGATCGTCAAGAAAATTCAAACAGAGCTCGAAAAAGGTTTTTTCCAGCTAATAGCTCCTCTTCAGATTCCTCATTTATTTACAGTCATTGTTTTGTTTTTCGATTGACATCTGCTGAAAGCAATTCCATTTTTGACAGCTCTTTAGTGTGTTCGTTCATACATATTTCTGCTTCTTGTTTTTTCTACTTCCAATTCTTCTAATCATCGTTTTGTACTTACAGTTATTCCTTAATAATAGGCATGTAATGTTTCTTAGTATAATTGAACTAATTAGAAATTGAAGAAAAGAAAAACATTTTCAACTGTATCCAAACAATCCTCGAGATGTCAGTTTGTTCGTTCGAATAATTTTTGTTTGATACATAGAATATGCTGTCACCTCTAAAATTGAAAAAAAGAGACGTCTCATGGTTTCAATAATAATTCAGTTAATCTGAATAGTAATTCAAATTGATTGTTGAAGTATTCGTTTCAGATATGAAAATTTGTTGCCTTTCAGAAATATAAAATGAATGTATTCACAAATTCAAAGCACCTTAACATTCTCAGTATTTCAACATCATTGACATAAAAAGACTACTTTCACAATTCTCACGTCTGTGACTATCTACTCATGAAGATAAGATAATGCAAATTGAATACAGAAATTCTACGAATAAATTATTGCCCTTATTCTGCGCGAAATTTTTCGTACACAAGCTCCACATATGATGGGAATCAGCTTTTCTGAGTTATTCAGCAGAATAAAGGATACAGACTCAAAGGGTGGCGTATCACTTTTGGGTATTGAGTTCAATAACATACTGGATTGTTACAATGGGAACTGTCATTACAAATAAGTAATAAGAAATTTCCCAAGAATCATCGGATCTTTCTATATATTTTCATTCAAATACAACGAAGTAAAGATATCTTTTTTCATAAAATGATACTCAACATCATCTGGGCAGTTCCTGTTAGCTATTCAGAAAAAAATGAAAATCACGTTATCAGAATCAAATCATAAGCAATTGTTTCTACTCCGTACTCCGTTTTGCCAGCCATGGCATTCAAGATCTATATTTTGTATGCATCTGTGGCATATATCATCAGATGCAATGCATCATTAATTTGGCTGAACTTTCTTGTCATGCCTGAACTAAGTGTAGTTTTAAGAATACAATATCAAATCAATACAAACACACTTCTGAGAGTACTCTCAATGTAGACATCGCAGCAAAAAATCTAGAAACTATTACAATCAATCTCAATACAAATTTGCGAAAAAACTCTAAAAAGGTCATGAACTGAATGGGTTTTTTCGTACCAGAAACAAATCATTCGAATCTCAGATTTATTCAATCTTGAGTTGCAGGAACTCCTGATGGAAAGTTTCCAGGGTGCATAATAATTCATCAACAGTACCAGTAATTTATTTTTATGAGTTGATAAAATTTGTGAAGAACCCTAATCATTTCGTCGTAGATTCTATTATTACAGTAATAGATTGAAAAAAATCTACAAACGTCAGTAAAAGTATAACTTTTGACGAATGCTGTCAGTGTCTAAAATGTCATTTTATGACACTGGTGTTGAAAGTAAATCATTTTTAGCACTGGTGTTGAAAGTGATTTATTTGTAGAGAAAATATAAGAACATAATTCAAAATGAAGTGTTTATTCAATTAAACGTACAATTAGTGAAACTACAATACTTTTGACTCTTTCGGTCGATATTCTTCACCTTTCCGTTTCAAAAAAAGCCACAAGCTTGTAATATCTGCTTATGTTATGATTATTTATGTTCATCATCGACTTGAACATAGAGTAATTCGACCAAAGCCTTGACGATTTCCATATTTTGTACTTTTCTTCAAAGTATGCAAGAAGCACTTTTTCACTGGCCTCCTAGCCACTGACATTTTTCTGATCACACCATTTCAAGAAATGATCGTTTGAAAACTCGTACTGTCGCTTTGACTTTCTAGGCAATAATTCAAAAGCAGCTTTATTGGCAGCTTCTTCAATTTCCGGCGGTAGAAATTCATTTTCTGGGCCACTTTCCATCGAAGAACGAAGAAACGAGAAAGAATAATTCGTGATTTATTGACGTTACTTGTCAACAAAGACAAATCAACAAATTATGTTTTCGATTACCTTAGCAACTTGTTTCATGAATAGATTAAATGAAATTGGATTTATGTTCAATCATCGACTTGAACATAGAGTAATTCGACCAAAGCGTTGACGATTTCCATATTTTGTACTTTTCTTCAAAGTATGCAAGAAGCACTTTTTTACTGGCCTCCTAGCCACTGACATTTTTCTGATCACACCATTTCAAGAAATGATCGTATGAAAACTCGTACTGTCGCTTTGACTCACTAGGCAATAGTTCAAAAGTAGCTTTATTGGCAGCTTCTTCAATTTCCGGCGGTAGAAATTCATTTTCTGGATCACTTTCCATCAAGGAACGAAGAACCGAGAAAGAATAATTCGTGATTTATTGACGTTACTTGTCAACAAAGACAAATCAACAAATTCTGTTTTTGATTACCTTGGCAACTTGTTTCATGAATAGAGTAGATGAAATTTGATTCAAAACTGATAATCTCGAGGCCATTATTTTATCAATTAATTAATGTGAAATAGGTATGCGTCAATTTGGACTTTTAACAGTGTTTGTAGAAAAAATAGTGTATGATATACCTGCTAAAAGTGTCCCTTCTCACAAAATAAAATATCCCTTTTTACACTTATATCATGAATAACTATTATATACCATCAACTGAAAGTAGAGAATGAGTACAGTACTATTCACTTCTCGTTAAAATATGTCAAAAGTTGAAGGCTAGACTGATTTTACAGAGATTCACAGCAACTAATTACACAGGAGCTGTTCAACCGATTGACCTGATCAGAAAGAAACTGGATCGTGTTCACTTTTCAGGTACTATATTCTTCCTGTTCGATTTTGAGGTTCTCTGTGTCAACATGTTTACACCAAGCTCCATCGACCAAAATACGTGCAGTTCCATTATTTTCAAAATTTTTCGTGTATGATAATTTGAGATGAAATCCTTCGACCTGCGGTCTCGTGGTTTCATCTAATTATTGTAGGTACACTCAAGTCATTTGCTGAGCAAAATTTCGAAAATCATGATAAAGTTTGAGGCGTATAGCTACGTGATCCCTTCTCCTCGTTTCTAATTTTCTCTCACTTTTTCTATATCTATTGCTTTCTCACTCCTCCCCCACTCTGATAATCGTCACTCCAGATAATCGTCAGATCATGAGACTGCAACCTCTAGGGCGTAAAGATGAACCATATATATCTTGATCTGATGCGCTTGTGTATTTCAAAATGACGATTTTTTTTTCACATTCTAATAACGGTCGCCAGTCTGCGTCACATCCAAACCGTCAGATTATTATATTAGAGCTTTTTTTAGGTTCACTCAATATCCCCTCAGAAAATCTGACGCACTCGAGAAAAAAATTTGTTTTTCATTTTCAACCCTCACGTACGACCACCTCCATGATAAAAACAATCAGATAAACAAACGAACGTTTCTAAAAATATGTAGGACATAGATGATATCAATATCTGACGCCCTCGAGTATTTCCATGCAACAGTTTTTTTTACATTTTTGAAAGTCTATAGCCGCTTCCCCCAACGATAAAAAGGTATACATTATATAACATTTTTTCTTTTTATCATCTAAGCTTCGCAACCCAATAGGTCTCCAAGATGAGTAAATCCCAATTTAGCATCGTGGGCTCTCCTACTATATGTGTTCCTTCAAAATGTGACACTTTGATATTTTTATTTGTGACGTCTTAGCAACACTTTTTCACTATGAAACTTTCTCTTCGGATTGTATTTTTTGAATACAATATACAAATCATTCTTACTGTGTTGTGACGTATTTCTCAGACAAGTGTTTCTGTATTTATCATATATTATATCTTCACATATACTGGAAATAAATTATTCATCTATCTAACAAGTTTGTGCTCAAGAACGAATGAATTTCCTTGTAACTTTTGAGGAGAGTATATTAGTCTATCCGCAAGACAAACAACTTGAAATCAGCCAATATTTGATCAGTAAATCTTATGATAGAAAACTCTATATCAATTTACTCAGGAGAACTCATATACCTTATCCATTTATATTGCATTTCGCAACATTGTTAATCCTGACTTCCTGTTACTGCTTTTGCACCAAACCATTCCTCGGCGGTGGTTGAATTGAAAAACAGCATAAATCATGAATCTCAAAACATGTGATTTCTCATCGATCACTGCAGACCATTCATCACCTATTACACCCGAACTGCGTTCACTTCATCGAAAAGCAGGCTTTCCCTTTTCGGAAACCACCCCTTTCATGAAAATCCAATTCGTTATATCGTATACCCTTAGTCATCCAATTACTTTGTTCCAGGTTAACAGTGAAGCTCACAAACAGCGAACTGAACAGGGCTTTTTCTTTGATATCGCACTGGCTCTGCTACGCGAACAGCGCAGTTAATCCCATCATATACAATTTTATGAGCGGTAAGTGACGTTCAAATGGTACTTTATGTTTTTGATGAGGCACAGGGTGTTTTCTATTGGGGTCGAGTCAGGAGATATGCAGTGATTATTTCATATGTGTATCATTCCAATGAATAGCATATCAAATACGAATGAAACATTTACACCCATTCTCGCTCGTCCATGCATTGAGAACGTTCAGAATCAATGGTTCATTATCAAGTTTTGAAATATCCAAATAACATCGCACTAACGACTAGGTGAATATTTCAGAACTCTCGCTCAAGAATCTTATTGATACTAATCAATTTCAGATATAGTTCAGAAAATAAAGCTAAAAATATAGTAAACATTTTTTCGTCCAGCATTTGTACAAAAATTTGAGATTAGGCTTATTTCACCCTCTAGTTCATTTTCTGTATTGTACTGTTGTACGCTTTTTGTTTTTTAGGGGTGAAAACTACCCCTTATTGTCAAAAATTGTGAAATAACATTAAAATCCTAAATATGGGTAAAAATAGTTGAATAATGATTGTTTCATGCTTTAGGATACAAATTCATAATCTTTCAACCCACCATTGTTAAAAACTACCCTTGAAAACATTGAAATTTTTATAATATGTCTTCGAACTTTAGAATACACTGGTGAGAAATCAACGAAATATGCACTCACACACGCGAGCAGATATTTCTTTTTCTCTGTCTTCCAATATGAATAGAAAAAGTGGAACTTATAACGTATAACGGCCGAATATACCGGTTACTACGCTCCGAAGCGGGTAATTCGAAATTTTCAAAAAAAAAGATTGGTTTTTGAGCATAGCTCCTTCATTTTAGGTGATAAAAAATTATTTTCAGCAACGATTTTGTAAGGATTTTCAAGTGCTATAAGACTATGTGAATTCAATGCTTGAGATCCCTTAATTTTCAGATGGGGAGATTTTAAAGCGCTTGAATAAGGTGATTTTCGATCGTAAATGTAGGTGTTAAACGGCAATATCTCGCCGAATATTCACTGTACAAAAAATCTGCACACAAGAAAATTTTTGTCATTAAAAAAGCTACAGTTTAGTACGATATCGTTTTTTTTTTTCGTATCTTTAGTATTTTGGGAGATATTTGTAAAAAAAAGGTTAAAGACACGAAATTGAAAAAAATCGTTTTCTCTTTAAACTCCAATTTTTCTAAAATTAGGCATTTGAAATTGGTCAAACTTCGTGGGTATATTAATAGTACATATATAAAGAGAATCACAGAAGGATGGCGATCAATTTTAGTTATGGGGTACTTTGGGGGTTGTTTTCAGAGATTATGTTCGTAGAAAAAACTGGGTACCGATCTTATTTTCATCATAAGTCGGTCAATTTTACATGCTACGGAGACATTTTTTTTGTTTGAAAGCCCTAATTGAATACTTCAAGAAATATTCTATCAGCTTTCTTCGAAAAATGCAAATTTTTCTTGTTATTTCGCTTCCAATTTATACATTTGACGAAAAAAGCTAAGCATTAATTTGCTGTATCTCAGTTCGTTTTTGTCATGAAAGAATTATAAAAAAGCATTGATTTTGGTTTTTTTGCAAGCTACAATTTGGCTTCTCACACTTTTTTTGATAAAATGCATATTTTTAGAGTTATTCGCAGAGAACTGTTTAAAATAGTCGATTTTTCGTCAAAAAACTGTTACTTTCAACTTCAAATAACTCAAAAAATATTACTTTTACGAAAAAAAAGTTATGGAACATTGTTTTCTTAGAATTACTTTTTCCGTGGATTCCTTCAGTTAACATGTAATGAACAATTTCCACCCCCGAGATGGGGTGGCAACCACCCCGAAGCTCTAGCGTACATCGGCATGATACAGAAAGTGATTCTTGAGCTATTTCCTACCTTCTGTGAAAATTTCAGGTAAATTCATGGTGGAAGAAAAAATTGCGAGCCAAAATGTTTAATTTCTTGGACTGATATAGTAATAAGTATTCTCTCGATATTTATGAAAAACTCAAAGGAAAGAAACTTTATAAAATTCAGTATTGAACGATCCCAACTGATTTAGTAATGACAAATTAAAAATAAGACAAAAAATGTCGGCTTTGGTGAGACTCGAACCCACGACTTTGAAGTGGATCGTCTCTTAGGGCTAACACTCTAACCAACGGGCCAATTGGACTTTATAATTTCAGTTAAATTGACTTCCATTGTCCATATTATTAACTCTATTGAAACCTGTTGCTAAGAACGAAAGGGTAAAAATACAAAACAAGTAAGAAAATCAAATCCCAAACTAAAGGTTGAAATAGATTTTTTTGGTCAATAATGAAACAAGGATTGATTGATTGAAAAGAATAAAATGTTACAAAAAATCGATATATCGAATATGAAATATGAGTCGAAAAAAATTTAAATAAAGAAATGAATGAAATAATATTGTGACAAGAAAATTGAGGTATCGAAAGTGAATTACTACTCAAAAACTGTAAATGAAGAAATAAATGAAATATTATGAATAAATGTTGAAACCAAGTTTCAAGTTGAGTGTAATCACGACGTTTCGAGTGCTGCTATCCGCAATCGTCTTCAAGTGATTAATAATATAGACAATGGAAGTCCGAACCATTACCATTCAGTAAGGAACATTGTCAACCACATTCAAGTAGATGTAAGTTCTTCAGTTCCACAAAAGAAACATCAATTATAACAATTCAAGCTTGATTCAATGAACAAATCATTTCAGATATGAGCTCATTCATTTATGCTTGAATGTAACAACTTGGATTTCGTGTTTGTAGGTATACAGATCAGAATTGTGACGTTTCTAAAAGGTTGTCCCTGGTAACCAAGTATTTGTTCTCTATGATTGGTGGAATTCATATCCTACCTTGTGTGTAAGATGCCTAGGAAACACTGGTGTATCTACTTATACCTGAATAATTTTGGGATAAGCTTGGCGAAAACTGATTGCTTGATTTCTGAGATCGCAAATGCTTCAGATCGCTATTGTAGATGGCGATCAGTCATATACCATATGAAGCTTAATTTTCAGTAGAGAGGAATGTGCAACCGAATATTCTACCACTGTTTATTATTTGCCCACTGAGATTTTGACAGCCCTGACAGTCAATCAAATACGTTTCAGAAAACGTGCATGTAACGTGGAAACCTACCGTTAACAACCTGTCAATACTGTCACTGTTACCTCTACAAGTTTTTAGTGTGTTTGTATCAGTTTGTAAGACTAGACTTTGATTCCGAGAAAATTTACTTCGCCCATTCACCTGAGAATTTACGACAAAGTTCATGCTAGTGTATTGAAAGTGATAGACTGTCTTGGAATTGGGGATACACACATCAGTTGTGCAACGGTTCAAAATACGTATCACATCGATATTTCCTCCATTTAAACAAAACTTTGTTTTCAATATCTCACTGATAAGAGCTACAGATGTTTCCTCCTCGATATAGGACTTTCGCTCAAGCTGGAACGAATAAAATTAGCTACAACGCCACATTCATGTTATTATTTTGGGGCGATTTGTTTTGTACTTACCTCAGGTACTGAACAAAGAAGAATATTTGGATCCCCAGATTTGGACTGACCACACAAAATACGAAATCTTCTACACATCGTGAAATGTACTTGTAATAACTTCAAAACTTATTCTACTTATATAGACTCTCAAACACTGTTGAATGCGAAGAAATAATTTCAGTTTTCGTTGACAACAATAAACCTCAGAGTTACGTCAATTTGTCAAAACCGACATTTGACAGATTTTCGAAAATGCTCATATAACGCCCCCTTTACAAAAATTAAAAAGCTTTTGTAATCGTCGATTGTTTTTCGCCAAGAAATTCTAAACAATATCGAATCACTAGATACACCAGGGTTTCCTAGGCATCTTACTTGTGCGGATATGAAAAATTGTTCTAAATTCTTATCAATCAGCATATTTACGGGTGGAACAAGAAGAAAGTATGTTTTGTTCTGAAGACTATTGACCATGAGCTGTAAATTGTAGAGGATCGGCTGAGCATTTAGCTTCTCAGTATTGAGAAATGACCCTATTCTATTAGAGGCCTTGAGTGTTGTTGGGCGCTTACCTCAGAAATAGTGAACTGTTTGAATATTTCCATGAAACAAATAAAATTCTTTGGTCGCAGCCCGAGAGACGAAGTGAAGAGTGTTTGAAGAGAAAGAGAAAACGTCACGAAGGAGGGAGGTGATTGGGCTCCGGGCAACGCGATCAACAAAAAACAGAACTCTCTCAAAGTTTTTTTTCTGTAATTCAAATGAAATAAAAAGTTATCTTTTTTGGAGTGATCAAGAAAGTCATAAGGCTTACTCAAATCTGCTCGTAAGACGTCCGGAACAGAATTCATGACATCCATTTCACCATTTTGAAACCAGTCGTCAACATTTTTGTTTTTTACGAGTTGAGCAACAGAAAGTGTGGAAAAAAACCCCAAAGAGCTTGATATTTATAAGGTATACATCTGTTTCCACATTCCTTACCATTCCTTGTGAGAGGAAACGTTGGATACATTTATCTACTTTTCTGATGAAGACTAGATGGAACATTTACTCTGTTACACCTATTTTTCTTTGTCTGAAACGCCACAATATCGAAACAAGGAAGGTACGAAGTTAGGGTCTTGAAGCAGACAAATCACTAGACCAAGATTCACTTGCTCCACCTCCAAGGCAAGTCTCAACAAGTTTTCTTAATATGTGAAACAATACTGACATTCAGTTCACCCTCAGAATTGGCTGATGAAGATTGGCCATTCAGTGATTTTAGTTAGTTCAGTAAAAACATAAAGATCTTGGAATTCATGTCGTTTCAGAAGTTCATTAGTTTCAACTGAATGGTGGAGACAATTGAAACTTTTTCCACCGATTGGAAGAGTTCAAAAATGTTCCATATTGGATTGTTACACCTCGACATGTGCAATTTTCGGTTATAATTGCACGAGTGCATAAAAATTACCGATAATTTTGCAAGAAAGCGAGATATCTAACAATTGCAAGTTTATTTTCATATTTTTCTTTTACAAAATATGAAAATAACCGAATGCAATTTGTATAAGATATCACGCTTGAATGCAAAATTATCTGGTCATTTTTATGCACGATTGTTATTCATTGGAATATTTCACGAATAAAGAAATTCTCAAGGAAATGTTATTTTTTGTTCATTTATACTTTATAGATTGTATGGAGTACTCATCTGAACGCGAAATGTTTTTCTATTTTTGAAGTCTATCTGACATTTATTTGTGTTGTTTACTGACGTCTAGCGATACGGTTTCAAATGTGTTGTTATGGTGACTTTTTACAATGCAATTACCGCTGTAAGTTTTCGATAATTGCATTCCTCTTATGGGACATTTTATATATGAGGAAAATATTCGAAAGAAAGAAAGAGATTGTGGAAATATATATTGGATAAAACAGGTTACAACACCGTTCTTTGATGCACACGACATGATATTGTCGTTTCATCGCTTGAATGAACACAAATCCGTACAATTTGCTTTCTATTCAACAAATAGCTTTTCGAAAGATCATAAGATATCCTCCTTACTCCTACATAGGGTGGCTATATACTGGTGTTTTCACTCCATATAAAAGATTGTCAGCAAATCAGACGACCGATATGGCCAACTTGATGAAAAATTTGATGATGTAGGCGTAGTAGTACTGCAAAAAATCCGCCAGGTACCGGCACTCTTGCAGTGGAGATGACAGTCCTGTGTTGCCAAGTGGCCATGTCGCGTCGTTGCGAATTTTGGTCCAGATCAGCAGAAACACAATGCAAATTTATTCTAACGGAGAAATTATTTTCAAACTACATGGAATGAATAACGCATAAAGTTAAACACAAATTTGGCGCGTTTTGGTGTTTTCAATAACGTCACATATCCAGTCCTGATAAATTCTCTATCCTTTAACAAAAACATCAGAATTGGCAACACCGTGTTCCATGGATCGAGTGATCACGAAAATTAATAGAAATTTTTGATCACCAGCGCCCCTCATGGCCACTGATGAACTACCACGCCTTGTCCACAGGTTTGTCTGAAACAATATCGCAACATTAGAAACACCAGTATATAGACATCTTACTCCTTCATCACTCACGATGTCAAGTTAAATGTCACGATCGAAGGCTTTCGTCAGGTCTATGAATACTCTTGTAAGTGATAGTTGAAGTATCTGTAAGTGTTTTGGGTGAGATGTTTTATTTGGTCTTGTGTTGGCATTTCTCCTCGGAAGCCGTATTGTGATTAATAATAGCTGATATTGTTTTAGAAGCGAATTCAATCTACTTTGTATGACTTTCTCTAAATTTCTCGCCAGACAACTTATTGAGGCATTGGGTCTATAATTGGAAACATAAGCTTTTTTAATTTTTTTTTGAATATGTGTCACCACTGCAATTTCGAAAAGAGTAATAGGTTCCAGTATATATTCTGATATTGATGTTGAGGTTTTTGCCCATATGTCATCTATACCTGGAGATTTTTATTTTTCAATTGGAAAATATTAGTTTTCGATCCCATTTCAGTAGCTGGATGTGAAAAAATCGAGCTATTGGAAATAGTTTTGTTTGTTTTCTTCGGAATTTGAATGAGTTTTTTTCATTGTTTTTCTAGTTCACTACCGATTAAGATTAAATATTCATAAAAGTGGTTTACAATGTGAGTTGGGTTAGTTTCGTCATTTTCGTTTTCTTGATATATTGGTGTAGGTTCGCCTTTCAAGCGGAACACCAGGGTTCGATTCCCCGCCGGGCCACCGTGCTGGGTAATCGCATGTTCAAAGGTGAAACCTCGTTGATTCATTGCTCGCACGAGGTTCGACTTCTGAGGGTTGACGTTCGTCAGCTGGTTAACGGAAACAAACAATTATTTTAGAACAATCAACAATTGTTAGGTCTTTGGTCAGATAATATTTCGTTAACAGTAATCAGTAATCCACAATTTCTTGTTCTTTCAAGGCGATTTCGATAATAATCTGTTTCAGTTTTCCTTAAAGAAACGTTAAGTGTTTTGTTCTAATTGCAGTATTCCTCATTGAGTCTGCGGTATATATTATTCTTATTATTGATTGAAGTAATTGGAGATTTGGTTATCCATTTATTACTTTTTCTGTTTATATTACCTATATATTTTGATGAATTACACGTTTTCTGAGAGTTCTTTCAAAGACATTGATCAATTCGGTTTTTCCGGAATCAAAATCATCTGAATTATATTTGACATTTATTTGTTTAAAATTTTTTTTTTTTCATTTTGAGTTCGCTAGTGACTACTTAGAAGAACAACTGGTGTTATAATAAAAAAGTGGTCTGTTTCGTAGATAATTGATAAAATAATGTCGTATAGTTGTGATTTGCTTTCAATAAATACATGATCTAAGCACTTACTCGTTTGTTCGTCCATCCTCTTTGGTTCGTTTACCGAAGATATAAATCTGTTTTTACTCAGTGTGTCCAAGTTAGAGTCCGTAACGGGTGAATTTTTCATCAGATCAAGATTCACATTCCCAACCAGTGAATTGTAGTCTGTTTCATTTTCTCGTTGCAATATCGAGTTTCATCTATAATAGTATATTATGCAAAGATCGTGTAATGATGGTTATTAATATATGAGCATAAACCGGGATACGAAACGAGCCGAAGGTGAGTTTCGTATGGTTTATGCGAGTGTATCAATAACCATTACATGAGAGTTGCATACGATATTTTATCTAAACCCGATAAATAGTGAAGAACTACAAATATTATATTTATTTTTGTATTGCACCCAATAATACTAATTTAACGAATTTCATTAGAAAATTCCACAGAATTGTAATTAATAGTATTACTTCGAGAAATAAAACGATGAGATATGAAGAAAAGATCAAAAATCAAAGAAAAAAAAATTTCTCGAGACCGGAATCGAACCAACGTCTCCTCCAGCTGGAATAATCAATGTCAACGCCACAGACGACTCGGCTACGGAGAGGCCACAGAATTTGCTGAAAAAATAAATAATAAATCATGCATTTGTCAAATGAAAAATTTAATCATTCTAACTGTATTCCTGTCGGTGGAAGTGTCGAAGGTGATTCTCCCATATGGCTGGTATCAGACATTTTGTTATGATTATCGAAGTTTGGCTATATGCTTAAAAAGTTCAATGCCTATACCGATTTTGACTTGACAAATGTCAAATGCAGAGCATGCACATCATGCTTGATTAAAAAATAATAGGTTTCTATTGGTTGAAAATCTGTATCGTAATGAAAAATCTGTATCGTAATGGATTTCATTATAAAACGGTTTGTGGGCATATAAGTGTATTATTAGAGTACGGGTGTAGATAAAGGTATCAAATCAATTTGCGTGGCTGGTGATCTAAAAATAACATTATTTACTATTAGGCTCCTTTGATGAACAGTATTATTTGTTTTAAGAAGATAACTGTTATCCAGTCTGATTGTTGAGTGTGAACCATATATTTCAGATCTGATGAACATTACAACGCCATCATTCTGGTTCAGGTATCCGTCGTTATGTATATCCAGGGGTATTTAAGATTATGGGGTATAATACGTGTTTCGCTGAAGACTATGCAAGCGAACGATACGAACGACCAGTGATATTTTGATGAACTTTTCAAACAAAAAACTTATGAACTCAATTTTCGTAAATGACAGGTTATTCTTTTACACCATCACACTATTTTATCCTTTTTTATTTCAAAAAAATAAACGAAATACCCAAACAAACTACGAGATGACCAAGATAACTAATGAAATAACGAATCTTCATGAATGCAATTACACCAACTCATTTGCTCATACAGAAGAATCTTCGATATAAATTCACGACCTCCTCTTCATAAAAGCATTACTATATATCTACGCCAGGAAAACTTGACTGAAACCTCGATACTACCCTGCTAGAAATTTCAACAATTTATAGATTATATGGATCCTCGGATGAACAATAGAAATAAATTAAACTGCCGCTGAGTGAAATATTGTATGTCATCACCTTCTACCGTATTCATAGCACTTTACCAGAATACATCACGATTATTTACAATATTCAACTACACGTCTGTCCTCCTCTTTCCTCTCACCAACTAAAGATATCCATTTGGGACTTATCTGTCATCAATTTCAATCGTGGAAAAAGAAAACACGAGCATCACCATTTATCTCAATTTGCTGTTAGTGATACAGTGTGCTATCTATATTACTGACGTTATTGGCTTTTGAAGAACGTCCGCACAAGTTCAAGCCGTTTAAGGTACAACATTAACATCAAATGGCTCAGTGAATTATAAATGATAATTATCCTTCGAAATGGAAAGTGAAATCGGTTGATATCTAATCTCCAGATGAATGTGGAGCCATTCAATGGTTTTTTTTCATCGTACGCAATGGAGGGAAACGTCATGTGAGGAAGGGGATACAAATTAGTATCCACTTTGAAATTATTTAAGTCTCGAAATGCACATTACTTGGTGAGGATAGCTTAGCAGTTCGCTTCTAAAACCTTTCCTAAAGAAAAGTTTTGAAGGATCTCCATCCCAACAACAAGATGAGAAGATTGTTCTCGCTGGGTCTACCGAGATAAAATTGTTAAAACACAAAAGAGCAACAATCGTGGGAATATCGATGAGTGTTCCATAAAAGTGAGCACGTTTGTGAGGAATCACGACCAGCAGGGTAAATTGCCTCTTTTGAATGTAATCGAGCACCAATGTTCATTTCAGCTAACATATCAATAGCTGCAAAATGGTTAAATGTCTAAATTCACAGATAGAGAATACTTCACACTTCACCAGAAACTAATTATAGTCAGCTACATTTAATGGGCGGCCAATGTACCAATTGCAGCGCTATCATAGACATATACAAATCTTTTTTTGACCGACCTACGTAGAAAACTACCCTGCAAACTGGAATTCAACAGATTCATTCAGGAAAGTTCCTGCCTTCGTTCCAACTCAACGCTCGATGAGTGAATTAGTATTTTTTGAAAATATCAAAATCTGTGAATCATTCGGATTCTTGATAAGTTTTGTGAGAGCGCATGGGTTGGGGTGGTGTGAACTCATTATGGTGTATACGTTGGTGGAGCGAACCCGGGACCTTTAGGTCGAAAGGCGGATGCGTAACCACGACACCAACTCCTTCGCCAATTTTTTATATGTTGTTTGGACCCGAACCAAAATTGAAAAACCAGATTTGCGATT
This sequence comes from Zygogramma bicolorata, assembly GCA_032362365.1. Taxonomy (NCBI): domain Eukaryota; kingdom Metazoa; phylum Arthropoda; class Insecta; order Coleoptera; family Chrysomelidae; genus Zygogramma; species Zygogramma bicolorata. The sequence goes on from JAVJAQ010000486.1 coordinate 2,135,638, forward strand.
TCCAAAGTGCTGTGCGAGCGGCAGTGTACCCAAAAAACCATGATATTTTGTGACATTTTTCAGTTTTTGCTTCATATCTCTGTAAAATTCGATTTGGGATGCGAAATTTGAGAGATTTTTCAAAATAAATGTCCAACAAACGTTTGAATAGAAAACATGCTACATTTTGAGAATAGTTGTGGTCCAGAGTCTATCACAAAGAAAGTCCAAACAGGTTTATTCAGAACATTGATTTTCAATAGGTGAATTCTACTTACTTTGGGTATAGAGATGGATGTATATCTTCATTTGTAAACCTAGACTGTCAACACAGACTGAGAAACGCAACATTTTGCATGAATCTCAGACAAAACTCACAAAAATAATACAAATCTGACACTATATTATGATAAAACAAGTTTCGAAAAAAAGTGTTTCAATGTTCGAAAGCAACCAATTCAATTAATAAACACGATAAAAACATATGTACAGTTCAAAGACAATATGTCGAAGTGACATGACAATTGACTTGACACTTGACATCGAATATGAAAAATGTGAACATAACGCCACCTACTGAAAAAATAAGGGAAACCTCCAGAAGCGTCGATTTTTTTATGGCCACAAAAATGTAAACAAAATCTAATCAGTGGAATCACCAGGGCATAGAGGCATCTTGGGTACCAAGCTTTCCAAAGATCAATGTGTTTTAAGCTATGGGCAACCAACGTTATCTAGATTCACAATAAGAGAAATATTGACAAATCATCTGGGGTATGTCACACCTCACATAGGTGGCGAGGGGTTGAATCAACAACGTTTTCTCTCTCATGGAACTCATCACTTTCTCTTTCTGTTCCAGGAAAATTTCGAAAAGAATTCCGAAGAGCTTTCGATTCGTGCTGCCAACAGGATCCCAGCGACAGTAACTACTACCACTATGGCGGGACGTTCTGCAACAAAGATTCAGGATTCGCCTCCAGGACCCATTCCAGGACTGACCACGAGATTCACAGGCTCAACACCTTCAAAGAGGTCGATTCGAAACTCTCGAGGAAAGGTACAAGGACTAGTATGTTACAGGTGGATATTTGAAAAGTGAGATTCGCGTGTGAAGACGCGAAAACATAAGTGATGAACTGTAAGTGTAAATACCTTAAGATAAGTGTTGACTCGGGAAAGAGACGAGAGTCATTGAGATGTTAGGTGTTCTTCTTGATCAATATGAGTTGATGTTCTTGATGGATTCGATTTCTGAATTTGGTTCAATATATGGGGAATTCTGCAATCTATTAGTGTTTTTTATTCGTGGAATGTCACCTCATCGATATGTTACTATCGGAGGAACTGGATGGATGAATAATTAAAAATGAGGATAGATTCTTCCTAGGTAAGTTTACTGCAGTTTCTAAATTGACCTGATGTGAGAAAAATACCATTATTCCACCTAGCTGTTTCTGGCTTCTGCCTTCATCAGCTGTGGGTTGGCAAAGTCCTGCTCGTATCGAAGACAAATTGTGATAGATGACCAGAGGATTTGAAATGAATCGTGTCTTAAGGGCAAGCGACACATAAGTGGAACCACCTAGGGTGTAACACTCAAAGCAAATGCTGTCATAGTTTTCCGTCAGTGGTGACAGTTCGCCACGTCAAGTAACAACTGCGTTTGCAGAAATAATGACAAGCACTCTCAGAGTGTTATCGAAAATCGAATCCACAAATGTATCTGAAAGGATACAAATAGAAAGTGTTATTTGCTATAAAGCAGAATCAGAAAACTGATGAAGAGATTATCAAATTCGCTACTGGAAGTTTCGAAGATTTATCAATATCATTTTTCTTCGGTTTCAATGGTGTTGCTTTCAGTGATCAAGTGTGCTATAAAAAACGAGAGACAATACACTACTATTTTACAATAATTTTTGGAAGGATTGACTTCCTCACAAACGGAATACTGGGGAAAGAAAAAACGAATTACTGGGGAAAATCATAACAGTGGTTCAGATTCAGTTGTAAATACAATAATTTGTGAGCTCAATCTATACAAACTGATCTGTAAAGTAGTTCGAGCTCGAACTGGTTTCAAAACTTTGCTGAAAATAATGAAAGTGAGCATGAGTGTATGATGGTGAAGCTTTTCTCTGCGTAAATTAAAATGAGATATTTGAAGGAAATGCTGTTGAATCATAAATTGTGAAATATATGATTACCAACGAGATGAAAAAAATATAAGAGAATGAACTGATATTAAACTTTTGAGATACAATTTAAATGACGATATTAATGGTTCCGTACAAATGATATTTGGAAAGTCGTGATTGTCGTGAGTCGAAAATAGATATTGTAGGAGTACAGAAAGCAATTTTTATTTTTTAAGGAGACAGCCTATAGCACAGGAATTGAAATTTTCCATCAGTGTTGAAGATTATTCATATCTCTATGATTATTCTAATAGTCAAACTTCCAATTCCAGTATGAACTTCTCTCGTCAACATCATTTTGTGGCTTTATAAGATTCATATCAACAATTCAGTCGAACTGACAAACGGAAATATGCACGAGATTTACCCTCCGGAAAAAAACTGTCATTAGTTGGCAAGTTAGGTTAGGTTAGGTCAGAAGTGAGTGGGTCTGTTCGGCCCTCCACTTCAACCAACAAGGGTTTATTGTGGCTCACACCTATTCAAACTCGACCAAATAAACCCAGCTTCTTAACGAAGCCGATTAGTTTGTATGGTGAGTGATCCTTCAGGTCAGATGGTAAGAGTGAAGCCTTGCCAAACTCTGAAAACCGGGTTCGGTCCGCAGCGGGGCAGGCACAAATTATGTGCTCTGCTGTTTCATCATTTTCCAGACAGAGACGACACAGGCTATCTTCTGACAGTTCGATTCTCTGCATATGATGATTCAAATGACAGTGACCTGTGAGAAGGCCAGTTAGACATCGTAGTTCGTCCCTACTGTAGTCCAACAACTTTTGGTTTTCGACTTCGAAGGGTGAATAAACGCCTTGGAATGAGCCAATCCTGGAAGATTTTGCCAGAAGTCCATAAATCTTCTTGCCATCCAGGTATTCAATGTTTGTTTGGCAAAGCCTAAGGCGATGCCAATGACAGGTTCTGGTCCGATGAAGCTGCTTGCAGCACCCTCCTTTGCAAGGGAGTCAGCAGCCTCATTGCCTTCTAGGCCAGTATGGCCCGGAATCCAGACCAGAGACAATTTGTTAAATCTTCCTATTGAGGAGAGTCGTTTTTGGCAATTAGTTGGCAAGTAAGCTGAAATATTAAGACTAGTAAAAAACGCTTCAAATGTGTTTTACAGGCTCTGGGTGAGTATCCTTTTCCCTAGAAAAAAATGCTCCAATTTCACAAAAAATTTGTTGAAGCTGAAAGAATTCGAAATATTGACTCGTATCTGTGTGAAGTATATGGTGAGAACTAATAATATGATATTGCTTAACATCAAGGGTTGATATTGATTGATTTAATGGTGTATTGATCCCAAGAATGACATCTGTTCATAAAGGAATAATAAATAGAAGGTTTACATTGACAAAATTCCTCCTTGTACAAATTCATCTTTTAACGTGACTAACCTGATATCTTGGGCAGAATTATCGCAGTAGGTGATTTCCCAATCATTGGGTGAGCAGCACTGAAAATTTCGAAGAACAGTGAATGTCGCACCTAAGAAATCAGTTGTACAGGTATCGAGATAGGTTTCGTCTTTCAATAAATACCTACTTTCGAAAAACTGAATCTGTAAACTCAAAAATTTCGAGAACGCGGTGATCTTCCATTGTTACAAAGGTACGACCCACTAAAATTGAAAAGGAGGCCATGTTCCGCTTTCTCTTCAGCACAATATGAAGATCAGAATCACATCGCGCATCGTGTATTTTTTCGACTAATCTATTAATCGATGGTTGAAATTCGATAAAACGTGGTGAAGAAGGTGAAATGACGTGTGTGCTTCCACAATTTGAAGGGTCATAACTTTGGAAAGCAGGAAGAGCTCCACGTTTTAACCTCGGGTCAGCGGCTTAAAATACGAACTTTTTCTCGAAAGTAGATGAATGAACTTCTATTTGAGATAGATTTCAATTGTTGTATAAGTGAGAGTTCCTTTCGCTCACTTGGAAAAAAAAATTCTCTTTCATATCAATAGGTTGTTCTAGCGACAGAACTCTTTTTCCAAAAAAAATAAATCAATAATCGAAACAGTGCTTACAACTCTCAAAAAAAAACTTTTTTCCCAACATCAGTACAAAATCTGATATACATGATTCAAAATTTCAAAATATTCAGGGTTTTTTGATAATCATAGATCCTAATTATTTCTGAGAATTTGTTTTCATCTATAATATATGTGTTTGTGCCAGATCAGAATTCAAGAAAAAATAAATTTCTTAAGGCGGGATCCGAACACACATCTTGTATTAACTAGTTGGATGCTGTAACTATTGAGCTGTAGAGGACCCTGAGTTCTCCATCGCATATTCGGAAGTCATTCCTCTTGATTTCTAGTGTTGGTTGTTATTATTCAATCAAGATCCTTCGATGGTTTTCGACTGTCGAAGGTGTTAGATGGGGAAAGATACTCATTCATTAACTGGTCTTAGTACCAAATTGTTCCTTTCAGCCGTCGATATGTTGTCGACTTCAGCAGGTATCAGGTCTAGCTACCAACCAGGTGATTTCGAGCCGGAAATATAAATAATAGATGTTCGTGTTTGTATGATTAACGAATCAGTGAAATGATAGTGGCACTCAGACAAATCAGAATTGAAGAAAAATAAACTTCTCCAGACAACTAAGACTAGAATTATTTGAGAGGAATAACCTCCGAATATGCCATAGAATACTCAGTCTCTTCGATAGCTCAGTGGATAAATCCATCTAGTTGATGAATGATGTGGGTTCGTATCCCGTCTGGAGAAGTTTTCCCTTTTATATTTTTTCCTTCACTTCACCTAACCCATTCAGTCTTCTGTTTTCGAAAAAAAGGGTACCTTGGTATATCAGCAGGGGTTATTCAATGGATCAAGATAGTTTGAGCTGATACTATTACCTGAGACTCAAAACTCAGGAGCTATTTCGTGAAGTCTTTGATACTTTTTACAAGTACGAATATTTCCACAATTGCAAGTACAAATATTTCTACATTTTCTTGAACAGGCCAATCAGAAATAATTCACGCAATATAGATCATTTCCTGGTAAACAATATAATGCAAGTTTCAAGGATTTTTATAGAATCTAGTCTCAATAGTACAAAATTCCCACAACTTTGTTGTGAATTTGGAGACCTGTCAAACCTCTCTTGCTCAGGGATCTTTTTTCAATAGAACAGCTGAGCTTTGGAACTCCCTGTCGAGAGAGGTTTTCCTGAATGTTGATTCGTATCTCCTGTCCCTTGATTCACGCGGTGTCCTTTGAACATTACAGGGCTTTCCTTTCGTATAAATCCGCATATAAAAAAATCATTTCTGTACTTTCTGTACATAACATCACGGTTATGTGATCTCGACGAAAATATAAATTATTGACCGAGTTAAATAACGATATTGAATGCATCCATCTTATCCCGATCAACTGTCAATCACCCAGGGCACATTCTGGATTCAATCATTCGTGAACCAATTTGTTTCCGCCAATCGATTTTTTCAGTCGATCTAGCGAATCAACCCCAGTTTTTTCCAGCTGAATATCAGGGGGAGTTGTTTGCTCCCATTCATCTCTGGAGTCGATGTTTTCTCTGAGAATACTCCACAGAGAACAAATGACTCTTGACATTTAATTTTCAGACAAAAAAAAACGTTCATTCACTGTCTGGGCCTCTTTGTGGCATTCGATTGTCAGGAATCTTTGTTCCAGACTAATTGGTATGCGAGCGAGTGATCCAAACCAAGAAAACAGCAACTGAAAATGGATACGGGATGGATAAATGAAGGTGAAAATTTATTTGTTGAGGTATATTTACTCATAATATACTCTGAAAATAATTTCAAACATTACTTACTCTCAGGTAAGCACTGATGATGACTTTTTAGTCGAAAGCACTCTGCTACAAGTTTGATATAGTATATTGTGCAAAAAGTGCAGAAAAGTACTAATTTCTCACGAATTTGAAAAAGTTGTGGCACGAGCGCAAGCGAGTGCTTTAATTCAAACAAGTGAGAAATCACATTTCTGCTCGGGTTACAGACTATACTTTTTTCTTCAATCGTCAAATAATGATGACATTACTTATCTAACTTGATCCTGTCAAAGTTTGATGTCTCCGCCGGCAGCAGTATTTTTTTCCCATTTCTTTACGGCGGAGGGAAAAATGTTGTCATGGCAACAATATGAAACATGTCACAAAGCAACAATACAAATGTCATTAACAACAATTAAACATCATTTTTATTTATAGTAATATTAGGACCGGTTTTTCAATGCCAGATATCTAACGGATAAAAATAACCAACAGTTTCCATCCTTATCACTGTCAAACATCACTCACGCGCACCCTCTCATTTCTTTCATCTATCTGACACATAACTTATTTATCCTTGTATTGAAAAACTGGCCCTTAAAAGTACAATTAGTTAATGAAGCATTTTCAAAATTGAGACCACTTTGATAATTGTCACAGTTAATTTCGAGTAAAAATAGCGTATGAATTGTACTATTTATGGTTGAAAATTGCTACGTTTGAAGAAAAACTTGCCCTCTATTACGCGCCGAACGAAGTGAGGGGCGCGTCAAGAAAAGTCATGCTTCTCCGCCTCATAAAGTAATATACTATTTCTATAAGACACTCTTTGCTGAAAATAATACTATACTATAAAACGGAATTAAATGTCAGTGACTCATTCTCGGCTTTATGGTGTTCAAGAGAAGCAACTAGTCGATTTTAGCATTGAATATATATCGACCAAACAGTAGAGATTTTTTTTAATTGGATGGTTCTCCAAAATATGCCAAAATTACATTCTCCGGAACATTTTTAGTTTTGTATTTTTTCCACCAATCCATGAACTGTTTGTTTTCAGTTTCATATTTTTCTCTTGAAGTTGTAGGAAGTAAATTAAATGACAATGAATTAACTTGAACTCTCAGTTTTGACCGAGTATTTTCATCAAAGATTGAAGACTTTCACGGCCGGCAACTAATGAATTGTTAGGTGCTTCCGGGCTTCTGAGCCGTGGACAACAGGTTTTGAGGCCTGATGTTTCGTCTGCATCTGCGGCAGACATTCTCAAAAGTAGATCCATTTTCTACCTCAGGAGTGTACCGAATACCGTGCAGTTGTGGTTCTGTCTATATCGGAACCACAAAAAGAAGCATGAAAACGCGGTCAACCGAACAAAAAAGAAGTTGTCGATATGGCCAAACCCAAAAATCTGCGGTAGCCGAACACGCTCTGTTGGAAGGTCATGACATTGACTTCGACGGAACGCAAGTGCTGGACACAAATAGGAGCTATTACCCCAGGCTCTATAGGGAGGCCATTGAAATTCATAAACATAAAAACAACTTCAACCGCAAACATTCATAGAACATGGATGCCAGCTGTTCAAAATGCACGAACCCTCCCAATGAGAGAAAAAGCGCCTTCGAATAATCAATTAGGATCAATCGACCGTCCGAACCCAGATTTGATATCTGAACCACATCAGATCAAAGCCTCGCAGCAGAGAAGGATACTTCGTCCATTGCCGCATCGCCTTTGAGAATGTCTGCCGCAGATGCAGACGAAACGTCAGGCCTTAAAACATGTTGTCCACGGCTCAGAAGCCCGGAAGCACCTAACAATTCAGGAGTATTTACAATTTCATAATTGCCGCTATCCATTTCAGTTCAATCTCATTGAAAGAATTATGGGACAAGAATGATTCAAATAGTAATGATGGTTAGTGGTCTCGGTAGTGTAGTGGTTAGCATATCTGCCTATCAAGCGGAAGGCCGGGGTTCGAATCCTCGCCAGGCCACCGTGCTGGGTAATCGCACGTTAAAAGGTAAGGCCTCGTTGATCCATTGCTCGCACAAGTTTCGACTTCTGAGGGTTGACGTTCGTCAGCTGGTTAACGGAACGAACAATTTTAGAACAATACATGAGCATAAACCAGGATACGAAACGAAACGAAGGTGAGTTTCGTATGGTTTATGCGAGTGTATTAATGACCATCGCATGAGAGTTGCATACGCTATTTTATCTACACCCAATAAATAATGAAGAACTATAAATATTATATCCCTATTCGGTATCTATATTGAACAAAGTAATAGTAGGTAATCAATCGTATTTCTTTGAAAAATTCTACAAAATTATAATTAATGGTATATCCACGGAAAATACAACAATGAGAAATGAAAATAAAAAAAAAATAAAAAAATCTCTGCCGAGGTCAGGAATTGAACCCGGGCGATTCTGATCACTGCCGGCGCCAATGACCACTAGGCCATGAGAGCTCATAAGTAATTGTCGAAAATAAAAACATATCTGTTGCATTTGTCAAATGAAAAATATAATCCTTCCGATTGTATTTTTTTCTTGTCTAAGACATCTGTCGAGGAGTCGCTGGTAATTCTTCTATATCACTGCTATAAGACATTTTCATTCGATTATCAAAATTCGACTAAATTCCTCAAGAATTCAATACCTACTGATTTCGACTTGACAAACGTCAAAATGCAAAGCTTGCACATCATGCTTGATTGAAAAATAATGGGTTTGTTTTGGTTGAAAATCTGTATCGTAATGAAAATCTGTATCGTAATGGATTTCATTATAAAACGGGTTGTGGGCAGCATATAAATATATTATTAGAGTACGGGTGTGGATAATAGTTATTTATGATATAAGTGTTAAAAGTACATTTTTAAGGCACGCATGTGCCTTAAAAGGTACCTTTAACACGTATATCATAAAATATTTTTTCTACAAACGTTCAAATAAAGTAGTTATACAGTTTGAATTAAATTTTAACGGTGCAGCGAACATTACCAACAACATCAATCCAACAACAAACATCCGAAGAAATTGTGGCCTCAACTTCGACTGGAAATTCAATTATTTCTACGCATCATTCTTCCTTAGCCATGGAAAATGGTAAAACAGCAGTGCAAGAAATTAATTTGTCAAATTGCACAAATTGTACTATTAATATTAATGTTAATTAATAAAATCTAAATATTTTGACGTTTGCTTTCAAAATCTGACAATTCACTTTTGACAGCAGTGCCATAAACATTTTAAGGCACTCAGTGCCATAAAGTGATTTTAAGGCACTCAGTGCCTTAAAGTGACATTTTTAAGGCTTCTATGGAATGCTAAAAATGGCATTTTTAACACGTTTGTAGAGAAAATACTTTATTCTCCACGTTTGTTGGTATTCAAATTATTCGATAGATGTTGCTCTGTTGCATAGCAATGGATAGTGTGTATGTGGGTATTTGCATTTTGGAAAAGAAAGGTCACTCGGCTGCACACTAATGTCAAATTTTCATTATTGTGAGAGATAATCATGTTTGCGAACGTTAAACTATGTATAAAAGCGTAATTTGGAGTGTGGTTGTAAAAAAATAAATCTTTCTTCGATTGACAGCAAATATTAATTTTGCTGACACATATCAATCAGCAAAGTATCACTTTTCCTGCCTACTAAGGACTTTCCTGGCTAGGCAGCAAAATGATTATTACTCTTAATGGGAATCAGAGACTTCTTCGGCAACAAATTTAACTCAATATTTTTTGCCACCTCCCTTGTTTCCGGAGTAATAAGTACTTCTGAGTCGCTATCACTGTCCGTAATATAAATGTACCGATATTTATCCACAAAACTCTCAGGAATTTCATGAGTTGTCAAACCATAATCACTTTGACATACACATTTCCCTAGCAACCAACCATTCCAACACTTGCGATTTCTATCAAATTTTGTTTCGACTCATCACTTCAGAAAATATGAAAATATTGTGAAAATTGACATAATTTGCAAATACAATATCCTACATTCATCATTATAATCAATTGGAGGAGAAATCATATGTTCATTTCTTCAGCAAAGTATATTGACAGCCTAACCTGAATTCAGCAGCAGTCAATCTGCTACTATGCTGTCTAGTAAAACAAATAACTATCACGCACGAAATACAAAGTACTTCTTTTTCCAAGTATATTGATACATGCAAACGGCTTGACAATTTTCACTATGAAATCAGCGATCATCTTGTATACACGCATATAAAGGTTGCTGGTAGATAATGTGCATCTAAGAGCACAAAGAGTCAGATGAAACCCTTCATCCGAACTTTCTGCATTTCCACGCAACTACGTGAAAATAATACGCCATCCCATTGATCTACCTTTGTATGTGCTTTTGGTTGAGCTTTCTTATTAGATTCCCTTTATTATAGGCTCTCGTGCTGACGTCCATTATTTCAGAATGTTTCGGAAGACCGTCTTCATCGCTCTGTTCCTTTCATCTTGTTTGCTGCTATAATCAAAGTTTAACGGAAGGTTTCCCTACTGCAGTGATTGAATTACAGAACTCAGCCACTCACGTCAAGTCCAATATCAAAGTTCATCGAGGAGTTGTACGGAACATCTGCTTTTGTGAACAAAATAATTAAATGGGAGTTTACAACTTCAATCATCAATATGGCATTTGCCAAAGAGGAACTTAACGGTTGTGTTTGTTAGACTCCTTGAATCTAAATTCATGATACTTTTTGAGTGATACCCAACAATGATCTTTCCGAATCTTGTTCTAGTTTCAATTTCAAAAACAGAAGAAAAAAAACTTGTTTCCAAAACAAACTCGAAACTCGAATTCCACAAGACAAACAAAAAATTAGTCTGTTGCGTGTTTTGTTTTGATGTGTTATCTGCCGTTTTCAACTCACGAACAGTTTTTATCATGCCTTCTCTAGAATATCTTTTATAATGGCGTGCGTTGTTTTAATAATCGAATCTTTTGAGCAAGAGGAGCGGAAGCGAAAACAACCAAGATACTGGATAAGATCACATTTGAGAAGAAGAACAGATTATGGAGCTAACAAAATTATGGCAGATTTGGGACATGATGACATTGGAAAATGGGGAACTGAGATCATTATTTCATGATTTTGTAAAAATGTCCAATCACGAATTTGAGAAATTCTTAAATATAGTGGAACTAAAAATTTACAGAATAGAAATTACCGAGATGCTATCTGTATCTGATCTGTTTGGCAATAACGTTGAGATTTAACAACACACAAAAAAGTGAACTATTGTCGCCAGCCCTTTCCACATAGCAGACTCTGTTTGCAAAAAATAGAGACAAAATACCGAAACCTTTTGTTCTGTTCGCCTAGCGACGAGATTTTTCGTTGTTTACAAAAACAGTAACTCGCGACACAAAGCCTTCAAAATGTTTCTTATTCTGAGAGCAAAAGTTTTTGTTGTGTCGAAATCGACACAGTTGCTGTTTTGTTTCTGTTTTGTCCGTTTGGTGGAAATCCGCCTTTACTTTGACAAGTGACAAGTGGATGAGAAATTTTCGATAGCATATTTGCTTTGAATCACCGTTTGGTTTCTTCTGATTTGTTCGACGCTTCGAATTCCATTTTGAGGCCATTCTCAAGAACTGTTTAGAAATGACCAAGAAAGGCAAAGCAGAAACTTCAATGATTGTACATTCGCCTAAGAAACCCCTATTTATACTACTTCTCTACATATTCCATCCGATGCTAATGCTGATTATATCACTCAACGCTCTACGAGAATGCGTCCTGCCCGCTCGGATATTATGTAGAAATGGGTGTTTTTATGTATCTTCGTTTATTCAAGACGGTCTTCACGTGATTTTTTTTTTTCATCTGTTTGGATTCTTCCCATTTGTTAGCCGTTTCGACTTCCAAGTCATTCTCAAGAACTGTCAGACGAATATCTGTTTTTTTATTTATGTATTCCTCAATCCTTATTCAAAAATCCAAGCTTCTTTGTGATCTCGCCTTTCTCAAATCTTGTAGAACTATTAGATCATTCCCAAGGCATACCGCCTGAAACATCACTACACATCTTCCCACACCAGACGTATCCTCGATCATTGTAGCTTCTCCCTCATGAGGAAAACTATACACAATACTAGACGCAAATTACATTTCACCAATGCGTCTCTTTATTAGTGCTTCAAGAAATTGTCTCTGGCAAATATTCATCCAGTCATTTGGGACACTCTCTTTCGAATATCCCACGATAATGCTGAATACATCAGCAACAAAAAAAACAGTACACAAAAGAATGAACTAACAGCTCTAATCAAACACATCACACCTCTCCCACCAGCAGTAGATTCTCCAATATTAGTTCACAATATTTCTGACACTCCACTCGATGAAAATGCATATGTAATTTTATCATAAGGATTCAACTTCTCTGTTACCCCCGAATCCATTCCAATCGAAACCATCATAACTCATACAGAATCAGCTAGCCCTCATATTCCTTAAAACACAGCCGAAGAAGCCCGGCAAGATGTCGCCTCTTCCCTGAGAAGAGCGAAAATCCCACTTTCCAACGTCACCTCGGCCGAAAGACAAGCTCTCAATCACCTTCGTAACAATCGCGACATTATCATTCTCCCGGCCGACAAGGGAAACGCCACCGTAATCCTCAATATCACAGACTACAATGATAAACTAATAGAATTAATCAACACTTCTGTATACCAAATAAATGCGAGAGACCCTACAACCAATCTGGAAAAAAGACAAAAACTATCATCAACAACTCAAATGTTCCGATTGACCTGAAGAAATCTCTGATTCCCATGGAAAAATCTCCACGTACACCTCGAATATATTGCCTTCCCAAAATACACAAGCCGAACATTCCAGTCCGCCTGATATGGAGGCCAATTTGACCAAGAGACTATTTCTAGAAATGGTCCACATCTCTAATAAAAAAGATATTGTTTTGAATAAACGAACAGATATTAGTGATCTGAGCAATATATATACTTATTTTCTACATAAAAATCTGAATACGAATGATAACTCTCATCCTCATTGAATATAATACTCCCTCATTTGCAATTATAATATCAGCAGATAATTAAAAAATAATAACTCTGTATATGACTCAACTTCCGTCAAGTGACTTCCCGATCTTCGTAAAATATGTCATTCATTTTTAATAATTTCAATTGACTTTCACGTTTTGTAAGTATACATATATATATATATATATATATATATATATATATATATATATATATATATATATATATATATATCGTAATTCATATCATACATTTACATATTGTAGCGTCTTGAAAAAGAAAAACATTTTCGAAAGCTCGACAAAAACAAAGAGAACAGCCTGATTGTCATCCCCAGACTGCAACCCAAATAAGTCTCTCTACATAATGCATACAGTCACAATTTGAAATAAATATATATATATATATATATATATATATATATATATATATATATATATGGTATTTTTGTCTGAAAAAACAGCGTTTGCATCGTATACACACACCAATTCATATTCCACGAAAATACTCTTGATGATATTTCTTGAACATAACTTCTTCCAATTGATTTGTTGTAGGAAATTCCAAACGAGTTTCTACGCATATCATGTGCCAGAATTTCACTTACATACTCATTTGTTCTTCGATTGTCACGGTGTGTACCCTATTTTCCCCATTGAATTATTCTGACCATGAAAAGGAAGCCCTAGATGAATAGGTTAATTACAGAAGTTTCCAAACTGCAAATTGCCATAATGCAAAGTGTGGAGCAATATGTTCTGCTAGCCAGGGCAACTATAACCGTTAACTACATGACTACACTCAATAAACGGGTTTCATAATAGTTCGTAATTCGATCATTGTCCCACGTAATTGAAAGCACGGTTTTGTTATAAGATGTATGTATCAGGTGGATAATGAATGTGAGTGAATGATCGTGATACCCAAGGTTACTTAAAGTTGATATTTGTAGTATCATTCGATTAAAGCGCATTTTTTTTCTCGTGCGTAATACGCTGCTTATCCCCCCGTTACGTAATATACTATTTTGAACCGTTCATTAATTATTCTACAGGAGTTGAGTGATGGCTCATTCAGGAAACACATGTATTCCCAAGTCAGTGACACTACCTTTCATCAAAGGAGTAACCGACAAAATCTACAGACTTATGAGAAAACAAAAAATACTAACCGTTTTCAAATCTCAAATGACCATTTCGTCTTGCTAACCGAGACTAAAGGACAGGATTTCTCTCGAAAACCAGAAGTATATAGGATCACATGTGGGGACTGTGATAAGTAATATATAGGCCAGACGAATACGAGAATGTCAGCTAGAGTGCAGGAACACAAAAAAGCATGAAAACGAAAAAAACATTTTACGCTTTCCTTCAACACCACTACCACACGGGTCACAAAATAGATTTCGAGGCAGCAAAGCAAATATAACAGGTGAACCATTTCAGAACACACTGAATTAGGGAAGCCATCGAGATAGAAAAGCATGTAGAAATCAACAAAAGGCACAACTCTCGAAACATACCAAATGTCTGGAGGGTCCGCATCAACAAGAAGGAAAACAGTTCAGAAAGTGGTCCTTTGATGGATACAGGTCGCCACAAACCAGACCGACCGTTATTACCTGAAAAGTCATCAGCCAAGGGTCCTACAACGGTAATTGTCCTGACGGCTGATGGAACAGATCATGTCGCGACTACAATTTACGACAGTGAAAATACTTGAAAAGTGGCAAAAAAAATTCGAACCACAGTTACTAGCACTAAGTAGGGGCAGTAACATTTTTGAAAATCCCAACTGAGAAGTTGGCAAAACTTCGAAACTCAATAACGACAAACCAACGGATAAACTCCCAGAATGACAACTATATATATATATATATATATATATATATATATATATATATATATATATATATATATATATTTTATATGCTCTCTGGAATTTCCGGTTGAACCGCGTCTGGAATTTTCCTTCTTTCGAAATTTCAGATCCTACTTTGGAACCATTCTCAAAACTACTTGACTTGGTGGCGAGGTCTAAGTCTCCTCAACCCTCAGCACTCATCTTGACAAAGTGAAGATTGTGGTTTGGTGGATAGAGGGATGGTATTTATAGCTATATGAGAATCCGACGTTGTTGGAACTATCGGACTGTATACAGGTCTGGTTTGAGAAGGATTAATTAATGGATTTGTTCGAAGGGGTGATAATGGTTTCCAGGAATTGGGGAGCCTTTGTGAGTCGTCTCGTTTGTTGAGACATTGAGGGCGTTTTTCAAATTCTATTGCTTCGCGAATGATTCTGGAGCGGAGTGTTTTTGCTGTGGCAATGGTCTTCGTGTTGTTGAAGTCAATTTTGTGTCCGGTTTCGTGGTGGTGTTTGAAGAGAGTCGAGGTCATGTCCGAATTACGTACTGCTAGTTCGTGCTCGTTTGATACTCGCCTATCCGAGCATATATATATATATATATATATATATATATATATATATATATATATATATGGGGAACTTTGGAGTTTATGGGGTCAAGTGACGGGAGTGCGGCTTTTGTGGGAAAGTGTGGCGGAAGTGTTTCAAAATGGTAAGAGGAATATATATATATATATATATATATATATATATATATATATATATATATATATATATATATTCCTCTTACCATTTTGAAACACTTCCGCCACACTTTCCCACAAAAGCCGCACTCCCGTCACTTGACCCCATAAACTCCAAAGTTCCCCATCTCTGCCATTGAAGTGAAAATTGGATGAATTGGCATCTCACCTGAATGCCAATTCCAAATTGTTTTTTCCGAAACAAACCGCAATCGTTTTTGTTCTTCTAACAATATATGCTTGGGTACAAATTTTTTAAGTTGGGGGAAAAAGGTATTGGGAGATGAGAGTATCTCTGGATTCCTGTTCAATATTGATTCTGCTCTCCAGGTATGAGTTTTTCACTCTGAGCAAACCCATGTCTCACCCTTACATTTCTCATTTGTCGGTATTTAATTGTGTTAAATAATACTTCTTCCTGGTATATTTATCATTTCTTTTCTAGTCATCATGAACAGCACCAAAACACAATGATCAACCATTCCCAAGCATTCTGCTTTTCTTTTCAGTTCTTTTTTGAAACAATAAAACTCTTTCAGAATGATGAGTTATATTATACTTTCATTGTATATCTCTATAAACACCAGTTGATATAAAGAAACGCAACACCAGCCATAACCGTATTTCACACTGGCATTCCTAACAAACGACCATGCGATAAAAGAAACGGATTCAACTGAACGGATCATGGGGATTATCTAGGAAGCGAATTCGGGAGTTGTGAAAATGAATACAATAACCCCTTCTGCATTCATCTCGACCTAACGTACAATGGTGACAGTTTTATGGACGTTTTATTTTACATAATGGCACGATTCACGATTTGATGATTATACATATGTCGGGTTCAAAGGGATGTTTTATCGAATCCTTCGATACCTCAGAAGTTCCTTTTTTTGGGAACAACTTCCGGTTTTTCTCTATTGAGAAATACCAAACTACAGTGTAGCCGCTGAAAAGATAGAATGATCACGTGAACGGCACGCACTCTTTGAATGTTCCTCTCCCCAATGTTACAAGTCCGATTTACACCACTCAACAAAAACGTCGCCGCGTCGTCCTCCCATCAACTCTTGGGATGCTTTTTTATAAGTGTTCATTATTACACCTTTTTCCTCTACAGTTAACTGTCTTTTTTTTATCTTTTTCTTGGAGGAGAAAGAGTGTTTCCATCCATATTATTTAATTAACGTAACACACGTAAATACGGAGCACAAATGAGTACAGTACAGTGTAAACAGTTCTTCATTTATTTCAATTTAGAAGGCGTGGCTATGCAGGCATTTACTGTTCACGAGTCCTTGAATTCTATCTTTTGAACAGCCCGACTATAGTATCAACCTTGATCTCAATGAATTATGTTAATTCAGGGTGAAGGTTATCCAGTCAAATACCTACACATGAATGTTGACCTTATGACATTTGTTGTAAAATTTTGGCTTGTTATTCATATGATACATACAGCTTGTCCAATCCATCTTGGCACAGGAATGATAACGTATATGCCCAGCGATCTCTGTGGAGTATACTAATTTAATTTTCAATTCAATTTTCGTAATGGTACTATATTCACCTAGTTACTTTTCTTGATTCCTCCAATTCCGAAAAATAATTGCAATATTCGAAATTACCATTCTTCTCAATGTTGCCACCAAATATTTGTAGTTCTTGGCAACGAACTCACCACAAAAATAACTAAAAAAAGATTTATGCAACTCGAAAACCTTGCATGAATACATGCAATTTTCTGGAGATGCAGTGGAAAATTGCATTACCATATATTTGAAAGAGAAACTTCAACACCATGTGCCAGAGGCGAATCCACAGGGGAGGTTTCGGGTCCGCCCCCCCCCCATTGGGAAAATAAGAGTTTTTTTTCAATTTTTATCGGCTCCTCATGTCCAAATCTTGTTAGTAAACGAAAAAATGTCACATGAGCAAGACAAAAAAATAAAATAGAATATTTTTTTTGCTTTAGTATTGATTTATTCAATAATCCTCCAATTCCTTAAAAAAATAATTCTGAAGAATTAAAAATAGCACAAACAAGATCTGGATTGAATGTTACCCAAACAAATTTCGCTTGAAAATTTTGGACTCACCGATTGTTCTTCCATTTTTTTTCTGGTTCAGTCGGTTCAGACGCTGGATCAAGCCAAGTAAAATATGAAAATAGAGTCCTTTTCATAATGTAGGTTTAAAATAAAATGCATTTTTTTCAACTATCAAATTGCAATTTTTCTCGATGACACCTTGAAGAAAATTGACACTTCTCAGGCTTATCGAGAAGAAGTTCGAGAAATTTTTGCCATTGGATCCTTTTTGGCGCAGTATTATTTGAAAAATTAGACGTGTTACATTTGTGATGACTATTGTGTATGCCGGTAACGATTTGAATATACTATGTATGAGTAGAATGTATGAGTAGAATATGCTGTTGATTAGGTTAAATCAACTCGATTCGATTTTAAAAAAGTTATGTTTCGAACCTACTTTACCTCCTGGCCACACCTTCAAATTTTGCTCATGTCAATCTCTTTCACCATTTTTTTAGATCCTGACTAGTTGTTGCTATACGGTAGCTCAAAATTTTCTTCTATATATATATATATATATATATACATATATATATATATATATACACAATTCATCATACTTCGTCCGTGAGAATCTTCATGCTAACATATATATATATATATATATATATATATATATATATATATATATATATATATATATATATATATATATATATATATATATATATATATATATATATATATATATATATATGCAAGATGAATTTTTCTGGGTTTTTATCCGTTAGGTATCTTTTGATTTGTTCGACGTTTCGAATTCCATTTTGAATTCATTCTCAAGAACTGTGAGACGAATATCTGTCCATACCGTCCTGGTCAATCACTCCCCTCACGAAGCAACCAAGCAAGAGCAAGCAAAGACTTCAATTGTCTGTTCTCCACGGAAACTGGTATTTATAATGACTCTCCTCAGTCATTATCCGACTGAGTCCGATATTAAGGTTGCATCCTGCCCATCCAGGTATTATGTAGAAATTGATGTTTTCAGGGATCTTCGATATGCAAGATGAATTTTTCTGGGTTTTTATCCGTTAGGTATCTTTTGATTTGTTCGACGTTTCGAATTCCATTTTGAATTCATTCTCAAGAACTGTGAGACGAATATCTGTCCATACCGTCCTGGTCAATCACTCCCCTTACGAAGCAACCAAGCAAGAGCAAGCAAAGACTTCAATTGTATGTTCTCCACGGAAACTGGTATTTATAATGACTCTCCTCAGTCATTATCCGACTGAGTCCGATGGGCAGGATGCAGCCTTAATATCGGACGAATATATATATATATATATATATATATATATATATATATATATATATATATATATATATATATTATATGTATAAATAAATATAAATATAAATTATGAGTTATAGACCCCCCCCCTTGACTTGTATTTTGGTAACTTATAAAAAGGCTGGATTCGTCGAAATTTGATACATTCATACGAAATATTTTTCGATAAATTCACCCTTCACCTCGAAGTTTCAAAGAAAGGTCAACATAACGCTCACTGTTTGCTGTTTCCTATTCATGGTTAACCATACTGCTACTTTTTTTCATTCAACAATATCAATATATCAATATCTTTCTTCCAGCAAGACACGGCTCTCATCTAACGAATTCCTTTTTCCATTATCTGTGACGAAACAATAACATGCGTCCAGCTGTTTCAGTGCTAACTGCAAATATAGAAGTCTACTTTGCTCCTAGTTTACGTTGGGAGTAGAGTAGTTACATAAACCTCTTCATTTCATTCCCACGTATGAGACACTTTTATGACCCGCCATATTTCCCAGACACACGTATTGTCTTCGAAAAAGCGGTATATCAGGATAAAAACGACAAATTGTACAAGTGTGTCATGAATCTCTTGAGCTACCAAGTGTGAATATACGGGTGCTGAAATATAATTTCAATTATTCCGTTGAAGATTGAGCAAATACCAGCTTGAACAGAAAAACAGAAGTGAAATGGAGGGTCATAGAAGGTTCATGAACTCATTAGATGGCGGAGAGCTTTATAGATTTATCAGTAACCTCCCTTGTTTTCAATAGAATGCAGTACAGATATGATGGAATCCCAGCAATGGGGATGACGGCTGCAAAACTCTACCACTAGGATCGCCACCACTGCATGTACCTTTGACAGCCTCTCAAGTCAAATGACAATAACTCAAAAAATTAAACGTCCCTTCTTTGCAATAAATAAGAATATAAAGATTTGAAATCGACATAAAATGGTCTTTGTAGTGCATTCGGATGTAAAAATGTAGGTACGCATTTATTTCCAAAAGAAACAAAACTGAAAACGCAGTGGGAAGTAGCCCTGAAAAGAAAGAACTTTCAGGCTTCTGAACATTCTAGATTATGCTCCAGTCACTTACAAAAAAACGTAGCAGGCTAGTAGATTTTTATTATGATGATTTTTAACGAAACACCTCTGTAATCAGTTCGAATTTTTTACCTTTCACTCAGATATTTTTTTTTCCTTTGAGGGATCCACCACGTTCCCTCAACAAACTTTTCAGTTCTGGTACAGACAAACATCCATATCTATCGGTTGGAGAAAACATCCTTATGATTCTTAAGTATCTTTTGAAAATATTCATTAAAATAAAAATAAAACATAACCTGCAAAATCACTCGTTAGGCACATGCAGTCGTGCTGCCACCTACTAAAAGCTCTGGGTCATCTTCCCCATTGTTCTTAAAGTGTGTGTGTGCCCCCGAATTTACACCAGTACATTGCAAATTGTTCAACTTTTCGTATAACTTGGGAGGTTTTCCTTAGTCCTGGAAAGCACCCAGAGTTCAGCAAGTTCCTGAAAAAGGAAGGAAAACTTCAACTTGTAATCATAGACCAAGAAGGGTCGGAGACTTGTAAGAAATTTACACAGCAACGAAATGAGAAATTGGTATCCTTCGAAACGAGGTATCGCTTGATCCCTTATCTTATTTGAGATTTAAAAGTTGGATCTCACTCCGTTAAGTAGGTGGAAGTTACAAGGTTGATAATATAATCAGGAGATTTTTCCCTCAGAATAAAAATCGACGGGTTCAAGCATTTTTTTTTCAAACCCCATCTTTGGGATACCAGCCTTGTTCCGTTTTCATACTATATATAAATGTGTTCACATGGATTGATGCATGTCCAAGTGACATCACATCCAAGCAATTCGTTCCATTATACTGGGTGACATAGACATATGGTACTTCCCCTTTTATTTTCATTTCTTCGTTTTTTTAACAAAAAATTTGAAATATTGAATGAAAGAAGCACTTTCTGATACAATAGGATTTTTTTTAAACTGCCGGTTATTCCGAAAGTGTCATCAACTTTCGAATGACACATCCTGTATGTTATTGCCTTGTTGAAATCTACATTGCTCTCCTAATGCAATGATACCTTATAGTAGATATTTGGATAATGGATTGGATCACTCATTTGTGTTGGGTGGCTTGCAAGATTACCCAACATAACCCCATTCGACGTCTTCTTGATACTCGCAGGTTGACGGAGGAATTGTTATGAAATACAAAACAACAGCTATTGACGTTTCGATAAACTGTTATTACTGAAAACATTATTGATAACAGAAATATATTGAAAATTCCAGAATTATATCACAGCAACGAGAAAGTGGATATGCAGAATTCAAAGAGACTGTCGGCAAATTGCAGATACTGATAACCAGTTGTAACCGAAAACCCGCGACGACCTAGAAGACGTGTATAGGGGTTATGTCGAGTGATCTTGCAGGACACCTGACAGAATAATGTCTTTCGAACCATTATTCAAATGATCAACTATATGAGATATCATTCATTGGATTCAGAAAAATGCCTCAGATTTCAAAAATGCCATAATATACAGGGTGTTTCATTCCGATATCAAACGTTCACGTTATTTCCGGAAAAAAAAGAAGTTGTATAAAATGTCTCAATACGTCAAATCGTTATTCTTCATGAGCTCATTCAGTGTTTCGAATTCTAGGCTGAAAAAATAGACCATTTTCAATTCATTTCTGTCATCCATCCGATCTCCAACAATGTATTCAGTCGCTAACTAACAATAACAGTTGATTGTTACGCAAAAATTTGTAAAAACATTCGGCACAGTCGAATGAGCATATTTGAAGACTTGCGTTAAATCAAATCATCTTTCAAACAATTCGTTCAGGCCAGTCTCAAATATACCTACACAGTAGGTTTTGGCTGGCACCTGTCAGAAATACTCCCCTGGCTAATACCACGAAGGGCATTGAATTATATCCGATCAGGTGCCAGTGCAGGTTTCTTCACAGAAGAAAATCCTGCATTTGCTTTTGGTGATACAAATGAAGGAATTGATTTTCAATTGTAGGGACGGACACACCTGCAGAACGGTTTCGGGCCATTTGGCCAATCGTCACGACTAGCCAGGGGTATTAGCCAGGGGAGCCGTTGTTTCTGACAGGTGCCTGCCAAAACCTACTGTGTAGGTAGATTGAAGACTGGCCTGAACGAAATGTTCGAAAGATGATTTGCAAAAAGTTGATCTTTTTTTTCATAACAATTTCCCAGACAACCCGCGAGGACATATAAGACTTCTTAAGGGTATATAGAGGGTATTCCATTCGAAAATAAAGAGTGGATGTCATTCAATACGAGAAAAAACGAAGTTGAAAGATCTTCCATTACGTTTAAAAGTGCTTATGTGGGACCATGTTCGATATTTGAGATATCGTGAAAATAACTGAAGAAAGGAAGAAAAGAAACGGGTGTACCATAACTCCGAGTCACCCTGTATAAGAAATGTCGTAGCCCTGATCCGGGAATCGAGTGAAAATTCCAAGATTCAAATTCGAAATGGAATATTGGGTATCGTCCAAAAATTACTTTCATTAAAATGTAGTCAGTAAATGCACAATGTATATAATCAGTGTAGTTCAATATTTTTTGTATTCCTATAGGTTTCAATGAAAGATCGTCGTTTGAATCCATAACTAATTGAATAAAGTTTGCCTTTTGTTTCGTTCAACTGATTTTTTCTTGGTCATCACAAAGATTTCCTGTCTTTGTCCCTATATACAAAGTCAAACTTATCTCCTCTCCGACAATATTTCTGGGGCGAATGAAAATACAGAATCTCCAAGACTCACATATAAAGATCCACAGCAGGACCCACATTCACGACCGGATGGCATGTTGTTTTCTTCTCCCTGCCCTTCTCTAAGTCCTCCCCTACACGAACATTTTACTTATTCAACTTACAATATATAGCTTTATCGAAAGTTGGCGAGAGGGGGTAGCTGTATTCGGGGTGGAATTTCAAATGTCGTTCGAGTATCAAAATGTATTATATACTTGTTTCGAGGATTATTATACTTCCATTCCCTTCAGGAATATACAGAGTGGAAATACTTCAGGTATTATCTGAAAGAAATCATTTTGCGGTGGATGAATTGTTAATCTACCTCATTCTTAAGGAATTTGAAATCAATATTGGATTTTATACGAGTGTAGAGAGATAGATTTCTAACCCACCCCAAAGAGTTTCTGCTTAAACGGAAAGATGTTAGTGCACGATATCAGGACAAACCTTTCACTTCTTCCTGAGGGATTGAGTTCTTGCACACTGAGGTGAATTCTTAGAAGTGTTGCCATGATGGGGTGGTTGTCTACCTCGCAGGTGCAAACTCTGCAACTCCACCTATATCAGCATCTAGAACGATAACTAAGCGTCGAACGATGAATCGGATTGTCTTGTTGCATTCAGTATATTTGGAAACATAAGAGCACATTACTGATTTACCCCCACTCTACCTATTCACTCCAGGGGCGGCAATTGGTAATGTGGGGTGGGGGTTTGATGCGTTAAAATGATTTTCATATCCAAAGTGTCACCGAGCTTTTATTGAGATATCAATGTATCTCGGTTTTAGTACCACCTGACACTTCTTCTTTCTACTTCCTCTCGCGCTCTCAATTATGGAGAGAGCCGTATTTCAACCAAAACTACTGGATTCCATAAATATGATGTCTGACCAATGACCAGTTCCTCCTTAGTTCAGTTTCATCTCATTGTGCGTTCATTTTGATTTCAAGAGAAAACATTGGGGTAGTTCGTCACAACGTGAAACTCTTCAGAAGCATAATCATTTTTTAGATATTTATCATCAAACAAGATTCACCGGAAGTTTCAACCGTTACGCTATACGAGTGAAAAGTGGAAAAATGTACAGCATCCGTCATCAAATACGTGCGACCTTTTTTACTTCTGTTACAATTGCAAGCATTTGTTATGGACCAGCTGAGCTTAGGATAATCCAGAACTGAATCACGCCACTCCATCAAAAGTGACATACATAAAGCTCTCGATATATTCGACCCAGTCCCAGTCGCTACGAATCTGACGATTTATCAACGAGCACGTATCCCCAATTGTATCTGTTTTCCCTTCTACGCGGTGAATATGGATGATAACGCAATATCGAGCTGGAGGGACTCGTCGGAAATTGAAATTTTGGTGATAAACGCCTCATAAATGAAACATGTCACGAGGATATGGGGTAAATTTGTTCTAAAGATCTACCCTATCTATGAGAAAAGTGATTTTCAGAGGCGAAGGAATCTTCGGAACGGGTGAAAATATCAAAAATTCACGAAGGTAATGAGGGAGCACATACCACTTTTCGTAGAAACGATAGTTCAAACTTTCGATTATCTATAGTCGACTCTTCAACGAGTCCTTCAAATATCATCTTATTGAATTTGAAGTACGAGTTGTATTTGGAGAGATTATTTATTGAACAAATCAAATGAAAAACAATTTGATTCATTAGTATTCCATTAACATGAGGAGGAAAGAAGGAAATTTCATTATTAGAAAATGTATCATTATTTAAAACACAGTTTTTGTACATGGATCGGGCAGCAGAACACTTGTCCCTTCCAAGTCATTGGTTGATATTGCATTGCTTGATGTTGAGCATGCGTCAGTCGATTTCAAATATCAAACAGTGATTTAGGCTTTCTATGATTCAATAGAGATATGATGTTCACGCGGTGCATATGATATAGATTTCTAAAAATTACGATAGTACAAAGCATACCAAGAGATGGGATGAAACCAAAGGATGCAGTTTTGCCAGGATCAGCCTGGGCGACCCTGGGAAGCTGGATCCGAATAAATATTTGGCGATGACCAGGAAGAACCTACGTTTAACAGTGGGATTTCTGACTGGACCCTGTCAACTAAGGAAACACCTCCATATTATGGGGCTAGTGGACACACCTCTATGCAAGATGTGTGAACAGGAAGATGAAACTGTCAGGCATGTCTTATGTGAATGTCTGGAACTATCGTCGATAAGAGAGTGTGTGTTCGGTGAGTCTTGGCCTACACCTGCCAATATTGAGGGGATACCCCCTGTGACCTGTCCTCCTTCCTGGATAAGGCAGGATGGACAATGCCCTAGGTGGGCGACTCCTTGGGAGGATGTACAATGGGTCATATTGTGGCCTAAGTGCTGTGATACAGGGCATACCAATAGATATCGCTACACCTCTCATTGTACAAGGTTGATAATTGAAAATTTCTTATGTATTGAAAATCGCGCTAGGAGGAATATAAAATTATTCGTTGTATGAAAATCTCATTGGAGTTCAGGAAACCTTGGGTATTAGAATCGGTCTACAAGCGGTTACAATTTTGACCAAGACGTAAGTTGTCGTTTGCAATATCTACTATAAACTTGGTTATGTTCATGAGATATTTAAGTGTGTGAAATTTGAGTGTTCATTAAAATGTGTCGTTGATGTTATTATTATGTTGACAAAGTGAAAAGTGAATGACTGTTAATAATTAGGTAACTTTTCATTCATAATATTTTATATTTTAACCTTGTATCTAAGTCAGTTCAATAGAGTCGACGCGGTAAGCCTTATAGTTTTGACAGTTCGAAGGTAAACAAAGTTTTATCAAGGATCAGGCAGTTTTATCTGTATAATACCGAATGATTGGCT
Organism: Zygogramma bicolorata; assembly: GCA_032362365.1. Taxonomy (NCBI): domain Eukaryota; kingdom Metazoa; phylum Arthropoda; class Insecta; order Coleoptera; family Chrysomelidae; genus Zygogramma; species Zygogramma bicolorata. Next base: position 2,161,369 of record JAVJAQ010000486.1, read on the forward strand.
AGAATAACCCGCTACCATTGGTTGAAATGCCAGAAACGTCACATTTTGACCAGTGAAAAAAATAATCTATGATAGAGAGTTTGAATTTGTCGATTGTGGCTAACAGATAGTTCGAAGTATCGGTTACAGATAACTGACAGTTTGAACTGTTGATCAGAGCAAATCTATAGATATAATTCGTTATTGTACAGAAAATACTTTGATGTGATACTTGTGGTACATTATTTTAGGGATCTCATTGAGAAGACTATCATCCCAAAATCGTGGTCTACTCATATTTCAATCACCCAAATCAGAATGTGTGCATTATTTCTTTGGAACGAATTGAAATATTGAAGATATCTGAAGTCATTATTTTGTGGCAAATGAACATTTTTTCCGAAGTTGCTTGTGTTGTTAACCTACCACAATCTGAAAAACTTAAAATGATATTTGTATCTGAATGTAACTAATTACTAAGACCATAATTCAATGCCTAACGACGATACACTCAACCCTCTACAAGCCTTCAGCTACCACTAATTTTTCCAAAAATTGTAATGCCAAATGTTACAAATCATTCGGGAAGTCTCATCATGTAAAATCAACAATTATTTCAAGATCCCAAATCAAAGTGAACCCATGTTTGATCTTGGGAGAGATTATATTTGCCAACAATCAATGTCATATCAACTTTTTCTAGAGAATTACCCTTTCGCCAAATTGACATTATTTTCACCTGACGCGCGTTTCGTTAACAAGGTTGGTGTCGATTTTCTTCTCCACAACTTGATGACTTTGATAGCGAAACCAGCGTCAAGTGCAAATTGAAGTTAGGATAATTGATATCTTCAAAAAAAATCAACAAAGGTTCCAATCTTATCGTTTAAAATCATATCACTTCACATCAAACAAAATTTGCCGCAGCCATTTTGAATTGTGTTTGAGGAGTGACTGAAAATTCCAGAGGAATATTCATTCTGCTGAGAAGTTTCGAATGATCTATCAGACTTGGTATAATACCTTTCAAAAAATTAAGTGAGTAAAATCTTGTAGGGGGCAGGGTACTATTATCTCTCAGGCTTCGAAATGCTGCTCTCTTTTGAAATAGTATTAACAGTTTCAAGAGTATCTCAATATTATCATCCATATTTTAACTATTCGAGTTTTCTTCCAAAAAATTCCAACGCCGTCATTTCCTTTTGGGTGATCAATACATCAGGAAAGATTGATTTTTGAACTGCAAAAATAACGTAGGTGTGATTTTGACTCCTAAGTGTACATTTCAGTTGGCGTGACCTAAAAGGAAAAGCTCACACCGACTTTTTGGTCATAACCTCAGAAATAGTGCATCTTAGACTAAAAATCAAGGAAAATTGTTCTCAATTGATATATCTCAAAATTTTTCGAAAAGGGGTCCACTTGGAAATTTGACCAGTAAAAATTCTGAGAAAAAAGTTTTCCCTTATGCACTTTTTGTGAAACGAATTTTTCATGATGGCGCCAATGGGAACTTACACTCAAGAGGCAACTGCTCCGTTGTCGGCTCCATCTCTTGGGGTATAAGGTATAGTAGAACTTCGAGAAATAATTTCCCTCAATGAGACATCCCAAATGAAGTTTTTCCAATGGTAAATCTCCAATAAAAAAGACCTCGTTGTCGACGGAAGGTAATGAGTAATCATCACAAATGGTATATTTCCAATAAAAAAAACCTCGTTGTTGACGAAAGATAATGAATATTCGATAAAGAAATGCATTGTGGTTCTCTGTAGGGTAGGCACGTCCACGTAGCATGCGGGAGACTAGGATTCAGTTCTCCACCTCTGAATCTCATATTAAAAGGCAAGACCTCGTTGATCAATTGCTCTTTAGGGTTGAAGTTCGTTAGGGGGGCGTTGACCAGTAAACGAAAAACAAACATTATTGCCCTTTTTAACCAAGAGAAACTCTTCATTCGTATCACCTTCCCAGGCTGAATTCGAGATTCCCCAAATTACGTCGTACTTCTGAAATGAAATCTTTCACACACATTTCACCGATTCCAACGCAGTCACGTTCATCAAGTTTCTACGCCCTATTCGTAGAAGCGACGGGAAGACTTTTTCATTTTTATTTTCAGTGAATGCAGCGAACACGATAATAGCTAGGTTTGAAACCAGTCAGACGAATAAAATAAAAGTTTTCAAAGGATCACCGAATAAACTTGAAACGTTGCCAGAGTCCAGTTAAGGTCATCAAAATGTGGGGAAAATAAATGAAAAAGGCGGGGGAGTTGTTTCAAGTCGTTGAATGGCCGGATCATGAGCGAGAGATACTAGATTCGATCCCTCTAAGGAACTGAAATTTTTCCTCTAGAGACTTCTTCTATGTCGTATAGAAGAAACGAAATCTGCAACGTTTTATGATTGATGAGTCCGCGGGAAAGAATGCTGCTCTTGAGGAATGGCGTATGGAGTGAGTAACAAGGTCTAATAGCTGCAGAATAAATGGTGGGAGGGGGGCATAGGAGCCATCCCCTCTCCCACACGACTTGATTTCTCTGGCGATAAATCCGAGATCATTCAGAAACTTTATGTATAGAAAATATACGTTCATTTTATCGATACACCTGATTGCATCTGTTCTAAACTGAAGTTTCTTGATTAGGACAAGCACAAAAGCCTTTTTTTTCCAATGATACTGGGCCAATGAAAACAGTTCAAAAATCGTATCCCAGAGGAATGGGGGTATTGAAATAAATCAACTTCATATAAAAGAGTTCTTGTATTTATATTGTTTATATTCATTAGCAATTTCAAACGATTTGAATATCAGTCGTTGATAAGTCACAAACAGTTGTGTGCTTTGTTGAAGAGTTTCTTGTCTGATAGGTCTCTGTATGTGGTTGTTAATGGGGTATCATCTGATATTCTTCCAATAAATGCAGGTGTTACACAGGGTCGGTTCTGGTGCCCACTTTGTTTCTGCTTCATATCAATGATTTGCTCGAGAAAACATCTTTTTCAGTACATAGTTTTGCGGATAACAGTACTCTTCATACTAGTTTCTCTTCCAGAGTCCCTATACCAGCTCGAGAAACAAAAATTCAAAGAAACATCAACGATGACTTGGTGAAAATAATAGAATGGTGTAACTAATGAACTTGGTGGAATTTAATGCTAGGAGAACCCAATCTCTTTTCAAGGAAAGCCGATCTATCATCGTCTAGTATTCAGATGTCAGGAGTAACTATTCCTACGAAGTCAAGTATCTCGATGTTAGGAATTACGATCAGTGATAATCCCAAAACTCAGCTGTTTCATTGAAAAAATATTCCTGTGCAAGAGAGTCATCCGTGTAGATATTGCCAAGGGTGGAACGATTGATAACAATTCAGAAGAGCACCGACCCTGAAAAAACCTATAGAAGAGAGTCAAGTCTCCGACCCTTCTACGATTTTCCAATTAAGTGAGCGAGTCTGTGAGCGAAGAATCACCAACAAGACGGATTGTCTTTCACTGAATTGAGTCGAGAAACCTTAATTGATGTTTTGGTGCCGAATTCCACACATGAGAACTATATTCCAAAACAGGTCGTATCTGAACCTTGTAGATCATTAGAAGCTGACGAGAAATGAAGTATTCCTTCGCACGAAATAGAAATCCAAGTTTCTGGGAAGCACTTTTAGCGATCGATCTCACATGGTTTTTCCATGAGGGATTATTACTGATCGAAATTGCTAGCATCGAGATACTCGACTTTGTAGAAATAGGTACACTCCTGACATCTGAATACAAGACGATGATAGATCGGCTTTTTTGAGAAGAGACATGCCTGGGTTTTCTTAGCACAAAATTCCTAAGATAATTAAAAGTGTAAAAGTGTTCTACAAAGGAATAATATCAAATAAAATAAATGAATGAATAGAGAAATAAGGATGTTTATCTTTAACTTACCACTTTTGTTGATACGTAATGAATTTTAACTCGACCAACCAAGCGAATTCTATGAAACTAACCAGGTGAGGATATTTTATAAAAAAATCTTTTCAAATACGCTTTTTTCGAATAAAGAAAATCACTCGTCACTCGTCTTTCATCGCAATACGTTGTAATCGTCAGAAGTATCTGAATCTTCATTCGAAAAACAGCAGGAGTTGAATAGTATTTGAGAAATGAACGAACGAATCTGGTTTTTCGAACGTGGAACCCCCAGAGAGGCAAAATTCGATTTTATATTCAAATCCTACACAAATGTTGGTGCGATATCCCGACTGCCTTTTCACGACATTCGAATTTAAATAAAATCTGACTTCAGATTAAATTTCTCGTAAGAAGTATGTGAAAGTGGGAAGTTCTCTTCGGGGTGATGGACGACTTCTGAAATTTCTGGAGAAGCACTTTCCATTACGATAAAATAGTGATTTGTTTCAATGTGACAGGCTTAACTGAAAACTCGAGGTACGTTTGATTAACACAGTTGGTATATTCAAGAGAAGATTCTATGCTAGCATAATTTTTCAAAGTTGGTATTTTGGAAGACTTTATGCAGGTATCAATGAAAAAACCTTGAGGCACTGAGCTGAAAGTACATAAAGGGACAAATTCTCACCTCAAAACAGTACACTATAGTCGGGCTGTTCAGAAGATAGAATTCAAGGACGCGTGAACAGTAAATGCCTTCTGAACTGAAATAAATGAAGAACTGTTTACACTGTACTGTACTCATTTGTACTTTGTATTTACGTGTGTTACGTTAAGGTTCATATAAACCCATAAGAAAATTAACGGCAAGTTCAAATATTCCGAAAAAAATCAGAGTTATGTGAGCGTTCAAATATAATGATTCTTGAGATTTTGGAGAAAATCTGTCGAACAGTTTTTGGGGAAAAAAATTAAAAGGTCATTTTTAGGGTATTTTTCAAGTTTTCTCAAAAACTATCCGACAGTTTTTATTCAGACTATCGAGGTATTTCAATGTTAGGAAAAGAGACAATCATAATTGTTTTCGGAATTTTTGAACTTACAGTTTGTCTACAATTTCTAAAAAATCAGAAAAACTCATTATAAAATCAACTTGAATCGAGAATGATTGCTTCTCAAAATAAAATTTGTAAGAATGAACATCGAGGAACAATTAATACCAGTTTTCGAATCTGAATTTGCATTATTTCTATTTTTAAGAACGATTTCAAAATACTTCGTCATGAAATCTCCTCGAACGCTCTGTACCATCGAAATTGGCCCGGCAGGTGCTGCCTCTGCTGAATAGGAATGAAAAGACAATGTGAAGTTCGGTGTCAATCCAGAAGGTATCGCATAATCTGTTATTTACTGTACAACGTTGCCAATAGTTCTAAACAGAGATAACCGATGTATGTTATTTCTATTCCTGGAACCTGGAAAAAAAGATAGGTTGTTCGGATGTTGCGATTTTTGTCCAGATCAGTTGTTATACATTGTGGCCAGGATGAGAATAAACAGAATGAGGATCTCGGCAACGGCAAGAGATACGGATTCCGTTATATGAGAGAAAGTTGAGCATTCGAGGAAATTATTTATATTTTTCAGTTAGGTATATCAAGAAAGTGAAAATTCCAAAATTCCTCTCCATCTTTTGGTAATGATAATTATTAGTAATTAAAAAAACATAAATTGCTTTTCCATAACAGTTTTTGATTATGTTCAACATGTTCCTTTAGTACTTGACAGATTTTATATTTATTTTATATTAGGTATGTAATTTCCGAAAATTTACATATTTTCACAACCTTATTGAATTGAAATTCATAATTAGATTATACTAAATGGAAAAAATGAAGAATGAATGGATGAAAAAAACTATAATAATAATACATGAAAATAGGAAATATTTTTTATTTCAGTGAAAATGTAAGCTGATCACAAAATCTATGTATAATAAAACATCATCAGATATGATTATTATACAGGGTGGCTCACGACTAGCGCGATGGAGATTTATAGCGAAACGATAAAACTTTTGTCGTCTTTGTATTTTTATGTTGATGAAGGCTACATTTCGGAATTGTTTTGAGGTATTCAGAATGTACCAAAAAATTTAGGCATATCGAGGTTATATAAAAGATCTATAAAAAAAGTTATGGGCACCAAATATATTTTTTCAAATAGAACACCCTATATATTTAGTCACTATTGGATAAAGTGTAATTTTCTGATTTCAGATATACACACATGTATTATGTTATCTCCAATAGAGATATTTGACGTTGAAATTCAGTTTTTATACGGATTCTTTCAGTTATTTAGGACATAGGTAGATGGTCAAGGTAGCTATGAAAATAATTGAAATATATCTGTCCTCGAATTGATGAATGCTTTAATATGTCAATTATATTCATATTATATTCAAATCTGAATTTCAACATCAAATATCTCGAAATCTGTTGGAGATAACATGATATATGTATACATATTTGATATCAGAAAAATATACTCTATCCAATAGTGACAAAATATATAGGGTGTTCCATTTGAAAAAATAAATTTGGTGCTCATAACTTGATTTTCAACTGTTTTTCTGTTAACAAATATAAAATCTACAAGAAAAATTACATCATTAGATCATTTTTTGAAAAAACAAGTCGAATGATAAATAAACAAGTTGAGGGGGGGTTCAAAATATATGTGAAGACCCTGTACATATCACATTCAGGTTTTGTGTCTTTTATTCGTATCATAGTCCCTAATCGGCATATTCCTCTCGTGTCTACTATCCACCAACTCCACTGCATAATGATCAACATAAAATTGTTTCAATTTTGCCATCATATTTTTTATGGAGATCGGGTCAAGTCGTATGGTCTCGATATGAAGTTCTTTTGAAGTCCAAACTATGAAATCACAAAATGTTCTCCGAGATATATGGAGTTGTCCTTGTATCTGGTAGAAATAGTTATGTTTCCTATCAAGCGTCATACTTTTTTCATCATCAGATAATTTGCAGTAAAATTGTTTTAAATACTTCGCTGCATCCGTAGGAGTATTATCAAATAATTTTCATAAAGAGTTGTTTTGCTTGCTAATTACTCTCCAAACTTCGAGGTTCGATTGAACACATCGAAAGAATGATAAAAAATCTCATGAATAAGTATCGGCTTCTCGAAATCCTAATTTTTTTTGAATGCCCGCCAAATCTGAGGTCACGTGATATAAGTTTCAACGGATTTTTCAGTTGTCAGACAATTAAATATTAATTGATAGTGGATAAAAAGTCGAGATAGGAACATGTAAACCATTTTGAACAATGAATAGTTTCGACTAAAAAAATTCATAACGTTGAAAAATCGATATTTTTTAAACCTTATCTATGTAATTATATTCGCTAGACCCCATGTGATAGATCATCTGGGAGAATCTGAGAATGCAATAATAGTATATTATATACCTAGGGACTGAAGTGGTATTTAAAATCGCGAGACAAAAAGTTTATAGCCCGAACAACGGGAGGGCGACATAACTTTTACATAAGACTTTTTTTCATATTTATCAGAATAATCGATTATGAACAAATACGCTCTGTCGAGACAGCCGGTATGTCGAGATTAACCATACCAAATCAACTTCTAGGGATAGTATTACAAAAAAGTTGTTTCCCCAAAAATGACATGTGCCGTCACAACGGAGAAGACTTGGAAGTTTTCAATAGTATAAGTAGTTTATAATTACCTTTTAAGATTCCATCCCCTTCGCGACTTTTTCACAATTAAACGAGGCATTGTCTCTCTCTGTTCTCTATATAAATATAAAAATCACAAACTCACACAGTACTTCGCAGTACTTCGACAGATGTTGAGATATGGCAACACCACATATATCCGGCAGTGGAACATTGGAAAGTCAGTAGATATTGCAATAGAAAACTGTAATTCTTGGAAATATTGCAGCAGAAAACTTCAATTTTTCTGTCGCGAAGTGTCGAATTGATGTAGCTTTGGTTGCATAGATTGCAGAAGACAAAGCCCGCTAGCGCCATCTTACAGATCAGAAACGAGAAATTTGTCACTTTATATGAACCTTAATTGAATAATATGGATGGAAACACTCTTTCACCTCCAAGAAAAAGATAAAAAGACATTTAACTGTAGAGGAAAGAGGTGTAATAACGAACACTTATAAAAAAGCATCCCAAGAGTTGATGGGAGGACAACGCGGAGACGTTTTTGTTGTGTGGTGTAAATCGGACTTGTAACGTTGGGGAGAGGAACATTCAAAGAGTGCGTGCCGTTCACGTGATAATTCTATCTTTTCAGCGGCTACACTATAGGTATCACAAATGAAAACAGTTTCAAAGAACGTAAACTTTTACGGCCGGAGGTAACTGATTCTTGGGTGTTTTCCGGATTTGATGGCCCTGGTCCACAGGTTTTTATTCCTGACGTTTCGCCTACGACTATGGTAGGCATTCAAAGTCTGTGAGGTAACGGACGCAATGATCTCGTTCTCACAGTAGATACTACTTCATTAACGTTATGATCGGCTCTGCGATTGACAGAACGCAGAGCTACTATCCCAGGTTACACAGAGAAGCGATTGAGATTCACAAACACAAAGACAATTTCAACCGAGAAGAAGAAGGCATACACATCAACAAAGTCTGGTTACCAGCTCTAAAGCACACACGGCCCAAACCAGTCAATAGGAAACAAGCTACGCCCATCTCCAACACAATAACATCGGACGTCGAACAGGAGAACAGGTATAAAGCCGATCATAACGTCAATGAAGTAGTATCTAGTGTGAGAACGAGATCATTGCGTCTGTTACCTCACAGACTTTGATAATGCCTACCATAGTCGTAGGCGAAACGTCAGCAATAAAAACCTATGGACCACGGCCATCAAACCCGGAAAACACCCAAGAATCGAAAACAGTTTCGTCAGGAATAATAATTCAGGATCGTTTCAACATGGCAAATCAAAGTGATGCTGTTACTTTTTCGAATCAGGCTACCCGATTCTCGTATAATATATTAATATTTTATTCACCACCATATACGTAATGCTGTCATTACTAACGTCATTGAAGGTTGGGAAGTGTCACATTACACACCTCAACTACCTTCCCTCATTTCATCTATTCTAGACTATTCTATTTTCTAGCTTTATCTGTCATTTACTGACTTCATCTGACATTTATACTGGTGACAATTTTATACCCCGTAATCTCGGTAACAATATATCTACTTGATTATTCTGAGAAAACCACGTTCTTGGTGATTTGTCGTTAAATGTAATATTTCAGATATGTTCAGAATGAAACAGAGATTTATTAATTTCAATCGAAATATGATGGTTGTAAATAAAATAGTATACAAACCTCGGTAGGAAGTTTCATTCCTGTCTCGAGATCATAGCTAACCTTGTCGCTTTGCGTCTCGGTTAACTAACTGATCCCACGACAGGAATGAATCACTTCCCACCTCGGTGTGTAATATACTATTAACTATACTTCTCACCAGAATAATTTCAAAATATATATAAAAGTACGATGTAGAAAGGGCTGAGTCATCAGACTCTCTGGCGGTGACCCATGAAAAAATAGGTGTGATCCCAGAATATTCATATTTTTCCATGTACTTCGAGTCATTGATACTAGCAATCTCTCTTCTTTCAAAACCCGGTATCTTCAACTGAAAATCCTGAAAGATTCCTCGCTTGCAATAATCCAGAATTTCCATAATAATAAAGTTAGGATTTTGTACTAGGAGAAATAGTTTCGAAAAATTAATCAATATAATGTTCAAAAAGGTCTTGATGTTTCGTATAATGTGATTTTATCTACACCCTGTAACGACCGGTAGGGTTTGTAATTGTTGTTTTATTTTTTATTGATCTTCTAGGTACCCACCAAAATAATCTCTCAATATTTTCTTTCAAACACTGTACCTCTATTTCAACCTATCTGTATCAATTTATGTTTACAGAATAGACAACTTTACAATTTACAATCCCTCCGCTCTATTACTAGTGTGGTAATTGCTGAAAGGGTATCATTTTTGTTAATGGCAGCGTGTCACCAGACGTAGATTTCACCACGTCAAATTTTGGATGTTAAGGCAATTTCCGAAAGGAACATGAATTCGGACCTTTGCACGAAGAAAGGGTCTTTAGTGAGAAACCTAGGGTTTAACTTCTGCTTCCTCGTATACTCTGAAATCTCAAAATAGGGCGGCTTGTAGGAAATGAAATCCTCTAATAACTTTAAGCAATATATTAGCAACGAAATGAAAATAGGAACTTATAAAATAGATTAAAAAAATATATAACGAAAGAAATATGCAGTGAAGACAATTTATAACAAAAAAATGACATTTATCGTACTATTTAGTTTAATAAAAATATTGAAAAATGAACTGAGACCGGCAAAGGTCTTCTCTATTCATAAGAATAATGAAAATTCCACAAACAGAAAAATGAGTACTCAGAACACAAAAATCTGATGTACTCATATCTATAAATGCCTGTAAATTTGCCCTACTGGCTAAATGTATATTATAGGCCGCCCTACGGCCCATCCCAATAGCTACTCGATGTCAGAGAGATTCAGAAAGATTTCTCAACTTGTGATTTAAACAACAGATATAAAATTAATGATGGCTTTCTCTTCCCAGAAGTGAATAAAATGATTATTTACGTTAACACACATCAAAATTGGCATACCAAGTCTTCTGTCTATCTTGCATGGTTGTTTCCATTCCATAGATTTTTTGGTATTCCAAAATATGGCACTTTGCACACGAATCAATTTGACATTATTCATTTTCCCGAATTTTTCCGACTGTAATTTGATTCTCGTAATGAAACGCGCCCCCATAATTTTGCTAGGGGACAAACCTGAAAAAGGCCGTCCCCTCGCGTTCGCGAGTTTGTTTCTTGACCGTGTCTCTAGATCAACTACCTAAGAGCGACCTTTTCTCGTCCACTCTCATTTTTGCATATTTTGCAAAAATTGGAATTCTTTCACGCTGGATGAATGTTACCATTCGTCGGACTGATCCCACGCGAAGGCGATGTTTTGTCTATCAAGAGGTTTACACATTGACATCTCATATCTCGTCTAGACTGAAACAAAGACTCCTTTCATTGGGTGTTTCGTGAGAGGAATTCTCGAATGAATTTTGATACATTGTATATGAAGCTTTCATATACAGGGTGCGAATACTTATATTGAGTTCACTTAAAAATGCTCAGCATTACATCCCGTACTCTAATGATACACTTATATGCCCACAACCCGTTTTATAATGAAATCCATCACGATACAGATTTTCATAACGATACAGATTTTCAACCAATAGAAACCCATTATTTTTCAATCAAGCATGATGTGCAAGCTTTGCATTTTGACGTTTGTCTAGTCAAAATCAGTAGGTATTGAATTTTTAAAGAATTTAGTCAATTTTCGATAATCGTATGAAAATGTTTTATAGCAGTGAATTACCAGCGACCCTCTACAGATGTCTCAGACAAGAAAAAATACAATCTAAAGGATTATATTTTTCATTTGACAGATGCAACACATATGTTTTTATTTTCTACCAAATTATATGAGCTCTTGTGTCCGAGCGGTCAATGGCGCCGGCAGTAGTCAGTTACGTCCGGGTTCAATTCCTGACCTCGGCAGAAGTTTTTTTTCATTTCTCATTGTTGTATTTTCGTGGTTATACCATCAATTATAATTTTGTAGAATTTTTCAAAGAAATACGATTGATTACCTACTATTATTGTGTTCAATATAAATACCTTATAATATAATATTTTTAGTACTTCTTTATTTATTGCGTGTAGATGAAATAGCGTATGCAACTCTCATGTAATGGTTATTAATACACTCGCATAAACCATACGAAACTCGGCTCGTTTCGTATCCCGGTTTATGCTCATGTATTAATAACCATCATTACACGATCGTTGCATGATATACTATTTTCATACTATATATTTCATTGTAAAATCATATGTTGTGCACTCATCTTTTTCACTATTTTATAGATCGTTTTTGCGTTGATCACATTATTTATTTTTGAACCTTCTCCTGATTCTTGATATTGCTGTTATCATTTCAAAACAGGCGCATATTTTGAAGTTGAATTTGAACGTGCTGGGGCTTATTTTAAGAAAAATAGGGCACCAATGGAATAATTCAGATCCTTATTTGAAAAAACAACTGAAACCGACAATTTTAGTTTTTCGGAAATATATCCCTGGAAGGTCAGTGCTTTTTGCATTCTGAATTTTATTTTTTTCCGAATATATTTTCAATAAATGATGAGATTGCAAGATTTGGTGTACAAGTTGAAACTTTCTGTAGAGATCAATTACCCTAATATGATACTATTTGCACTCGAGAAGAAGGAAATTCACACATAGGTATAAATTTTCTTCTCCTGAAGACGCTAACCTTGTTAGCGAAACGCGTGTCAAGTGAAAATAATATAAGTTTGGTGTTAGGGTAATTAATATCTAAAAAAAGTTACATTTCTTCAGCTCAACCAATTATATAGATATCATGGGATCAGGTATAAAGTTTGTTCTTGTTTTCTCACTCTTCCTTGCAAGTTGCGAGTTACCTTGTATAATTAGATACAGTATGCTTCCATAAAATTTCTTATGTACGCTGTTTTCATGTTACAAGTCCCAAAATGAGCAGCGTGTAAATTGTATAGCATATTACGATTTGTTTAAGCGTTGAGAATTTTCTCTTTCGGAGCAGACTGTAAAAAAAAATGGCCAAAAAACCTGACACTGCTGCCTGGTCTACTCGTGAGACGATAGCAAGGATAATCTAAGCTAACCCAGATGAAGCTCGACAATGAAATCTAAACTGTCCATTTTTTTTCTCAGCAATTGATCACGTTATAACGGTCGAATACATCCATCTTAAGAGATTCTACTTTTTGTGGCTCGTGAGCGACTATAAATCCCCCTGTCTATTCGTATACGTAATATAAAATATATTGGTAGTTATAATGCAATACATCATATCCTTTCGATTTCCTCAGTTGGGTTGGCTTTCAGATTGTGAAATTCATATAAAACAGAATTATTTGGGCGATGGAGAGACTGTAAAATATTTGTATCTGAATTCAAGACAATGGAGGGTGGAAATTCAGTCGCTTTAACAAGGGGGGGTAATGGTGGCAATTACCCCCCTCCCCGATCGAAGAAAATTCAGTGTTTCAATCAAAATCAACAATAATATTCACAAAATCAATTTCGCCTGCGGCGCCTTTTTAAATTCTTGCTCTTCTTCATGGCATTGTCCAACTCTAATAACGTTTGGTAAAAATGAAAAAAGCAGATACAATTTTTTTTAAATGCGGATTCACACGAAAGGGAAGCCCTGTAATGTTCGAAGAACACCGCTTGAATCGGGGGACAGGAGATATGAATTAACATCAATTTTGAATTTCTGAAGTTTGTAAGCCTCAGGAGAAACCTCTTCTGGCAAGGAGTTCCGAAGCTCAGCTGTTCTATTGAAAAAAGATCCCTGAGCAAGAGAGGTTCGACAGGTTTCCGAATTTACAACGAAGGGGTGAGAATTCTGTACTCGTCGAGTCATTCGTGTAGATATTGCCAAGGGGGAAATGATCGCTAACAATGAGGAAGAGCATCGACCGTGAAAGTATCTATAGAAGAGAGACAAGCTTCTGACCCTTCTACGATGTTCCAAAGAAGTGAGCGAGTTTGTGAGCGAAGAATCACCAAAAAGACGGATTGCCCTTCTCTGAACAGAATCGAGAAGCCTCAATGAATGTTTTGGTGCCGAACTCCACACATGAGAACTATGTTCCAAGACAGGTCGTATCTGAAATTTTTATATCATAAGAAGCTGACCAGAAGTAAAGTATTTCTTCGCACGAAATAGAAATCCAAGTTTCTGGGAAGCACCTTTAGCGATCGATCTCACATGGTTTTCCCATGAGAGATTATAACTGATCGTAATTCCTAGCATCGAGATACTTGATTTTGTAGGAATAGTTACTCCTTACAATATTATATGATGAAAGAACGGCTTTTCTTGAGAAGAGACATGCCTGGGTTTCCGTAGCATTAAATTCACCAAGTTCATGTTACCCCATTCTGCAATATCAAAACAATACAAAATTTATGTGAATTCAAATATAGAAGATCGAAGAAGTTCCGTTTCTTCATGGAGAAAGAAAAAATATTATATATACAGTTCGTGCAAAAAGTGTTTATATCACTTCGCATCGGTACCCAGAGGTGAAAATTGAAATGATGCCAATCTCGAAATATTTTTTGCACTCTCCAGTTTCCCAGATTATCAGAACTATTTTGCATCTTTCATTTCATCGCATGTATTGTTCGGTATTCGATTCAAAAACATGTTGACACGTTTCATTGTTTTTGTATGGAGAAGGATATCGACAGCCATTTCATTATTTTCACCAAAAAAGGAATTCATAATCAAACTTCTTGAATTTGCATTGACTCTGGCTGGGAATATCTTTCGGAAAATATAAACTCAAATTTAGGACAGTGAATAAATGAAAACGGGATTGATGAAGGCACACAGAATTAGACTTCTTCAAAAACTCAGAAATATTCTCAGGTGAGTGGCATTAAAAGTAATCTAAACCGATTCATTTCCTCCCTCGAAGTTGCAATCCAGATTTGAGAGACTAATGAGTTCAATTCAAATAACTGGTTTTGAGAGGAAAGAAAATTCGAATCGCGGAGTTTCATACTGAAAGCCCTGATTGATATTCGTCATAATGAGAGATTTTCACACAAATTCACTAATATATTCAGTGAGAGTCGATGCAAATTCTTTCATGATATCTACGATCGAGACTTGAAATGAGAATATCAAGAATAGGTGATTTTTTTTAACGTCGGCCTATTTTCGCTCCTGAGGCCAATCACCGACGCCGGTGAGCACACTTCCCCCAACCGAAAATTTTGCCGAACCCTCTGGTATTCCAACCAGAAGTAGGGATCTTTAACGAGATAAACACCCATGGACCAGGGACCGCCGGCTTTACGTCCCCTCCGAAGGACGGCATATCCTCGATATATCTTGTGCTCATTGATATATTGCCTGCGAGCTATGATATGCTATTTCGCTGCAGCTGTACGGGCTCTCGACATGGTATTTCCCTGCATGGTCACCCATCCAAGTACTAACCGCGCTCGGCGTTGCTTTACTTCAGATATCGAATGACTGTCAGTCAACCTGAAGAGCTGGACCATGCCCAAGAATAGGTGATGTTCTAATAATCGTGAAGTATTTAAATACATTCACCCCAGTCACTACGATCACGGATCGTTAAAAATCATAATCAACACGGAAACTCACCACCCCCACCATTTTCAGCATAGGTAGATATTCCAAAAAAATTGTAGTTATGTTTTCAACTATTGCCGTCTTCCTGTGTGTGGTCTCGCGGTCATGATGTTGAGAGCCCAGCCTCTCAACCGGACGACTCGGGTTCGAATCCTGGGGAGTACCAGGATTCATAAACTGTAGGTCCCGAGTATCCCTTGCCCGCACAAGCTTTTGAATGAGCTTCTGAGGGGTTTCCTAGCAACCTGGGATATTCGTTGAAAAAAAATAAAGAAATTTTGATAGCAGAGACATCACCACTTTCCCAGTATCAATAATGGACAACTGGAAATTATTCAAATGAGCATTTTCGAACAAATTTTCTAATTTGAGGTGATCTCGACTGGATTCGTAAAAAAAACTTCTCTGTTGTAATTTTCCACCCCATGAAGTTTTAAGGACTTTCTATCCCAACAAAAACATCAGCAGTTACTTCAGACTCGAATAACAAGGTGTGCCTGTTGAACTACATCGAAAGAAATTATGATCATTTTTCGGAGTATCAGAGAATTGTTTCGCTATCACTTCATTCATATATCAGATTCACACGAAAAGAAAGTTCTGTAGTGTTCGAAAAACACCGTGTGAATATAGGTACAAGAGATACGAACTAATATTAACCTCAAATATTTGAAGTTTGTAGATATAAAGAATCACCCTTTTTGGGATTCCAAAGTTCAGCTGTTCTATTGAAAAATGATCCCTGTACAAGAGATGTTCGAGAGGTCTCCAAGCTCACAACAAAGGGGTGGGAATTCTGGACTCGCTAGGTCATCCGTTTTGATACTGCCAAGGGTGGAAAGATTGATTACAATTCAGAAGAGCACCAACCGTGAAAATATCTATAGAAAAGAGACAAGTCTTCAACGAAGTGAGGGAGTTCGTGAGCGAAGAATTACCAACAAGGCGGAATGCCTTCCTCTGAATGGAATCAAGAAGTTTCAATTATTATTGTTTTGGTGCCGAGCTCTATACATGAGAACTATATTCCAAGACACAGGTCGTATCTGTGTCTTGTAGATCATTAGAAGCTGACGAAAATTGGAGTATTTCTTTGCACGAAATAGAAATCCAAGTTCCTGGGAAGCCCCTTCAGCGATCATTATCACATGGTTCTCCATTACACAACCCAACAAAATGTTTTTTTTTTGTGCCGGTGAATTATAAACTGTGCTGATTCCAAAAATGTCTGGCATTTTCTCGTAGCAGCTCGAGTTCTTCAGATACAGGACAATCAATTTCAGTTCTGATAACAGGTAGAAATAATGAAATAATAATATCTCTGCAGGTCGAACCAAATTTTCTTACCTAAAATTGTATATTCACCCCTATCAAATACTTGTTATGGCCTTTCTTTATCTTCTGTATATTTCCACTCTCAAAGGTTTCAGTTTACTCTTGAACCTTTGTAGGTACATTTGCTTTATAATTTTGCGTACGTTTTCCGAATATTGAATTGAAGGCATGGCATTCACAAGTAGTTGCTTAAATCAACCATACGTGTTTTGTTCTATATGTAATGAAAACACTTCCAAAGAAGGCAGGAAAGTTGTTTCTGACTTTGTGAAGAGGGCTTATCTGGCCTATTTTGGCGTCCACTTGGGAGACCAGGATGAATTGTGAGCTCTACATTTGGTATGTAAAACATGTATGTAAAACATACGTTGACCATTTGCGGCAAGGGTCCATTGGAAAGGGGATATCACTGAAGTTTGGAGTGCCAATGGTTTGAAGGGAACCAAGAAACCATCACGATGATTGTTATTTTTGTATCGTAAATATCAAGGGTATCAATCGAAACAATGTACAAAAATGAACATATCCTGATATAGACTCAGCAAGAAGGCCTGTTCCCCATTCCAGTATTCAGCAGTCTATCTACACTTTCATGTACAGGATTTGCAATCAGAAGAAGACAGTGATTTTGAAGCAGATACAGCAAATCCCAACGCCTCAATCAACAAGAATTGAATGACCCTACTAGAGACCTAAACCTTTCCAAGGAGTCAGATGAATTACTTGCCTCTAGATCAAATGAAAATATTCCACTTCATCCAGGTCCTAATGTTACACTTCCTTGAGGTGAAAGATATAGTAGAAGTGAAAGTTTGGGTTATGAACCATGAACCAGGCATGAATGAATGAGTGTCATTTTCGTCCTAGTTCAGTATCACAGCTTTCTCAGATTGATAATTCCCTTTTGTCACCCATGTTTGAAGCAACCTCTTAACCACAAGCAATCTCCTCACCTGATTACCAACTATTACAAATCAAAGATCTACCTCCATTAAGATTCAGAGCGGGAATCCTCAATCCTGTCTCTTGATGGCCCATTGAAATCGATTTAAACTTCAAAGGTAATGTTAAATCGCAAATTGGGATTCACTTACGATAAGCACCTTCACGAAGTTCACAGGATGGAAATCAATTAACCTTCATTACCGAATATTTGATTGATAGTGTATTGACACATGAAACAGAGATGAGAACTCATCAGAGCTTGGGAGGAGAGAAGGATCTACTTGAAGAGTGGATCCACCTTCTTTTCGGTTATAATTGCACGAGTGCATTAAAATTACCGATAATTCTGCAAGAAAGCGTGAAATCTAAAAATTGCAAGAATTTATTTTCATATCTTGGCGAAAGTGCCCGAGTCCGAAGGACGAGTGCTCTTTTACAAAATATGAAAATAACCGAATGCAATTTTTAGATATCACGCTTGAATGAAAAATTATCTGGTCATTTTTATGCACGAATGTTATTCATTGGAATATTTCACGAATGAAGAAATTCTCAAGGAAATGTTATTTGTTGTTCATTTATACTTTCCTCTATAGATTGTATGGAGTACTCACCTAAAGGCGAAATGTTTTTCTATTTTTTAAGACTATCTGACATTTATTTGTGTTGTTTACTGACGTCTAGCGATACGGTTTCAAATGTGTTGTTATGGTGACTTGATACAATGCAATTACCGCTGTAAGTTTTCGAAAATTGCATTGCTCTCATGGGACATTTTATATATGAGGGAAATATTCATTCATACTACAATGGATACTTCAGGCATATGATTTATATACTTTGTACTCGAAGAACTTTCGATAAAGCTATTCAGTTATCGCGGTAGATATAGCTTCAAATTTATACTCCATAATGAAATCAAACGTCGACTTTCATAGTAGATTATACCACGAGACAATAATGATAGCTATTATTACGAGTAGTATACTTCACTTCATTTACGACTAATTTTTTTATCATAATTAAATGCTTCTTCAGTTCCATTCATATCAATACAAATACACAACCACTACCCACGCGTTTGACACCGACACTTTGGAGTTTGGTTCTTTCGTTTCCATGGTCATATTCAAATCGAGAAA
This sequence comes from Zygogramma bicolorata, assembly GCA_032362365.1. Classification (NCBI taxonomy): domain Eukaryota; kingdom Metazoa; phylum Arthropoda; class Insecta; order Coleoptera; family Chrysomelidae; genus Zygogramma; species Zygogramma bicolorata. The sequence continues at coordinate 2,180,102 of JAVJAQ010000486.1, forward strand.
TTTTGTGATACAAGAGAGAATAAAGACTATTACTATCAATCTCTCGCCAAGGGAATAATATATAGCATTATACTGCAGAAACCATCAGAATAGTGTTTACATTATATATTTGTCGTTAATGTAGAACTGTATGAAGTAGATGCGGAATGAAACATGAGAATTTTGAAAGATAATGAAGAATTCGACGAATTCTGTGAGGCAGAGACACAAAAGAATGGGTTGTTTATATTATCCAAAACCAAGAGTGTTGACAAATTTTATTTCGGCATTCAACATGGAAATGTTCCAGTCATTTGAATATAATTTGTACACTTCGAAATACATTTTTAGAACTGGGTTAATAATAATAATAATATAAATATAGTAGATTGGTAGTCTTTGCTGACTAGTCAGGATACTAGGGGAGAGATATTTGGTGGAGCAGCAAGCAAAAACTGTACTCTTTTAACACTGTATTTCCAATATTTCGACAGTAGTCACTATTGGAAATACAGTGTTAAAAGAGCACAGAGCATGGAACTGCAGTGTGTGCTCACACTGGGCCATGTGCTCTGTTCACTCAACAAGTCGCTAGTGTTGCAATGTAAAATGAAAAAATGTTTTCCAAATTGTTCTGTTAATCATTGGCACATGTATGAATTCGTGCACTTTAATGTAATATGGATGAATGGTTCCATTTCCTCCTAGTGATATTTTCGGAGAAATGTTTTCCAGTTTTTGTGAAAGTTTCTTATAAGAACTGTTTTTTCTGATTGTGATGGACAAGGACTTTTCATCTGCTGTTTTATATCTAATCTCACATTAGTAAGGTAAATTTTAACATGTTTGAGTGCTATATGTAGCCATAAACACTGTTTTTCAGCTGTCTTGAAAAATAAAATAAAGATTTTCGAAAGCTCGACAATTTAATAAAGAGTTTCACTATATCAGGCCAAACCCATTTTAGACGGTTTTTTCAACTAGTCCAGTCAAGAGATACTCTTCTATATATATATATATATATATATATATATATATATATATATATATATATATATATATATATATATATATATATATATATATATATATATATATATATATATATATATTGTTATAATTTGATTTTATTTAATTTTTCAAAAGAATGTAAAAGAAATGTAAAATTGATTTTTCTGAATATAGTTTTGATTTTTCAAACTAGTAAATATGCCCATATTTCACTTTCACTTGTATTTTTTCTCTTTTAATTCACCTCTTTTCTAGCTCAGTTTCGACGCCAATGAACATGAAAAACTCTTTCTCAGCGGTGCAGTTTCTCTGGATCGTAGAGCAGTTTCTTGATGTCATAAAATGTATTTTGTAGAAAGGACCAATAAAAATGTTTTTAGAACCAAATCTATTACAAACTTCATCCAAATTAAATACCTT